>JADMNL010000025.1:207760000-208960000 GCA_016271365.2 Neoceratodus forsteri | reverse complement strand
GCACTGATCCCTGTGGTACACCACTGGTCACTCTTCCCTCTGTGGAGTGACAGCCATTTACCACCACCCTCTGTGTCCTGCCACCCAGCCAGTTACCTACCCACCACACTACTGTCCTGCCCACACCCATATTCCCCAGTTTGTGTAATAGTCTTCTATGTGGCACAGTGTCAAAGACCTTGCTGAAGTCCAGATAGGCCATGTCCACTGCCCTCCCTGATCCACCTCCCTAGTCACCCAGTCAAAATTCAATGAGGTTGGTCTGACATGACCTTCCCTGGTGAAACCATGCTGCCTTGGGTCCTGTAGTCCACTGACAACCAGATGTTCCACCAATCTCTCCTTCAGTAGTGCTTCCATGATCTTCCCCACTACCGAGGTGAGGCTGACTGGTCTATAGTTCCCTGCTTCCTCTTTGTTCCCACTTTTGCATAAGGGACTACATCTGCTGTCCTCCAGTCTTTGGGTACCTCCCTGTTTCCAGTGATCGGCTAAACAGGATAGCCAGAGGTTCAGCCACCACCTCTTAGTTCTTTAAGGACCCTGGGGTGCACCCCATCTGGCCCCATTGCTTTATCAACTCTTATTACTTCCAGTTCCTTCAGGACCCTTTCTCGTGTAAAGGGACTTGTGTCCATTTCTGCACCATTCTTACCCCTTGTACTCCCTTCAGACCCATTACCCTCCTCTTCCTCAGCAAAGACTGAGCAGAAATACCTGTTCAATATGTCAGCTTTACTGTTGTCATCCTCCACGTGGCCCCCATCCTCCCCCTTCAGTCTCACTATCCCTCCCTTTGTCTTTCTTTTTTCACTTATGTACCTGTAAAAGGTTTTGTCCCCTCTACCCACTGATTTTGCAATGTGTTCTTCTGTCTGAGTTTTGGCTTCCCTTACTGACCTCCCTGCCTCCTTTGCTTCTCCTGGTACTTCTCCCTATCCCCTTCTGCCTGTGTCTTTTGTATTGCCTGAATGCAATCTTTTGGCTTTACTTTCTTTGCTACCTCTTTGGAAAACCATAATGGTCTCCTCTTCCTTTTCCTCTTGCTAACCTGCTTAATGCATAATTCTGTTGTTCTTGTAATCCCCATTTTAAATACTGCCCACTGTTCCTCAACCCCTGATTCCTGTCCATTCCCTTAATGCCTCTTTCAAGTATCTCCCATTTTCCTAAAGTCTGCCCCCTAAAATCCAGGATACGTGTTTTTGTGTGGTTTGGTTCTGCTCTTTCTGTGATTTCAAACCACAATGACTGGTGGTCACTGTTTCCAGGTGCTCCCCACTGTTACCCCCATCACACTGTCCCTGTTTGTGAGCACAAGGTCCAGTATTACCTTCTGCCGAGTTGGTTCCATGACCAGTTGCTTGAGGAAGGCACCCTGAAGGGAGTCCAGGATAAATCTGCTCCTAGTTGATGCTGCTGCTGGGATGCTCCAGTCCACGTCTGGAATATTGAAGTCTCCAACCAGTACTACCTCACCCTTGTCTGCCATCCTTTGGATGGCTAGCATCAACTCCCTATCTGTTTCTTCCTCCTGGGCTGGTGGTCTATAGACCACACCTGTGCGGATGGCTGTCCCCATTTTCCTTTCCAGCTTAACCCACAGTATCTCTCCCCCATTTTGTTCCTCCTGGATCTCTGTGGCCCTTATGTCATTTTTCACATACAGTGCCACTCCTCCTCCTTTCCTGCCTGCTCTGTCTCTTCTGAATATGTTGTAGCCAGGTATGGTCATCTCCCAGTCGTGGTTATCATTACACCAGGTTTCAGTGATGGCCACAATGTCCAGGGTCTGACTGTACCATGACAGCCTCCAGATCTTCCATTTTGTTGCTAAGGCTCCTGGCATTTGCACACATGGCTTCCATGATTTGACCTCCTAGACTGTTTCACTGTTCTACTCAGCCCCTTCCTTGGTTGTCATTTATCCCTGGTTCTTCTTGCTGTCTGCCCTTCTGCTGAATTTTGCCCCTTTTCTGCTTATCCACCTCTTGGGCACTAATCTCAATCTTTTGCACACTGCTTTGCAGAGATAGCCACTCCTCTGGTTCACTGGTTCCACTGCTAGCTGTGGGGGGTGAGCAAGTAGGTACCCTCCTTGCTGGCCTGTCACCCCCCTTTGCTAGTTTAAATGCTTGTCAATGTAGCATTTAAACTTATCATTGAGTGCTTGGATTCCCCTCCAGGATGGATGCAGGCCGTCAGGCTTGAACAAACCTCCATCCCTCCAAGTGGGTCCCCAGTCACCAATGAATCCAAACCCTTCCTCACAGCACCAGTTCTTCAACCATGAGTTAAAGTTCCTGGTGCATGCACTCCTATGCTGTCCCTTGCCTCTCACAGGTAGTACTTCTGAGAAAGTGACAGAAGTAGCTACTTGCTTGAGACCCCTCCCCAGTTTCCTAAACTCTTCCTGAACTTCCTTTGGCTACCCATTTGCCAGGTCATTAGTACCTAGGTGGATAATGACATCCAGCTCACCCTCCCGTCATGCCTTCCCAGTGATCCCCAGGATCTTTCTTCCATCCCTCCATGCCGTGGCACCTGGTAGGCACCTCTCCTCCCTGTCCTCCCCCTCCTGTGTTCCTAGCTGGATCCCTCTTATGATGGAGTCCCCCACCAGGATTCGCTTCCTCCTCCTCTGGGGTCCACTGCTTTCCCCGCTGAGGTCACCTCCTTGGCTAACCTCCACATCCTTTCCTTCCACTTCTCTGGGTACCTCTATTTGGTAGTCCTCATTTGCCAGTGTGGCATATAAGTTCTTGAGTGGAATAGGATCTGGGATGTGCCTCTGCCTGACTGCTCTAACCTTCCCTGAGCCCACTGTCATCCAAGTGCTCATCGTTCTCAGCATCCTTTAAGGCAGTTGCATTGGACTGGGTGGTCCCTGGATAGGGGTGATGGTACTCCTGACCCAGTTTACTTCTGCTCTGAGTCTGGCTACCTCATCCCGCAGTCCAGAGAGATGTATGCAGATAGGGCAGCACCTCAGTGTCCAGAAGGTCTGCCTGAATATGGCTGCCCCACAGCCACTGCATTGCACCACTCCCACATTATACCAAATTCCACCACTTGTCTGCTACTGAGCTCTCCTAGTTCCTTTTTATTAATTTACTGTACTAAAATCCTGCCACTGATCCTCAGATAATTTTTTTTTTTTAAAGAAAAAAACCAATAAATAAACAAATGAGTCAAAACACTTGTCGTGCGAGTGGGCTTCTTCCCTATGCCCTCCTACTTCACACCCCTTACTATACCCTGTGTTTAGCTCCTGCCAATCAGATTTAACAGGGCATATAATTAGAGTTGGGGAAGGTGGGGGCAAAAATTTGCAGCAATTAAAGACAGCACAGAATTACACCACCACTATGTTTTAAATTTTCAACAGCCCAAAAACAATTATAAGTAAAGACAACAAAGAAAGTATAGTGTCACTAAAAGCCCACAATCTAAGTTTAAAAGAAAAATAGCAATTACCAGTTACTCTAAAGCACTGAATTGAATATGTTTCCTTCCTTCCCCTTCTGGCTTCTCCCATCAGTAGTTTTAACTGCGGATGCTTCTCTCCTAGGGTGGGGAGCCCACCTGGGAGCCCTGACAGCTCAAGGGCTCTGGTCTCCACAGGAGTCTCTCCTTCATATCAATCTCCTGGAACTCAGGGCAGTTTTCCTAGCACTGCAGAGCTTCTCGGATTCAGTAAAGGGCAAGGTGGTCCAAGTCAGAATGGACAACACCACCACAATGTGGTACGTCAACAAGCAGGGAGGCACTCTGTCCTCGGCCTTGTGCACAGAAGCCATGAAGCTGTGGTCTCTGGTCTGTTCTCTTCAGACTTCTCTGGTAGCAGTTCACCTTCCAGGGAAGGACAACATACTAGCAGATGCTCTGAGCAGAATTTCACAGGGACAACACGAATGGTCCCTGGGTCCTCACATACTGATGGTCATCTTCTCCAGGTGGGGCACTCCAGAGATAGATCTCTTTGCAGCACCGGACAATCATCAACTTCCTATGTTTTGTTGCAGACCTCCAGTCCTGGGGACGGTTCTCCAGGATGCTGTCTTTTTGGACTGGAAGAGCAGGTTTCTCTATGCCTTCCCTCCCTTCCCTCTGCTGTTTAGAGTTCTGATCAAGATCAGGACTCAACCCTGCACAGTGATACTGGTGGCTCCAGATTGGGCCAGACATCCTTGGTATCCTCTACTGCTGTCCTTGTCAGTGTCACATCCCCTGTCTCTGCCCAGGACATACAATCTCCTGTCCTCCTCCCAGGGGCAGACCTGGTACCACAATCTCCAGTCTCTCCATCTCAAGGCCTGGCTCTTGAAGAGTTAGAATATGCAGCTCTACATCTTTCTCAGGGAGTTCTGGATATTCTGAAGGTCTCTAGGAAACCTTCCACTAGAAAAACTTACAACTCCAAATAGAAAAGGTTCAGTATTTGGTGCTCTCAGAAAGGCATCCTGCCTGATTCTGCAGACATTTCCACAACCTTAGACTATCTAGTTCATCTCAATGGTTTAGGCCTTAGGCCTGCCACTCTGAAGGTTCATCTAGCAGCTGTCTCTGCATTCCTCTCAGCAGGGAAGGGTTCTTCCCTGGCATCTCATCCTGTTTTCAGAAAGTTTTTCAAAGGTCTGATCACATTAACCCTCCCTTTAGGGAGCCCACTGCACCTTGGGATCTTAATGTCTGCATAGCTCAGCTAACGCAGCCATGCTTTGAACCTTTGGCTTCGGACGAATTGAAGTACTTGACTTGGAAAACTGTGTTCCTGGTAGCTATTACTTCTGCCAGGCGGATTAGTGAGTTACAGGCTCTGTCAGTGGAACCTGACTTCATCTCCTTCCATAGGGACAAAGTAGTCCTCAGAACCAATAGGAGGTTCTTGCCCAACGTGGTTTCAGATTTTAATCTGAACCAGTCTATATCTCTCCCTGTGTTTTTCACTGACTATTCTTCTTCAGGTGAAAGAAGGTTACACAGTCTGGACGTTAAGAGGGCCCTTAGCTACTACATTGAGCATACTAAGGCACATAGAAATGACTGTCTTCAATTGTTTCTCACTTGTGGTGAAGTGGGAAAGGGTAAGCCTGCCACTAAAGAGAACTATTGCCAGGTGGATTGTTTCTTGTATACAATTTTGTTATGACAAGTTGGGTAGGACGCCCCCTTCAGGCCTGAGGGCTCACTCGACCAGCGGTACAGCTGCTTCTCTAGCTGCAGCCAGAGATATACCTTTGTTAGAGATCTGTAAAGCAGCCACCTGGAAAACAGTACATACTTTCACCAAGCATTACTCCCTGGACATCCAGGCTAGGAGTGATGCTAGGTTTGGTACAGCAGTACTGCAGAGCCTCTTCCCAAAGTAGGTTCTGCATTCTCTCCTCGATAGGGAACTGCTTGGCAGTCTGCATTATGTTTGAATACAGCAAGACTCCATTAGAAGAAACAACATTACTATGGTGAGTAATTTTTATGTTGCTTGCACGCATGTGCAAGAAACATAGTGCCATCATCCGAGTTTTTGGAGGTGTGGCACCCGTCTTCCAATTCAGTCAGTGTGTTTGCAGGTGTGGCCCCAGTTCCCCAATCACTGCTGCAACTGTCTATGACAGCAGTCGAAAATGCAGTGGTCGTACAGTTGAAAGGGAGAGCTCTGCTTCAGTGAGCAGAGCTCCCCCCTCCACACACACACACACACACACACACGCACGCATACTGCATGCTCATGCGCCTTCCCCCTCCCCCCATGCACACACTATACGGACGATGGGGGTGCCCAATCCCCTGTTGGCTCCATGCCCCCCCCAAAGCTTCCAGGTGCCATGCTGGGGCCCACCCCAACATGGCAAAATTTGTTATAGCTGTGAAATGGTGCCCAATCCCCATCGGCTCCGCCCCCTAAAGCATTCAGGTGCCACGCTGAGAGCCCACCCCAGTGTGGCAAATGTGATTATGGCGACAGGGGTGCCCAATCCCCATCAGCTCCAGCCCCCCAAACAGCCTTCCAGCTGCCACACTGGGAGCCACCCCAGCGTGTAAGCGTCCCTCATCATCTTATTAAAAAAAAAACCTGTAAATACAAAAACTGTACCTCGGGCTTCTCCTGCCCCCCCCACAACCGCACCACCACTCGCACCCTGCCTCCCACACCCCTCACCCCATACTTATCTCCGGACCTCAGCGCGACAATCTTCGGTGGACCGGGAACACGTCTGCACTCTTCAAAGCCGACCGTGAACTGAGGAAATGCCGGTAAGCTGTATAATGGGATAGGCAGGGTTTTTTCAACTTTGCTGCATATCTCAGGTATTTTTTGGAATTTTGGCACCAAATTTTCAACATGGGGTTTCTGGGACCCCTCCTCATGAATTCTGTCTCTGTCATGGCGTTAATAGGACCCGAAGGGTGATTTCATGGTCACTGCGCGAAATCACCTTTCAGGACTGATTAACGAAACGACAGTGCAAGTGTTCATAAGGTGGGCTCTCAAAGCCTATGTTGCAAATTTGGTGACATCCTAAAAACTTTGTTTCTGATGTGTGTGTTGTGCAGTTCCTACGCACGCTCGTAAGTTCGTGAATTTTTAATATTTGCACTCCAGATTTTCAGCATTGCCATTTTACCACACCTCCTTATGAGCAGTACAGCTTTCATTTTTCACGTCACCCAAAATGTGTTTGTATGCAGGTAGCGCACAATGGCGCAGTCGGTGTGCGCAATCAATGTTTGGGACAGATTAAGAAAATCACAGTGACACTGTTCATGAGCAGAGGTCTTAAAATGGCTATGTTGAAAACTGGGTGAAAAAATTCCCAAAAATGATTGTTTTATGAGCATTTGTTCCGCTGATCCTACGCACGCTCGTAAGTTCGAGAATTTTCAATATTTTCACTCCAGATTTTCAACATTGCCATTTTACCACACCTCCTTATAAGCAGTACAGCTGTCATTTTTCACATCTTGCCCAAAACATGTTTACGCCCATGTAGCGCACAATGGCGCAGTTGGTGTGCGCAATCAATGTTTGGGACAGATTAAGAAAATCACAATGACACTCTTCATGAGCAGAGGTCTTAAAATGGCTAGTTTGAAAATTTGGTGAAACAATTCCTAAAATGACTGTTTCACAGTGTGCATTGCGCAGTTCTTACGTACTCGTAAGTTCGCAAATTTTTAATATTTGCATTCCAGATTTTCAACATTGCCATTTTACCACACCTCCTTATGAGCAGTACAGCTGTCATTTTTCACATGTCGCCCAAAATGTGTTTCCGTGCATGTAGCGCACAATGGCGCATTCGGTGTGCGCAGTCAATGTTTGGGACAGATTAAGAAAATCACAGTGACACTGTTCATGAGCAGAGGTCTTAAAATGGCTATGTTGAAAATTTGGTGAAAAAATTCCCTTCAGACATTCTGCAATGTTACTAATGAAGACATTGAACAGGACTGGCCCCAGGACCGATCCCTGCAGCACCCCACTGGTGACCCACTCTCCCTAGACCGCACACCATTTACCACCACTGTCTGCCTCCTGTCTGTTAGCCAGTTTCTAACCCAGTTTACCACCCTTTACCCCATGCCCAGCCTACCCAGCTAGTTTATCAGCCTCCTATATGGGATGGTGTCAAAGGCTTTGCTGAAATCAAGGTAAGCGTTGTCCACTGCCCCACCCTGACTCACTTCCTTTGTCACCCAGTCAAAGAAATCAACCAGATTTGTCTGACATGATGTCCCCACTGTGAATCCATGTTGTCTATGGTCCTGGGCTCCGATGGCTTCTAGATGCTCCAGCAATGTCTCTATGATCTTCCCCACTACTGAGGTGAGGCTGAACGGCCTATTGTTCCCTGCCTCCTCCCTGCTGCTGGACTTGTGTAGAGGGACCCGCATGTGCCCTCCTCCAATTCACTCATGTTGAATGACTCGGTGAACATGGCTGCCAGAGGTACTGCTATCTCCCTTCGCAGTTCTCTTAATATCCTTGGGCGTATGCCATCTGGTTCCATCGCTTTGTCCACCTTCAATTTAGTGAGCTCCTGCAGAACTCTAATGCCTTTGAATGGACTACTGTCCACCTCTTCACTCCCTTGGCAACTGCTGTACTGCTGTGCCCCTTGCCCCTCCCACTCTTCTGTGAATACTGAACGGAAAGACACAGTGGATATCTTGGGAGGAAGGCATGGAACTATCACTTCCAAATACCTAAACAGCACATACAAGCAAGTAACATTCGGCATTGACAAATGCTTGCTTCTTAATGTCATTTGGTGGGGGTCTCAATGTCCAGGGAAAGCATGTGTCCTATCGATGGATGCTGAAAAAGCCTTCAATAGAATTGAGTGGGAATACCTAATGAGTGTGTTGGGGACATTTGGGCTAGGGGAAGAATTTATAAAATTGGTGGGAGCCTTTTATAAGGTCCCTTTGGCCCAGGTGTTGGTAAATGGGATCCCATCTCTGGAGTTTAGGTTAAAGCGGGGAACTAGGCAGGGCTGTCCCCTTTCGCCCCTGTTGTTTGCCTTGGCTATTGAGCCATTAGCAATTAAAATAAGGGAGTATCCCACTATAGAGGGGATAAAAGGGAAAAATGGTGGGAGGCATGTTATAACACTTTATGCAGATGACATTTTGTTATTCCTAACCAAGCCAGAGAAATCGATGCCTGAGCTGCTGTCAGTGGTGGAGCAATTTGCTGCATTCTCTTGATACAAATTAAACCTCACTAAGTTGGAGATGATGTTTTTGGGAAAGGGAAATTGCAGAAAGAATAATGAGGCTTGGGGACTGAAATTGGTGAATAAGACCTTTACATACTTGGGAGTAGTGACAGGAAGAGACCTCGGAACCCTGTATGATTTAAATTATAAACCCCTGTTCAAGAGTATATTAGGGGAGATAAGTAGATGGAAAGCACTGCCAATATCGTGGATGGGTAGGATTAATTTGTTGAAAATGAACGTCCTGCTGCAAATTCTATACATTATGCAAATGTTACCATTTAGCCCAACTTCAAAGGATGTTAAAAAGCTAGAGAGAGGCTTTTCTGAATTTGTATGGCAAGTCAAAAAAATGTGTATAAGCCTTAGCAAGCCTAAAGCCCTCATGACACAAGGTAGGCTTAACTTCCCTGACATAAGGGGGTATTTTCTTGCAACCCAACATAGATACATCCAAAACTGGGTTAATAGAAATAGTGTGGCGAGCTGGCTGGAGCTTGAAGAGAAAGGGGCACCAGGTAGGATTTCGGGATACTTGGGTCGGGATGGGCGGCGGGCCTGCAGCAGACTTAAAACACCCAATCCTATGGTAGCTGCAAGCCTGAGAGCATGGGATAGCATCAGGAAAAGACAGGGGGCAGACTCAGCGAGTTCACTTTTAGTACCTGTGGCAGAGAACCCTGATTTCCTCCCAGGATTGGAGGATGAAGGCTTTAAAATGTGGCAGAATGGGGGGGGGGGTTAGATGCGTGATGGATCTGACTGCAAAAAAGAAAATAATTCCCTTTTAGGAGTTGTAGGTAGGCTTAAGACTGCCACCCACACATTCCTATAAATACTTTCTGGTGAGAGATTATTACAAGAAAATTATGAACGCTAGGGGAGATTATACCCAGACGGAAAACATTGAAAGGGAAATCCTGGGTGCTGCTAGGAACAAAAGAGGACTAGTTGGGAGGGCAGTTAAATTAGGTAGGAAGTACTTCCAGGAGCCTACACAAGTGGCTAAGAAATAGTGGAAAAGGGATATTGGGGAAGAAATTAGTGAACCTAACTGGAGAGTGTTGCTGGAATCACACATAGGGCTTTTGGTGTGCAACAAATATAAGGAGGCGCAGTATAAGTTTACACAAAGGCTGAACTATCCCCCATGTATGGTACATAAGTTCTTTCCTGAGGTTTCACCACTATGTAGTAAATGTAAAACTGCACAGGGAACATATTTGCACTACTGCTACTGGGGATGCCCGGTGATTGAGAACTATTGGAAGGGAATAGCGCAGGAAATTTCTTTGATGAGGAGACAGCCTATCAAATGGTCTCAAAAATCACTGCTTTTCAGAGTTGAAGCAGTGGAGCAGGGTGAGTGGGTGTTGTACTCTAGGTGGATCAGAGTGCTCCTGGTGATGGCAAGACAGGGACTACATAACGTATGGATCACAAACCTGGGACCCACGTTGGAACAGTGGAAAAGCCTCACTATATGAGTACTAGCAGTGGACAGGCTAACATATATTTTAAAGGGGCAGGAAGAGAGATTTGAAAGAGTATGGGCAGAATACTTAAATACACTGGGGGGGTGGTCTCTTGGAGGATGGAGGTCTATCATGACCAGTGGAAGAAAGTAGTCGGCAATGAAGTAACACGTCAAAATGGAAGGGAAAGTCAGTTTATAGTACTGAAAGGGAAGTAAATGAAACACAGACACAGACCAATAGTTCTTTTTATTAGAGTTTTTATTATTAATTGTTCACTTTTTTAGGATAGTGGGGCTTTTGGTTGATTGTGCACTAGAATTTATTAAAAATGGACAGTAATGGCTAAAGAAACAGGAGGCTGAGATAACCTATGGATACACAGCTATTTGAGTAATTGTGCAGAATACTAATGTACAGGCATCCTGTATCTGTATAAGTTGTATGTTTTTTTTAATAAATGGTGGACTGATATTCTGAATGTAACGCCATATTCTAGGAGCGTGGATATGTTGTTCAGCTACACTCTGGCATGTCCCTTTCCCCTTTAAATCTTGCCGGAAGTCTTCAAGCTGGCTCCTCCCACCCACCCGGGTGGTAAATACCTCGGCTCCACCCCATGATGCCAGATCTTCCTTTCTGCTGGAAGATTCAGGTTCCCTTGTGCTACTTTAGCAGTTCATAGGCCCTGGCTTCTCAACGTCGGTTTTACCGCAACTTACTCTTAAACTCGTCAGAGTTAGCAACTCCGATTAGAACACATCAGACATGGAGGACAAATCGTCCCCTGGATTTCACCGTGTACCTGCGGCCAGAAGATGTCGCGCACCGATCCCCACCTCTTGTGTGTCTATTGCCTAGGTGTCGGACATGACACCTCGTCTTGTACTTTTTGTATAGCCTTCCATCCCAACGTTGTGGAAGACTGCAAGGTGTGCCTAAAATTGGGGAGACTGGAGAAAAGGAACCCACCAATGAAATCGAAAGAGGTGAGGTGGACGGTTTCCCCGGCTGCGGGATCCACCGATCAGTTGGAATAGATGAAGGCATTCGAGGAGGAAGCGGTTCAAGCTTCGGCCAGTCGAAGCTTTTTTGTTCCACTCGACCTTGGCTCAACTTTTATTGGCTCTTTGGGAGTTGTGTAGTCTCTCCCCATCAGGGTGAGGCGCCCACAGGCTCACACTCCTCCCTCCCTCGGAAGAGGGACAAGGACCCAGTCTTCATCCAAACGGAGATGCTCCTGGGACCGAGAGAGATCCGAGTCCCAGGAGCATGCGGTCTCGACTTCGGTCAAGATCGCTTCCTCGGCCGCCAGCTTTTCAGACTTTCCATCTGGCCAAGGCACTGAGGCTGAGGAAACGGCTGAACCGGCCGAAAATTACGCTTGACCTGATCAAGCCTTTATCGCCAACTCCGGTCGACGATCCTTTGGAAAGGAAGCCGATCCTTTCCTTTCCCGATGAGGAGACACTGCCCTCAGGCATCCCCATTGAGGAATCTGTACCGGAACCTTGTTTTTCACTGACTCCGGTCACTCCAGATCGACCGAGCCGACCCTGTTGGTCTCGATCGAGGAGTAGGACCCCTTCGGTTGGTCGGCCGAAAAAAGGGCCACAAACACTCCAAAAAGAGGCGCTGCCACCGATCCTCATCCTCCTTGGATGAGGAGAGGCTTCGACAGAAGCTCCGTCGACGCTATGAGGATCTTATATGGCAACAGCTGATTTTGACCAGGCAGAAGCCGGCTCTGCCGGCCGCACCGGCCATCACCTGGCCCCCGCCTCCCAGGCCGAAACCGACCACTCCGGATCTGAAGGCCTTGGTTCCACCGCCCGTGGGTATCCCGGCTCGGCCTATTATGGTCTCTCCACCGATTTTGGTGGAGCCACGCCTAAGCAGCCTCAGGGAGGGGCTCCCTCCAAGGAGGACCGACCAGACACCGGGCTTCCCCAACATCTGTCTATCACGGTCGTCCCTGACTGCTCTAGGTGTATCGAGGGGGACATAGGCGGGAGACCGTTATACCTGACTCTTCGGACTCGGATACCACTGGATTGCACTGTCATCCTGGGGATGATGTGTCATCCATGGTAGGACTGGAGGAAGGTCCTTCCTCCTTTCAGGGCATTCTCCGCCTGATTTCCGAATCCACTGGTATGCCCTGGAGCCCATCCAGAAAAAGGCGGAGTGCCCCCTTACGGATATCCTAAAAAGTGAGGATACCCCAGTAGAGGCCTTTTCAGTGACCAAAGCCATTGTTGGCCCGGCCCTGGAGCTTTGGCAGTGTCCTGCTTCCTGCCCAGCTCCGTCTGCCCATATGGGCCACAAGTACACGGTGCCCATGGGGTTCCTGGTGGGGTTCACAGAACATCCTTCGGCCGAGAGCCTAGTGACTGCTTCTGTGTTCAGACGTACTGGTAGCTCAGCCGACACTGACCGACCCCCGGACAGGGAGTCCAAGAATATGGACCACTCTGCCCGTAAGGTCTATGCGGCTTTCTCCTTAGGCCTTTGTCAGGCCAGCTCGGCTGTTATCATGGCACACTTCTCTCATGCCCTCTTAGGATCATTAGATGAAGTCCTCCCTCATCTCCCGGCGGACATGCAGACCACAGTGAAGCAAGTCCGTGACCAGGGCCATGCTGTTGCAAAACAGCAGCTCCAGACGGCCCTGGACATTGGAGATTCATGTGCCCGCTCTTTAGAAGCCACAGTGGCTACTAGCCACAGGGATTGGCTGAGGCTGTCGTCCTTCCCCGTGGATACCCAGCACAAGTTAGCTGACGTGCCCTTCCTAGGCACCGACCTGTTCAGTCCAGGAGTGGCTGGTTACCTCCAGTGCATAAAGCAGTCCAGTGCCACCTTGGATGCTACCTCTGTGAAAAGTTCTTTGGGCAAGAACCAGCAGAAGTGCAAGAAGAAGCCATTTCAGCACTCTTCCCCTGCGGTTAGGCAGCCCTCCTATCAAGGAGGCCAGCAGCAACAGCAGGCTCAAGCTTGGCACCCTAGGCCCAAGCAGGGTCCTCAACAGCCCCGTAAAGGAGGCTGAGGCATGGGTCCAGCAGCCTCCTCCTCCTCTAAGCCTGCTTAGTGACAGGTCGAGGGTTGCCATCCCTACACCCGTCATGCCAGCTCTGGGTTCTCCTGTGGGGGGCCAGCTCCACCACTTTCTTTCCGCCTGGTCTGATATTACTTCGGACAGATGGGTTCTAGAAGTGGTTGGTCAGGGACTGCCTCTGGAATTCGAGCAGTACCCTCCCAGCCGAGTCTGCACCCTTCGGGAGGAAAGGATCTCAGCTTGCACTCAGTCGGCTCTTCAAGACGACATAGCTGAGCTCCTCCACAAGGAGGTGGTAGCTCCAGTGCTGGATCTTCCTACAGACCCAGGCTTCATGTCCAGGAACTTTCTGGTGCCCAAGCGGATGGGGGGTTGGCGCCCCATCCTAGATCTCCACGACCTGAATCAATATCTCAGGTCTCGCACCTTCCAGATGGTAACTCTGAACCAGATCACACCATCCCAGGAGCGAAACATGTGGTTATGTTCACTGGATCTGCAGGACGCATTCTTTCACGTCCTAATCCGTCCATCCCATCAGCGGGTTCCTCCACTTCAGGGTCGAGGGGACCCTGTACGAGTTCCGAATCAAGCCGTTCGACCTGTCATCGCCCCCAAGGGTCTTCACCAAGTGCATTGCAGTGGTGGCAGCCCATCTCCGGTGATGAGGAGTTCGAATCTACCCTTATTTCGACAACTGGCTCTTGGCAGGTTCCTCCCTTCAGGAGGTGGAGAGATCCAGGGATCTGGCTCACAGAATCTGCTCCCAACTGGGCCTCCTGATCAATGAGGCCAAGTCGGAACTCGTGCCCTCGCAGGTGATGGGCTTCATCGGGGCAGAGCTCGACTCTTGTCAAGCCAGAGCTCGGCTCCCGGCGGACAGGACAGAGGTTCTCTCCTCCTTTGCTCAATCATTTCTGGTTGGGCACTTGCGCCATGCCCAGGACTTTCTGCGCCTTCTGGGCTACATGGTGGCGTGCACCTCAGTGGTCCATTGGGCCAGATGGCGCATGCGCTCCCTCCAATGGGAGCTTGCCGCCCAATGGACTCAGCGCCATGGTCACTTCGATCAGCTGATCACTGTAACCCAAAAGATGTGGGACACTCTCCAATGGTGGACCGCCCCAGACCGGTTGCAGGAAGGGATCCCGTTTGTCCGCCCCGAGCCGACAGTCATTCTCACGGCCAATGCCTCTCTCATGGGCTGGGAAGCCCACATGGGGACAGCAGAGCCCATGGGTTCTGGACCCTCGAGGAGTCCCGATGCTACATCAACCCATTGGAGCTCAGAGCAGTCAGACTGGCACTGTCAGCTTTCGCTTCTCAGCTCCATGGTCAAGTGGTTCAAGTCCAGACGGACCATACCACGACCATGTACTACCTCAACAAACAGGGCGGCATGCCCTCCTGTCTGGTATGCAAGCAGGCGCTCCTAATCTGGACCCTCGTCAGCCAGTTGGAGGTGGGTCTCCTCGCCATTCATGTGGCAGGAGTCTCGAACCAGCTAGCGGATGCTCTCAGCCACATTGGCCAGACATCCCACAAGTGGTCACTCCATCCAGAGGTAGCTTACAGTCTGTTTGCCTCCAGGGAAAATACCAAGCTGAGGCTGTTTCATGCCTGCCCCCCTCAGCAGGGCTCGCTGCAGGGGGATGCCTTCTTGAGGCCGTGGACCCCAGGCCTCCTCTACGCCTTCCCTCCATTTCCCTTGATCCACAAGGTGCTCCTAAAGGTGAGGAGGGACAAGGCGAAAGTGATCCTGGTAGCCCCAGACTGGCAGCGCCAGTTCTGGTACCCAGATCTCCTCAGCCTCAGCTGCAGGCCCCTGGAATGGCTTTGCACACGCCCAGACCTGATATCTCTAAACTAGGGGAAGATTTTTCATCCAGACCTTCAATCCCTGCACCTGACAGCCTGGTACCTGAGTGGCTAGAGTTCCAAGCTTTGGGTCTTTCCGAGGATGTCTACACTGTGGTAGAGGCTTCCTGAAAGGAATCAACCTGGAAATGCTATGCCTTCAAATGGAAAAGATTTTCCTTTTGGTGTCAGGGTAAGTGTCTGGACCCCTTATCCTGTTCTATGTCTAGCATTCTCGACTACCTTTGGTCTCTCTCCAAAGGGGGGTCTCCAGTCATCGACCCTTGGGGTGCACCTGGCAGCCATTTCTGCTTACTGGGCATGGGCTGGTGAGCCGACATTGGCGCAGGAGACAGTGGTCGGGTGCCTTTTCAAAGGCCTGGATCACATATCCCCTCTAGTGCGTGAACCTCCACCTCTGTGGGATCTCTTGCTGGTTTTGGCAAAGCTCATGGGCAAGCCATTCGAACCCATGCACAAGTGTGAGCTCACACTTGTCATGGAAGATGGCCTTCCTGGTGGCTATCATATCAGCCAGAAGGACAGGGGAGCTCCAGGTGCTTTCAGTGGACTCCCCTTATCTAGTCTTTCACAGGGACAAGGTTGTCCTGCGCCCCACCCGAAATTCCTTCCGAAGGTGGTGTCAGAGTTTCACCTTAACCAGGTGTTGACTCTGCCGGTATAGTACCCTAATTACACCTCGGATGCCGAGTACAGGCTCCATACTTTGGACCTGAGACGTGCTCTCTCCTATTATAAGGAGAGAATGGAAGAAGTTCGTGGAGAGGTTCGCCAGCTGTTTGCCACCTACGCTGAAGCTACTTCTGGCAGACCTGCAGCCAAGCGAACCATAGCAAGATGGATTACATCATGCATAAGTCTGTGCTGTGAGTTGGCGGGCAAGGAGCCTCCCAGAGGGATAAGAGCTCACTCTATCCGCCATACTGCTTCTTCGGTGGCTGCTTCCAGGGGACATCCCTATCCAGGAAATTTGTCGGGCCGCTACCTGAAAGTCAGCAAACACCTTCGTTACCCACTACCACATTGACCTGGACTCATGCCGGGATGCTGGTTTTGGGGCCTTGGTTCTCCGATCTCTATTTTCCGAGTAGGGGGAGTGCGCCTTGCCTCCCTTCTCCCGGAGAACTGCTTGGAGTCTGCCAGAGAGTGTGGATGAACAACATATCCACGTTCCTAGAAGAACAGGTTACTCACCTGTAACAGTAGTTCTAGGAGTGGCATATGTTGTTCATTCACACGCACCCACCCAACCTCCCCGGCTTTAGGCGCACAACCTTGCTTCCAGCGGGCTAATATCTGTTGTCATGGGGCAGAGCTGAGGTATTTACCACCTGGGTGGGTGGGAGGAGCCAGCTTGAAGACTTCCAGCAAGGTTTAAAGGGGAAAGGGACATGCCAGAGAGTGTGGATGAACAACATATACCATTCCTAGAACTACTGTTACAGGTGAGTAACCTGTTCACGCTGTATTATGCAAATTGTAGTTTAATAAACTTATTAAACAAAAAAAGAGAATGTTATCCTCCGTACTAGCCCTGGTCAACAGAATAAGAACAGTGCGGGGTCGGTACGGATGGGCTCATGTTCTTCTTGAATTTATTCGGTAGATTTTATTAATAAGCCCAGAAGCCAGTGTAGAATTCCACTCCAGTGCCTGTAGCAGCCACTATTCAAGATAGGATGCCTTCTTGGTCCTCCAGCAGTCCAACCAGCTAGATGTGTTTCTGTTTCTCTCTCTCTCTCTCTCTCAAGGATATTTCGGCTGACTCCAGTCCTTTCTTAAGTATGGCATTTTCACTGAGAATGATGGTGATTGCCGCCAGGGCCTCTTCAGTGTGAGCTGCAACAATGTTCAATTTGTCTGTGCAGTTTACCACAGATAGCTCATCTTTACGCATTTAGGTACCAGAGTCATTGAATCTCTCTCTTTTTTTTTTTTTATATATATACTTGTTTATTGATTAATTCCACTTCACAAAAGTGGGAGCAGGGCAGAAGCAGGAAACTACAGACCTGTTAGTTTAACCTCAGTGATTGGGAAAATGATGGAATCACTTATGAAGGAAAGAATTGTTGAGTACCTAGAGGCCATTTGGGCACAGGACCCAAGGCAGCATGGATTCACAGTGGGAACGTCATGTCAGACGAATCTAATAGATTTCTTTGACTGGGTGACCAAAGTAGTAGATAAGGGAGGAGCTGTGGACATGGCCTACCTGGACTTTAGCCAGGCATTTGACACAGTCCCACACAAAAAATTAATATACAAGTTGGCCAGCCTGGGAGTGGGTCCCAAGATGGCAGCCTGGGTAAAGAATTGGCTGGAGAACAGGACACAGAGGGTAATAGTAAATGGAGTTCACTCTGAAGAAAGGAGGGTTACTAGTGGGGTACCACAGTGTTCAGTACTAGCATTGGTCCTCTTTAATGTCTTTATAAGTGACACTGCAGAGGGACTGGAAGGAAAAGTATGTCTCTTTGCAGATGACACAAAGATCTGCAACAGGGTTGATACACAAGGTGGGGTGGAAAGGATGAAAAGGGACTTGGCAAGGTTGTAGGAATGGTCAAATGTATGGCAGCTTAGATTCATCACTAAGAAGTGCAAAGTAATGCACCTGGAAAACAAAAACCCAGGGGAGGAGTACACAATGGGGGGTGAGATACTAACAACAATAAAAATGGAAAGGGACCTGTGGGTAGTCATGTCAGATGACCTAAAGGTGGGCAAGCAATGTGGGAGGGCAGTAAGGAGGGCTGGGGGGATACTGGAATGCATAGGGAGAGGCATCACCAGTAGAAAACAGGAAGTTGTTATCCCTCTGTACAGACAGCTGGTGAGACCACATCTGGAGTATTGTGTGCAGTTCTGGAGACTGAATCTCCGCAAAGACATAGACAGGATGGAGGCAGTCCACAGGAGAGCAACTAAAATGGTGCAGTGTCTGCACCAGAAGACATATGAAGAGAGACTTAAGGAGCTTTATATGGATACCCTCAAGGAAAGTAGGGAGAGGGGGACATGATAGAAACTTTCAAGTACCTCAAGGGAATCAACAAAGTCCAAGAGAATTCAAGAATGCATGAGACAGTCATAAGGCAATTCTAGGGGGTGGGGGTAGGAAGAAGTAGGCTATTGGTTAACTAGGATCTGCAGCTTATCCATTAGGTAGGGAAATGGGCAGACTGGGTGGGCCAAGCGGTCCTTATCTGCCGTCAAATTTTAAGTTTCTATTACAAACATATTTCTGGAACTTCAACAGTTTCTTAGGTTTTTTAACAATTGCTAAAATTATGATAATCTTTTTACAGTAATAACAATCTGTTTAAAACACAAACTGAAGATAAAAAGAAAACACTTTTGTATAGTAAATAGGGAGAATAAACTTCTAGACAAGGAGTTAATGTTGTGCCCAGGTAGAGAGTGGAAAAACAGTTGTGGAGGGTAGTAGGGAAGGGAAGGAGGGGGGAGGGGAAGGGAAGGGTCTAGGGTTGGGGAAAGGAATGGGGGGGATACTGGTTTATTAATTTCAAGTAACAGTTCATAATAAATTAATTAATGTATGTTATCTTTATAAATATCCCATCTGTTCCCTCTATTAGTAAATTGTTCCTTTTGATGGTTTACAGCAAAAGTGATTCGTTCCATACTATAGACTTGTGAAATGATTCCCAACCAGTCATGAATGGATGGGACGGTCTGCTAAAGCCACTTTTTTGTTATAGCTTTCAAAGCTGCTATTATCAGAATTGCCCTTGGATAACGCCCTTCTTTACCTTTAATGTCGTCCGTTTATAAGCCCAGTATTAAGTGCTCAGGGGCCACATCAATGGCTAGCCAAAATAAATCTGTCAGGTGGGTTATGATCTGGTTCCAACCCCGATCCCTGCACAGTGCCAGAATATGTGTGCCTGGTCCGCTTTCGGGAAGCCACAGTGCCTCCAGCAGGCTGCCCTTGGTATTGAGCCTACCTTAAATAATTTGTGTGGGGTGTAAAAGTACTTAATCCTGACCCTCCAGGGACCCGCGCCTGAAGCGGCATGTCACACCAGCGAGGCGGATTGCCCAGATGTTTCCACGGCTGCCGCCTGACCACTCCACAGCTTCTTCGGCCACCCCTGCAGTACTCCACCCCGGATCCCTATCCCAGGGACCCACGCCTGAAGCGGCGCGTCACACCAGAGAGGCGGATTGCCCAGCTGTTTCCACGGCCACCGCCCGACCACTCCACAGTTTCTTCGGCCACCCCTGCAGTGCTCTACCCCGGATTCCTACCCCAGGTACTGCCACCAGCTGGACTTATGGAGCCAAGGTTTCCGATTGGTGCAGCGTCCTTGCAGGCAAATCCTGATTGGACTGCCTGTTTTCTCAGCCGCTTCCGATTGGTGCACCTTTTTGTATTGACTTTACATAGGAATTTTCACCAAGGATTGCTCTGTTTGCACTGGTTAAGTACTGCAGTATTTGGTACTTCCCCCAACCCAGGCCTCCTTTAAATACACTTTTGCTCCTCCCTCTCTGCGCTCTACCACTCCTCTCACTGCGTCCCTGCCCCTCTGAGCAATCACCAAAAGCAGGAACTGCCCCTTAAAGCCGAACTGCACCTAATCTCTCAGGTCACACCACTAACAACTATAAAACACAAAGGGCTGGCCCCACACCCAGCAGCCCCCGGAAAGCACAAACTATCTCTGTAGAACGTGCTGTGCCAGCTGCGCCACCACCTAGGATCCAATCCCAAACTTACCCATACGGTACACACAATCCTACTACCTGGACAGCAGGAAAGTGCGCTGTAAAGACAAGATAATGCCCACCTGATTGAACCTCAGTCAGACTCCTATAGTGCACCCACACCTGCCAGCAGTGCCCATCACAGGAATACCAACAATGCCACCACCTGCAGTCTGGCTAGCAACATCTCTCATGGCCTTTCTGCTACTCCCTGCTGCATTGCCACACGCTTGCTGTAATGCAGCTCTGGGACTGCCTCCAATATTCAGGGATGGGCTCCCGAACTCCACATCAGGGCCTGGTATCTCAATGACTGTAGCCCCCCTGATGGCAGCAGGGTCACTGTGTCTGTCACTGTCTGACCACCAGTACCCAGTCCCACCACCTACCATAATCACAAGCCCCGTCGCCTGCAGAACTAGTACTCAGTCCCTGTCCCAATGCCTTACACCTCGCTCAGTCAAGCAACTCAAACTCCTTGCTATCAGAGTATCCTGGCTACTCTTAATGCTCTTGGGCAATATTCATCCTAACCCTTGCCCCAGTTGCAATGCTGCAGTGCAAACCAGGAAAAGCTGACTGATCACCATTGCATCCCTCAACATCTGCAGTCTTCTTCCAAAACTGGACATGTTGCAATCCTGGGTAGTGCAACACAACCCAGACATCATGTCCATAACTGAAACATGGCTTACACCCAGGACCAAGGACAGTCAAATCCAGTTCCATGGGTACACTCCCTTCCGCCTCGATAGGCTTGGAAAGAGGAGAGGCGGCTGCATTACCTATATAAAAAATTACCTACAGGGAGTAGCTCTCCCACAATTAAGTACTGGAAAAAAACGTACAGATACTGTCTGTGCGGATAACCCAGGGCAGCCAGGGCAAGGGCCTTACTCTCGTCTCAGCCTACTTACCCCAGGGAAGTAGTAGAGGCTTGAGTAACGGTGGCGAGCAACTAGCCGACCTCTGCTCTAGTAGCGAAGTCATTGTGTTGGGTGACTTCAGCATTAATTGGTTGTCCCAGGATTCTGCCACTTACAAGGACGCAGTCTCCTCAATCAACTTTCTTCAACTAGTGGACCAACCAACCCATACAAATTGCAGATCGGGTACCAGTACCCTATTCGACTAGGTGCTAACTAACCACCCAGAGCGTATCTCTGGCTTAAAAGTGCTCCCAGATTCCCTAAGTGACCATTCACACGTCGCTTTTGCCTGGTCCAACAAGGCCCCTAAACCACCTGTTAAGGTGGTAATATCCCGCATACTAAAAAGGGCATGTTAGAGTTCTTTAAAGGGGACAGGAAATGTGCGCTAATTGTAAGCAGTTAGTAATGTTCCTAGTAAGAGAAGTGATAAACTTGCATCCGAAAGAGCCATATTTAACTGTACCTTAATAAACACTGATGTGAAAAACTGTGTTTTCAATTTTCTTTTTATGGACAACATTCTTCACAGTTCCCGTCATGGAACCAGTAATTTGGAGTGTTTACTATGTCACGGTTTGAGTACAGAATGCTAAATGTGAGCTATTGTCCTATCAGAATCATACTTATGAGTTCTTTGCTCAAACTGTGACATAGTCAAAACTCCAGACCACTGGTTTCATGACGAGAACTATAACAGAATGCTGCCCATAAAATCAAAACAATGCAAAATACTGTTTTTCACATCACTTTTTATTGAGGTACAGTTACATATGGATCTTTCAAGCTGATGGATATTATTTCTGTAAGTGGTAACATTATAAACAGCTGCATATTAGATCTAATTTCCTGTCCTCTTTAAGCAACACCTGCAGCATCTGAGCTGGGCACCAATCCTAAGTGCCAAACAAAGACGTTAACACAGCACTGGGTAAATTTATAGAAATTTACAGTGCTGCTTGGGATATCTTTGCCCCATACCAAAAAGAAAAGCCAGTTGCTCACAAAAAACCTGGATAACCCCCCACCTCCTTGCCTTGATGAGCTTCAGGGACCGCCTATGGTATAAGTACAAAAATACTCTCGCAGACCAGGATATGCAATACTACAAGGAGCCACTGAATAAATGCACCATCGCAATCCGTCAGGCAAAAGCTAATTACCACAGATTCAAGCTAAACTCCTCCTGGAGTGACAGTCATCGATTCAGGGAGAACATTAATACAATCACTGGAAAATGGGATACCTCATCACCCACAGTGCTGAGCCATAAAGGATCCTATACACAAGACCTCAAATCCATCGCAGAAATCTTCAACAAAGCTTTTACTGACCTGAGTACATTCAAACAACATGAAGTCTTGCTGTATTCTGACTATTGCAGTGATATCCAATCTTTGAACTGCCCCGGACAGGAAAGAGTTAACTTTCCATGCAAGGCATGGAACACTGAGCTCGAGCTCGGTTGAGACTCTGTCTGTTGTTGTTTGAACCCAAACCGCCAGATTCTTTATTCTGCCTCACTGAACAGTCGCTCCAGAGATTTCTCCTTCGCTCGGTTCAATTTAGTCGGTTGAAGTGTCGTTTTTTCCCTCGGTTTCAACCGAATTTCTTCCATCTAACCTGTCGGTTTAGTCTCTGTCTGTGGTACCGTGAGTACTAGATAGGTTTATTATTGTTAGCTTCTGTGTGGAACATGTAAACATTGGATCGGTTCGGTTTGAACCGATCAGGTTTGTTAAAAAAGTTTGTTCTGCTTTTTAGAGTGTGGTAACCAGTCCTTATCGGTTCTGAAAAAAACGGATTTCATTACGTTTTTTTTCCACGACCTATAACACGTTCAGGAACCGATAAGGGTATCTTGCCTGACGGATTGCCGAAAAAAGGGTAAGTTTGGTTAGGACTGGCCATGTCTGAGAAACCCAAGAGAAAAACCGGGCCCACTGGGTTTCAACACTGTAGTGTGTGTGGGGAAGCCTTTGCTAAGGCTGAACCCCACACCACCTGTGTTTATTGTCTGGGGTTTGACCACCTCAATTCAGACTGCCAGATTTGCAAAAGTTTTCCCACAGCTACCCTGGAAAAGAGAGTAGGTAGGCTGAGGGAAAGGGAGGCCAAAAAGTCTGCTGACCCGGATGGCCAGCCCGGTTCGGTTCCAACTGAACCAGAAGGAGTGCCCTCTGACCAGGGCAAACTTCTTCGGGCAAAAGAAGAACCGACTCTGAGGAGTAGGTTCTGGTTAAAAGAAAAAGAAGGATAAGTCAACCAGTTCGGATCCACAAGTTCTTTCTCCGACTGCTGATGAAATAGCCAAAGCGATAAGGATTGTTCAATCGCTAACTCCGGTTCCGACTGAACCGACACCATCGGTTAGGGGCTCGGTTCGGTCAGTTCCTCCAGTTCTGGATTATAATTTAGAGGATTTCTATGAACCGGAGGAGGAGGAAGAAGGAGAGTATGAGGATAGTGATGGTGATTATGAAAGTCTGGATGTGCCCATTGACCCGGACATCTCCCCAGACAGACCTTCAGGGGTTTCTCCTCTTAGGCTTTCTGAGTCCCCTTCCCACTTTATGTTTTACAAAAAAGTGACTGAAACTCTTCAGCTTCCTATCAGAGTCCAGGAGGCTGTCTGTTCCCTTCCATAAGTCTTTTGGGAAACAGACATTTAACATTTTAAAGACTCCTAATTCTATACCTCCTGTGGACAGAAGAATGGATAAGAGGTATACTCTTTCAGGCTCAGATATGGAGTTCCTTTCCCAGCAATGCAGCCATGTTGGGGTAGTGCAGGCTGCTGCCTGTGATAAGGCAAATATACCCTTGGCTTCACAACCCCCAGAAAAGGACTCCAGGAGGATTGATGCCATGGCAAAGAAACAGTACATGGCAGCATCTTTGGGACTCAGGCAGGCTAATAATATGGCCTACACAGCTAGATACCAGAAGTCTAGATGGGACACTGTGATGGCTCTAGCTAAACAGGTCCCTGGCCAGCTTGCCAAGGAGCTGGAGCAGGTGGCTGCAGATGGTATTGAGGCATCCAGGTGCAATTTCATGCTGCAGTGGACTCCAATGATGTTTCATCTAGAGTCATGGCTACATCTGTGGCCCTTTGTAGGATGGCTTGGCTCAGATGTACTAGCCTGTCACAGGATACCCAGACTAAGGCCATGGATTTTCCTGTTGTTGGTAATTCTCTGTTTAGGGAGCAGACAGAGAACTACATGAAGAAAATGGATGAGTACAGGACCACCTGTAGGAGTGCTCAGGCCAAGGAAAGGCAAGCCACTCCCAGAGGCAGCATTCCAGGGGCAGGGGCAGGCCTTTTCATAGGCCTTTCTACCAAGCCCAGGCCTTCTCTTCCGCCTTTGCCCAGAGGGGGGTTCTTCAGAGGGAGAGGCAGACGGGGTATAAGCAGGCCTGCTACCACCCCTCAGCCTAAAGCCCCTGCCAAACAGGCACCCTGATGGGTTTGCCTGGGCTGATTCTCCACTACCCGTAGGGGGCAGGCTGGCTTACTTTGTCCAGGACTGGATGTCTTTAACATCAGACAAATGGGTCCTGGAAGTAGTAAGCCAGGGACTGGTTCTCAGCTTCAAACAATTTCCCAAGATGAGAACCAGATCCTTTCCACCTGCAAATCCTTCAGAGGCCCTTGCCCTAGAGGCAGAGGTCTCTTCCCTCTTGGCTCTGAGAGCCATAGAAAGGGTTCCACCCCTACACAAGGGAAAAGGATTGTACTCCAGGTACTTCCTAACTCCCAAAAAAGACAGGAGAATGGCGGCCCATCCTGGATCTCAGATATTTAAACAAGCACCTTTTAAAGCCAAAGTTCAAAATGGTGACTCTGGGAATAATTCTACCCTCTCTAAGGCCAGGGGACTGGCTAGTCCCCCTGGACCTCAAGGATGCCTGTTTCCACATTCTCATCAGATGCTCCTACAGAAAGTACCTCAGGTTCGAGTTGCCCTCAGGCCACTATCAATTCAGAGCAATGCCCTATGGCCTAACATCAGCTCCAAGGGTGTTCAAAAAATGCCTGGCAGTAGTGGTTGCTTTCCTAAGGAGAAAAAAGAGCTCCATCTTTCCATACCTGGACAACTGGCTCATACTGGGCCAGTCTCCAGACCAAGTCAAGTCACACCTACAGATAACTCAGCAACTGCTCACTTCTCTAGGATTCCTCCTGAATCTTTCAAAGTCAGTTCTAGAGCCAGTGCAGCTCCTCACCTTCATAGGGGCGGTGCTGAATACAATAAGGGCAAGAGCCTTCCTTCCCCTGGACAGGGCAAGGACCCTTGTTACACTGGCCTCTTCATTCACCCTCCAGGTGTCTCGACCAGCAAGGCATTTTCTGCAGCTCCTGGGCCACATGGCTGCCTCTACAGCAGTGGTCCAAGGAGCAAGATTTCAGATGAGGGACATTCAGCTCCACTTAAGAGCCTTCTGGTCCCAGAGAAAGGATCCTCTGACCAAGCTAATCCCAGTGACTCGAACCCTGATCCAGGCTTTGCAGTGGTGGCAGGATCAGGACAACCTAAGGCAAGGAGTTCCCTTTGTCACTCATTCTCATTCTCTAATCCTTACCACAGATGCCTCCCTCTTGGGCTGGGGAGCCCACTTGGGGGATCTGACCACCCAAGGGTTGTGGTCACCTCAAGAATCTCTGCTTCACATCAGTCTCTTAGAACTCAGAGCAGTGTTTCTAGCACTTCAAGTTTTTTCCAAGTCTGTTCAGAACAAAGTAGTTCAGATCAGGACAGACAATACCACCACAATGTGGTACATCAACAAGCAAGGGGGCACTCGGTCTACGGCCTTGTGCACAGAGGCAATGAAGTTGTGGTCTCTGGCCTATTCCCTGAATACCTCTCTGATAGTAGTGCACCTCCAAGGGAAGGACAATGTCCTGGCAGATGCTCTCAGCAGGATATCTCAGGGCCATCACGAATGGTCCCTAGATCCCCTGATTTTGAAGGTGATCTTCTCCAGATGGGGCACCCCACAGATAGATCTTTTTGCAGCCCCAGACAATCACCAACTTCCTCTTTTTTGCTGCAGACCCCCAGTGTTGGGCTCAGTCCTCCTGAATGCTCTGCTTCTCAATTGGGAAGGGAAGTTCCTGTATGCTCCCCCCCCCTTCCCTCTCCTGTTCAAGGTACTAGTCAAAATCAGGTCTCAACCCTGCAAAATGATTCTGATTGCTCCAGATTGGGCCAGACAGCCCTGGTACCCTCTCTTGCTGTCCTTAGCAGTCCACCTTCCCTTTCTCTTCCAGGAATTACAACCTGTTAACATGTTCTCAGGGAGGGTTTGGTATCGAATCTCAAATCTCTCAATCTCACGGCCTGGCTCTTGAAGAGTTAGAGTTTGCTGATTTGCATCTCTCAAGGTGTTCTGGATATTCTAAAGGCTTCTCGAAAGCCTTCCACCAGAAAGACTTACAACCCAAATGGAAAAGGTTTACTATTTGGTGCTCTGGGAAGCATATTTCTCCAGAGTCTGCTGGGTTGCCTACAGTCCTTGACTATATGGTTCATCTTAATAGCTTGGGACTCAGACCAGCTACACTCAGAGTGCATCTGGCAGCTGTCAATGCCTTCTTGTCAGCAAGCAAGCACTCTTCCCTTTCAGCTGATCCTGTATTCTGTAAATTCTTCAAGGGATTGCTGCATACCAATCCTCCCTTCAGGGACCCTGCCCCTGCTTGGGACCTTAATGTTTGCATTGCTCAGCTTATGCAACCCCCTTTTGAGCCTTTGTCCTCAGCAGAGCTTAAGTACTTGACTTGGAAAACTGTGTTCTTGGTAGCCATTACTTCTGCCAGACGCATAAGTGAGTTACAGGCCCTGTCAGTGGAGCCTGATTTTATCTCTTTCCATAGAGATAAGGTGGTTCTCAGGACTAATAAGAAGTTTTTGCCTAAGGTGGTTTCAGATTTCCACCTTAACCAGTCTATGTCTCTTCCTGTTTTCTTCACTGACCATTCCTCCTCTGGAGAGAGGAGGCTGCACAGCCTGGATGTGAAAAGGGCCCTTAGCTACTACATAGAGCGCACCAAGGGTCACAGGTTTGACTCCTTCCAACTGTTCTTCACTTATGGTGAGGTTGGTAAGGGAAAACCTGCCACTAAGAGATCTATTGCCAGGTGGATTGTCTCTTGTATACAATTCTGCTATGAAAAATTAGGTAGGATCCCACCCTCAGGCCTGAAGGCTTACTCTACCAGAGGTACAGCTGCTTCCCTGGCTGCTGCCAGGGATATTCCTATCTTAGAGATTTGTCAAGCAGCCACCTGGAAAACAGTACATGCTTTCACCAAGCATTACTCTCTGGATATCCAGGCTAGGAGTGATGCTCGGTTTGGCACAGCAGTGCTTCAGAGCCTGTTCCAGTAAGTTCTGTCCCTCCTCCATGGAGGTACTGCTTGGTAGTCTGCAATAGTCAGAATACAGCAAGACTTCATGTTGTTTGAAGAAAAAATTACTCACCTTAGTAATGTTGTTTCTTCTAATGGAGTCTTGCTGTATTCTGACCTCCCCCCGCCTCCCCTCTCAGAACCTGAGTTTTGGGATGTGGGTGGGCAGGAACAGTGTTGGCACCCTAGAGATGCCCACTTTTTCTCACCCTCTTATTTTTGTGTGTGTGTGTGTTGTGTTTTGTTTTTTGGGTTTCCTGACTTGAGTCTTTGCCTTGGAACCAAAAAACCTTTTCATTAAATTTAGTTGCCAGTTGGCTAGTGTAAGTTTACAGTTTCCACACAGGACACCCAGTGAGTTTAGCTCGTAAAGATCTGGCGGTTTGGGTTCAAACAACAACAGACAGAGTCTCAACCAAGCTCGAGCTCAGCGTTCCATGCCTTGCATGGAAAGTTAACTCTTTGCTCTCCAGGGCAGTTCAAAGGTTGAATATCACTGCAATAGTCAGAATACAGCAAGACTCCATTAGAAGAAACAACATTACTAAGGTGAGTAATTTTTTCTTGCTTCCCCCTAGTTTCCAAGTCCCAGCCAGCACAAACCAATGCAAACCCCTAAATTCCCTTCCAACAAATAACATCCCCCCCATTCTACCTCAGAGTATTATCTAAAGGAGAGGTAAAAAAATAACCTCTCTAAAGTCTTTGGGAAGTCCAGGCATAGGTCCGAGGGCCTGGACCTAAAACTAATCTCTCTTACTCTTGACAAATTGCTAATGCCAGACCAGTATCGTAAACTTGTCCCTCACCACAGATACTTTCCCGAAACTCTGGAAAGCTGCAGTCATAACCCCTGTCCACAAAGCAGGCAGTAAGACTGACCACGCCAACTACCGCCCAATTTCAGTTCTCCCCCCCCCCCAATCTCAAAAGCCATTGAACGGATAGTCTACAATCAGCTGGTTGAACACCTCAACAAATACCAGCTACAATGCCAGCGGCAACATGGCTTCCGTAAACTCCACAGTACTACCACAGTGCTTCTTGAGTTCACGGGCTACATTCCCAACGCCTTCCACCGTGGGCACTGGGGGGCAACCTTTATTGACCTCACCAAGGTCTTTGACACAGTCAACCATGACTTCCTCCTGGCCCAATTAGAGGCAACTGGGTTATCCTCCGACTCTGTGCTGGTTCTGGAGCTACCTCTTAGGACGTGTACAACGGGTAAAAATAAGTAATGTACTCTCAGACCCCCAGCAAGTGTCCACAGATGTCCCCAAGGATCCATCCTGGGCCCCCCTCCTATTTAGCCTCTTTCTAAACAACCTTCCACTAGCCTGTCAACAAAAAATCCTTCTCTACACTGATGATGCGGTAATCTACTCCAGTCAGTCTGACCCTACCACGCTGGAGCAGTGACTTCAAGAAGACTTTTACACTGTGGAAGACTGGTTTAGCAAAGTTAAACTTCTAGTCAACCACAAAAAGATAAAGTCCATGCTCTTTGCCCCAGCCCGTAGCCGCCACAGGACTTCAACTCTGAACATTCAGAATAAACAAAATTATGCCATTGAAATGGTCCCCACGTTCAAGTACCTGGGGTTCACCCTAGACAGCTCCCTCTCATTTGCCACACATGTCGATCATGTCGCCACAACAGCTAACAGGAAGCTTGGCCTGCTATATAAGCACAAAAGCTGCCTCACTGATGAAGCCTTGTAGCTTGCCATCACCAGCTCGGTCTTCTCAACTATTGATTATGGCCTTGCCATCTACAGTGCAGCCCCTGACAGCACCTCAGGCGGCTCACCACTATGCTTAACAGAGCTTGCAGACTTGCACTAGGAGCACCGTGTCTAACCCATACCTGCCACCTCTACCAGCAAACTGGTTGGCTAAATCTGAATGACCGGGCCCGCTATCAAACCTGTCTTCTTGCCAAAAAAGCAACACTGGGCCTACTGCTGCCGAGACCAAGTTCCCTCATACATCAGGCTGCACCAACAAGGACCATAAGGGCATACAATAATATCTCCATCAAGATCCCCCTCATACACCAGGCCGCACCAACAAGGACCACAAGGGCATCCAATAATATCTTTATCAAGATCCCCTACCGTCACACCTCCCAAGGTCAGCAATCCTTTGAATACTGTGCCCCGCTATGGCTCATCTCGCTTCTGCCTGAACTAGCCACTGTCAGCAAAATCGGCTTGTTCAAATCCACACTTAGATCCCACCTGTCCAGCCAAGTGATATGCACCTGCCACACTTGATCAGCTCCCCCAGGAACAAAATACTGGCTACACGGCCTACCTCGCACTTATGCACTGTCAAACCTGCTACTTTCCCCCCTCCTACCCACTCCACCCACCCCTTTCCCACCTCCCACACCCCCCAGTTTCACCCCTCTCTATTTCCCCTGGGGACCACAGCCCCCCCCACACCATTTCCAAACCCTCTGTCCTACCACTCTCCTGCCCTTTCTGACAAGGTGACTATGTGCCGGAGATTACCGCAAGCTAACACCTCTTCCATTCCCCCCCTCTACTTCCAAGACCTGCTGTGCCTCCTCCTGCTCCTTCTCTTTTTTCTTGATACTATTGTTGCACCAACTTAGCTTGCATGCTGAGACACAAACCTATACCATGTAGTTTATCATTCATTTACTGTTATCAATTGTTCGATGTACCAGCAACTCTGTTTGTTCTTATTGTACGTTCGCATTTTCCCTGACGTGGAACCTTTGTAAATGAGCTTGTAGCTCAAAGGTTGTAATCCGAGAATTTAGTAAAATAAATAAAAAGTATTCTCGCCAGGCAAGTGAGGAGGTGGTCTTCTACATATTTCTAAAAAAAATTAATCCACTCCCAAGAGTTCAGAGTAAGATCCAGCTCTTCCTCCCATTTCTGATGCATCTGTTGTATGGCATGGGTCTTATCAGCTATTAGATTCCAGTAAAGAATGGTTATTGCCGCTTTTCCATGTATGCCCTTCCAGATGGTCTCAAAGGCCTCAGGAAAGGGTCTTTCAGCCTGCCCGTTCATAATTTGATGAAATTTGTTTTGAATGTGGTCCCTGATCTGATAAAAGTATTTCAAACAACATGAAGTCTTGCTATATTATGACATATGCAGTTTGTCCCAACCTTAGAACTGCTCTGGAGGTGAAAGAGTTAAAGTCCATGCCAGGCATGGAACTTAGAGCTCGAGCTCGGTTGAAAATTCTATCTGTTGTTCTTCAAACTTAAACTGTCAGATTCTTTACTCCGCCTTACTGAACAGTCGCTCCGGAGAGTCCTCCTTCTGCTCGGTTCATTTTGTCGGTTAAAGTATAAAAGTTTTCGTTTTTTTTTAACCGAAATTAAACCGCAACTGGTCGGTTCAAGCTCTATCTGTGGTATTGTAAGTACTAGATAGGTTTTACATTATTTTCTTTGTGGAACTTGTAAACATTTTCATCGGTTCGGTTTGAACCAATCAAGTTACTTCTATTACATTACAGTCTTTTAGAAGTGCGGTTCCCGGTTCTTATCGGTTCTAAAAAAAACAGATTTAATTACGTTTTTTTCCACGACCCGTGACACGGTTGGAAACCGATAAGGGAGTCTTGTTTGGCAGATTGCCGTAACGGCAAGTTTTGTTAGCTGGCACTGTGTCTGGAGAAACCAAAAGATAAACCGCCCACCGGTTTCAGCACTGTGTTGTATGTGGGGAAGCCTTTGCCAAGGCTGAACCCCACACCACATGTATTTATTGTCTGGGGTTTGACCACCTCAATTCAGACTGCCAGATTTGCAAGGGTTTTCCTGCAGCTACCCTGGATAAGAGAGTTGGTAGACTCAGGGAACGGGAGGCCAAAAAGTCTGCTGACCCGGATGGCCAGCCCGGTTCGGTTTCAACCGAACCGGAGGGAGTGCCCTCTGACCAGGGCAATACTTCCTCGGCCAAAAGGAGAGCCGACTCTGTAGAGTCGGTTCCAACAAATAAATCTAGAAATTCAGCTGGTGTGGAGTCAAAACTTCCCTCTCCAACCGCTGAAGAAATAGCTAAAGCAATAAAATTGTTCAGTCACTCTCCCCGGTTCCGACCGAACCGGCATCATCAGGTAAGCGCTCGGTTTGGTCGGTTCCTCCGGTTCAAGAGTATTATTTAGAGGAATTTTATGAACCAGAGGAGGGGGAAGAGGAGTATGAGGAGAGTGAATGTGGTTTTGAAAGTCTGGATGTGCCCATTGAACCAGACATCTCTCCAGGCAGACCTTCAGGAGTGTCTCCCCCTAGGCTTTCTGAGTCCCCTTCTCATTTCATGTTTTATAAAAAAGTGGCTGAAACCCTCCAGCTCCCTGTGGAGGAAGCTGTGGATGATCAGGAGGAGCCTGATTTTGTAGAAATGATGGATATCCCAGAGTCTAGGAGACTGTCTATTCCTCTGCATAAACCTTTTTGGAAACAGACAGTAAAGATTTTAAAAGCTCCTCACACCATACCTCCTGTTGATAAAAGAATGGACAAAAGGTATGCATTATCAGGCTCTGATACGGAGTTCCTTACACAACAATACAGCCACGTTGGGGTGGTGCAGGCTGCAGCCTGTGACAAGGCATATGTTCCCTTAGCCTCTCACCCCCCTGACAAGGACTCCAGAAATATAGATGCCATGGCAAAGAAACAGTACATGGCAGCTTCCTTAGCACTCAGACAGGCTAATTATATGGCTTATGTTGCTAGATATCAAAAATCCAGATGGGATACTGTTTTAGCTCTAGCAAAGCAGGTTCCTGGCCAGCTGGCAAAAGAGCTGGAGCAGGTGGCCGCTGATGGTATTGAGGCATCCAAGGTGCAATTCCATGCTGCAGTGGACTCTAATGATGTATCATCCAGAGTCATGGCTACATCTGTGGCTCTCCGTAGAATGGCTTGGCTCAGATGTACTAGCCTGTCACAGGATACCCAGACTAAGGCCATGGATTTCCTGTTATGGGCAACTCTCTGTTTGGGGAGCAAACAGAGAATTACATGAAGAAAATGGATGAATATAGGACCACCTATAGGAGTGCACAGGCCAAGGAAAGGCAAGTCACTCCCCAAAGGCAGCCTCCCAGGGGCAGGGGTAGGCCTTTTCATAGGCCTTTTTACCAAGCCCAGGCTTCCTCTTCAGCTTTTGCACAGAAGGGGTTCTTTAGAGGGAGAGGCAGACGGGGTGCAGGCAGGCCTGCTTCCACCCCCAGCCTAAAGTCCCTGCCAAACAGGCACCCTGATGGGGCGCCCAGGGCCGATTCTCCACTACCTGTAGGGGGCAGGCTGGCTTACTTTGTCCAGGACTGGGAGTCTCTAACGTCAGACAAGTGGGTCCTGGAAGTAGTAAGCCAGGGACTGGTTCTCAGCTTCAAAAAATTTCCAAAGATGAGCATCAGATCCTTCCCACCTGCAAATCCTTCAGAGGCTCTTGCCCTGGAGGCAGAAGTCTCTACCCTCCTGGCTCTCAGAGCTGTGGAAAGGGTTCCACCCCTACACCAAGGCAAAGGGTTGTACTCCAGGTACTTCCTTACCCCCAAAAAAAAAAAAAGACAGGAGAATGGCGGCCCATCCTGGATCTCAGGTATCTAAACAAGCACCTTTTAAAACCAAAAATTCAAAATGGTGACTCTGGGAATTATTTTACCCTCTTTAAGGCCAGGGGACTGGCTAGTGTCCCTGGACCTCAAGGATGCCTATTTTCATGTTCTCATCAGAAGCTCCCATCGAAAGTACCTCAGATTCGAACTGCCCTCAGGTCATTACCAGTTCAGAGCAATGCCCTTCGGCTTTACATCTGCCCCAAGGGTATTCACAAAATGCCTGGCAGTAGCAGTTGCCCACTTAAGAAGGCAAAAATTTCCATCTTTCCTTACTTGGACGACTGGCTCATAGTAGGCCAGTCCCCAGACCAAGTCAGGTTACACCTTCAAGTAACTCAGCAACTGCTAACTTCTCTAGGTTTCCTTCTCAGTCTTCCAAAGTCAGTCCTAGAGCCTGTCCAGCTTCTCACCTTCATAGGTGCAGAACTGAACACAAAAAGAGCTAGAGCCTTCCTTCCTCTGGAAAGGGGCAAGTACCCTGATTTCTCTGGCTTCCTCCTTCACCCTGCAGGTCTCTCGACCAGCAAGGCACTTTTACAGCTCCTGGGACACATGGCTGCTTCTGACAGCAGTAGTGCAGGGAGCCAGATTTCAGATGAGGGACATCCAGTTCCATTTGAGAGCCTTTTGGTCTCAAAGAAAGGACCCTCTAACCAAATTAATTCCAGTGACTCGAACCCTGATCCAGGCCCTTCAGTGGTGGCAGGACCAGGGCAATTTGAGACAGGGGTCCTCTTTACCCTCAGTCTCACTCCTTAATCCTTACTACAGATGCATCCCTGTTGGGGTGGGGAGCTCACATGGGCGACCTCACCACCCAGGGATTGTGATCCCCTCAGGAATCTCTGCTCCACATCAATCTGTTGGAACTCAGAGCAGTTTTTCTAGCACTTCAAGCTTTTTCCAAATCTGTTCAGAACAAGGTTATTCAAGTCAGAACAGACAATACCACCTCGATGTGGTACATAAACAAGCAAGGGGGCACTTGGTCTACGGCCTTGTGCACCGAAGCAATGAAGTTGTGGTCTCTGGCTTACTCCCTGAACACCTCCCTTGTAGCAGTTCACCTCCCAGGCAAGGACAATGTCCTGGCAGATGCTCTCAGCAGGATTTCCCAAGGCCATCACGAATGGGCTCTGGATCCCCTAGTTCTGGAGGTGGTATTTGCCAGATGGGGTACACCCCAGATAGATCTTGTTGCAGCCTCAGACAATCACCAACTTCCCCTTTTTTGTTGCAGGCCCCCAGTGTTGGGCTCAGTCCCCCTGGATGCCTTCCTTCTCATTTGGGAAGGGAAGTTTGTCTATGCCTTTCCACCCTTCCCTCTCCTGTTCAAAGTGCTAGTCAAAATCAGGTCTCAATCCTGCAAGATGATTCTGATTGCTCCAGACTGGGCCAGACAGCCCTAGTACCCACTTCTTATGTCCTTAGCAGTCCACCGTCCCCTGTGTCTTCCCAGGAATCACAATCTGTTATCCTGTGCTCAGGGGAGGGTTTGGTACCCGAACCTCAAATCTCTCAATCTCAAGGCCTGGCTCGTGAAGAGTTAGAGTTTGCTGACTTACACCTTTCCCAAGGTGTATTGGATATTCTGAGGGCTTCTAGGAAGCCTTCCACCAGGGCTACTTATAATTCCAAATGGAAGAGATTTTCCATATGGTGCTCTGGGAAGATATTTCCCAGAATCTGCTGACTTACCGCAGTCCTGGATTATATGGTTCATTTAAATACTTTAGGGCTGAGACCAGCTACCCTAAAGTGCACTTGGCAGCCGTGTTCGCTTTTTGTCAGCAGGTAAGCCCTGTTCTCTTTCAGCTCATCCTGTATTCTCAAGTTTTCAAAGGGTTGCTTCACACCAACCCCCATTCAGGGATCCTTCCCCTGCCTGGGATCTTAATATTTGCATTGCCCAGCTTATGCAACCCCCTTTTGAGCCCTTGTCTTCAGCAGAGCTCAAGTACTTGACTTGGAAAACTGTGTTTTTGGTAGCCATCACTTCTGCCAGGCGCATAAGTGAGTTACAAGCATTGTCAGTGGAGCCTGATTTTATCTCCTTTCACAGAGATAAGGTAGTCCTCAGGACTAACCGAAAGTTCTTGCCTAAGGTGGTCTCAGATTTCCACCTTAATCAATCTATATCTCTCCCTGTGTACTTCACTGACCATTCCTCTTCTGGTGAGAGGAGGTTGCGCAGTTTAGATGTCAAAACGATCACTTAGCTACTACATAGATCGTACCAAAGGTCACAGGTTTAACTCCCTCCAACTGTTCCTCACTTATGGTGAGGTTGGCAAAGGGAAACCTGCCACTAAAAGATCCATTGCCAGGTGGATCGTCTCTTGTATCCAATTCTGCTATGAAAAACTGGGTAAAGTTCCTCCCTCAGGCCTGAGGGTTCACTCCACCAGAGGTACAGCTGCATCTCTGGCTGCTGCCAGGGACATCTCTATCCTAGAGATATGTCAAGCAGCTACCTGGAAAACAGTGCACACTTTTACTAAGCATTACTCCCTGGACATCCAGGCTAGGAGTGATGCTCGTTTTGGCACAGCTGTGCTTCAGAGCCTATTTCCTAAGTAGGTTCTGTCCCTCCTCCATGGAGGTACTGCTGTGTAGTCTGCATATGTCATAATATAGCAAGACTTCATGTTGTTTGAAGAAAAAATTACTCACCTTAATAATGTTGTTTCTTCTAATGGAGTCTTGCTATATTATGACCTCCCCTCCGCCTGCCCCTCTCAGAACCTTACTCTTGGGGATGTGGGTGGGCAGGGCAGCGTTGGCACTTTTTAGATGCCCACCTTGTTTTTCACCCCTCTTTTTGGGGTGATCTTTGTTGTGTTGGTCATTTTTTGGGTCTCCTGGCTTGAGTCTTCTTTGTGGCACCAAAAAATTTGTTTATTTAATTAAGTAGCCAGTTGGCTAGTGTAGGTTTACAGCTTCCACACACAGTCTTAGTGAGTTTTTGCTCGTAAAGATCTGACAGTTTAAGTTTGAAGAACAACAGATAGAATTTTCAACCGAGCTCGAGCTCTAAGTTCCATGCCTGGCATGGACTTTAACTCTTTCACCTCCGGAGCAGTTCTAAGGTTGGGACAAACTGCATATGTCATAATATAGCAAGACTCCATTAGAAGAAACAACATTACTAAGGTGAGTAATTTTTTCATACAGTCTGTGGGGCCTCACCCGGTTTGGGCTCTAACTACTTCAAATGGTAGAATGTCTTCACCTTTGAGGACCTGCCGGGGGCACATAAACCCTTCACCATCTGCCTCTTATACCAACCTGAGTGGCTGGCATGAAACTCTAATCATAACACCACCATCTATATTTCCACATAGTTTAGGCTGTGAAATGCTTTCTAGTACCCAGGACCCAACCCCGCAGAGTTGTTTGGACCGTAAATTGTTGGTAGTCTTCTGGGTTTATTTGGGAGGGGGGGTTAAATAAGACTGCCGAGAGGGGTGTCCTAACTGTATTCTTAATTTCCACTTGCTTCCAGTGGGGGTTATAGCCAGGGTGTGCCTAAAGGAGGGCCATCTTCATCTGAGCTGCTAACCAGTAATCCAGCAGGCTGGGACAAGCTCTGCCTCCTTCCTGTCTTGGTAGAAGGAGGGTTTTCCTAGATATTCTGGGGTGAATATGAGCCCAGAGGAAATTTGTTATCTTTTTCTGCCAGACCATGATGTCTCTTTGTGGAACTGGGCAGGGGACAGCCTGAAATAAAGAAATCTTGGAAGTATGTTTGTTTTAAGAGTCTGTTATCTAGAGTAGAAAGGAAGGGGCAAGAGGTGCCATTTATGTAAGTCTGCCTATATTGTTCTGAGAAGGGTGGAGTAGTTATCTTTATAAAGGGTGTGTGGTGACTTACCCAGGTGAACCCCTAAATATTTAATAGTCGTACACTCCCAATTCATAGAGTATTTAGCTTTTAAGTCTTCCAGTATCCGAGGTGTTAAATTCAATACCTCCGTCTTAGACCAGTTTAATTGGTACCCAGAGAGCTGAGAATAAATTTCTATTTGGTCAAAGACTGCAGGCAGTGATGTTTCAGGATTTGTCAGGTATAACAAAACATCATCTGCATATAGTGCTATTTCTGACAGGTGGTACCCCAAGCCACTCCATCTATATCTTTGCTCAATCGTACACTCTGAGCTAAAGGCTCAATATATAAAGCAAAAAGAAGAGGTGACAAAGGGCATCCTGGTCTAGTTCCCCTGGCAAGCCCAAAAGGTCGGGAAACATAGCCATTAGTCCTGACATAAGCTATGGGGCTAGTGCACATCTTTGCTATAATTTGGCAGAATTGGGGGGGAATCCGGAGCCGGCTAGGGAGCCCTGAAGGAAAGGCCAGGAGACCTGGTCAAAAGCTTTTTCATCGTCAAGACTCATGATGTATGCTGGTTGGGATGAGCTCTGTTAGTGTTCTATAATATTAACTGACCTCCTAATATTATGCTAACATACTAACATACTGAAACGCCAGCAGAATAGGCCCAATGGTCTCTCTCGAGTCTGCTTGATTTTCAGCACCTGCACTGAGGGTCGATTTTGGTGCCGCCCCCCCCTCCCCTTGGGTTATACTGCCCCCAGTCTCAGATGTTCCACCTGTATTGGTCCTGGTCAGATTTACCCTCCCCCTGAACCTGTCCCATCCCCTCTTAAACCCGTCCACAGTCTCCACCTCCACCAGCTCCCTGGGTAGTGCATTACATGGCTCCACCACCCTTTCAGTGAAATGATATATCCTCCTCCTCCTCTCCCCTATGAGCCTGCCCCCTTCTAGTTTATCCACTATCTGTCTCCCAGGGACAAAGCCTGCCTGATGTTTGTGGATGTGTCCAGGGGAGTACTTGCTCTACTCTCTTGGCCAACAGACTTGCCATAATTTTATAGTGTGTGTTCAGGATAGAAATAGGGCGATAGGATGAACAATTGGTGGTGTCCCTGGCTGGCTTCGGAATAACAGAAAGGATTGCTTGTGTCCACAAAGGAGGCATCTTAGCCTTCTCAGAACGAACAAAATTATACATGTGGCATCGCTAAGGGGTTACGTCTTCTTTGAATTGCTTAAAAAATTCACTTGGCAGGCCGTCTGACCCAGGACATTTACCCGTTTTCAGTCTCTGAATTGCTGTTAGAATTCCTTCTCTGTAAAGGGTAAGACTAAGGTTTCCCTCTGTGACTGTGTTAAGTGTGGAAGCTTCAGGGGTTGTAGAAATTCTTGGATTTCCTGTTTTGTAGGATTAGGCCCCCCACTGTAAAGTTTCTCATAATAAACTCTGAATGCTTCCGCTATACCCTCAGTGGTGTGCTTCATTGTATGTTTAACTGGGTCTTTGACTTTAGTTTATAGTGGCTTTTGCTTTGTGTTATCGCAGTCTGCTTGTGAGTAATTTAAGTGCCCTGGGGCCTCCCTCATAATAGCATTGACGTAAATACATCAGCTTTTGCGCTACCTGGTAATCAAGGATTATCAAGAATTCCTCCTTCAGCCTTGTCAGTTGTTTACCCATTTCTCTATCAGGTCTCCATTGTTGTAGTAATTCCAATTCTTTTATTAGGGCCTGGAGATCACTATTTCCCTGTTCCCTTTGTTTCTTAAATCGAGCTGAGAGCTCAGTAAACCTCCCCCTTACCACAGCCTTTACCGTGTCCCAGAGAATACTAGGAGATATATCTGGGTGCTGGTTTAATTGAACGGCCTGCTCGATAGTTTGTTTAATTATTTCTTGTGTTTCTTCTTTCTGCATAAGAGAAATATTTAGCCTCCAGGAAGTGGAGCGTTTAGGAGGGCCCACTGAAAGCTTTAACAACATGGGGGAGTGATCTGATAAAGCTCCAGCCCCTATCTCTGATGATTTACATATTCCCATAGATTCCCTGGGGACCAGAAAGTAGTCTAATCGTGAGAAGGCCTGATGCGGATAGGAAAAGAAAGTATACTGTCTGGCATTTTTATGGTGCTGATGCCATATGTCTATGACTCCCAACTCCCCCAGAAGCTTTGTGACTTTACTGGCCACCCCATTTTCTCACCTGGTTGTTACTGCAGAGGAGTTAAGGCTGGGATTAATTCTCAAATTCAGGTCCCCTTCAATATTTATTTTATTTTATTTAGTTGTTTAACCATGTATAGCACACTAAGCTGAAAGCTTTTTTACAGGAGCGACCTGGGAGCACAAGGAGGTTAAGTGACTTGCTCAGGGTCACACAGTATGCAAGTGGAAGCTGTGGGATTCAAACCCAATAATTAGGTCAGCCCAAGCCATGATTTTTAGGATGAATTCCTGAAAAAAAGAGTAGACCGTGCCTGGTGGAGCATAGAGCGAAATTAAAGTGATCAGAGAGCCATGATACCAACCCTTAATTCCTATAAACTGACCATCCTTATCTGCTAATGAATCTTTTAATTCAAAATGTGTCTTATGGGGGATCAAGATTGCTGTTCCCCGTCTATGTCCCTTCCCATACGAAGAAGAGACAACCCTCTGAAAACCAAACTTAGTCAGTTATCGTGCTGTGTCCTGCTCATATGTGTTTCTTTCGGCACCATGAATGCTGCCTCAGTTTTCGTCAAGTAGGACATTACACGACTTCTTTTAATGGGATGAATTAAACTGTTAATGTTGTATGATATTATTAAAGTACTGGAGTCATCCAGAGGGACTGGTTGGAGGAGTTAAGTTGCATATTATTAGTTTATTGCTTAAAACTAGAGTCATCTCCAATATTTCTCTTTAAACCCCCCCCAAAAAACGAAGGTACAAAACAAGAAATTTCTCCCTTTAAAACTACATGCCAAAACTGGTTGAAACTATTAACTTTTGTAACTTTGTTAATAATTAGCTTAAACATGTGGCTTCCAGTAGTGGAGCTCTAGCTATATATAGATCTCTATCTGCCTGCTGTCCTGTCCCTAATTAGGGAGGGTCACCAGACTTGGGAGATGGGAAACTACCCCCTGCTACTTCAAGCAGTAGCTCTCCCTTTGAGCCCCAGATGAATTGTGAGGACTCTAATGCTGAGTAGTTAGCGAATGCTTAACGTCACTTCAAAATAGAGGTCGCAGGTCACTGCCTCTATAAGGTGGCAATTATTAACAATACCTTTGCGGTTGGCACAGATCATTTGTAAGTTGCACTTTAGCCACGCCCCCTGGGTCTGTGTGGTGGCTGCTTGTGTTTGTCTGTGTCTGTAGCTTAGTTTTTGTGGATTTACATGTTTTTCTGCTTGTGGTAACTATACCATTCTTGCTCACTACATCCGTGAAAGTCTCCTGGACTGGATTTCTGCAAAAAAATCATCATCGGGTATCTTTATTTTCATTTTAAAATCAACTTTTTGGAAGCTATCCCAAGCAAAACATAAGTGAAGCAACTACATCTGACAACCTTGGTGACTCAGGGTCCTGCTGGAATCAACACTTTCGTCTGACCTGCTCCATGATCTGTGTGTGGGCTTTTCAGCAACCTGTTTGAATGACAAAGAAGCATACAGACAAAGGGATTTCACATCCTGCATATGTGCAGGCACAGTTAATCACCTTCAGGAATTTTAACATTTCAGTGACTCTGGACCTCAGCTGTTGATCATTCTTTTGGCTTTTGACTTATCCACCAGGTACCTATCTGCAAGCGACTGGGTGCAACTGACAAGCTACAACAAGGAAAAATGGGCATATCATCCTCTATTACTAACAACCTCCTTGCTCTGGGTCCCTAGACGCCTGCACTGGTCCAAGCCGCATAAGCCTCAGAAGTGTAATTCTATTGACTACAAAGTACAGCAACTGTCTCTTAAACTCCTCCTCCTCCTCCTCCTCTTGATATCAGGAAGTGTCCACTCAAATCCTGGCCCTGTCTCCTACAGTACAACAAAGCCTGCCAAAATGAGGGGCTCAAAATTGCTACCTTAAACATCTGCAATCTCCTCCCAAAACTGGCCTCCCTTCAAATCTTTGCCAGCCAGCACAACCCGGATATCTTTGCCATCGTCGAAACTTGGCTGACACCTAATACTCCAGATCATGCCATCTCTATACAAGGCTACAAGATATTCAGGCTGGATAGGACCTTGAAAAGGGTTGGTGGGTATGCAATTTACATAAAGGACTACCTCACCTGTCTCCCTGGTTCTTACCCCACCACAGAAACCTCAGTGCAACTCCTCCCTATCAAGATACTACTTGGTGCCCAAAACAAAGTCCTCACGATTGCTGCTGTCTATATCCCACCAAAAGATCCTGATTCTGGCCTACAGGCTGTCCTCGAGTTCGTAAGTACACAACCTTATGACATCAAACTCCTTCTCCTTGGGGACTTTAATATAAATTGGCTTGCTCCTGATGCAGGGTCAAACAAAGATGCTATCCTAGCAGCAAATTTAACACAAGTGGTAAACTCCCCTACCAGGAAAAACTACAAATCAGGGACCAGCACCCTCATTGACTGGATCCTTACCAGCCACCCTACCCGTATAACCAATGTAAGTGTTCTCCCTGACTCGCTCAGTGATCACTCTCCAACAATATGTACCTGGACAAATAAGTTTCGTAACCCGCCTCCAAAAACCATCTATAGCAGAGTCCTACCTTATGGCAACCTTATTCATCTCAAGACCTGTCTTAGGCAGGTAGACTGGTCCTTGATTTGCAAAACTAAAGATGTTGACCTAGCCCTTGATTACTTTATTTCTACTTTCAACACTGCCTGTGACACCTATGCACCAGTAAAAAAGCGCAGAATCAAAGCACTCACAAATCCCTGGCGCAGAGCGAAGCTATTGGCATAACTCAAAAGTAGGGATCACCTCTGGGCCACTGCAAGAGCTACTGGCACTCTGTCAGACATTCAAAAGTATAAACAAGCTCGTAACCACTGTACTAAACAGATCCGCTTGATGAAGAGCTCCTACTTCAAGAATGCCCTCTCCAACTCCTGGAGCGAAGGGAAATCCTTCTGGGACAACATAAAGAATATCATGGGTCAGCAGTCCAAATCCTCTCCTACAATAATGAATGTGGATGGAACCACTACATTAGACCCAGAGATCATTGCAAACACCCTAAATGATACCTTCACGGACCTTAGTGGTGTCCTCTCATCTGATTTCTTCACTGATGCTGACCCTCCAATTTCTACTTCTACTACTGCCTCTCCAACCAAACCACCTTCCATTTCAAACTAGTAAAGGCACATGAAGTCTATAAATATGTAAAGAAGGCAATTTCTAAGTCCCGAGCAAGCAGCGACACTATTGACCTTAAACTTCTGTCCCTCACTCTGGAGGAAGTACTGCTCCCTCACAAAATTTTCAATCTCCCTCTGCTACAGCCAATTCTCTAGGAAATGAAAGCTGCAGTTGTCACTCCGGTGCAGAAAAGTGGTGATAAGTCACTGCCTGGTAACTATCGCCCGATATCAATAACCACCTCTCTCTAAGGCCCTTGAATGCTTGGTGAGGACCAACTTTCAGACTACCTGAAAAGCACAACATCCTATGCACTCAGCAGCATGGATTTAGGAAAGGGCACAGCACATCGACTGCCCTACTTGAATTCTCAGGAGCAATCCACAATGCCATGGACAAAGGAAACCTAACTGGAGCAATCTACATTGACTTAACCAAGGCATTTGATACAGTTCACCATGGCCTACTTATCAAACAACTGCTATCCCTAGGGCTCTCGCAGGGTCCTGGTGACTGGGTAAAAAATTACCTTGCTCAGCGCTCTCAATCTGTAAAAGTAGCTGGAGTTCTCTCAGACTCAAAACCGGTTCACTCAGGAGTTCCCCAGGGATCCATCCTGGGCCCCTCCTTTCAGCCTTTTCCTAAACTCCCTCCCAAATCCTGCCCTGAACAAATAATCCTCTATGCCGACGATGCGTGATTCTTGCCACTCATAAAGATCCGACCTCTTATGCCTCAACCTTCAGCATGCTTTTTCCAAGTTGAGATGTGGTTCCTTGAACATAAGCTGGTTCTAAACCACAAAAAACTAAATCCATGCTCTTCTCTAACCAAAAACAAGAAACGGCAAGTTCCACTCACCATTAATACATACCTAGGAAATACCTTGAACAAGTGCCAATTTTCAAATATCTTGGAATCAACTTTGATCAAGGCCTAACCTTGCAACTCACATTGATAATACAGCAAAACTATTAATCAGCAATTGGGATTCTGTATCGGGACCGACAGCTTTTACCCATTCTGCACTGAGGATTGCCATCCAATCCTCTAACATCTCAGTCATTGATTATGGCTTAGTTATATAATGGATCTGCCACTACTACAGCACTTAGTCGCATTACAACATCCCTAAATAAGGCCTGTCGGTTGCTCACTGGTGCACACTGACGTACCCACACATGTGAACTCTATGCTGACTCAGGTTGGTTGCAACTCTCAAACCGGATAAGTACCTTACCTGCCTGATGGCGAAAAATCCACTCTGGGCCTCACTCCACCATGTATCCAAGACCTGTTTGCCCGGCGCTAGCACCCGCTTTACCAGAAGATCAGAACACCAGCCTCTCCAAGTCCCCGATGCCGGACTTCTCAGGGACAAAGATCATTTGCCTATCGTGCCCCAGCTGGCTAAATGCCCTCAGCACTCATATTACTGCCTCCACCTCTCTAGGTATTTTCAAATCAAGGCTTTTCTCTCACCTTGCCACCTCCAGCTCCTGTGACTTCCCTGATTAAACCTCCTACTTTCTCACTACCCACCCTGTCCGTTATTTGACAAAGACATGTTTGGGAAACCTTTTCTCCTGCTATTGTCTGCTCCCAACACCTTTCACTTACCCTCTCTGTTCTGGACTTTTTCCCTATTTGTTTCTCCTAATCTGGCATGACCTCTTTCTTGTAATAATAATGTGATTATTGATATCTCATGTCCTTTTGCACAAATGATTTGATATGTATTTGTATATGTTTTCTTGCTCTTGACACAACACAAATTGTTGTGTTATCTATGTAACCTTTTGTACTGTACCTAATTGACGTGGAACCTTTGTAAAAGAGCCTCTGGCTTAAAGGTAGTAATTCCTAGAACAATAAACTAAAAACTAAACTAAACTGTGTGACAAATCCCTTTCCGCCCCCCCCGAGCTCAATATGTATTTGTATTAAACTGATAGAGATTTTATGACTAGCAAAAACGCAGTAAATAGCTTCAGTGCTAGTGAAGAGAAGCAGAAGTCCAGTATTTAACTAAGATCTACATCTGAATCAACACTGTAAAGTCCTGAGGTACTGAATCGAGTCCTCATAAGTGAGGCAAATAAAATGAATCCATTTCAGAGCGTCCCTGAAAATCTAGGACTTCGTTGATTTTCCTCTGTGGACTTTGAATACAGTCTGCTGGTGACTGCAATTGCAGTGCTGGGAAAACAGCTGTGAGGTTCCTCTAAATCAAGGTACCAATCAACACACCCAGTCAATGATTTGCAGGCAATACCAAAAGAGTAAAGAAACAGTACTTGCTCAGTCTTGGGTGTCCATGTTGCTCATTCGCTTCTCTTACTGTGCTTTCTGTAGGGCTGCTCTGTTGGTGTTAATGGATGGCAGTGATGATGCAGGGAAGCTGCAACCCCTCTTCTTCTTACTCAAGGCAATGAGCCAGTCAAAGTGGCCTCGTGGTGCCTGCTGGGAATCTGAGTTCTGGGGTGGCTTTTTCCGGCCTTCCATCAGGCCTTTCTCAATTAGGGCCTTCCTTGCCTCCTCGGGAGATTCGTATGTTCCGACTCCTTCAGCCCAGAAAACATGCAGGCGGGCTGGATACGGGGTGTGAAAGCGGATGGTTTGGGCTCTAAGAATTTTCTGCATGTCCACATACTTCAGTTTTGTTTCTGCACCCGGGATAATCATGATCGAAAAATAATCTGCTGGCAGCGTATTTTACTTCTTTCTGTTGCCAGGCTTTCATTAGAATCTCCTCCTTCACCATGAAGCTGTTGAATTTTATAATAATCGAGCGAGGATTGGTTTCCGATGGTGGTTTAGGTTGAAGCGCTTTGTGAGCTCTTTCTATACTGAGCTGAAAGCCATTCGGTAACTGTAGAACATCGGTTAAGAGGTCTGTGATAAAGTCTATCATTCGACCGGCTTTAGCTCCTTCCTGTAAACCATGTATGTGTATATTTTCTTTTCTGGAGTGTCCTTCTAGGTCTGTACATTTCTGTTGCACGGTGTCAGTATGATGTAGTAGGACCCGAAGTATTAGGCCTAGCTTGGCTGTTTCATCCTCGGTAGCACCAGCCCTCTCTTCCACTTCTCCGACTCTCTTCTCTAATATGGCAAGATTTTGATTGAGTTGTCGGAATTCAGCCCTTGTCTCCATTCGCATTTCCTTAGGTTTGTGAAACAGTTTTTCAAATCTGGAACAGGTAAGCTGGTCATGTTAATCCTCAGTGTCTGCTATACTTGCGGGGGACAGACTCCGACTGCTCTCTCTGGCCTGCGGTTGTAATCCCAGTGCATTGGGTTCTCTGGGGGTAGTTTTCAACCCAGATCTACCCTGGCGATCTTTATTCCGTTGATTACTTGCCATTTTTATGTTGATTGCGCGCATGCGCAAGAAACATATTGCGGCAGCTTTCTCCACAAGCAGGTTGTGGAGGCACGGTACTGTTGTGGCCAGTGCCCCCACAGCCTTTAAAGGCTTGTCCAGCGTCTCCCAATGCCATGGCATGCTGCTGCTGAAACTAGTTCAGCCAACGTGCCACCAACTTGTAAAAAATCAGCCTCTGCAATCAGGGGCCGCATCATCATTGCAGCGTAAGCCATCCATTACAATGAGGGAGCGATCCATCATTGCAGGGCGGGATCTTCACACACTGATATTGTTTGTGAACGTGGTGGTGATTTACTGCTGTGTTCACAAACAATATTAATCCCCATCCACCATGTTTATTTGCCGATGGGGGCCCCAATCCCCGTTGACTTCAGTGCCCCCATGTTTATGTTGCTGACGGGGGAGCCCACTCCCCATTGGCATTATGTAACCTCTCCGCCGCTTATATTCTCTGCTGACAGGGTGCCCAATCCCCATCAGCATAATGTCACCCCCACCCTTGTTGTTGTGTGCCGACGGGGGTGCCCAATCCCTCGTTGGCTACAGCTTCCAAAGGAAGACTCCGGTGGCATGCTGGGAGCCCACCCCAGCGTGCCACATGCCTCTGTAAAACAAAAACGGTCCTGTGATGTCTTTTTTTTTTTTTTTACCTGTAAAAAGGAAACTGTCTCTCAGAGGTCTCCTACCCCCCACAACCCATGCCCACCCATCGCACCCTGCTCTCCCCACACCCTCAATCCTGTTCTTACCTCTCTGGAGTTCGGGTGTGATGATCTTCGTGGACAAGAACACGCTCTGCACTCTTTCAAAGCCGACAGTGAACTGAGGAAATGCTGGTAGGCTGTATAAGGGAATAAATGGTTTTTTTCCAACTTTAATGCATATCGCAGTCATTTTTTGGAATTTTGGCACCAAATTTTCAACATGAGGTTTTGGGAACCCCTCTTCATGAATTCTGGAACTGTCATGGTGTTAATCGGCCCCAAAAGGTGATTTCACGGTCACTGTGTAGAATCATCTTTCGGGCCGATTAATGAAAGGACAGTGCTAGTGTTCTTGAGATGGGCTCTCAAAAAGCTTATGTTGCAAATTTGGTGGAAAAAATCCAAAAAATAACTGTTTTATGAGCCTGTGTTAAGCAGTTGCTACGCACACTCGTAACTTCACAAATCTGCAATATTTTCATGCCGGATTTTCAACATTGGCATTTTTTCACACCTACTTATGAACAGTACAACTGTCATTTTTCCCATCCTGGCCGAAATGTGTTTTCGCACTTCCGGTGCAGAATAGAGCAGTTGCTGTGGGAAATCACTGTTCGGGACAGATTAAGAAAATGACAGTGATACTGTTCATGAGTAGAGGTCCTAAAATGCTTATGTTGAAAATTTGGTGATGATAGCCCATCAAATGATTGTGTTACAAGTATGCATTGCGCACTTTCCATGCACCCTTGTAACTTTGCAGATTTGTAATATTGTCTTTTCAACACTGTCATTTTTTCACACCTCCTTATGAGCAGTACAGCTCAAATTTTTCACATCCTAACTGAAATGTGTTTTCACAGTTCCAGCGCAGAATAACGTGGTCGCTGTGGGAAATCAGTGTTCGGGACAGATTAAGAAAATGACAGTGGCACTGTTCATGAGCAGAGGTCCTAAAATCCCTATGTTGCAAATTTGGTGACGAAACTGCATAACATGACTGTGTTACAAACGTGCGTTGAACTGTTTCCATGCACCCTTGTAACTTCGAAAATTTATAATATTTTCACGTCACATTTTCAACAGTGGCATTTTTTCACACCTCCTTATGAACAGTACAGCTGTCATTTTTCACATCCTGGCTAAAATATGTTTTTGCACTCCTCTCGGAGAATATGATGGTCACTGTGGGAAATCAACGTTTGGGACAGAGTAAGATTGAGCGAGTGAGAGGGGGGAGTGACCGAGCTCAACTGAGCTCTGTCGAGACTGCTGTGGATTTGTTTGTGCGCAGAAAAAGGCCCCAGTGCAAGAGCCCAGTACAAAAGGGCATCCTGCAGCACTGGGAGAAACAGAACAAGAGAGCGAGTGAGGGAGGGGGAGTGAGCAAACTCACCGGAGCGCTGTCAGGACTGCTGTGGATTTCTTTGTGGGCAGAAAATAGCGTCAGTGCAGGCAGGGGCCCAGTACAAAAGGCCAGCCTGCAGCGGTGGGAGAAACAGTACGAGTGAGTGAGACGGGGACTGAGTGAGCTCAGTGGAGCTCTATCAGGACTGCTGCAGATTTCTTTGTGGGCAGAAAAAGGCGCCAATGCAGGCAGGAGCCCCATACAAAAGGGCAGCTTGCAGCACTAGGACAAACAGAATGAGCTCGTGAGAGAGGGAGACTGAGCGACCTCAATGGAGCTCTGTCGGGACAGCTGCGGATTTCTTTGTGGACAGACAAAGGTGCCGACGCAGCCAGGAGCCCCATACAAAAGCGCACCTGCAGCACCAAGAGAAACAGAACAAGCAAGTGACAGAGCAGTAGTGAGCAAGCTCAACAGAGCTCTATTGTGAATGCTGTGGATTTCTTTGTGGGCAGAAAAAGGCGGCAGTGCAGGCAGGAGCCCAGTACAAAAGGCCAGCTTGTAGAGCCGGCAGAAATGGAATGAGTGAGTGAGAGAGGGGGAGTGAGTGAGCTCAATGGAGCTGTGTCGGGACTGCTTCAGATTTCTTTGTGGCCAGAAAAAGCCGCCAATGCCGGCAGGAGCCCAGTACAAAAGGGCAGCCTGCAGGAGCGGGAGACACAGAATGAGTGAGTGAGGGAGGGAGAGTGAGTTAGCTCAACGGAGCTCTGTTGGGACTGCTGCAGATTTGTTTGAGGGCAGAAAAGGGGCAGCAATGCATGCAGGGGCCCAGTACGAAAGGCAGCCTGCAGTGGTGGGAAAACCAGAATGAGTGAGTGAGAGAGAGGGGGAGTGAGCAAACTCAATGGAACTCTATTGTAACTGCTACAAATTTCTTTGTGGGCAGAAGAAGGCGGCAACACGGCAGGAGCCCAGCAGAAAAGGGCAGTCTGCAGTGCTGGCAGAAACAGAATGAGTGAGTGAGAGAAGGGGAGTGAGCGAACTCAATGGAACTTTGTTGGGACTGCTGCAGATTTCTTTGTGGGCAGAATAAGGCGCCAACAGAGGTAGGAGCTCAGTACTAAAGGGCAGCCTGCAGCAGCACGAGAAACAGAATGAGTGAGTGAGACAGGGGGACTGAGCGAGCTCTGTTGGGACAGCTGCGGATTTCTTTGTGGGCAGAAAAAGGTGCTAATGCAGGCAGGAGCCCAGTGCAAAAGGTCAGCCTGCAGCGCCGGGAGAAACACAATGAGCGAGTGAGACGGGGGAGTGAGTGAGCTCAATGGAGCTCTGTCGTGACTGCCGTGGATTTCTTTGTTGGCAGAAAAAGGCAGCAATGCAGGCAAGAGCCCAGTACAAAAAGCCAGCCTGCAGTGCCGGCAGAAATGGAAAGAGTGAGTGAGAGAGAGAGGGAGTGAGCAGACTCAACAGACTTGTGTCAGGACCGCTGCAGATTTCTTTGTGGACAGAAAAAGCCACCAACAGAGGCAGGAGCCCAGTACAAAAGGGCAGCCTGCAGTGCCAGGAGAAACAGAATGAGCGAGTGAGAGGGGGGAGTGAGCCACTTCAACGGAGCTCTGTTGGGACAGCTGCGGATTTCTTAGTGGGCACAAAAAGCTGCTGATGCAGGCAGGAGCCCAGTACAAAAGAGCAGCCTGCAGCACCGGGAGAAACAGACTGAGCGAGTGACAGAGGGCCAGTGAGCAAGCTCAACAGACCAACGCAATCAAGATTTGGCATTGACAAATGCTTGTTGATGGTTTGGCATCTTTGCTAGTGAATTTTGAAGTTTTAAAGCTCTTGGGGGTGGGAGCTGTGTCTAATGAGATGCTGCTAGATCCGTGATGTCACCGGAAGTCCATTGGCGTGAAGAGAATTTTTAATGTTAGCAATATCATTTTGTGGGGCCTGTTCTCCCACCAAGTTTTCTGACTTGCCTGACCCACCTACTGCCTGTTTTGGGGCTTAAAAAAGTCTGTTGGATGTTGTAGGGATTTCCCATTCAGATCACCAGCTCTACTGCTTCACAACTGGTAGGGTTTTGGTGAAATAAAATTAAGTTAGCAAAAATAGATTTATGCAGCTTGGGATGGGAGTTCTCTAAAACACATCGTTCTCAGTCGACGACTAGCCATGACCTCCAAAATATATATATATTTTTTTATCATCATTTATAATGTTTAAAATTATATTTCAGCAGTTGTATCTTTTGATCTATTAGGCTTAGAAGCTTAGAACATTTTTTTTATGAAAGCTTGGAGTCTGATCAACATGACAAGATCATAGTGATACAGCTCGTGTGTTGATACATGTCTATACATCACCACTGACCGCCCTTTTCAACAGTTCACTGGAAACAGGTGTGGCACCAAAGGACTGGAGGAGGGCAAATGTAGTCTCTCTCCACAAAAGTGGGAGCAGGGAAGAGGTTGGCAATTACAGGCCAGTCAGCCTGACCTCGGTGGTGGAGAAATTAGTGGAATAACTACTAAAAGAAAGGTTTGTGATATCTCTCAAATCCAGTGGAGCACTGGATCCAAGAGAACATGGATTCACAGTGGGAAGACCTTGTCAAACAAATCTGATAGATTTCTTTGACTGGGTGACTAGGGAGGTGGATCAGGGAGGGGCCATGGATGTGGCCTACCTTGATTTCAGCAAGGCCTTCAACACCGTCCCACATAGGAGGCTAGTAAACAAACTGGGCAGCCTGGAAGTGGGTCCCAGGGTGGTAAACTGAGTCAGAAATTGGCTGAGTGATAGGACACAGAGGGTGGTGGTGAACAGAGTTCAATCCAAAGAGGCAGGTAACCAGTGGGGTCCCGCAGAAATCAGTGCTTGGACCAGTTCTCTTTAATGTCATCATAAGCGACATTACAGAGGGGCTGGAAAGGGGAGGTGTTTCTTTTTGCAGACAACACGAAGATCTGTCACAGGGTTGACACTCCAGGAGGGTAAAGAAAATAAGAAGGGACCTAAGTAAGCTTGAGGAGTGATCAAGGGTGTGGCAGCTAAGATTCAGTGCAAAGAAGTGCAAGATCATACACTTGGTGCACAGAAATGCGTAGGAGGAGTACATGATGGGGGGAGGTACTGACAGCCACCAACCAGGAAAGAGACCTAGGAGTAATCATAGCTGATGATCTAAAGGTTACCAAAAATGTGAGAAGGCTGTGAGGAGAGCCAGTGGAATGCTGGGGTGCACAGGGAGAGATATCTCCAGCAGAAGGAAGGAGGTGGTGTTGCCACTGTATAGAATATTGGTGAAACCTCATCTAGAGTAGTGTGTTCGGTTCTGGAGGCCGCATCTCCGAAGAACATAGACAGAGTAGAAGGGGTTCAGAGAAGGGCAACACAAATAGTGCAGGGGCTGCACCAAAAGTCTTATGAAAGGAGACTGGAGGATCTCAATATGTATTCCTTGGAGGGAAAGAGAGAGAGAATATGACAGAGACTTTCAAATACCTCACCGATGTAAAAAGGTATAAGAGGCTGCACTTGTGTCCAGCACCTTCTTAGCACTACAACACCTGAGCCAGAAATGGTAACAACCGTGTGCTGCTGTTATTTCTGAACTGCACCTGCTAGCTGCGTTTGAGTAACTGTATTGCCGCTTTTGAACTGAGTGCCTGTAAAAACTGCCAGCTGAACTCTGTGTGCCTGTAAACTGCTTGCATTTCCCAACTTCAGCATTCTACCTGGTGTGTAGGTTGTTCGTGGGAGCTGTCAGCCAGGGAGCAGTTGTGGTGGGTGGGTGGGGTAATTTGTATTATAAAGCCTGTGCTGTTTGCAAGCTCGAGCTTGAGTGGCGCTCAAACACAAAAAAATCAGTTTGTAACTTAGCTCTGCTGTTTGCTGTCTATATAAAATGACCTGGTAACAACTTTAATATCTTAAAGATTTTAGTGATTTTTGGTATTGCCAAGCATTTACCTATCAACACAGGATTATGTCTAGACATCTACTGAATATTAATTAGAGTAGAACCATTTCAGTGAGTAGCCTCAATAAGCTTCAGGCTTTTTAGCTTTACTAGTACTACTCAAAATCTTTAATAATTGATATTGTGGTCTTGACTAGTCAGTTTATGTAAATTTCCAGTATTACTGCAATCAGCGTTACATGACGACTGATACTGGAGTACTGTAAAACTGACTAGTTCGATACTTGTTTTAGAATTTCAGTACCCAATGTACTTGCTGCCTTTGATTATTTATTATAGTGGAGGGTAAAAACAGCTTGACTTAAAAGTTAAAGTTGGGTACCATTTTTTATTTGGCTTAAATTAATGAGAACTACTTATGTGGAAAACCTGAGATCAGCTGTAGTGTCAGTGGCTCAGTAGGTAGCACACTCGCCTCTGAGGCCGGGAGTTCAGAGGGCTGTGGGTTCAGTTCCCACATCTGGCACTTGGGTTAATATTCTAATACTGACACTGTAGTGTAGCATGAGAGGGGTGCTGCACTTCTGAGGTGCCGTCTTCCGGATGAGACTTTAAATTGAAGTCCCATCTGCATGAATTAATGGTAGTTCAGGTGGATGTTAAAGATTCCATGGCACTTATCGCAAAGAGTAGGGGAAATTTTTATTGACAAAGAAACTGCAAACCAAAATCACATTGACAAAAATAAATACAAAAGACTCATGTAACAGGAAAATCAGAATCAGTCACCCATGGTAAGCATTTCCATAAAGCAAACAATGATCCAGATGACAAACTTCTTAGTTCAGAAAAATAAACATCTTTTAAATCCTGTTCAATACTTTGGACCACCAGTAGGTGGGACATATATTTTTGCTGCAAGGTGAAAAGACAGCGAGCAGTCCATAAATGCCATTTAATAATGGTAAACAATAAGTTTAGAGTGTCAATATTCCACTTTTTCCAGGTCACTGGAAACCTACCATACAATAACATCTCATAAATAACAGAAGTAAATAAAGGTTCCTTCCATTTGTTCGCTAAAAATAACCAAAAACCAGTGATATAAGAACAAAGAAAAAACAGGTGTTGTATTGTTTCATCCTGATTTACACATAAAGGTCTGGAACACAATCTTTCATTCAGCTGCTTATGTTTATGATTTGCCTTAATATTGATCCGTTCATGACAACTAACCCAATGTAGATCCCACATCTTCTGGGGGATGCGAGGATTCCTTAATAGTGTGTATAAAGCAGGTAAGGAAGTAGGGGGATATTTGGGAAACATTACAAGGTCTGCACAAGTGGTATCTATCAAAAAATTATAAATGGCTTTCCTATTTTGAGTCATAATCATATGGCTAGTAATCTTCCACTGTTTTAAACGGCAAAAGGTATCACGAAGATAAGAAGGGGTAGACGATACATGTTTAACCTGTTTCAAAATGTTAAGGTCGCAAAGATGAAACCAGGGTTGACAGGATTGAAAAAAATAAAATTCCCATCCCACATCATAATTAACTAAAAGTGGTTTAAGATTAGTCACAAAAAATAAACTATTATAAAAAAATAATGGGTGTATCATATTAAGACCACCTTCCTTGAAAGGTAAGCAGGTAATGGAACACTTAATGGATTCAGGCTGCCCCATAAGGCCTAAAAATATACTCAGAAGTTTGGTTTCCAAAACACGGGAGGGGAAGAACATAAGCCAAAACCAAAAAAATCGGGAGCAAGTGAGACTTTATCAAGTAAATCCTCTTTTTTTTTTTTTTTTTACTGAGTTTCCAGGTGTTCCAAAGAGAAACTTTGGCCTGCGCTAGGTCCAGTTTGGGAGTCCAGTTGAGACTGTCTAAAGGACCTGAGCCAAATAGAATGCCCAAAATCTTAATGGGGTGTCACAAAGTGCAATACTGGAAACTATTACATAATTCGACTGCTGAGATCCAAGCCATCGACTGACACATTTCTCCAAGTTCAGGAATGCTCCTGAAACAAGACCAAAGGACTTATAGAGATGGAGAGACGCATCTGCCGAAGGAACATCAGTTACTATTAAACTCATGTCATCAGCATAGGCTAAAACAGAAAGTGGTAAGGAACAAATAGGCCTAACATTGTGTGCTGTATTAATGGTGCGAAGTAAGGGATCCAAAAAAAAGATATACAAAAGGGGACTAAGTGGACACCCTTGTTGAACACCTCTCTTTAAAGGTATCAAAGGGCCCTTCCAGCCATTAACAAGAGGGATAGAAGTGGCTGTAGAATATAATAAGCGTAACCAGGAGAGAGTAGTCACAGGAACCCTATAATGTCTCAAAACCTGCCATAAGAAGTCATGACTCACCGAATCAAATGCCTGTCTTTGATCTAATGAATACAGGAGGCCTGTTATCCTATTTGAATTGCCATGTTCCCCCAATTCTCATAATAAAAGGACATGATTATGTATACTTCTGTCTGGAACATTACTAGATTGAGCTTCTGAAATAACAAGAGGGGCCAGCTTTGCTAGACAGAGAGCAATAATTTTAGTTAAAATTTTAAAGTCCGTATTCAATAGGCTAAGAGGCCTCCAATTAGTCAGTAATTTTCTGTCTCCTTTCTGATGGATATAGAAGGTACTACCCATATTAAATTCTAATGGTAAAGTATCAGCTTTGAAAAGGAAGTTATAAACTGCGGCCAATTCCACGCTCTACTCAATATTAAGCAATTTATAAAGCTCATTCAGAAGGCCATCCAAGCCTGGAGATACTCCAGATCACAGAGTTTTGATGACCTCAACTACTTCTCGTGCCTGAATGTCACAAGCAAACATATCAGATACTGATTGTTGCACATCAGGAACAGAAATGGGACTACGGAAGGTCAATATATCATGTAGACATATAGGGAATGGACTGAATAAGTTTTGAGTATACTTGGCCACATAATTTTGGATAAGCCTAGAATCAGTAGTCGTATGACCAGCTTCAGTCACAATAGTATCAATGGTTCTCCCCGTAGTCTGTTTAGAAAAATGTGCAAACGGGCAGATCACAGCATAGGCACCTTTTACACTAAAACATTGACGTTGTTGCATTGAAGCATATTTTTTGGAGTGATATTCCATTAAAGATTTTTTCAGGGTACGAATTTGTGAAGAAAAATCCTGGCCAGTGGTATACGAAAGGGTAAGGAGTTTTTGCAGTTGATGTCATGTCCTATGGTATGTGAAATAACAATCTTCATGATGGGTTTTGCTAAAGGATTTCAGTAATTTCGTCAAACCCTTCTTCATATCTAACCACCACCACCAAGGATCATCGTAAAGAAAAAACACAGATTTTCTGTTTTGAAAAAAAGATTGAAGAAGTGTTAATAACAGAGAATTCTCCAATAAGGAAACATTAAATTTCCAAGTGCCAGCACCAAGAAAAATGGTAAGTAAATCATGATCTGAAAATTCAGCCACCTGTACTGCAGCAGCGGAAGTTTGTAAAAAGGAGGACACAAAAAAAAAAATCTATCCAGGTAGCTAAAGAGCCTTTATGAAAGGTAGGGGTGTGTGTTGGGGTGAGAGAAAGATAAGCATCCTTCAGTTTTGCAGAAAATAAAAGATTTTTGAGAAAAGTGGTATCACAAAATAATTTTGTGGTTTTTGAGACTGAGGACCTGTCCTTAGTGGACAACCCACAATTGAAATCACCACCAAAAATGACGTGCATAGAGGTGTAAAGATAGGGTTGAACCACTTTTAACAGTTCAATCCTAAGCGACTTGGTTTGTGGGGCATAAATATTGATAATCCGAAAGGGATAGAAAGGAACCTAAAGTCTATCAATAATACTCTGCCAGGGCATAAATCTAGAATCTTAATAATAGAGACATTAGGAAGATGAAACAAAATACCCACCCCAGAACATGTCTCCTGTCCAAATGACTCAATAGGAGGGGCCTAAATGCCAGGATTTTTGGGCCCTAGAAATTTCAGGCAAAGAATGGAATCTAACATCTTGTAGAAGTATGAGACCGGCAGTAAGGCAAGACAAAAACGAAAAAACGGAATCCCTCTTATGTTGTTTTTTTATACTGTTAACATTAACAGTATGTATTGCAAAAGAAGTAGACATATGCATAGCAGTCACCTCTGTCTGCCCTTCCTCATGGTACATTCTTTATGTTTTGTCTTGGCCTTGGCTTTCCTTTTTTGGGACTCCACATTGTCGATAGGGACTTCAGTATCTGTAGTAAGTTCAGGGTGAGAGGACTGGACAGAAGAAGAGTCAGAGTCTGTGTTTTCAGAAGTATGTCGCAGCAATTCATATTTATTCGTCAAAGGGAGAGTCTCTACCCTCTGAGCCATAGAGGAAGGTGAACCAAACTTTCTTGAACCCCTTGTAATTGTAGAAGGTGTAGTAAAAGGGTCAGAAGGGGAAGGTTCCATTGTTTCTAATGGAGCTGGGGGGGGCCCATAGAAGAGCCACCTGAAGTAGAACAGCTAGGAAGAACTGGGGAAGAAGGAGGGTGGGGAGGTAGAGAAAATGCAACAGGTTGTGGGACAGGCTCAGTCAAATCCTCCTCAGCAGTTACTACAGTAGCAGTGGAAACAGCACTATGTGATTCAGCTAAAGTAGTAGGAGTGGGAAGGGGGGCAACTGTAGAAGTAAAAGAAGAGGGACTCTTAATGTTAGAGCGTTGGGCCACTGTAATAATAAGCCGTTGCTCCTCTCCATCAGCTAAAGTAGGAAAATTATGGGCAGCCCAGGAACATTGCTGAAAAGTATGTCCCAGGTCTTCACATAAAACACAGAGAGGTTCTTCAGTACACTGTGAGCCTGCATGACCGAAACCACCACAAACAGTACATTTAATAGTGTCACAAATGCTGCTGAGATGAGAGGTGGAACCGCACTTATAACATGCTTAAGGTTGTCCAGAATAGAACAAAACTCCCCTATCCCTGCCTAACAGAAAACTATTGGGTAGGTGTTGAATACCAGTATCAGTAATCCGGAGCATAACCCTAACCTTCCACCCTCCCGTCCACAAATTTTCCGAATCAAAAATAGCTTCAGGGTCAGAGAGCACTGTACATCTTTGTTTCAGCCAAACTGTAATATCGTCTCAAACTAACACCTTCATTTCTAAACAGAATAGTGACAGTCTTTTGTGCAGGTTTGCATAAAGGAATTGCACTAAAAGGTGACCATAAAGGGGTATTTTCAACAGATGAAATTGGGACCAAAATTTCTCTAAACCTTTAAGGTTTTAAACTTATATCAAAATGGGACTCATTAGAAACGTATCAATGCGTGATATCATAAGCAGCAAATTTCATGGAGTCTTTAAGCAAAGTGCGCCTAACAAAACCCTGTCAGGCATTTCAGGTAAACCCCCCAAATACTGTAATCTGACAGCATTGTGTCTCTTAGCCTGTTGGGTGGGAACAGAAAAACAAGATGCATATGTTTTAGCAGATGTAGAAGCAAGAGAAGTCAGTCATTCAGCCCGTTGAGGTGGTAGACCAGGGCCCTGGGGTGGTAAACTTCAGTGAAGAGGGTCGGAGTCTGAAAATGGAGCTGCAGGAGAAGTGGAAACCGGTAAATTGAGAATTGATTCTGTGTTAAGCGCAAGCAGGCATAAGCGTAAAGTCCAACTGGTCTTGCACAGGAGAAATAGCTGGGCGCCTGCAGGGTGATCCGAACAGGGAAGGACCGAGCGCCAGGTACCGACAACCGATCCTCTCCCACCCTGCCACAACAAGAGCAGAGTCAACTGACCAGTCTCTCTGAGGAACAACCTCTGCAGGGGGCAAGTCAGACGCAGAGGTTTGTGGAAAAAGATCGGGGGAAACAGCAAGGTTTTCAGGAGAAGTATCAGCAGCATAAGCAGAAGAAATCATCGAACAGACCACATTGGAATGCAGAAATGTCAAGGCTGTCTTTCGGGCGTCTGACGCAGCAGTCTGCAACAGTGAGTCAGAATCAGTAGGCAGCTGCAAAGCTGAGTTCTTATGCTAAACGCCTCCTGTTTCTTTGTAAGATAGCGTGTTTCTCAAGTAATAGCAAAGCGCCCACATCTGTAGGTCGAAACATTCAGTATTATGTAGAGACTCTTAGCAGATGCTAGCTGTTGCAGTATAGGAACAGACTGGGATGAAACAATTGTTTGCTTACTTTGATCCATCGAGGTTTCTGAGGAAGGAAGTGAACTGGGAGATGCATGCAACTTAGATCCATTAGAAGAAGCTTGAGGAAGAATCGATGAGGTCTCTGGCAATCCAGAGACAGGGGAGGAGACCAACTCCCCTGCCTCCAACACCTCCATGTCCTCCACAGCATGTCCAGAGGCAGCCATCTTGGTCCCACATGAAAATGGGACCCCCCCTGCTCACAGGAAGCAGAGTAGGAGAATGTCCCCGGTGTCCTGGCCAAATTTCCCTCATTCACTGAAAATACTACCAACAGCTTAATCTGGTTCAATTTCAGTTGCTTACCATCTGTATCCCCGGTGACCCCTGAAAAAGGAACTTCTAGGCCCAGTGGGCTTACCGGGTTAACAAAATTCAACAAACAATATAACAACCAGGGTAGGAAAACCTATATTTCTCACCTTGTTGTGGGTTGGGATTTGGTATCTGTATTTTTTTCTATTATTATTTAGTTTTTGTTGACCGGGTAAGTGCACTAGACAAATCCTGCCTATTTTCAGGCACGACCCGGGGGGTGGGGGATACAGATGAATGCTAACTGACCTTGAACCAGATTAGGCTGTTGGTGGTATTTTTAGTGAAAGAGGAAAATTTGGTCAGGACACCGGGGAAATTTCCCCTACTCTTTTCGATAAGTGCCATGGGATCTTTAACATCCACCTGAACTACCACCAGTCCAGGCAGATGGGACCTCGGTTTAACGTCTCATCTGAAAGATGGCACCTCAGAAGTGCAGCACCCCTCTCATGCTGCACTACAGTGTCAGTACTAGGATATTAACCCAAGTGCCAGATGTGGGAACTGAACCCACAGCCCTCTGATCTCCCGGCCTCAGAGGTGAGTGTGCTACCTACTGAACCACTGACACTGACATGGTTGCTCTAAAAACAAGGTCATTGTCTTTTAATGACTGATACTTAAGTAAGGGTACTTATTTACCTTTATATTTTTAAATTGTTGCGACTGCTTTTAGTTAGTTAGAACCAAATGCACTGATGTTGTAAATTTTGCCCTTAGTCAGTTAGTAGTTGCTGTAATATGAAACTGCAATCCCTTTATGGTATGCTAAGCCAGCTTTACCAAACCCTATAGTTTTGTATTGCAAATCCATTGGAGAAAGGAAAACCGTTTTTGTTTCTCTACGGGATGTAATAGATTTAAAAAATGCACTTAAAATGGGTCTTATGCATTATTTTATGGTTGGGTATGTGGGAGTTCTTGGGCTTATAGGGAAAAAACAAGGTGGAGGTAACAGTTGAGATCCACTTTTTCAAGCAGAGTGGCACTGTGGGTATTTTAGATGGTTTTAACTGTATGCTGAACACTGACTATCCGGCAGCTTCAAGTATATTAACAAGAAATGTTAGGTCTGATTTTATTAAAGTGACAGCTTTGCTACAGTCTATTTATATTAGGTGTAGCATGGATAAGAAGCTACTTAGATTTGATACAGGTGTGTTGGTGCTCAGGCTACAGTTAAAACCATGCAGTGGGTTTCGGTGTAAATTAAAGTTATTTTATGTATGCATCTGTGAGTATGTGAGGACATCCATCCCAATCCAGGACCAGTAGATGCTATTTCATTAAACTCTGACATTTTAAAAGGGAATACTTTCACTGCTGTACACTTTAATGTTAGAAGTCTTGCCCCTAAAACTGACGTAATCAGAGAATGGGCAATTCAGACAAATCTAGATTTTTTGGTTCTGACAAAGACCTGGTTAAATAATAAGATAGCAAGTTCATTTATAAACATCTTTGGTTATGGAGGAGAGACAGAAATAAGCAAGTAGGAGGGGTTGTTATTTATGGTAAGTCATCATTTCAGTCTAATTTGATAAACTTAAGTAGAGTAAATGTTCAACTGGAACTGTTATCTCTAGAAATAAAATGCCCATGTGTAGTGTTTAATGACGTAGAGGAGGCACTAGCTAGCTTTAAGGACAGTCATGAAATTTTATTAATTGGTAACTTCAACGTCAATTGGAACGTGACAAACCAAAATAATGAACTTCTAGACTTAAGCTTTAACCTGGGACTGGAACAACTAATTAGAGAAGCCACTAGAATCAGTTTAGAAACCCCTACAACTTCTACTACCCTGGACCTTATATTCAGTTCTAAACCTGACAGCTATGGGATTTCGGGGGTTGTCGCAGATTCATTTAGCAAACATCAGTGAATTATCTGTGTTAAACAGAACATAAAAAAAACCTAAGGGATCACAATTTGCGTACTACAGATCCTGGAAATCTTTTGACTACCCAGCATTTATGATAGACCTAGAAAATATTGATTGGAATAGGCTGTCCCATATCCTGTACATAAATGTTGCCTGGGCATACATTCAAGAGGAACTTAAATTAATTTATGATAAACATTCCCTAATTAAAAAGAGGTTAGTGAAAGTTGGAAATGCCCCTTAGTTCAGTACAGATCTGTACCCGTTTAGGCATACTAGGGGCAAATATTGGAAAAAGGCAAAAAAACACTGCATTAGATTTGGTAAAGTACAGACAGGTTAGGAATATCTGCACTAAAGAAATTAAAAGAGCAAAACAAAACTGCTATAAAACTAAATTTTTGACAACTTTAGATTCTAGGCTGTGAGATTTCTGGGGGTTGGTACGTAAATTATAATCTACAGATACAGCAAGGCAACCTCATTCTTTTCATGTGAATGGACGGGAGGTTAAGTTAGGTTCTGAAGACGCATATTGCTTCAACAGCTTCTTTGTAAACATGGGAAAGGAAGCGATGTGTTCAGTGTTTAAACCTCCAAGTGATAGCCCCTCGTTAACTGAAATTAAACCAAATGAGGTGAACAAATGTTATTTTCAGGAAATGAAACAAACATCAGTTCGAGGTGCCCTATTTAAATTAAATCCATACAAAGCAATGGGCTTTGATGGAATACCCACAGCACTATTTAAATATGCTGCTCCAGTTTTGGCAGTTCCACTAGCATATGTGTTTAACATCTCGCTCTATACTCGGGGCCCCTGGTGTTGTGCGGCAGAATTTTCTGATTTCTGCGGCAGGGCTCCTTGACTTCTGCGGCAGCATTTTCTGATTTCTGTGGCATGATTTATTCATTTGTCTGGCAGAATGCAGTCCTGTCATTGCCTAAATATGATGTGATGTCATCGATGACATCATATGTTGAGCATAGAGGAGGGGCTTCAGGATAAACGAGGTGGAAAAGAAAGCCTGACACCATGGAAAAACAGTATATTTATATGAAAATTCACCAAAAACAATGAATTCTACGGCACTATATATATTCTGCGGCATAATGCAAATTCTGCAGCAAATTCCACAACCGCAGAACCGCAGAATTCCAGGGGCCTTGTCTATACTAGTGAATTCCCCACAAACTGGAAAAGGGCCAAAATTATCCCAGTATATAAATCTGGAGAAAAATCTGAAATTAATAATTATAAGCCAATATCCTTACTACCAATAATCTCTAAAGGGTAACACTTTATTTTAAGTGTCCTTAACTACACTGTAATTACTGTATAACTATGCTGTAACTTCACTGTAACTACTGTGTAGTTGTTGTTTCACATGTGGGTATGGTGTAGTTACACAACTTGCATACATGTGCAGCTACTACAGCCTCCCTTTCGGCACAAATCGTTTCATTCTAACAAGTGTAACTACACATGTAACAGCTGTTAGAAAGTGTAACAGATATTCTATTGTGCAACTACCACTCTGTCTCTTCTGGCATTGTGTTATTTGTGTATGTAAGGGCAACTACACATGTAATAGCTATTGCAAATTGTAACAGGAAATCTGTTGTGTAACTACTATGTTACTACTTTTGGCATTATTAAGTCTGTTCTTACAAGTGTGGCTACATATAAATGCAGGTCGTGTGCACTGTTTCAACTGTCTATATCTAACTGACATATATTTAAAAGGTAATCACACAGAAAAATGTTACAGTGTAATCAGAATGGTAACTAAAATTTGAATACTGTACAATGCAACTTTAGTCTGCTACAGTTAAATGTACTGACTGGCAATTCTAGATGATGTTCCATGTCTGTATTCTAGTTTTTCATAAACTTACAGGTTAGGAAACACGCAGTCTAATACTGTGAATTGATATGTAACTGTATACAGACATATTTCACTTGCATAATTACTAATTGGCACTATAATGATATTGTTTCTACGAAATAATGGTACTGTTTTTTTGGCAGTTAATGCCTAGGTAACATGTATTTGCAGTTGCACACACTTACATTTACTATATGTCAGTACTATAGCTGTGATGTAAGTTCTCATTCAGAAATCAGTCCCTCATGAACTTACTGCTTGCTAAACATGCAATCTAATTTTAGACCCTATTCACATAGGTGGCAGGGAATGTGCCAAATGTGCACTCCCAGGCCTGGTGATCAATAGCAGCCATCCAATTAGATGGACTGACCAGGAGCAGACTGGATCCTGCACTCTGTGTCGATAGGGGAATTGTGGGTTATGGGTGGTCTTCCCATTACTGCTGTTTTCCAGCAAGGGGGCCTGCTGGTCTGCCTATGTTTACTGCCTTGCCCTAGCCCTCATGGTATAGTGAGAGGGCTGGGATAGCTTGATGTGAAGGATGATGCTACGGCAGCCTCACCGTTCAGCCAGTGGGAAGGGCATGTAATGGCTAAGGAAGGTTCCCTGTCTATGTATCCGGTGCCACCCACCACCACATCACATAGCAGATCGGTGATAAAGCATGGTATGTAATCATGCTCCAGCCACCCACCTGGGCAGTAGCAGGCCAGGAGTGTGGGTGTAGGAGAGGTGTGGGTCAGTGCCACATACGCAGAACATTTCTTAGTAACTACAGCACTGTTACAAGCCAATAAGTAATTATGCAAATGATTTGTATTGTGTAAGTAAACAATGTAGTTGTATAGCTGTAAACAATATTAGAGTGCGTGTTTATTAAGCAGTGCATGAGGGAATGATTTCTGAAGGAAAATATACATCAGAACTACAGCATTGACATTCAGTGTAAGTGTATAGCAGTTACACCCTTCTTCTTATGGTTTATTTTGAGTGTCAGTTTCTGCATACTTACTTTGCAAATACATATTAGTTAGTCATGATTAACTGTGGGAACAATGCCACGGAAGCAACACGTTCCTTAGTAACTACAGCACTGTGAAAAGTCAATAAGTAATTATGTAAATCAATTATTTTTTATTGAATAGCAATTTACGATACTAGATTACATGTTTATTTTTAGTTCCTTTTTTTTTTGGTTGCACAGTATACAAGTGGTGGCTCTGGGATTCAAACCCAGTTCTCCAGGTTTGCAGGCCGGTGCTTTTAACCACTACGTTATACTGCAGTAAGTTCATGAGGGAATGATTTCTGAAGGATAATTTTAACTTACAGTAACTACACTGTAGCTACTGTATAACTACACTGTAACTGCACTACTATGTAGTTGTTAACTAGTTTCACGATACGTGTTGTGCACTTACATAGCTTTAAATGTGCTACTTTTGTGAGATTGACCCACACTTCTACTGCACCCATACTCCTGTCTTGCTGCTGCCCAGGTGGGCAGCTGGGGGTGGGGCATGGCTACCCTTGGATGAGAGTCCTAATTCTTCTCTTCCTCAGACTAAATTGTCCCATTGTACAATGTTAAACAGTCATAAGACTGACTGATTGTACATCATACATCATATATATTGCATCCACACTTTAGTTGCTACTTTATTGTGTTTCAGTTATATTCTTGCACTTAATTGTACCAAGCTATACTCAATATATTCAATGTACTCTATTTCCTGTACCTTTCTCTGTTAATGTAAGTGTATTGTCTGTATTACCTATGCACCATCTTTGTGGCCCAGATCATGCTTGAAAGCAGTCCATTGGATCAGTGCACCTACCGATAAACAAACATAATATATGATTTGCTGTGTGAATTGATGGTGGGTGGTGCCAGTTACACATGCAGGGACTCCTCCTTTGCCGTGTTACATGCCCTTCCCACTAGCTGAATAAGGTGGCAGCCATGGCACCATCCTTCACACCAAGAAGCCACAGCCCCCGACTATACCATGAGGGCTTGTGGCATGGTGGTGAACACATGCATGTAACAGCTAAGGAAGAGTTCCTGCATGTGTGTTTTGCAAAACCCACCATCTCTACACACAGCAGGTCAGACCTTGTTAGTAGAGCGATGTCCTTCATTACTGTCCAACTGGCCATTCTGAGGCATAAAAACAGCAGGAAAAAGAAGCCCCATTCACCCCCCACACTCTCCTTGGTCACACGTCATTATGTGCCAGAGCGCGCGGGGGGGGGGGGGGTCAGCTCTACCAGGAATTGGAAGGGATCAGCTAGCAACCCTGTTCAGACAAAATTATGATCCCTTCCACAAATAAATGGCCTTAAAAGAATGTAATGAAAATCAGCTGGATAGACTATGGGGGACATCAGCTTCGAAATGATGTGAGTGAGGGTCATCTATCAGAAACTTCCTTTAAGAATTTGCATAAGAAACTAGGTGCATTACATTGTGTGAAAAGTGGCTTGCCTATTGAAGTGAGACATAGGATTGTTGAGGTCTCTATATTTCCCATTATTAACTATGGGGGATATTATTTATGGGAGTGCCACAGGGACAGTATTGCTTAAGTTAGACATTTTGCATAATAAATTTGCAAGATCTGCATTAAATGCACACTGGAGAAAACACCATTGTTTATAGGGAATCGAGCTGGCTTGGAATGAGAAACTGTCGGAATTTGTACACTACAAAAATGATGTACAAATTATACAAAAAACAGTTACCCAATTGTACAGTATATTAGAAACAATGGAAATTAAAGAGATTCACCAAGCTGTCTGCAAGTTAATGTGCACCACATATTTCAGTGACTTACCTGAGGGAAATGCTGCCTGCGTGTAGTTGCCCCAAAGATTTAAAGCTATTTAAAAGAAAAAAAATGCTCATAAATTTATGTCTGTCAGGTCTTCTGTACTTCCCAGTGTATAGATCTGCCCCTGTGCCACCCCGCACTCTGCCAACTTTATGATGTGATAAGTGCAAGGACGCCCTACATTATAGACTATGGGGGAATAAGTTTACAAACAATTTGATATATTGATCATGTGGTGATGAAACAAGGACACTGGGTGACTAACAAGGCCCTTGGAGGTGGCATCGAAGGGTAGAGGGGTCCACACAGGCAGAGAAGTATAGAAGAAATAGACGAGAATGGTGAGAAGCTGTCAAAGTTAAGACATTGTCATAAAGTGCATTCACAGGAGGTGCTGAGGGGCCCTAAGGAGAGGTGAGGAGAAGTGGTATAGGGTGGGAGGAGGAGGATATGGGAGAGGTCAAGGGACAGGGAGAGGAGAAACCAGGCGAGAGGAGTTAGAAGAGTGGGAGAGGTGTGGGGGCCTGGAGATGGGAAGAGAGGAGAGGTCATGGGTAGCAGGGGAGGGGGGGATAGGGAGTGGTGGGGAGAGGAAGGTGAGGGTGAACAGGGGGAGGCGGGGAGAAGGAGGTGAGGGAGATAAAGGTCAAGGCAGGGGGATGGGTGAGGAGAAGGTAGGCAAGGGGGTGGGATAGGGAAAATGGTAAGGGTAAAAGGAGGGATGTAACACCAGTCTAGCAGGTACAATCGCACTTTGCAATGTTAGTTAGGTGGTAGCGCAGCTTTTGCTTGAAAGGGCTGAGCTTGTTTTCATCACTAACTTCAGAAGGGAGGCTATTCATAAGGGATGGAGCCCTGAAGTAGAAGGCATGCTGGGCCTGAGAGGAACTACAGAAGGGGACACGGTACACGGATTTGAGTGAGCTGCGAGTGGAACATGGGTTACCGTTAGATTGCATGAGAGCATGTGAGGCAGGAGGGGTGAGGCGAAGGGAAACCTTCTTAGCCAGGAGGCAGGTCTGATAGGCTAGTCTGCCATTGAGGTTGAGCCAGTTGGAACATTTGTAAAGGTCACAGGTTATGTGTGCGCTTACTGGCTCCCGTGACAAGCCTGCAGCACTTATTTAGGGAGGTCCTAATTCTCTTCAGAGCGGTTTCAGAGGCAGCACCATAGAATACTAGCCCATAATCAATTATGGACAGAATGGAGCTAGTTACTGCTGCTCTCATGGCATCATTGGTCAGGCAGTGGTGATGCACTGATTCCTGAGTTAATGGCTTTAGAGATTTGGTGGATATGCATGCTGTAGGAGAGGGTACATAGAAACATGGAAACATAGAATTTGATGGCAGATAAGGACCGTTTGGCCCACCCAGTCTGTCCATTTCCCTACCTAATGGATAAGCTGCAGATCCTAGTTAACCAGCAGCCTACTTCTTTCTACCCCCACCCCCTAGAATTGCCTTATGGCTGTCCCATGCATGCTTGAGTTCAATCACTGTTTTTGACTCCACAACCTCCTCCAGAAGGCTGTTCCATGCATCCACAACCCTCTCTGTGAAAAAATACTTACTTACATTACCTCTGAGCTCCCCCCCATCTTCAAATTGTGCCCCGTTGTTCTTTGCACACCCTTTTTGAAAGATGCTACCTCTTGGACTTTGTCATTCCCTTGAGGTACTTGGAACGTTTCTATCATGTCCCTCTCCTCCTTTCCTCGAGGCTGTACATATTAAGCTCCTTTAGTCTCTCTTCATATGTCTTCCAGTGCAGATCCTGCACCATTTTAATTGCCCTCCTCTGGACAGCTTCCATCTTGTCTATGTTCTTGCAGAGACTGGGTCTCCAGAACTGCACACTGTACTCCAGATGGGGTCTCACCAGCTGTCTTTACAGAGGGATAACAACTTCCTGTTTTCTACAGGTGATGCCTCTCCCTATGCATCCCAGTATCCCCAGCCCTCCTTACTGCCCTCTCACATTGCTTGCCCACCTTTAAGTCATCTGATATGACTACCCCCAGGTCCCTTTCCATTTTTGTTGTTGTTAGTATCTCACCCCCCATTGTGTACTCTTCCCTGGGTTTTTGTTTCCCAGGTGCATTACCTTGCACTTCTTAGCATTAAATCTAAGCTGCCATACATTTGACCATTCCTGTAACCTTGCCAAGTCCCTTCTCATCCTTTCCACCCCACCTTGTGCATCAACTCTGTTGCAGATCTTTGTGTCATCTGCAAAGAGACATACTTTTCCTTCCAGTCCCTCTGCAATGTTGCTTACAAAGGCATTGAAGAGGACCGGTCCTAATACTGAACCCTGCGGCACCCCACTAGTAACCTCCCTTTCTTCAGAGTGGACTCCATTTACAATTACCCTCTGTGTCCTATTCTCCAGCCAATTCTTTACCCAGACTATCATCTTGGGACCCACTCCCAGGCTGGCTAACTTGTATATTAATCTTTTGTGTGGGACTGAGTCAGATGCCTTGCTAAAGTCTAGGTAGACCATGTCCACAGCCCCTCCCTGATCTACTACTTTGGTCACCCAGTCAAAGAAATCTGTTATTGTCTGGCATGACCTTCCCGCTGTGAATCCATGCTGCCTTGGGTCCTGTGCCCTTCTGGCCTCTAGGTACTTGACAGTTCTTTCCTTCAGAAGTGATTCCATCATTTTCCCTATCACTGAGGTTAAACTAACTGGTCTGTAGTTTCCCGCTTCTGCCCTACTCCCACTTTTGTGAAGGGGAATCACATCGGCCCTTCTCCAGTCTTCAGGTACCACCCCATCCTCCCATGATTTGTTAAAGAGGGTAGTCAGTGGTGTCACTAGTTCTACCCTTAGTTCTTTTAGAATTCTGGGATGAATCCCATCAGGCCCCATTGCTTTGTCCACCTTCAGTTTTAAAAGTTCTTTCAGAACCCTTTCTTCTGTAAATGGGCTGGTATCAACTTCTGTATCCAGAGTGTTTCTATTGTTTGTTTGTTTTAGGTACCTTCCTCTTCATTTGCAAATACTGAGCAAAAATATTTGTTTAGTATCTCTGCCTTTTCACAGTCACCCTCTGCCCACCCCTTTATCAAGCCTCACTATCCTCCCTTAGTCTTCCTTCGCTCCTGATGTACCTAAAAGGTTTTATCCCCCTTCTTAACTGAGTTGGCTATCTTTTCCTCAGTTCGGGCCTTTGCTGTTCTGACTGCCTTCCCAGCTTCCTTTTGCCTTAACTGATACAATTCTCTGTCCTGCTCCTTCTGTGATTCCTTGTACTTTCTGGATGCTTTCTTTTTCTCTTGAACCTTCACTGCCACCTCCTTGGAGAGCCATAGTGGTTTCTTACATCGTTTTGTTTTGTTTATCTGCTTCACACAAAGGCTTGTTAACTCTGTGATGGCAGTTTTTATTATTCCCCATTGTTCTTCCACCCCTCCTTCCTGCCCATTTGCTAGTGCATTCCTTAGGCACTCGCCCATTTTTGCAATGTCAGCCCTCCTGAAGTCCAGTACTTTTGCCTTTGTATGGCTTGAGTCTATTGCTGTGTTTATTGTGAACCATACTTTTCGATGGTCACTAGTTCCCAGATGGCTACCCACTTCTACATCTGTGATCCTCTCTCCATCTCCATTTGAGAGGACCAGGTCTAAGATTGCTCCCTCTCGAGTGGGTTCCAATACTAGTTGTCTAATGCATGCCCCCTGTAGGGCATCTAGAATAACCCCACTCTTAGAAGTGGCTGCTGCAACTGCACTCCAGTTAACATCTGGCATATTCAGATCACCCATCAGCAATATTATTTATTTATTTATTTTATTTAGCTTTTGTTGACTGGGTAAGTGCACTAGACAAATCCTGCCTATTTTCAGGCACGACCTGGGGAAGGGGGATACAGATGAATGCCAACTGACCTTGAACCAGATTAAGCTGTTCCCCTTTATCTGCCATTCTAAGTATACTTTCTATCATTTCCTTGTCCATTTCCTCCTCCTGAGAGGGGGGGGTCTGTATACAACCCCTGTGTGGATTGTGGTGCCATTGCCTGCCTCCAAACTGACCCACAGTGCTTCTTCTCCTCCCTATTTACCCTTTTGCTCTATTGCTTTGATTCCTTCTCTTATGTAGAGAGCTCCTCCTCCTCCTCTTTTACCCTCTCTGTCCCTCCTGTAGATAGTGTATCCTGGTATGTTTACGTCCCAGTCATGGTTCTGTGTGTACCGTGTTTCTGTGACTGCCACAATATCCAGATGTTCCTCCCCCATCAAGGCCACTAATTCAGGAAGCTTGTTACCCAGACTATGGGCATCGGTACTCATTGTTCTCCATTTTTTGATGGCTTTACCTTCTGTAGCAGCATCCTCCACTGACCTTTCTACCTTGGTCTTTTTCTCATTTAGTACCCTGTTTTGTAGGGGGAGGCTGGGATTTTCCTGCTGCTATCAGTGCCTCCCTCCTTGACAAGTTTAAAAGCTTGTCAATGAAGCATTTAAACCGATTGCCCAAAAGACTTGTTCCCTTCCTGGACAGATGCAGACCATCCTGCCAGTATAGGCTGGTGTCCCTCCAGGTGGAACCCCAGTCCCCAATGAAGCCAAACCGCTGGGCTCCACACTATTTTTTCAACCATTTGTTAAACTGCATGGTGCAAAGTACCCTTGCCTCACCCATGCCACTGACAGGCAGCACCTCTGAGAAGGATACTGTGTGTGCTACTTGTCTTAAGCCCCTCCCCAACTCTACAAAGTCCTTCTGCACTGCTCTAATCTCATGATGAGCCAAGTCATTTGTCCCTAGGTGGACAATGACGTCCAGCTCAGACTCCCATGCAACTCTTCTCGTGATCCTAAGAATGCGCTTCCTATCCCTCCAAGCCATGGCACCAGGCAGGCACCTTACTTCAGTTTTCCCTGCTCCCCCCAGTTCTATCCCCCTAATAACTGAGTCCCCCACCAGGAGCTGCTTCCTTTCCCTGTGGTGCCCTCTGCCTCCTTCCTGAGGGCCTCCCTTGTAACAGTTGTCTGCACCCTCCTTAGTCTCCGGTGCATCCATAGGGGAACTATGCTCCCCCAGAATGGTGTATGGATTGTGGAGTGGAACAACTGACTGGGTGTGCCTCTGTTCCACCGCCCTTACCCTTCCTGAGCCCACTGTGGTCCAACTGCTGAGCTTTTTTTGCAACCTCTGAGGTAGTGGTGGTGGCTCTGGTGCTCCCTGGATGGCACAGTCAAGGGTAATGCCAAGATATTTAAATTCCAGTACTTGGTCAAGTGGCTGTTGCTGCATGTTGCAGATAACAAGGCCAGCTGATCTGAACTTGCTATTGGGTCCATGGAAAAGCATGGTCTTAGTTTTTTTGTAATTCATCAGCAGCTTTTGCTGAATGAACCAGGACTCTGCACGATTGAAGTTTTTCTGTAGGTCCAGAGAGAGAGGGGGGCAGGGTCTGAGAGGGTAGAAAAAAGGACATCGGCATCAGCATAGAGTATTATTTTATTATCGCAGGCTGTGAAGAGGTTGTTAATAGAGAGGCTGAATAAGAGAGGGCCAAGTGTGGATCCTTGGGGAACACCGGATTGCACTGGGAGGCTACTGGAAAGTGTGCCAACGATCTTGACTTGTTGACTCGTTTCAGCGAGGTAGTTTTCAAACCACATGGTGACCACGCATGAGAGGCCGAGTGCAGATAGGGAGTCAATACAAGGCATACTTCTCAGTCATGAAAGTGAGACTACAGTTATTATGAAGGTATTCAAGTCCAGCAGGGTAAAAACGTAGAATCTGTCACTCTCACCTGACATGTAAAATACAGTCTTTTTACCAATTTTCCCCACTCCTCTTAGGACTAAGATATGTTGAGGGAGGACTGGAAGCCCTAGAGAGCAAGCCTCTTCTTATAAAGATGCACTGGGTTCAAGTAAGTTGCAGTGCATATAAGTACAAACAGGCAGCTGCAGAAACAATACGATGGTTGTAGTGGTTATATGGCAACAACGCAAAGCAGAAAAAAAACAGCACTCACTCACCAACATGGAAGATGTCTGGGCACAACAATAGGAGATTCAAAAATAGAGTCATCATTAACTTACACATGTAAAACTGATAAAAAATACCTAAGGCGGTAGCAGGGATTCAGTATTTCACACATATAGCACTATACAAGAGATCTCTAGTTAATAAAGTAGTCACCCTATTTTTGCACTTTATATTTTGCTAAGTTACGTAGCACCCTGTGTCCATAGACACACCAGATTGCTGCCGTGTAGGGGGAGAGTCAGTCTCAATTCTGTGAACCTAATTCAGTTGTAAAGTTCAAAAACTGAGATGTGCACATTGGTACACCACACATTAAACCAACATTGCTCTTCATGTTATTAAGGAGATTCAACAATACAATTTAATTGCATCTCACAGGGTAAACATTAAACTGTAAGAACCTGTACAGATTATATGATAGCAACATGTCCAGTCAGACTGCACATCCTTAGGACACTGTAACATCAAGTTAGCAGCTAAAATAAATGTAACTGCCTTGCAAATGGGGGTTCCTAAATATGCCAGCCTGGGCTTACCTTAGCCCTTTTGCTCTGTTCTTCTCCTGCTGTCTGCCAGGCTTCTCCTGATCTGGCCATCAATTTTTTTCTGGTCCCCCAGGTCTGCTTTGCCCTTCTATGTGCCCCAGCTGCCGCCCAAATGAAAATCCAGTCACTCGGCACTTAAGAAATGCCAGTCACGAGTGCCCATGTTAAAGGTGCTGCCTCCAGGGCAGCAGGACTCGCGATGGTGCAGATTTTGCCTTCAATGGAACTGCTCGGTTTACGGTCACCTCAGAGACTATGCTGTGGGTCCCGGGATCCCTTCCACCTAATTGAGACCCGGTGACCACGGATAGCCTGCTGGGGGACCACTCTGGTGACAATTGATGGAGTTTGACCAGGGCTTAGGGAAACATACCTGAGCCGGGCCCCGATCATCTGTATAATTAATAACAGAGTGTCTGTCTGCCTCCAGGGTAGCCCTAAACGGTTTCAACCGAAAAAAAAAAGAAATTAAGTGTTGCGATCTTGTTGCTGCATATTGGGGATGTATTGTACTGCAGAGGGAGAGTGTTTTAAAGTAAAATAAATACTTTTTCCCTGGATTCAGCAGTATTTGGGACTCATGTGTGTCAGCATGTCAGCTGCTGCTGGGGGAGCTTTACTAAGTGCAGCAGTGACAGGAAAACCAAAGGAGCCAACACCTTTCAACTGTGTAGTTACTGCAAGTACACCAACTGGGCTACCAGACTGTGGGGCATTGGGGCAAATAACTATTTCTTTCTGGCTGCACCAGGACCTTTGTTAGGACTGTATCTGATCTGCTATAAGGGACAATGACTTAAGTAGCGATTGCAAGCAGTCACAGCCAATTGGAAGCCAGGAATAAAATGCCAGGACTTGTGGGACATTCACTACACCCCATGGGTAACCACCCAAGTGCTCATGGGGACTTACAGGGACATCATTTTAGGCACCAATTCACCTATCCAGTTGAGCCTCGAGTATTCTGATTGACAGGTCCCTCAGCCATCTAGAGACCTGTCACCTCATCTTCTACTGCTAATCAGGAGTTGAACTAGGAGCCCTATAAGAGACAGTGTTTGCCAGCATTTCAACAGTGAGATCAGCCAGAGTGAGAAATTGTACAGTTTTGTGGAACTGCATACCACGGAACCAGGTGACGTACTTCCAGTCTGTGGAGCCATTTAAACAGCCAGCACCAGCGAGCGGCGTGAGCTTGGGTGTGTCAGTGCATGCACAGAGACATGCGCATCTGAGCGCGGTCTTGCGTGTCCTGTGTGGGTGAGGAGCAAGGTGCCCACCGTCATCTCTTGCCAAAGGGTGTCGTGGGAAGTACCAAATGCAAATAAGGTAAAGAACCTGGTAGACATACCTGGAATACTGAATAAGGTGAGATAATATACCTGGCAAGCTTCTCATAAGAGAACGTGCAGTCAGTAAATACTAACTGAAATGGAGGTCCGGGATGTTGATATGCACCACCTGCTGGACTCTCTGTCAGAGAGGAGAGCTGGTAAGATGCAAAATCTGTAATATGTATGCCGAAGCAAATTAATGCCCATTACAAAATTCTAAATGTAGCAAATGTATGGAAAATATGTCATTTAAAGATATTTATTTATTTGTTAAATTTTGGTAACCGGGCAGGCACACAGCGCTTCAAAGGTCCCTTTTTCAGGGGTGACCGGGATAACAATACATGTTTTGATACAAAGAAAGACTTGGGTCACAGAATAATTTTCAGGTTTGCATGTAGTTTACAGTCATGGTTATCAACATGACACAGTACTTACTAATAGGCTGGGATACAATCGTGATTAACAATGTGCAGTTTTCCAGAGGAAAGCTATCTGTAGGACAGTGACAAAACCAAAGGGCCATGGATCATGATGGGGTACCTGGGTAGGCCCACCTCAGGTGGGTTGACGTAAGTAAGGGGAAGGGACTCTTATGAACCATGACAATGGTAAGTTCTGACATCAGTCGTATGGGCCTTTAGTCTGGTGCGGAAGTTCATAAGTGAGGAGGCTTCCTGCACTGGAGGTGGAAGTTTGTTCTACAGGAAGGGGGCTAAGTAGGAGAAAGACCTGCCACCAGCGCTGGTCCTGACTCTGGGAACTTCTAGCCGTGTTCTCCCTGATGTCCATAGGCTCTGGGAGTTATGTTTGATTGCTATGGTTCCTACTATGCTGGGTGAAGCGGATGGCCTGAGTAGCTTGAATGCCAGGCAAAGCAGGGGGTACTGTAGACATGCGGTCAGTGAGGGCCACCGTAGCTGGGTCAGTGTGTCATAATGGTGACTTTATGCCTGGTCCTAGGTAATGAACCGGGCTACCTTGTTGTACAATATATGCATCCTGAAGACCTCTTGCTTGGCCATGCCCTGTATAACTGGTGCAGCATAGGTCAGGTTGGGGAGCAGGACACTTGTGGCAATTGAGATCCTGGCCTCAGGGATGAGCTGGTCCTTAAGTCGGTACAGAGTACTGAGTTTACAGTGTATGGTCTTGGTAACCAGATCCACATGGTTCTTGAAGGTAAGACATTGATCCAGTGTTAGTTCTAAGTATTTTAAGAAGGGCACTACTTCAATGCCACTTCCAGAGAGTGTGTGAGTTGCAAGGATGTAGACCTGTCATGACCCAGGGATCTGTGCCCAAATAGCATCACCTTAGTTTTGCCTGCATTTAGAACCCTTCTATTTGCTCTCAGCCAGGCCTCAAGTGATGTGAGGTCAGCTTGGAGGAGGGGACCAAGATCTGCCATGTCCCCAAGGATCAGTAGATGACAGTGTCATCCACATACTGAACGACCGAGCTACCCCATAGTGGATATTTAGGTCGTTAGTAAATAATGAGAAAAGGAGGGGGCCAAGAATTGAGCCCTGAGGTACACTCTCTTTAAGGGGTAGTGTACCTGATATTGCTCCCTTCCAGATGACCCTCTGTGTCTGGTCAGATAACTCCCAAACCACTTGAGGGCAAGGGGGTCTAAGCCAATTTTATCCAGCTTTTGTAGCAGGAGTTTATGGTCAACAAGGCTGAATGCCTTGGATAGGTCTATAAAGACATGTGTGTGTTCCATTATCCATTGCTCTGAGTACATCATTCGAGAAGTTGATTAGGGCTGTGTTAGTCCCATGGTTAGTTCTAAATCCATGCTGGGAAAGAGCTAGAAGCTGATGAGGCTCCAGGTAGTCATGGAGTTGGCCATAGACTAACCTTTCTTGTAGCTTTGCAAGTGTACAGAGCAAAGAGATAGGCCTGTAATTGCTTATGTTTTCCCTGGAGCCATCCTTGTAGATAGGGACCACGTTGGCCTGTTTCCACTGGTCGGGAACGATTCCTTCCAGTAGGGATCTGTTTAAGAGCCAGGTCAAAGGTCTGGAGAAGGAAGGGGCTCCAGCCTTAAGCAGCCAAGGGTTTATCCCATCTGATCCTCCTGAACCTTTGCCTTTCAGGGCCTTTAAGAGGGTTTGGACCTCTTTTCTGTTTACCAGTCTTAGATGGAAAGAGGGTTGTTCAAGACATGTGGGCTCACCTACGTTAGGAGCCAAGGTCAAAGAGGACAGGTTGGCCTTGTAAGCCTCGAGGTTAGAGAAGTGATTGTTAAGAGTGGTGCTATTTGAGGGGAGTCACTAACTAGCTGACTATTGACCTCAATGGGGCCAGGTTCAGTCTTTTTGTTACCCCTGATCAGCTTGTTGACATGATAGGGTTGTCTAAGTTGTTTTTTTGTAGGTGAGTGACATACTCCCTTTTCACAAGTTTGATGGCTCTCTCGCTTTTGTTTCTTAAGGCTTTGTATGACACAAGGTCTGCTGGAAGGGAAGAGAGCTTGAACTTCTTCCAGGCCTTGTCTCGACTGATCATGAGTGTTTTTAGGAATGGAGAGATCCACTTGTAGCAGCTATCTTTTGTTCTCAGTTTTTTTCAGAGGAGCAAAGAGGTTAGCCGCTGTACTTAATGAGTTCTGGAAGTATTCCAGGTCCTCAACCAGTGTGGGGAGGAGCGTAATTGGGCTCCAGTCCAGGCTGCATAGGTAGTGATTGAATTGCACTTCAGAGAAGTTTATGTAGTCGTGAGCGGTAAGGATTCTAGGGTGGACCTTGGGTGCTTTGTTCTTCCAGATGCAGAATATAGGGGAGTGGTCAGTCAAGGTGTCTGCCGTTATTCCGGCTTTCTGGATATTGGTGAGGTTGGACACCAGAGCCCAGTCAAGGGTGGTGTGGTTCCCTGTTTTGTAATTAAATCTGGTCGGTTCAGAGATAACGTGTACCAGACCTGCCTCTTGGGTCAGTGCCATTAAGGCGTGGTTTGTGTCCTGGGCCCAGTTCAGGTTGAAGTCTCCCAAAATAAGGAGCTCTGAAGAGACGTCATGGGCCGTGACTTTTGTGATGGCCTAAAGGGATTGGAGTGCCGACTTAGAAGGGTTGTGGATGCAGCCTATTGTGAGTTGTTTAGAGTGCCCTAGGGTAACATGGATGAAAATAGATTCTCCCTCAGAGAAGGTGCTTTGCTGCAGGCTTAGTTGCGATGCTGTTAGGGCTTCCTTAGCATAGATGAGTACGCTGCCCCCTCTTTTGGTCACCCTATCCTTACGGTAGGTACTGTAACCCTGGGCCAGTATCTCATAATTGAGAATGTGGGCCTTAAGCCAGGTCTCTGAGATGGCGAGGACATCAGGCTTGTAGAGGTCAAGCCAGGCTTGTACATCTTGCATTTTTGGTCAGAGGCTGCATACGTTCATATGTGCTATCCTCAGCCCCTTTGTGGACACCCAGATGAAATAAGGGTACTAAAATGTATGGGTCCTGAGGAAAATAGTCAACAAAGATTAATGCCCCTCCCAGCAGAGGGATACTGTCAAGATTAGCATTATTGGCCGATCAACCTATGGACCCTTCATTAATTCATGAATTGAACTCCATTATAAATATGACAGTCAACATAATAACAAAGGAGGTAGTTATAAAAGAACCAAAGGGTGAAAAATGGTACAATAAAGATTGTCAGGCTGCAAGGAAATTATTGAACAAGAAGTTTAGAATCATAAAACAGTTTCCAAGTAAGAATAATAACAACAAATTAATGAACAAAGCTAGGAAAGAGTACAGGGAGACTCTAAATAGAAAGAAACGGGAATACACTAAACAACTATGGAAGGAACACCACAATGTGGTTCTTAACAGGGGCAATAAAACCTTCTGGGAAATTGTAAGCTCCGGAATGGGTCCTTACTCTCATATTAATACACATATTGAACCAGACATCTGGGTAAAGCATTATAAGCTACTGTTCTGCAGGGAAGACCCTGATTACCTCACTGGGCTAACAGAATCTAAATACAATGGTAGGAAACAAAGCACAGATGCTGAAATTACGCAGTCAGAGCTAGAGGGGGCTCTCAAATCATTTCATAAAAGAAAAGCACCTGGGCCAGATGGGGTACCACTAGATGTAATAGTCAGAACCAAATTATTCTGGATCTCTTTTCTACTCAAATTCTTCTATTATATCTGGAGATCAAGGGATATTCCCAAAAACTGGAAACTAAATATTGTCGTACCAATCTTTAAAGGAAAGCAGCCCAAAATGTGAGCTCCCTCCCCCAGACAGATTACCCTCCAGTTTAGACCTGACCAGCAAGAGCGGGATTTTCGTGTGCCGCAACTTGCTGTATTTACATTTTTAAAACTCGGGAACCCGGAAGTATGGAGGAGGAAGGGATGCTCCATTTGCTGAAATGGTGCGGCTAAACTGGAGGGTAAGCTGTCCGGGGGAGGAAGCCCATGTTTTGGGCTGCTTTCCTTTAAGAAAGGTGACAAAAAGGCCCCGAGCTACTACAGACCCATTAGCCTATTGGACTCCCTAGGAAAGGTCTTTACCTAAATTCTAAATAATAGATTGATGCTATGGGCAGAATCAAATAACATTCTAGATGACGCCCAGGCAGGATTTCGTAGAAACTACTCTACAACAGATCAAATTTATGTTTTAACTCACCTGATTCATAAATACAGGATTATTAAAAACCAAAAAATGTATTGTACCTTTATAGATCTTAAAACCACTTTTGACCGGGTTAACAGACCATTACTTTGGGACAGACTTGGTGAACTGGGGCTTGATCTATCCCTCCTGGAGATGATCAGACTCATTCATCAAGACAACTACACTAGTGTCAGGTATGGTAACTCAGGGGAATTAAGCACTTGGTTCACAAAAAATATAGGGGTCAAACAAGGCTGTACACTGGCCCCACTATTGTTTAATCTCTACTTTGGTACCATCCTGAAAGACGTGTGTAATCCAGACTTCCATCTACCAAAAATAGGGACAAAAATGGTCCCATATCTGGCTTATGCAGCTGATGTTGTACTTCTATCACTTAGTCATCTGGGCATGTGCAGAAGCATCGTGAAATTTCAGCTCGAATGTAAAAACGCTGATTTGTCAGTCAACCATGACAAAACTAAGGTTCTTGTGTTTGTGGGTAATGAGAGGGTACAACTATTACATGAATTCCTCTAAGACTGAGGTGGTAAAAAATTTCTGCTACCTAGGGCTTATGGTAAGCCAAACTGGATCATGGAATACTCACCTAAAAAGTATTAAAAGTAAGTAGATGGAATATCAAGAGTGGCAAGAGCTAAAATTAAAAGCCAAATACTCTATGGGGCTGAATTATGGGGACATGAACTAAAAGGGTCCACGGATTTTGGATTAAATACATTTTTATAAAAAGATACTGGGCCTCCCGAACAGTGCCCCTTCTGCTTTGGTTAGGGCTGAGATCGAAGAGTTATCCTTAGAGTGTGCTTGCATACAGAGACAAATAAACTACTGGATCAAGACATTCAGAATGTCCCCTGACAGATTTTCATGATTGGGCTTGGAAGAGGCAATTCTTTACCCTCATTCTAACAATACTTTCCCGAGTATGAAGGTCCTGGAAGAACTCATCAAACCATATGGGCTTTTACACTTAGTCACTTAAGCAATGATGCCCGACAGGGTGTGTGTCGTGCTGGGATAACATCATGCCTCAGGTGGTTGGGCACGAGGCAGCAGGCCGAGTGTGTCCAATAACTGAGGTGTGACATTATCTCAAATGACACACACCCTGGAGGGCATTATTGCTATTATACAATGGCTCATTGTTATACAGAAGAAAAAAAATCATTTTAAAGATGTTTTTGTGTGGAAAAATATTTTTGTTTTCTAAGAGACAGTGGAAACAATCAAGCAAAGCAAATCAAGCAAAAGCAAAAAATCATCTACAGGTTCACAGTGAGGCTGAGACTAGACCTGTGATGTTGTACTGGGACGACATCACGGGTCCAGCCTAAGACTGACCAATCAGAGTCCAGGTTTTGTTCTTGCCATTGTATAATGACTGTTTAAGGCTTCCCATTGACTACATCAAAGTAACAATAAACAACAAAATAAACGATAATGTTGTCCAAAAAGACTTAGAGGCCTGCCAGTTATCCAAAGCATGTCCATGGATATCAAAAGAACAAAAGAGAACACAAATTTGAAAGATACCTCTATACTTTACACTCCCCTTGGGAGAGGACCCTTTTTACCAGATTCCGTTTTGAGGTATTTGAGAGCAACAAAAAAAATGGATTATATATAGGTGATAAAAATAAAGAATATAGGTGTAAGTGTGGCTTGGGAGAAGATAACCTAATGCACCTAGTGATCTTATGCCCCCTTTATGAGAAATATAGGTCCACTTGGCTTGGCAATATGCTGAAATCACAATACTACCAGCCAATGCAATTACTGATATATCTATTTACAACAGCTGATCCCGTAATTCTGAGCTCCGTGGTCTCTTTCCTTAAAATAATTGACCAGAGAAGGTTTCATCTAACTGGATAAATTTAAACTGATAACTAAAAGGGCTGATCACAGAGAACAACCATAGATATAATATCAACAAGTCCTAGCCAAAACTGCATGATGTTCACACATGATTAATTCATGAATGTTAGCAAAAGCACTGTCTGGTGTAATTTAATGAACATTACTGTTAGTTTATACAATCTCTTTTAGAACAATCAGGCACTAACTAATTTTGGGGCCACTACTGCAAAGGTTAACTTCTTGCTGTGGATTTTGCACGTTTTAAATTATTTTATTATCTAGATTTTTACAAGATCATAGTTACTTTTATGAAACAAGCTGTTAGTATTTTAATGTGTAATACGCTTCTATGTTATTCTGTAAGCAGAATACTTTTATTATTTCTTTTTTTTCTTTTTATTTACTTATTTATTTGTAATGGCAATATTGCCAATCAATAAACTTGAACTTGCCCCTCCCTACTACTACTACTACTACTACTATATTGGAAAGAAATCTGCTACAAACAAGTGGCAGACCACCTATTGGTAACTCAAGTGGGGATTCAGACACCGAAGGCTGGGTTACTGCCTGCGAGGACTCTCACTTATGTAGTTGGGCTATGATATCAAAGGGGCCTGCAAAAAAAATGCAAGAGAGCATTGGGTCCATCTGAATTAACCCTGCACAACAAATATGCTCCCCTCAGTACAATCACTGAAACTAGCTTTTATTCCCCTGCAAACAATAGCCCCAAGAATGTAGAGGCTCTGGTCATAGGCGACTCCATATTAAGAAAGATTGACACTTTTGTGACTAAAGGCAGCAAATGTAATATTACAGTAAATTGCCTACCAGGTGCAAGGGTTAAGGCCATAAAATGCCATCTACCAAAAATTATACATCACACACCAAATTCTCAAGTCATAATGATACATGTGTGCAGCAACAACCTAGGAAAAGACCAAGTGAAAGATATTGTTGCTGAAATATTTGAATGTGTAGACCTTATCCAGGAGACAGGACAAATACCTATAATTTCGGGAATACTTCCTCTGTTTGGCTGTGATCCTGAAAAGAATCACACCATACAGAGAGTAAACAGTAGATTGATGAACGGCTACAGCAACCAGGGAATAAAATTCATAAATCTGTGGGAAAGGTTCATTGATAATAAAGCAATGCATAAAAAGGATGGTTTGCATCCTAACAGCCTAGGCACCCGCACCCTGGCTACTGCAATAAAAGACACCTCACTGAAAACTTTATACTAGGTACGGGGTGGGGGAGGGTACCTAGAAAGTACAAATGCAAACCCGAAAAGGCCTAAACAAAAACAAAAACAAAATGACATACGTTGCTTGCTTCTAAATGCTAGAAGCCTTAACAATAACATGGAAGAGCTAGAGGCTGAACTAAGAAGGGGAATACAGATGGCTTCCATCACCGAAACTTGGTGGACTGCAAATAAAGTACGGGGACGGACTATCCCTTGATACGACCTGTATTAGCTGGATAGGGAAGAAAAAAGGGGGGAGGGGTAGCAGCATATATATCAAATACCTTGAAATCTACTGATGTATCAGAAAAAAATTAAAAAAGGGAGTACTGGACCTGAGACTGTTTGGATTAGGATAAAAATAGACTCAAACACACATAGTATCATTGGTGTATGTTATAGGCCCCCAACAACCTCTGTTAAGACATCTAAAGAAATAATGAGATTAAAAAAGCTTGTGAATTAGGGAGGGTTTTGCTGGTGGGAGGCCTGAATTATGGAGATATGGACTGGAAGGCACTTGAGGCAGGGTGCCCTCAGAGTCTAGAATGTTTAGAATTATGTTTAGAAGTAGGTATGACCCAAAATGTAGACACCCCCACTAGGGGAAATAGCATATTAGATCTAGTACTGACAGCAAAAGAAATAAATATCACATCCTGCTCTATTATCCCCCCCCCCCGGGCGTACTGACCACAATGGGATATCTTTTGCACTTAGACAACACATTCCCATCATCAAAGGATGTAGAGAAATCTATAGATTTAACACTGCAGGTATTAGTAAAATTAAGAATGATCTGCAAAACATAAACTGGGGTAGTAAGTTAAAAAACAAAACTATAGAGGAGATGTGGAACACCTTTAAACATGAAGTTTTTACAATATGTGACAAGCACATAAAGAAATCCAAACTATATAATACAAGGGGAAAAAAACAAAATGGTTAACCAAGCATATCCTAAAACTTCTAAAGAAAAAACAGAAATTGTATAACATACAAAAGTAATATGGGGGACCCCGTTATGGAGAGAATATAAAATAGTACAGGATAAATGTAAGAAGATAAAAAAAACAAGATAAGAATGGAGGTTAATTTGGCATCTACATCCAACAATGACAATATGCAACAATTCTATAGCTATGTAAACTCTTTAAGGAAATCAAAGCATAATCTGTGTTCCATAAAAAAGGGAAATGAGATTGTTACAGATCCAGTTGTAGCTGCAAACATGTTTAATGACTATTTCGGAACAGTATTTTCTAGTAAACAACTAAGTCAAATAGAACATAAGGCCAAATGAGGAGAGACCTATTGAAATCACTACTGAGATAGTACTGAAAAAAATTCAGTCCTTAAAAAATACAACTTCTGCAGGACCTGACAACATTTCAAATAGGATGCTTAAACTTTTTTCCCCTAGCATAGAACCTCGAGACCTCTATGTTATTTAATAAATCACTTATAAGTGGAACTGTCCCAAGAGAATGGTTGGAGGCAAATGTGGTACCCAGTCATAAAAAGGGCAATAGGGCTAATTGCACGAATTACAGACCCATGAGTCTGACCTCGGTACCAGGTAAATTAATGGAATCCATATTAAAGGACAAAATAGAAGCCCACCTTAAAGAGACTGATCAGATGGATAGAGAACAGCATGTTTTTGTCACAGGGAGGTCATGCATAACTAATATGCTCATGAAAAAATCTCGGAAGCTCTAGATAGAAGAAAGGATGTAGATTGCATCTATCTGGATCTGGCGAAGGCTTTTGATAAAGTCCCACATCAACAGATCCTTAGTTGTCTTGTAGACACCAAAATTGACCACAGAGTGGTACGTTGGATCAGAGACTGGTTGGGTGATAGGACTCAGAGGGTGTGTGTAAATGTTTTTTGTTCTGACAGGGTTGGTGTCACTAGTGGGGTCCCGCAGGGTACGGTTCTGGGCCCAGTACTTTTTAGGGTGTTTATGTCCACTATGGGTAAGGGAGGAGGTGGCTGGATTAGTAAATATGCAGATGACACTAAACTAGCTAGGGTGGTGACAGACCTTGATGGGGCAAAAGGCCTACAGGCGGACCTAGATGGAATCTGTGACTGGGCATCGTCCATGTGTATGACCTTTAACATAGAAAAGTGCTGTGTAATCCATTTGGGGAGCCAAAACAGCATGCATAACTATTACATAAATGGAAGGGTACCTGGTAAATCTGAAGAAGAAAAAGTTCTGGGAATACTGATTGATCACAAACTAACATATTGCTCCGATGTTAATAAACAGATTATAAAAGCTAAACAAGTGTTAAGGAACATCAAGAGAAACTTCAGGAGTCGCAATAGGGAGGTGGTTATGCCCTTGTATAGGGCATATGTTAGACCAGTTCTGGATTATTGGGCCCCAGTGTGGGGTCCTATATCTAAAGGAGCAGTGGCAAATATAGAAAGAGTCCAAAGACAGGCCACAAAAATGGTGTATAATATTAAAAATATGCCCTACGAGGGGCAACTTAAACAATTAAAGCTTATGTCTCTCGAGACAAGAAGCGTTGGGGGGGATTTGCTACTATGCTATAATATAATGAGGGACGATTATATACTAAACTAACTTAAACTTCCAATTTAAAAATGATACCAGAGGAACCAGGGTCACCCACTTCAGCTTAGACACATAAAATATAACACAAATAGAAGGAAGACGTTCTTTACACAAAGGGTGGTGGCCCCCTGGAACAGGCTGTCAGAGGCACTTATATGCTTTGAGTCCAGGACTCTTTTCAAAAACCATTTGGATAACTACATAATGGTTAGAGGAAGCATCTCTTATTAAGGGTTACTAGAAGGGAGCGGTTATGGACTATCTCTGGTCTTCTTTGCTCCCATAAAATTCTGGTGGGTAATTCATGCCATATTGTCTCCTCCCTCTTCCCCTCCAGTTCTCAAAATAAATAACTCCCTAGTTTCCGACCCTGGCTCCATGGCCAATTAATTTAATGCCTACTACACCTTGTGCGCCATTTCTCTTCTAAATTTCCTCTCCCCTTGCCATCTACTAACTTCGCCTCAGCCAGTGTCTACCCCTCCCCCTTTTTCCATTTCTACTATCTCCTCTGACGAAGCTCTTAGTGTCCTCCTATCCCTCAACCCCTCTAAAGGCTCCTCACCAGATGAGCTCGATCCTAAACTTCTCTACCTTTCTGCTCCTGCAATTGCTTATCCTATCTCCATAATCCTTACCTTTCTTTCTGCCCATGTACCCTCCTCCTGAAAACACGCTGTACTCCTTCATCTCCCCAAGGGTGGTGACACATCCACTCCTGGCAACTATCGCCCCATTTCCCTCCTTCCTACCCTTGTCAAACTTCAAGAACATTTAGTTCTCTCTCAACTATCACCCTTCCTGTCTGATTCCTCCTTCTTCACCCCCTTCCAATCTGGTTTTCAGAAGAACCACTCAACAACCACCTCCCTCCTCAGGCTTACTGACTCCATCCTTTCAGGGATGGACGATGGCCTGATCACCTCGGCTATCTTTGTCAACCTAGCCAAAGCTTTCGACACTGTTTCCCATCACCTGCTTCTTGATTCCCTCTCCTCAGCTGGCCTTGTTCCGTCAGCCACCAGCTGGTTAAAATCCTACCTCACTGGCAGGACCCAATCGGTGAGAATCCTTGATTCAAACAACATGAAGTCTTGCTGTATTCTGATAGTAGCAGTGAGTCCCAACCTTCAAACTGCCCTGGAGATGAAAGAGTTAACTTTCCATGCCAGGCATGGAACGCTGAACTCAAGCTCGGTTGAGACTCTGTCTGTTGCTGTTTAAACTCAAACTGTCAGATTCTTTACTCCGCCTCACTGAACAGTCGCTCCGGAGATTTCTCCCTCTGCTCGGTTCAATTTGTCGGTTAAAGTACCGCTTTTCTCAGTTTTCGACTGAATTTAAACCGTAACCTGTCGGTTCAGTCTCTGTCTGTGGTATTTGTGAGTACTAGATAGGTTATATATTATTTCTATTCTGTGTGGAACTTGTAAACAGTTCATCGGTTCGGTTTGAACCGATCAAGTTGTTAGAAAATCTTAATTTGTACTTTTAGAGTGTGGTTACCGGTTATGGTTCTAAAAAACGGATTTTATTCGTTTTCCATGACCCGTAACACGGTCAGGAACGATAAGAGGGTCTTGCCTGGCGGATTGCCATTAAAAGGGAAGTTTGGTTAGGACTGGCACAATGTCTGAAACCCAAAAGAAAACCAGGCCCACTGGGTTTCAACACTGTAGTGTGTGAAGTCTCAAGGCTGACCCCCACACCACCTGTGTTTATTGTCTTGGGTTTGACCACCTCAATGCAGACTGCCAGATTTGTAAAAATTTTCCTGCAGCTACCCTAGAAAAGAGAGTTGGTAGGCTCAGGGAAGGGAGGCCAAAAGTCTGCTGAACCGGATGGCCAGCCTGGTTCGGTTCAAACCGAACCAGAAGGAGTGCCCTTTGACCAGGGCGAGACTTCTTCGGCCAAAAGGAGAGCCGATTCTGAGGAGTCGGTTCTGGCTAAGAGAACTAGAATGGAAAAATCAGCTGGTGTGGAGCCAAAACTTTCCTCTCCAACCGCTGAAGAAATAGCCAAAGCGATCAAAATTGTGCACTCGCTTTCCCCGGTTCCGACCGAACCGGCACCATCAGGGAGGCGCTCGGTTCGGCCTGTTCCACCGGTTCAAGATTATGATTTAGAGTATTATGAACTGGAGTATGAGGAAAGTGAATGTGGTTTTGAAAGTCTGGATGTGCCCATTGACCCGGACATCTCCCCAGACAGACCTTCAGGAGTGTCTCCTCCTAGGCTTTCGGAGTCCCCCTCCCATTTCATTTTGTATAAAAAAGTGGCTGAAACCCTCCTGCTTCCTATGGAAGAAGCTGTGGATGACCAGCAGGAGCCTGACTATGTGGAAATGATGGATATCCCAGAGTCTAGGAGACTGTCTGTTCCCTTACACAAATCTTTCGGGAAACAGACATTTAAGATTTTAAAGACTCCTAATACTATACCTCCTGTGGATAAGAGAATGGACAAGAGGTATACATTGTTAGGCTCAGATACGGAGTTCCTTACACAACAATGCAGCCATGTTGGGGTAGTGCAGGCTGCAGCCTGTGATAAGGCAAATATTCCCTTGGCTTCACACCCCCCAGACGAGGACTCCAGGAGGATTGATGCCATGGCAAAGAAACAGTACATGGCAGCATCCTTGGGACTCAGACAGGCCAACTATATGGCCTATACTGCTAGGTATCAAAAATCCAGATGGGACACTGTCATGGCTTTAGCAAAACAGGTCCATGGCCAGCTTGCCAAGGAGCTGGATCAGGTGGCTGCTGATGGTACTGAGGCATCCAAGGTGCAATTCCATGCTGCAGTGGACTCCAATGATGTGTCATCTAGAGTCATGGCTACATCTGTGGCACATAGTAAAATGGCTTGGCTCAGATGTACTAGCCTGTCACAGGATACCCAGACTAAGGCTATGGATTTTCCTGTTGTGGGTAATTCTCTGTTTGGGGAGCAGACAGAGAATTACATGAAGAAAATGGACGAATATAGGACCACCTATAGGAGTGCACAGGCCAAGGAAAGGCAAGCCACTCTTCAGAGGCAGCATCCCAGGGGCAGGGGCAGGCCTTTTCATAGGCCTTTCTACTAAGCTCAGGCCTCTCTTCTGCTTATGCTCAGAGGGGTTCTTAGAGGAGAGGCAGACGGGTACAAACAGACCTGCTTCCACCCTCAGCCAAAAGCCCTGCCAAACAGGCACCCTGATGGGTTGGCCAGGGCCGATTCTCCACTACCCTGGGGCAGGCTGGCTTACTTGTCCAGGACTGGGAGTCTCTAACATCAGACAAATGGGTCCTGGAGGTAAGCCAGGGACTGGTTCTCAGCTTCAGAAAGTTTCCAAGATGAGAACCAGATCCTTTCCACCTGCAACTCTCAGAGGCACTTGCCCTGAGCCAGAGGTCTCTTCCTCCTGGCTCTCAAAGCTGTGGAAAGGTTCCACCCCACACCAGGGCAAAGGGTTGTACTCCAGGTACTTTCTTACCCCAAAAAGACAGGAGAATGGCAGCCCATCCTGGATCTCAGATACTTAAACAAGCACCTTTAAAACCAAAATTCAAAATGGTGACTCTGGAATTATTCTACCCTCTCTAAGGCCAGGGGACTGGCTAGTGTCCCTGGACCTCAAGGATGCCTACTTCCATATTCTCATCAGAAGCTCCCATCGAAAGTACCTCAGGTTCGAGCTGCCCTCAGGCCATTACCAGTTCAGAGCAATGCCCTTTGGTCTGACCTCTGCTACAAGGGTATTCACAAAATGCCTGGCAGTAGTAGTTGCTTCTCTAAGAAGGCAAAGGATCGCCATCTTCCCTTACCTGGACGACTGGCTCATAGTAGGCCAGTCCCCAGACCAAGTCAAGTTACACTTACAGATAACTCAGCAACTGTTCACCCTTTGGGTTTCTTCTGAATCTTTCAAAGTCAGTTCTAGAGCCTGTCCAGCTCCTCACCTTCATAGGCACAGAGCTAGACACAGAAAAGGCCAGAGCTTTCCTTCCCGGACAGGGCCAGGACCTTATCTCTGGCCTCCTCATTCACCCTGCAGGTGTCTCGACCAGCAAGGCATTTTCTACAGCTCCTGGGGCACATGGCTGCTTCCACAGCAGTGGTGCAGGGAGCAAGATTTCAGATGAGGGACATTCAGTTCCATTTGAGAGCCTTTTGGTCTCAAAGGAAGGACCCTCTGACCAAATTGATCCCAGTGACTAGAACCCTGATCCAGGCCCTACAGTGGTGGCAGGATCAGTACAATCTGAGACAAGGAGTTCCCTTTGTCACTCAGTCTCACTCTTTAACCCTTACTACAGATGCCTCCCTCTTGGGGTGGGGGGCTCGAAGGTTGGGACTCACTGCTACTGTCAGAATACAGCAAGACTCCATTAGAAGAAACAACATTACTAAGGTGAGTAATTTTTTCTTCCATCTCCCCTCCACTCCCCATCAACACTGGTGTCCCTCAGGGCTCGGTGCTCGGTCCCCTACTCATCTCCATTTTCCTTAATGATATTCCCACGGCCTGCTCATCCTCGTCTATCCACATGTATGCAGACAATACTGTTTTGTACAGTTCTGGCAAAAACCCTGCTGCTGTGGAAACCAGCTTACAGCATGACTTCAACCAAGTTCAGCTCTGGTTTGCTTCTCACCAGCTTTTTCTAAATGCAGAGAAGACATTCTCAATGACCTTTGGCACCATGCAGAGACTCTCTAGGCTCCTGGCCCTACCCAGCTTCCACACCCTTGATGGAACCATCCTGGAGAACACCTCCTCATTTAGATATCTGGGGGTTTGACTGGACCAGCACCTCAGCTTCTCTGTGAATATCGATGCTATCCTGAAGAAACTGCACCCCAAGCTTGGTGCTTTATACAGGAATCGTAGTTGCATCCTGCTGACTGCGAGGCATGAAATTGTCCAGAAAATGATACTACCCATCTTTGACTACTGTGACGTAGTCTATTGTGCTGCTTCCAGATCTTCCCTGACCAAGTTGGACACTCTCTTTAACTCCTTCTGCTGCTTTGCTCTCGACTCCCCTTCCCGCTCCCACCACTGTGAACTCTACTGCTCTCTAACCTTCCTTCCACTATCTCACAGATGCATCTCACACTGTGCCAAACTAACCTCCACATTCTGGTTTGGAGTGCTCCCCTCCTATCTATCATCCTCTCTCTCCACTCTATCTCCCCCACCCACTCTCTCAGATCTAATGATGCCTGCACCTTGACAGTCCCTCGCCACTGCACCCTCATTGGTCAGATTGATTTCACCCATCGTTCTCTAAAATCTGGAATTCCCTCCCCCCTAAAATACGACACTCCTCCTCCAACTACTCCCTTACCTTTGCCCTACACAATTATCTCTCCCTCAGCTCTTCCTGCTTTAACCCTCCTTAATACCTATCCCCAGTTTCTGCCTTCCTACCCTGACCCCCCCGGCAGGGTTCTCAACATCCTGAAGGGGGAATCAGGAAATGGCTACCCCTACTCCTCTCCCCCCTCTCTTCTCCACCTGCCTTTCTGGGTCACCCATGTGCACAACCCACCCCATCCTTTTTACTCCAACAGCACTTGCGTACTACCTCGAGCCTGCTCCTGGTACACTCATGCACTATAATGGTTCTATTGCATTATTACTGTTTTGTACGTTTATATGTTCTTTTGTACAATTTTGGACATGTATTGTAATTTACCCAATGTTCCACTACTGTTTATTGTACAATACCTTGTGTTCCAACTGTTGCATAATCTTACAATGTTGTATTGTTTGTACTACCCACATACTATTGTAACTGATCATCCTTCACAACCCTATGTAACCCCCTCCCAAGTTGCATTGTGAGATGAGCAACTTGTTGTTCAGTGTGCCCTCCTGGTGAAACATTTCAATAAATAAATAAAATATACCTTTGTATGAACCTAACATCTGTATAAGGAGAGCAGGCTCCAGCCTACTTGGAGCCCCCCACAGGGATGGGGGCCCAGGCCCCAGCCATGCCACCAGGCCTGGGCCACTTAGCTACGCCCCTCTGGTCATCAGGGGGCATTTGTTATTTTCTGTATCTAATTTAAAAGTTAAAGTAAATCTTAGTTCTGCAACTGCTAGCCTGGAGGTTGCCAGGAATGTCCTCCAGAGGCTAGCCCTCCCTCCCACGTCGGAGAAAGATATGGAACAAGACGCCATCTACCATACCTCACTGGTGAGAGAGCTGAAGAAAATTCAGGAAGCCTTCGATTGCAGATGAGACCCGTGGAGGACCTGAGTGAGTACCCTCATACCCCCTGGTGCGAGGGAGAAGCTTTAAAAGTAATCTTGGGGGCCTCAAGCCCCACTACCAGATATGTTCTGCCATTTCTGAGATCTTGAAGCTATCAGTCTGGGCTACTAACCCCATCAGAGACTGTCTAGTTCAAAGTTAATATGGATGCATCTTGCTTGCTGCCCCAATGGCTAAAAATGCAGGTGCATCGAGATGCCTCGATAGTAAATCATATAAATGTGTGGTAATTTGTCATTGCCCTATAGTCCCACCTTGTGGAGCTGACTGCCAAGTCACGTTTGCCACTTCATGAGTCAGGAGGCCCTAGAGCATAATGTGTCTGAGTTATTCTGAAGAGAATTTACTGTTGTCTTAACTGGATTTCATCTGAGAGCGCTTGTCATAAGTGTAAAATGTCTAGACGTGCTGGATGAGACTTTGCCTATGAATGCTGTTTTTGGTATATAAATGTACTGGATGTGACTTCAAGTAACTGAATATAGGATGCTTGCTAACAGTGTCGCTGTCTGCTTAGGCTGGATTGATGCCTACTTTGGTATGTAAATGTACTGGATGTGACTTTGTTTCAAGGGAATTTGGATGCTTGGCAAAAGTATTGGTTTCTATCTATATTGGATGAGACTTTCAAATATTGTGCCGAATATTCAGGATGTTAAATCCAAGTAGTTGGTCCTAGAATGTTCAGAAATCCTTAAATGCAGGGCAATCCCTGTCTTCTGCTATGTGCAGGGCAATCCCTGGCTCTTTGTGACCAGCAGAGTCCATTCCTGCTACTTCTACTAAAAATGCAGGGCAATCCCTGCCTTCATTGCATATAGTATCTGCAGTTAGTGCAGGAATCTTTCTCCAAGATGCCCCCTCCATCAAATCAATAGCCGGCCAATTTGACCAGCTGCAACTTCCACCAGGCCTGCAACACCTAAGACTGTGGTATCTGGTTAACCAGTATGGTATGAGATTGCGGGGTTTCATATTGTTCTGGGACTGGTACCAGTGTGGGAAAACTGTTAATTGTTTATGTAACATCTGATTTGTCTGCAGCTGGATAGTCAGGGCTCTGGGTATCGTAAGTCAAATGGTAAATTGTGATTGCTTTCTGCCTATCAGTATGTAGTCACCCAGCTAGAGAGTTCACCAGCAAAAGCCAAACAATCTGTGTACATATGTAAATAGTAATCAAATAACCTCTACCCCACATCCCCCGTTCCTAACTCCTTTACCCCTAAATAAATCTCTTGTTATTGTTGTTGAAATATTTGGTGTAAGCATATTATTAGAGAGCGTCTCTAAATCAAAATGTTAAAGTGTGGGGAAATGTTTATTGGGGCATGTCTGGGGAAGGTTAATGGTTACCGTGGGTGGTGTAACATCTCAGGGGGCTACACCTGTCACCAGCTCACCCACGTAAAGCACACTGAGTGGAGGCAGTGCACAAAGGTTTTAAAGTTATGGTTATCAGTTAGCGAACCCAAACCCCTCAGCCTATGTCCAGGGTAGTAGGCAGGGGTGTAACACTGGGGATAGCGCCACCCAGGGGTTACATAAACATTTGAATTGTCATGGCCATCGTCGACCACATAGTTTTTATTTGTAATCTTTCTCACAAAATTTCAGGGTCAGTAAAGATGTAAGTTTTGTTATTATGCAATGACAAAAACATTTCCTGTCTCTGATTGGTCAGTGGGTGCCTGGAACAGTGAGGTTATTTGAGTATAACCTCACTGTGTGAAATCCAGAAACACACATGACTGCATGACATACCCAAAAATCACACCGTGTCTCTTCAGTGAATCTCACTTCAGTCTCTCTGGCTTTATACCTGTACAATGCCCAAACACAAAAAAAACTAATACCACCCGCCCACTGTGACAGAACTGTGTTTAAACCTCTGTGCCCCATGAAAATATGCACCAAAGTGCTGCTCCAAGTGGCTTCACAGAACAAGCACCACACACGCAGATTTAAACTGTTGGCAGCAGCTGCTGTTCTGAGTGGCTTCACGGAAAAAATACCACACGTGCAGATTTAAAGTGTCGGTGGCTGCTGCTCCAAGCTGCTTCACAGAACAAACACCGCACATCCAGATTTAAACTGTTGGTGGCAGCTGCTCCAAGTGGCTTCGTAGAACAAATACCACACTTGCAGATTTAAACTGTCGGTGGCAGCGTGCCACTACATCTGTCAGCTATACCCACATCCTCTGATTCCCATCTTGCTCCTCTGCAACCCAACAGTAATAGCATTTGAGTATTCTCTTTTTGTCTAATACAAATCATAATGGCAGAAATCTTCAGTTCCTCCATCAGCAGTGTGACAGCAGACAGCACATGTTGTTTTGAAAGACAGAGAGAGCTGCACTAACCGATCACTGGGAAGGTGGCTTCACATTCAGTTCTGGAAGTGAACACACTTATAGTCAGGGCTTCAATTAACACCATTTTGGGAGTATTTAACTTCCAAAAAAAGGCAAAAACTTCTAAAATAAAGAGGGAGGAAGTCATTGACTTCCAGGTGTAAAACCAAAAATTAGATGACTTACAAAGCTACAGGTATGGAAGTCAGAAATGATGGATTTTTCTGGAAGACATTGTATTTTACTACTAATTTATTATGTTAACATCCATAAATGTGTCCATTCTAGAATACTGACTTCCAAAAGTTGGATTCTGGAAGTATTTTGACTTCCAAAAAATTGGAGTGACTTCCAAATTTTCACTCCTCTAAGTTTTAGACTTCCATTGAAAATAAATGAGACGAAAAGGACGGCAGGCACAGAACTTGGGGCGGGGTGATGGCGACCTAGTAACTACACTAAAAAAAAAAATGTTAACAAAGCTTTCAGTCACAGCTGAGGACCTAAGAGAGGAAATGGGGGTGGGAGAGTAAGACAGATGAACTGGAAGCAAGACGGAGCTGAACAGCAAGAGGGGGCTACACAGACAAATGAAAGACAGAGGAAGGTAGCTTGAAGGGAGTGGAGAACAGAGATTCATTGAGAGAAATCCATTGTATAACACCACCACCTACTGGACAAACACAAAACAGGAAATAATTTTTTTCTTAATATGCTTCTACACTCAAAAAAATCAAACAAAAACTATTGTAAACATGTATTTTTCATATTTTTCTTATTTTTATTTTTCTGTTTAAAAATAAGCCATTGTATAATAGCAATAATGCACTCCAGGGGGTGTGTCGTGCTGAGATAATCGTTCAAACCCCAGGAAATCTTGCTGTATTCTGACATATGCAGTATGATCTCACCATAGGACTGCCCTGTAGTCGAAATGGTTAAAAGAACCTATGCTAATGGTAGTTTACTCACCTGGTAAAGGTGATTGTGGGGGTATACATCTCTGAGGCACTTCACCCTCCTTACACATGGGTTGTGTCCACCTGATCGGTTGCTTGATGCACATGTGACTTCAAAGAAGCCTGACCCCCTTTCCCTGTGATGCTGCCTCTCCAGGATCAGTTCGAATTTTTCCAAAGCTGTACTTAATCTGTAACCAATAACTCTTGACTTGTTAAGTAGGCAGCACAATGTTTCCTGATATGTATCTTAGTGTGTTAAATAAATTATAGTAGAGGCATTTGTTATGTTTTACCAAAAAAATCTGTGGCCCCTGAGCATCCTCTCTTTCTTTCTTATTTATACAAATCTAACATTTCCTACCCATACGGCATGCTGATTGTTCTTAAAGCTCATCTTTGAGTCCTTTTTTGTCTGACTGACTACCTGGGTGGGTTGTGGAGTGCCTCAGAGATGTAGACCCCCACAATCACCTTTACCAGGTGAGTAAACTACCATTCTAACCCCAGTAATGCTCAGGATATTCATAACTTTGTGCAGTCAGCCTGGTGGGTTGGACTGCCCGTAGAGATGGAACACAAGCAAATGATGGAATTCTTTGCACGTGAGCATCTTTCAAATACTGCCTCTACCAACTGTAGTGTTCCAACCCCTTTAGATTTTTCTCTTCGCCTGAAAGTCTGGTCGCTCGGAGTCTCTATCGCCCTCTTTCACGTGAAGAAAGATAAAAAAATCATCAAAAACCATAAGTATATTTAATTTCTTTTACTGCCTCTACTGATTGTCAGTTTAGATCTAGTTTATTATTAAAGTAGTTGTTTTTTCTCATTTCCTCGCAGTTCGGCATAACCGTGAGGGATCCGAGTTAGTTTAGTTTAACTTGGATTCTCTGACTAAAGAACCTATATAATTATCGCTAAATTTTGGTCCTTACAAACTTTATTTGTAACCATTTTTATCTGTTACAGAACCTCTGAACCAGTTCATATTTCATTTCCCTGCTCGGTTCCTCCGGTTCCTTATCGGTTCCGGAACCGACCGCAAAAAAAAAATGTAACAGCTGTTTAAATAACCGCAACAGTATCTATTATTTAGCGGTTGGTGTTTTTCCTCTTTGCTTTTCACCATGGCAGAGGAAACCTAAGAAGAGAACCGGGGAGCCCAGGATTAAAAACTGTTTAAAGTGTGGAGATGTGTTTGCCAAGGCAGACAAGCACACCTTATGTGTAGCTTGTCTGGGTTTCGAACATCTGGACCAGGAATGTGAGATATATAAAACTTTTCCAGATAAAACTGTGGAAAAGTGCCTTGAACGGCTCAATAAAAAGTTTCCTAGGGGTCCCTCAGTCTCTGACCAGCTGACACCCCAGTCTGTTGTGGCTGAACCCACAAGTGCTACTACCCCTGCCCCGATACAGGCGAAAAAGGCGCAAAAAGAGGAAAAGAACTAGCTGACTCTCCGGTTCCCTCAAAGAAAATAAAGAAACTTAAACATGCAGAACCCTCTCCTGTTAACCCAGGGACTTCTGCGCAGGTGTCTGCAATGCCTTCAGCTCAGAAGATAGCTCAGGCATTCAAAATTATTCAGGCTGTGCAGAGCATCATCCCTCAGCCTCCTGCCCCCTCACAGCGTCCCCAGGTTGCTAGTACTGTGTTGCCTTCTGCACCGGAGCAACTATTTTTTGAAGAGGATGATGAGCCTTATGAGGAGGATGAACCTACCCCTCCCGAGGTGTCCCCTGAGCAGGATTTTGGCTCGCCTCCCAGGGTGTCTGAGGATTTTTCCTCCCACTTTTCCTTTGTAAGGAAAATGGCAGATGCCTTAGATATTGCCACAACAGAGCAAGTGGAGGATGAGGAGGAAATTGAGTACCTTAGTATGATGGGTTTAACACCCACAAAGGCCCTCCTCCTCCTCCCAGTATATCAATTTTTTAAGAAGGATGCTATGAAGCTCCTACAGACCCCTAATTCTATTCCTCCAATCGATGGGAGAATAGACAAAAAGTACCAGTTGGATAGGGAGGGAGCTGACTTCCTTCTCTCCCATCCTGACCATCAAGGGGTAATACTACAGGCAGCCTGTGATAAAGCTAAAGTCCCTCTGTCCTCACATCCACCGGACAAGGACTCCAGAAAATTGGACAGTATGGCCAAAAAAGGCTATTTGTCAGCCTCACTGGCCATGAGACAGGCTACTTTCCAAGCTTATGCTGCCCAGTATCAGAAATCTCTGTGGCAGTCGGTACTGGCAATGTCCATGAAAGCCACCTCACCCTTGTCAGATGACCTGGCTGAAACTGCCAGGTTTGGGCTAGAGGCGGCTAAGTACCAGTTCCAGATGACTGCTGATTCGAATGACACTGCAGCCAGATGGATGGCTAACACAGTGGCTCAGAGGAGGTTTGCTTGGCTTGGGACTACAAACCTCACTCAGGATACCCAATCGAAGGCCCTGGGATTTTCCATTAGAAGGAAATTCTCTTTTTGGGGAATCTACGGTGGCCTGTATGAAGAAGATGGATGAATATAAGGCTACTTATAGAAGTAACTCTGCCAGAGACAGAGCATCTTCATCCACCAGGCCCAAAGGAAGGGGGGGCAGAGGTCGCTCTTTCATGACAAGACCTTTTTTCCAGCCAGTAGCCATGCCCCAATACCAGCAGTACCCCCAACAGGGTTACTGTAGGGGTAGGGGTAGAAGGGGGCTCTAGGTGACGGTCTCAGGCACAACCTCAGCCCCAGCCTAAACAGAACCCCTGAGATGCAGGCCACCTCCTCCCTACCTGTCGGAGGCAGACTGTCCCATTTCCTCCACCTTTGGTCAACCATCACCACAGACAAATGGGTGTTGGAGGTAGTGGGCAAAGGTTTGTCTCTGGGCTTCAAATTTCTTCCTCAAAAAAATTCCAGGGTTTCCATCTCTCCTCCCCTAGCACAAACTTCATTGCTAGAGGCAGAGGTTCAAAAGCTGCTACAGCTCAGAGCAGTTGAACCAGTTCCTACAACCTGAGAGGAAGAGGTTTTTACTCCAGATACTTCCTACCAACAAAGAAAAATGGTGAGTGGCGGCCAATTTTGGATCTCAGAGCTTTAAACAAGCACCTGAAAAGGCCAAAGTTCAAAATGGTAACTTTGGCTTGGATTCTGCCAACAATCCAAAAAGGGGGACTGGCTGGCATCTCTGGACTTACAAGACGCCTATTTTCACATCTCCATAAAAGAATCTTTCAGGAAATATCTCAGATTCAGACTCCCATCAGGTCATTATCAGTTTGCAACCCTGCCCTTTGGCCTTTCCTTGGCACCAAGGGTGTTTACAAAATGGCTAGCAGCTGTGGTGGCATTTCTTCGAAGACGAGGAGTGACCGTTTTCCCATATCTGGACGACTGGCTGGTGGTGGACAAATCACCAGAACAAGTCAGAACCTCTCTAAAGCTCACACAGGATCTTTTGGAGTCCTTGGGTTTCATAATAAATCAGAAAAAATCTGTCTTAACCCCTACACAGACTTTACAGTTCATAGGGACAGAGATCAGTACTCTACAGGCCAGGGCCTTTTTTGCCACTGGACAGGGTGCAAAGCCTTCAGGCCATAGCAAATTCCTTCAAGTTGCACAGGCAAAAAACAGCCAGGCAATTCCTGCAGCTCTTGGGTCATATGGCTGCATCCACAGGCACAGTGCATGGTTCCAGGTTTCACATGAGAGACATCCAGTTTCATCTCAGGAATCATTGTAGTCAGAAAAAAGATCCCTTTTCAAAACTCATTCCAGTGACAAGGGCACTGTTACAAGCCCTTTTCTGGTGAAAAAAGGAATCCAACCTAAGGCAAGGAGTCCCTTTTCAGAAGGAGGATCCTTCACTAGTCCTCACGACAGATGCACCCCTTCTGGGCTGGTTCGCCCATCTGGGGGAGCACACAACTCAGGGTACCTGGATAGAAGCAGAGTCCCTTCAGCATATAAACTTGCTGGAACTCAGAGCAGTGTGGCTGTCACTAAAAGTTTTCTCTACACTGGTGATGGGCAAGGTGGTACAGGTCAGAACAGACAATACCACCACTGTGTACTACATAAACAAGCAGGGAGGCACCAGATCAGCTCTCCTATGCACAGAAGCCATGAAAATTTGGACTCTGGCGTATTCTCTAAAGGAGTCCCTGGAAGCAATCCATCTGCCAGGAAAGGACAATACCTTGGCAGACACACTGAGTCGAATCAATCAGTCCCATCACGAATGGACACTGAACAAGCAGGTGGTGCAGGTAATTTTCAGGAGGTGGGGCATTCCAGAGATAGACTTGTTCACATCCCACCAGAACCACCAGTTGCCTCAGTATTGCTGCAGACCACCGGCCCAGGGCACAATCCCTCTGGATGCCCTGGTACTGGACTGGTCAGGCAAGTTTCTTTATGCCTTTCCCCCTTTTCCTCTGGTTTTCTGAGTACTACTGAAGCTCAAATCCCTCTCACCTTCTCTGATCTTGATAGCTCCAGATTGGCCCAGGCAGCCATGATACTCTCTTCTGCTCTCCATGTCAGTGAGCAAACCAATAAGTTTGCCTCTCAGGCACAATCTCCTGATCTCCAATCAGGGAACATTGTTGTACCCAAATCTCAAGTCCCTCTACCTCAAGGCATGGCTCTTGAGGAATTAGAGTATGCAGACTTAAACCTTTCTGCAGCTGTATTAACTACCTTGAAAGGTTATAGGAAGCCCTCCACTAAGAAAATGTATTCTGCTAAGTGGAGGAGATTTTCTTTTTGGTGCTCTGGTAGGAATTATGCCCCAAATGATGCAGGAGTCTCAGTGGTGTTGGATTATCTGACTCACTTACATTCACAAGGTCTACAACCCAGTTCTCTAAGGGTTCATCTTGCAGCAGTGTTTGCATATCTTTCTGCTAGGATCAGGGCTCGAAATAACCGGCTGTCCACCCGTCCTGGACAGCCATTTTCCACCCGGGACAGCCGTTTTATGAAGTCCGCCTGTCCCGGGGACAGGCGGTTTTCACAGCCAGTAAATTTGCAGCCAGAGTATTGAGCTGGGCACTAGGACCCAGCGGCAGACGGGAGGTTTCTGGATGGCCGACGCCATGACGCCAGCTACTGGGCCGAAAAGTGCAGCTCCGTCCTATTCTCACTGACTGAGGGTCAAGTGACTGCAGCTACTAAGGCCACCTGACCTCTCAGCGAGCGGAAAAACTGACTGGAGTGTTGGCCTCGCCCCTCACCTCACTAGTCTGGCCATAGGGGTGAGGACAGAGTGAGGAGAGCGCAGCAAGGGAAAAAAATTCTGGTACTTTTCAACAGCCTTTCTCAGGGCTCTAGCATTTGGGGGCTGCTGGTACTTGGAGGAGGAGAGGGGAGGTGAACAAGGGGGATTTATTTAGTTAGTCTTAAAAGTGAAAAAAAGACTTCTGCAAATTCTCAACAGCCCTTCTCAGGGCTCTAGCATTTGGGGGCTCAGTTTATGTGAATCAGTCCTGCTGGTACTTGGAGGAGGAGAGGGGAGGTGAACAAGGGATTTATTTAGTTAGTCTCAAAAGTGAAAAAAAAGACTTCTGCAAATCCTAAACAGCCCTTCTCAGGGCTCTAGCATTTGGTGGCTCAGTTTGTGTGAATCAGTCCTGCTGGTGCTTGGAGGAGGAGAGGGGAGGTGAACAAGGGATTTATTTAGTTAGTCTCAAAAGTGAAAAAAAAGACTTCTGCAAATTCTCAACAGCCCTTCTCAGGGCTCTAGCATTTGGAGGCTCAGTTTATGTGAATCAGTCCTGCTGGTACTTGGAGGAGGAGAGGGGAGGTGAACAAGGGATTTATTTAGTTAGTCTCAAAAGTGAAAAAAAAGACTTCTGCAAATCCTAAACAGCCCTTCTCAGGGCTCTAGCATTTGGTGGCTCAGTTTGTGTGAATCAATCCTGCTGGTGCTTGGAGGAGGAGAGGGGAGGTGAACAAGGGATTTATTTAGTTAGTCTCAAAAGTGAAAAAAAAGACTTCTGCAAATCCTAAACAGCCCTTCTCAGGGCTCTAGCATTTGGTGGCTCAGTTTGTGTGAATCAATCCTGCTGGTGCTTGGAGGAGGAGAGGGGAGGTGAACAAGGGATTTATTTAGTTAGTCTCAAAAGTGAAAAAAAAGACTTCTGCAAATTCTCAACAGCCCTTCTCGGGGCTCTAGCATTTGGGGGCTCAGTTTGTGTGAATCAGTCCTGCTGGTACTTGGAGGAGGAGAGGGGAGGTGAACAAGGGGGATTTATTTAGTGTAAGTCTCAAAAGTGAAAAAAAAAGACTTCTGCAAATTCTCAACAGCCCTTCTCAGGGCTCTAGCATTTGGGGGCTCAGTTTGTGTGAATCAGTCCTGCTGGTACTTGGAGGAGGAGAGGGGAGGTGAACAAGGGATTTATTTAGTGTAAGTCAAGTCTCAAAGCAGTCAGACACTGTACCTGTACACCTAAAACTCTCAAAGCCAAAAGAGACCTTGTGATCTACAAGTCTCATCATCTCTGACTCTGAATAAAAAAATATATCTTGAGTGTGCAGAGAGGTGAAGGCAAGGCTCTATTAAAGCTTATTGTTCACTCATCCTGTGTAAAGCCCTCCAGAGCTTGAACCTTGAAGATAGATACTGACGGACTTACTGTACTACTACTAGTGCTACTACTAATTTAAACTAGCCCCTGTCAGCCTGCTGTTGTGCTCTGCCACTGGACTAACTGAATAAAAGTAAAATTGAGTGACACTGTGACAAGAAGGCACTGTCAAAGGGAGAGGAGGGGATTAAATTACAAAACAGGTTGACAGCAGGATACCCCTCAGGTTTTAGTTGTGAAATCTGAGCGGGAGGAAAATATAAATATTAAACTCCTTTGTCCGGGGTTTTACAGAGGGAAAGAAACTAAACAGACTGTTCACATCTTTTAATATCTCTGATCATCACTTCACTGTAGTGTCCACTGTCTTCAGAGTGCTTACTATACTTTAAATTCGTACTACTAAGTAAACCAAAAGGGGAAAAAATGTCTTTGTTAAAGTTTGGCTTTAAAAAATTACAGGAAAGCCTTCAGTTTCAAGCCAAGAGGGAGGAGAAAGCTCTGCTTCTTCTATGTGTACTGCTTCTCCATTACTGATAGACTAGTAGCACCAACTACTCACCCCACTATTGTGGCCACAGATGTGACAACTTGTGCTAGTGCTGATATGCCAGCAACTCTGACTACTGTTGAAAGTGGCGGAGTCCCAGGGCAAAAGAAAGGGGTTCCAGGAGACCTGGAAGAAAATAGGAGTGGCTACATATGAGCCTGATGTGGGCATGACCTGCTCATACTGCAAAAAATACTTAAGGGAGACAAACACTTTCATGAGTGGCTGTAAGAGCATGAGACTTGAAAATGTACGAGCTCATGAACTCTCCAAACCTCATAAATTAGCCAATGAAAAAAATACTGTGTCTAACACAGACCCTTCCAACTTAGCAATAGAACGAGGAATAATACAAATGGAAAAAAATGAGGCGACACAAGTGGAACATTTGTTTAGAACAACTCTTTATTTGATTAATTCAGAACGCCCATTCACAGATTTCCCTGGCATCTTAGAATTACAACATGTAAATGGTGCAAATGTCAGAGTCAGTTATAGAAGTGACAAACAGGCAGCAACGTTCACACATTTCATTTCAGAATCAATAAGGATAAAAGATGCAAAACTGGTTAACAGTAACACTTTCATCGCTGTCCTATGTGACTTGAGCACTGATGCCTCAGTAATAGAAGAGGAGGCAGTCTATATTAGGACAATGGAAAATTTCCGTCCAGTTAACAAATTTGTTTCCCTTCAGCCAGTCTCTATTCCAAATGGTGAAAGCATTTATAACTCAATAGGTGATGCCTTAGAATTTACCTTGGACTGTAAAGACTGGAAAGAAAAATTGTTGCTTTTGATCTGATGGGGCACCCGGCCATGTTGGGTAAAGTGACTGGGGTGTTTGGCAGGATTTTGAAAGACGATCTCATTTGTTAGGGATTCAGTGCAGTGCCCACAAGTTGGAGCTAGCTATAAAGCAATCAGCAACATCTATTCCATACATGAAAACAACAGATGAAGTCTTAATGGGTATCTATAAAATATACCATAAGTCTCCCAAAAACTGGGCCGGTCTCAAAGAGTTAGCCGGTAATATGAGGTACAGCGTTCACAAACCAGTTAACGTGTCAGGGACCCGGTGGGTTGCACACAGAGAAAGGGCTCTGTCTGTTATTCTGTCCAGCTACAAGGCCTTAGTTGTACATTTACAGCACATTGCTTCCACACCAGGGCAAAAAAAGATCAGGCCAGTGGGTTGTTCAAAACAATAAGTACTGTGAGATTTGTCCTCTTTTCTCAGTTTCTGGCTGAATACCTTTCTGTCATGATGGCCTTCAGTCTAACTCTACAGAGAGACAGCTCAACAGTAGAAACAATAGTCAGCAAGGTTGAAAGCACGGTGCTCTGGCTAGAGAACTACCCTGTGCAGGATAAACTTGACAAAGTCTAACGAATTGCTGTTGCTCCCTGACTCTGACACAGCTGACAGTGACACTAGCACAAGTCGACTGACAGGCTCAGCCACTACTCAGGTTCAGTTCCATGGATCTGATATCTTCCTTAACTTAGAAAGGGGATATTCTATAGATAGAACCAAACAGGCAGTGTTGCGTGATGTTACAAGCTTCTTTCATCAACAATTGAAAGTATTAACTCACGATTTTCCAATTTTAAAACAGACAAAGTCCTACGGTCATTCAGTATATTTAACCCATTACAGTTACCAGATAGTGACCAACTAGCCCTTTATGGCAATGAGGAAGTCAGAACCCTCACAGAGCACTACAGTGACCTACTGAAGAAACACAATAATAATATAAACTTGATTGAAGCGCAATGGTTAGAGCTTAAACCACTTATGAAAAAATCACTGAATGAGCTGTCTCCAAATTTCACTATTTGGATTTCTGCAAAATTCTCCATAATGATGCACATGAATAGCGATTCCCTGATATTCTGGTCTTAGCCACAATAGCTCTACTGATCCCAACCCAAACTGCAGTAGTTGAGAGAGGATTCAGCTTGATGGGCAGAGTGAAGTCTGACTGGCGGTCCTGTCTGTCTCCTATGACTACATCTGAACTAATGCGTGTCAAGCTGTCAGATGCTAGCGTTGCTACATTTGACCTGCAGGATGCCATAACACTATGGTTCAAATCTGGAAAACAAAAGAGAAGACCTCATGTGAGACCATATGGCTGCAGACTAGATTCAAGTTCTGATTCAGAAATAGACTAGACTCAATCAGTGTTTTACCTTGAAAAATAACCCCCCACAAAAAGCAACAGTTTTCTCTCTTTCCACTTTACAGTCCATTTTATGTTTTAAGTTTAAAATTCACCTCACAAAAATGTGGACAGGTAAAACTTTGTCCGGACAGGCAACATTTATATTCCACCTGTCCCTCGGACAGGCATCTCAAAAAAATTATTTCTAGCCCTGGCTAGGACATAGGTGTCAGTAGCATCAGATCCCTTTTTCAAAAGATTTTTTAAAGGCCTGATACATTTGCATCCTCCTCACAGGGCACCAGTGCCCGCTTGGGATCTTAATATATGTATAGCCAGATTAATGAGGGCTCCTTTTGAGCCCATGGCTACAGCCCATTTAAAACATGTTACCTGGAAAACAGTTTTTCTGGTAGCAATTACCTCAGCAAGAAGAATCAGCGAGCTTCAGGCTCTTTGTGTTGACCAGGACTACATCTCCTTTCACAGAGATAAGGTAGTCCTCAGAACAAACAGACAATTTCTTCCCAAGGTCGTTTCAGACTTTCATCTGAACCATTCAATCACTTTACCTGTCTTTTTCACAGACCATACAAGCTCTGGTGAAAGAAGACTCCACAGTCTGGATGTGAAAAGAGCACTCAGCTATTACATGACAGCTACTAAGGGCCGTAGGCAAGACAAAAAACAACTTTTCCTTACATATGGGGATGTCGGAATGGGCAAACCAGCCTCAAAAAGATGCATTTCTCGATGGATTGTCCAGTGTATTTAATTCTGCTACACTAGAGCAGGTAGGGAGTCCCCAGCTGGGCTGAGGGCACACTCGACAAGAGGAACAGCTGCCAGTCTTGCAGCTGCTAGGGAGGTTCCATTATTGGATATTTGTAAAGCGGCTACCTGGAAATCAGTACACACTTTTACAAAGCATTAAAACTTGAATGTTTTGTCCAGAAGTGATGACAGGTTTGCACAGCAGTCCTGCAAAGTCTGTTTCCAAAATAAGTTCTGTGCCCACCTCCAGGGGTACTGCTTGGTAGTCTGCACAAAGTTATGAATATCCTGAGCATTACTGGGGTTAGAAGAAACATTTCTTAACATAGTAATCTTCTTTCTTCCCAGTGATGCTCAGATATTCATAACTCCCTCCCATCCTCCCCTTCCAGAACTTCAGCCTCTGCACTCCGCATGCTAGTGCCACATAGCCATACCCTTCTGAGTACACTTCTCTATACCATATAGATTTAAACAGAGTTTTTCTGTCTCTCTTAATAGTTTTCTCATGATGTTTGGTGAACACCATTGTTTATTTGATGTAGTTCCTCCTTAAGAGGTTTTTTTGGGTAAATTATCTTTATTAGGGTAACCCCCCCCAAAAAAATGAAATTAATTAGATGTTGGATTTTTTCATAATGCCTGACTTCCAGGCTTCTTACAAATCTAAAGGGCTTAGAACACTACAGTTGGTAGAGGCAGTATTTGAAAGATGCTCACGTGCAAATAATTCAATCATTTGCATGTGTTCCATCTCTCCGGGCAGTCCAACCCACCAAGCTGACTGCACAAAGTTATGAATATCTGAGCATCACTGGGAAGAAAGAAGATTACTATGGTAAGTAATTTTTTCTTGTGGGGATAATCTCTGAGGCACTCCATCCTCCTTACACATGGGTTTCAATGTAAAAAGCAGTACCCTAGTGAGAAGAGTGGGTAGTCAGTCCATTATGTTATGTTCGAACTTGCTGCTAACAACACTACTTAAGTAAAGTTAGTTTTTGCTTCCAGGGTTACATCTACCCTGTAGTGTTTAGTGAATGTGTGTGTCGATGCCTATGTAGCAGCAGCACAAATTTTCTCTATTGTGGCCATGTTTCTCTCGGCCCATGATGTGTCTATTGCTGTGGTGGAATGGCCTTGATTTTTTTTGTATGATTTGAGGCGTTTTGCGCCTCTGTGATGGGAGACTTAAGCCGATATGGGCCAGATATTCAAAGGGTAGCACCGGGCGCAAATCCGTTGCACTGGATTAGCACCGGATTTGCCCCGACAGCAATACTTACAGGAGATTTAGCTGCCGCGCCAGGTATTAGCACCGACGCTAAATCATAATGTGGGCGCAGGGAGGGACTGAGGGAGGGACCTGACTGCCCGCGCAACAGCATATTGAAAGGTATAGGCCGCTACAGGCATTAGCGCCAACCGGTAACGCGCGGCTAACTACCGCCAAAAAGGCTGGCGATAATGCGGAGGTGCCCCCCATGAAGCACATCCCCTTGACCACAACATATGATGTATCCCTGGTAGTCTAGTGTCCCCCCCTGCCAATCGCTTCCCGACCCGTCAGAACATTCAAAAATCTGTCAAATTCGGGGACCCCACCCTCGGATGTCTCCCTCTTACTAAATTCCCACACACACTACTGAATTATTCCAGCACTGGCTAACCCTCCTAAAGAAATATCTTACCCCAACAGAGAGCCTCTATCTTAGAGTTGTGGCAGCAGATACTCGCTTTCCCCAAATGCCTTAGATAGAACCCTGGGTAAATGGAAACAATATGGGATACAATATGTACACCAGCTGGTGGGACCATCGGGTCTACACTCCTTTGTGTACCTTAATACCAAACATGGGCTCCCCCAACGATATTTCCATAACTATTTACAACTTAAATCATACTTACAACCCTCGGAAGAGGAGTTAGCAGCCCTAGTGGAAAAGCCCTCAGCAGTGATTGTCCTCATTCACGCACAAAGTCAGGGCACTTCCCCAGGACATCTGATAAGTTATATTTAAAAGGCACTCAGTGGCTATAGCACTGAATCTAATGGTAGCATGAGAGAGGCGTGGTCCTGACAGCACCAGACAGACATACCAAAGGGAACTTGGAACAAATATTCTCTTGCAAATTTTAAGACCTCTAGTTCACCCTGCTGGAACGGGTTCACATGGAAGTTGCGCAGTAGATTTTTCCGCATTCGGTGTTGGTGGCTAAATTTGCATCCAAAGCCAGGGCACACTGCTGGAGAAAGGGTGGACACAGTGCAGCTGACCAGGCCCATATATTCTGGGATTGTCAAAACCTAACAACTTGTTGACAGAAATCACACAAGATATTCTTAATATATATGAATGCCCAGAGCTCCTAAAATCTATCTTTATATTTACGTGCAGCCCCCGAGGAATTAAAGTATCTAAACACACATATAAACAAGTAAATCTGTTGATTCTAGCAGCAAAAAACTCTTGTCGAACTTTGGCACACAAAGACCACTCCCAGCAGAGTCTTGGAACTCCCAGGTACAGGAGATATATGCTCTGGAATGCCTACTTGCCAGATTAAGCAACAGAATCGAGAGATTTAACCTCAGATGGAGTAGATGTGTCACCCACCAGCTGGCTCACCACCCGAACTTCATGCCATAAGAAAAATAAGAGGTACCCTATGACCAAAGAGAGCTGAGAGAGGGGAGGGACGAGACTGAGGAGGGGCTGGGAGAAGATGCGGGGGGGGGGGACACTCAATAATTAAGAAAGGAGACCCCCGGATGGTAGAGACTCAGGGCAGGGGACTGAGAGACTGGCTGCAAATGAAGAACTGCTGCCTGATGTATCAGAAAAAAACAAATCAATATAAGATAAGATATAAAAAGGCAACATACCCATAGGGTCCTTACTGCGTCCTGTGTTGTGGAGCCTGCCCCTATGGGTATGTTGCCTTTTTATATCTTATACTGAATTAAAGCCTCATCTCCAGAGCTTGGTGTTGTGCTGGTTTGTTTTTTTCTGACTGGACCCTTGTTGTACAGCTTGAGCTGTTTTGTTTTTGTTCTGAACTGCATGATGCATACACATATCAATGTACTAAATTACATAATATGGTTAAATGTGATTGAATAGAACTACCTGATAAAAGAACAAATGATAAATTGTACTAAGAATGTACTATGCACGACTATAATGTATCACTTTAAGTCAAGATGCTTTAATGACGGTATTGTAATGGAATACTCGTAATAAAAAAACACAATTATACAAAAAAAAAAAAATGAAAGGGAAAGACTTGACACTGAAAGAAAGTTTTTTAGGATAAAATAAGAAAATGATGCCAACACAGCATTGAACTAGTGCGACATCGAGTATTCGAACCAAATGAGCAGAACTGGCAGATCTGGAAGTGACACAGATGATTTCTTGCTGTCCCACAAAGTCATTGCACCTCGATGGCGGGAAAAGCAGAACTGAGGTATAGGAGAGGCAGGCGTCAGTTGCAGGCCAACCTCACAGTGCCTGTCGGCTAGCCTCCCGAGGCGGTGCCATTCTCAACATCGGCCCCTCCTCCTGAGGGGAGAAAGTTTTTCCAAGCAAAAAAGCTTCCCGTGGGGTCCTAGTGCCTCCAGCATAGAACCCACCAGTGATGAATGGTGAAGACTGATACAGTGAAGATCTCTTCCCCCTCCAGGAGGACAGCATCCACATCGATGTCTGCATCCTCCCTGCTGGCCTCAATTCTCCAACAATGAAGGCTTGGGGCATGAACAGGGTTTGCCCGTGTGCCAGAGTGGTCTCCTACTGCTAGGCATCAAGGAGCCAGTGAGCAACCTATGTTTTGGGGGAGGCCCCAAACAAGGTTAGTCCTTGGGCAACCCATCCCATTATACCCCTCTGACTAATAAATTAGGTTGTACCTTGGTATGTATCCTCATGGCCTGCTGATTTTCTGCCAGGCCCAGTGATGTCTGTTGGGTGCCATTTTAACAGGGCACCATAACAGAAAAAATTAATTACCAAAACATTAAAGAGGAATCCTCACCTCCCTTGCAGCAATGCTACGGGACCTTTAGGTCCGGATTAAGAAAAATTGATTTTTTTTTCATTTATTTACTCTTTGGAAATATAATTTTTTTATCTGGTTGATCCTGTGACCCTCCAGCCACCATGTTTACTAATTACATGTCCCAGTGTCCCCCATGGTCAGCCCTCTGATGACATGACTGACGTGCTGAGCCACAGGAGATCTCTATGTGCTCGCAAGTCACCTCAGATGGTACTACTGTGAAGTGCAATCGGTACCAGTAGAAAAAAACGCAATCATGCACTCCTTCACAGTAATACCATCTACGGTGACTTGTCGGCACCTAGAGCTCCCCTGCAGCTCAGTACATAAGTCACATCATCAGAGGGCTGGCTGTGGGGGACATGTAGTTAGTAAACATGGTGGACAGAGGGTCGCAGGATCAACCACATAAAAAATTTAATTACAAAAGAGTAAGTAAATGAAACAATTACCTTTCACTGTGTTTTTCTTACTTGGAACCTAAAGGTCCTGCAGCTCCACTGCTGGGAGGATAGGATTCCCATTTAAGATTTCAAACACAGCTGGCCTGGTAGTGCAGAGGTCACCCTACCACTTGCTATGCGGGCGACCTGTGTTCGGGAATAGTGTGTCCCAATGACCGCTTTCCTCTCTCTGGGAGGGGGACACAGTATCCTGCTCTTATAACCTTGCTTCTAAAAGGTGGCTAACATAAAGGGTGTGCACCAGACCAGCCTGGTGGTGCTGAGGGTTGAGGCGTTGGACGCCACACCAGCGAACCGGGTTCGGGAGCAAGCCCGGGCGCCGGGGGTCAGCAGAGGATTGAGTGTCTGGAGGACTGCCCTCCTCTCTCTCTGGGGAGGGATCCAGGGCCTCTCCGGTGCAACAGAGACCCCTGATAGAGACCGGGAGTACTACTAGTGCAGGAGCAAAATTTAAGGGAGAAGCGTGGCAGATGTCTACAGTAGCCGTGCTGATGTCAGTGCATGACTACGCTCCTGGGGAAACCACATAAGAAAAATCCCAAGCGAGGACAGGCGAAGGTGCCTCAATGTCCCAACCACACTCCCACACGCGGGCTCTCTCAGGGTGCCCCAGACTCCAACCCAGTACATTTGTCTACAGATAGGTGCCAGGGGCATGGCGGTCCTACCCCTGGGGGCTCAGAGCCAGGGATCCACTGGGCTGGGTCGGCCTAGTAGAGAGAGAGAGCTTCAGACTATGAGGTAGAGTTGAGGCGCTGGGAGGTAGCTGGAGAGTGCGCCTCGAACCAGTGAATACATAAAGTAAAAAAAAAAAAAAAAGGGTGCGCACCAAAGGGAAGAAGAGTAGCCACCAGATGCTGGCAGAGATGAGTGTACGACACAGTCCACACCATTACCCTCAGGGGAAGAAACTGGAGGAGGAAATCTGCATTCTGTTGGAGACAATACTGACACCCCCGGCACTGACATGACTGAAAGGGCAGGTCGGGCCAACGCCACAACCATGGCCTGGGTATGTGGGATTTCAGTAACTCCCAGAGAAGGTTGTGACAGGGTAGGTGCCACCAGGAATTTTTTTGGGGTGACTGGAGTTCAGAGAAACAGCATGATTTAAAAAGAAGATTTCAAACACAGATGACTTGTATTAGCTCTAGCTGGGGCCCCTATAGATAGAGTGGGTTTCCAAAGGGTGTTCGAGACCGGCCATGTGACCTCGTAGCAGATTTGTGATCCTGTTTAATTTGTTAATGTTTCCCTTCCCAGGATTAAACTCCTTGAGTTGCTTTATCTTGTTCAACAAGCAGTCACTGCAGGTCTTAGACAGGGACACCACAACACCTACATTATACAGATTAGTAAAGAGTAAATACATTTATAAGCAGACTTGTGCCTTACATTTAAGTGGCACATGCCAGCTTATGGGAAATCCACAGATTACTGCATATTCCACACAAAACATATACAGTATACACATGCAGACACACATTTCTCAATGCACTCCATGTCAGTGTTTTAATTCTCAAAGGATATTTTGAGTTGCATGAAACTGTAGGTAACAAACTTACTGAAACGAATGCAAAAGCATAAAACAATGGTAAAGGGAACTGAACATTTTTATATATAAGAATCAAATTCAAATAATCATTAATTACAAAACACGAATGCCCACCAGTGGGAAAATCTGTTGGGTAGTCATTCTGTAGCATAGGATTTGGGTGCACACACCCATCTTCTCCAAATTTATTTTCCAGAATACAAGATGCAGCCGTAACTTCAGCCAAATCATATGACAAACCATGAGGCACAGGTTGCTAAATAGATGAAGTGTTAAGTCTAGGGGTAGGGGGGTGTGCGTGTGTGCACGTGCACATTAGTGTTTGTGTGCATCTCTGTTTTAGCGTACGTACTTGTCAATCTGTGTGTGCGTGCTGCTGTATTAATTTGTGTGTGCATCCCTCTGGTGTGTATGCACAGTGTGTGTATTGTTGCATCTGTGTGTATTAGTTTCTTTTTTCCTTAATCAGCAGATATCCACTTTATTAGATCTTCTGAACTGCAGGACAAGCGACTGGTGCCTGACAATTCTTCTCTCCTAGTAATAAATTAACATGATTGTAAGCAGATAGGACCACTATGAAAGTGGTAGATATTACCAGCACCTATGATATTGAGCTGTGACGGAAGGGTTCTTTGTTACTCTGTTACACATCTGTTTTAAAGTACATTTTATGAAATATGATGTGCACAACCTTATCCTTTGCCGCCAGAAGTGTATGTACCATTTCTTTCTAAAAATGTCCCCCCCCCAAAAAAAGAGGGAAATAATAAATTTGCACGACTGTAAAAATAAATACTGAAATGCACAGTTCCCCTTAAGAGAAAGCGAGATGGACAGATGAAGGGAGGGAAAGAAAGAATATGAATGTAAAGAAATCTCACCACATCGGTGCTCAGCCACTCCTCTATGTCATCCATGACAGAGGACTGTGCAACAGGAATCTATGGAGCGTAGCCAGGAGATAAACCAAGCCAGGCAAACCCAAAATACACCCACAAAAAATTAGGAAAAAAAAAAAAAAAAGAACAAAACTCATCAAAAATGCAAAAATAATAAGAAAGCGCATTAAATGAAAAACCAAGAAAGCCAACCACAACACATATGAACAGTTTTTTGTTTTATGATCTTTGCAGGAACAGAAAAAATGTAGAATGAAGAAGAGTATGTCAACCTTTAGAGGGAATGAACTGCACACTTTTGAAAGAGTGGCACCCACTGCAGTCGGTATTTTTTATTACCAGTTTATTTAGTTACTATATTTTACTAAAGATTACACCGAATATTTTTCAGTTGTCCTTAGCAGGGTTCAAAAATATCAATGAAGTCCCAGAAAAAGCTTAAATGCAGATTTTCTGATCTCACAGTGTAGTCTTTTAAAATATTACAGCCTGTCTGGTGATAGCAGACAGTGTCACAAACTCAGCAATGCAGAGGTCAGTTGTTGACTGTCAAGAGGTTTTGATATGCACTAGTACACTAACCAATGATATACAACAGGGTATGCATTAAGTTTTTTTGCCGTGTGCTGTGTGGCCCAAGGTCACAGGCCCACTGCCTTCAACCACCTGAGAACTTTTGTCAATTATGGCCTTAATGCACACCATGCAGTGAGTTGCTGCACTTAAAAAATTGGTCTTTAACAAAGGACATAATTAAAAAGAAACCAAAACCTATAACCACGCATTAAGCAATATTGACACACAACTGTGGTGGGTTACACTCAATTACTGTTATCTATTTAATCTATTAATTTTGTAATGTGAAATATCTGAGAGACCAGTAATGGGACCAGTCAAAAACCTAGAAAACAGCCAAATGCATATGCTATAAAACAAAGGCTTTTAGTAGAATTCAGCTCTTTACAGAACACAGTCAGTTTTTCTTCCTGCATGTTACAGTATATCCTTGAGGTAATAGGTGCCTTTAATTTTAGTGCTTGTACAAATTGATCCGTACAGTTATACTGCAATAATGGCAGTCATGTGACTAGATTTCCTAAATAATACAGAATTTCTCTTACCCATTTTATAAAAATCAATGACCTGACACACCCAGTATGCTAAAGTTTCCCTCTCTTTGTGAGCTACTCAACCTTTTCATGCATTTATGCAGTGCTGTTCGGGGGCAGACTGTCACTTGACCCCACAGGTTAAAGGATAATCCAAAGGGCTGAAACTGTTGCATCCTGAAGGACACCTTGGCAAGTAGATATCTCCTGAGTGTGCCAGCTGTCTTTACTACCATATGTTGCAAACAACGTCTTACCGCCCCCAAAAAAGGAGAACACTTTTATCCTGGTCTTTCTAATCAAATCTCAAAGCCTTTACGACTGTGAGAAAGGATCAGATTCCAGAAATTTCTAAGGACTTCATTATTTTACTGTTAATCTCAGGATAGCTCCACTCAAATGCAGCACCTAGCTTTCAGTGTGGTTCTGCATCTGCCACTTTTACAGCAGCGTGGACTGGAGCAGCACTGGGAGTTGTTACCTATGGTAACACAGGAAGTCGGTTATGTAGGATCTGAACTTGGGAGCTGGTTTGCAACTCTGTGCTCTGTACAGTGGACCATCCTGTCTTCTATATGTACTTCCTTGTGTGGCAAGGACCTCACTTACTTCATGTTCATTGACTTTAGAGACTTGGGCAGTGCTGTTTATAAGGGAAGGGGAATGAAACAGTAAATTATTTACTTTCTGTAATAGAAACAAAGAGACTGTCAGCAGATAAGAACTGCTAGGCCCATCCAGTCTGCCCGCAGGCCCTATACATTGTATGTGGCCACTGACCCTATGTGATCAATGGGTTTCATCACCCCCCCAAGCTTCCCTTGTGCCTGCCCCAGGCATGCTTAAACTCTCCATTGTGCTTGCCCCCATTACCTCCTGTGGCACACTAGTCCAAGCATCGACTACCCTTTCTGTGTAGAAAAACTTTCTCACATTACCTCTTAATCTATCCCCTTTCAATTTCATATTGTGCTCCCTTATTCTAGTGCGTTTTCTACATTGGAAAAGATCCCCCATCTGCACCTTGCTTATGCCTGTGAGGTGCTTGAAAGTTTCAATTATGTCCCACCGCTATCTCCTCTCCTCCTAATCAATAGATTAAGGACGCCTGCATAGGTATTATTTACTTAATGGCATATGATAACATAATAAAATATAAATTAAAATTGATCAGCAGTCACAAAAAATGTGCTTATTTGACAAGTTTCTCATTTTGAACTGAAATGCTAGCAGGGTACTCTGTGGCACCGTCTTCTTCAGTCTTACAGCACATGGTTCTAATAGCTGTCGCAAGACAGACTCACTTAAAATGCCAAAAATGCAACTGGGAAACAGAACAATTATTAGGAGTGGAACCTCAAGAAAGAGGTTACTCATACTTCGGAACTGTTAGGTGCTATTACTAGCTCTTTAAGATGTAGCATGTTAAATACTGCATTAGGTGATGAGGCTAATGTAAGGGTATTTCTAAGGGGGTATTAACAGGGTGAAAAGTAACTGCTGCAGCATCCCTTTTTTGTCCCTCACTTAACCACAGGCCAGTCCATAAAGAGCAGAAATCAGGTGTTTCATCAGTAACCAAATGCCGAAGTGCTGAGACTTCAAACTCCATTAACAAGAGACCCTCTAGCAGTTGAACTGTTACAATACAATAGATGTTATCTGTCATAGTTTTATGTACTGAGCCCAACAGGCATGTCACATAGTGATAACTCCCAGTTCCAGGTCCTCTGCCACGGGAAAAAGCACAATCATTTTATGCTGATAAATGCAGTAGAGAAGCAGACACAGTTTATGATAAATTTAAAGGTCTTGATTTTCTAATCTGAGGAAGTTTCTCAGGAGAGGCAAACCCAGAAATCAGAATTACTTACTATTTCAACTGGCCCAGGGTTACAAAAAAACAAAGCAACAAAGGTTGAGTACATGAGCAGGAATTCGGACAGGTTTTGAACCATAGAATATCTATGGGTTAAACAAGGTGTTTTGGGGCTAACCTGCCAGCATAGTAGCAGTGCAGCTGGCAACCTTGGTTCTTGCTGAGCCCAGGACGTCAGGAAGGTCATCAGGAGGAGAACTGAGCGTATCAGTGGATGCTCTACTTCGGCCGCATTGCTGCCACTTGCAGGGCTGGCAGCCTGGGTTTGCCCCAAGCTAGAAACATGATGAAGTGTCCCAGAGAAAGCTTTCCCACACTGGCAGGGTAAGATTTATGGCTGAGTCATGGCCACCTGGGTGAGAGCTCTGTGGAAAGGGAAGGATGCATGCTTCCATGTCCTCCAAGGGTGGGCAAGTAGTAAACATGAACAGGCCCCTCCTGACAGATGGCACCTCCGTGTCCACTGGCTACTCACAGTCTGTAACACAGTATTGTGATAATGGAAGGGATTTGGGGCCAGTCTTGTCCAGCCCTCCTGCTGCATGGCAGTGACTATATCCAATTTGGGTACGGGCACACCTGCAAACTTATTAGTCAGAATGCTACCACTACTCATGCTGTGTAAACCTTAATCCCATTATCCCACCAGGACTCTGTCCGGTCCTGCTTTGAAAGATAGAATAGTGCTGTCTGCTGCAACCTCATATTGTAGGCTATTCCACTTGTTAACCACCCTCTGTATGAGGTAATGCTTTCTACCAAATTTCCTATTCCTGCACCCACTCACGACCCTCATTAAAAGTTTGACTGCATGTTCTCTGGTTCTGCTTGCACTCACCAGCTCTATCATCTGCGTTTCCTTCACTTTGTGCATCACTTTGAGTATTTAGAGCACCATGATCAAGTCTTCTCTCAGCCTTCTCTTCTTTAGACTGACTAATACGAGCATGTGCAATCTCTCCCCCTCATAGCTCTCCCTCCCCCCCAAGCAGCTTATCAGCTTGGTGGTCCTCTGTAGGACCCTCTCGATCTTTTTAATGTCCTCACTGTATAGAGATGATTAGATTACCACTACATGCAGCATGCCAGGTATGGTATAACCAAGGCCTTACAAAAAAGCAAAAAAAAATCTGGAAATATGATTGGCCGAGAGACATCACCTGACTGTGCATTAACTCTATAAATGCAGTCAGGTGCCAAGTTTTTTATTTATTTTATTTATTTAGTTGTTTAACCAGGTATAGCACACTAATCCGAAAGCTTTTTTACAGGAGCGACCTGGGAGCACAAGGAGGTTAAGTAACTTGCTCAGGGTCACACAGTATGCAGGTGGAAGCTGTGGGATTCAAACCCAGGTCTGGTCTGCTGGATGTCACCAGATTTGCAGCTCAGAGCCTTAGACCACTGCACATGTTACTACCCCCAAAAACCTAGTTAGAGTAATTTTATAAGTGTAATAAGCCCCTCCAGGATGTGCATCATAGGATTTCAACCCATTTCCCAGGGGTATAAGGCCTTACTACACCACTGATGCATGCATTACAATCCTATAGAAAGAGATGGCAGATAAGGTCCGTAAGGCCCATCCAGTCTGCCTGTATACCCTACCTCTGGGCTAGCAGTATAGCCTAGAGGTTAGAGGAACGAGCTTGGTACATCCAGCAGACCAGACCTTGGTTTGATTCTCACAACCTCCACTTGCATACTGTGCGACTCTAAGCAAGTCACTTAACCACCCAGTGCTCCCAGGTCGCCCCTGAAAACAGGCACTTGTGCCTAGTGGGCCTTACCTGGTTACCAAAGGCTAAAATAAAATTAAAAAAAATAACAGCGACCGCTGAACCTATTTGGTCATCGGCTTCAGCCTCTTCTTCCACGTCTATGGTACGTTATACTATCCATGCATGTTTAAATCCCTCCACTGTGCTGCTTGACACCACCTCCTGGGGTGGGTTATTCCACGTGTCCACCACACTTTCCATGAAAAGAACTTCTCACATTCCCCTTATCCTGCCCCTCCAATCTTATGTCGCGGCCCTCGTCTTGTACCTCTAGATACTGAAAGATGTTGCACACTTGCACCGTGTATACCCTTAATATACTTTAAGGTTTCCATCATATCTCCCCTTTCCCTCCTCTCTTCCAGCGTATTCATACCAAGGTCTTTTAATCTCTCCTCATATGTCCTCTGGTGCAAGCCCTGCACCATCTTAGTCTCCCTTCTCTGAACCACCTCCACCCAGTCTCTGTCTTTTCAAAGATACAGCCTCCAGAACTGTACACAGTAGTCCAGATGAGGTCTCGCCAGTGTTTTGTACAGTGGTATCACCACCTCCCTTCTGCTAGTGATACCCCTACCTATGCAGCTCAACATGACACTGGCCTTCCCTACAGCTTTTGTACTCTGCTTGGCCATCTTTAGGTCATCTGAGATGATAACCCCCAAATTCCTTTCTTCCCTGGGGACTATCAGCAACTCCCCACCCATCTTGTAGCTCTCCACAGGGTTTCTATGCCCCAGGTGCATAATTTTGCACTTCTTCGCATTGAACATCAGTTGCTACACTTCAAAATATTTTTCCAGCCTTTCTAGGTCCCTCCTCATTTTCTCCACCCCATCTGGAGTGTCTACCCTGTTGCAGATCTTGGTGTCATCTGCAAACAGGCAAACCTTCCCTTCTAGCCCTTCCGCAATGTCACTATTGAAGACACTGAAAAAGGACTGGCCCCAGGACTGATCCTTGAGGTACCGCACTGGTCACCCCTCTTTCCTCGGATATGGTCCCATTTACCACCGCCATCTGCTTCCTGTCTCCCAATTAGTTTCTAACCCAGTTCACCACCTTGTGGCCCACTCCCAGGCTACCCAACTTGTTTACCTGTCTCTTACTGTATGTGGAACAGTGTCGAAGGCCTTGCTGAAATCAAGATAGGCAACATACACTGCCCCCGATCCACCTCTCAGTCACCCAGTCAACAATGCACACACACAAAATGATGCGCACACTGTTGTGGCTTATTACTTACTTGTAAAGAGGAAGGATTACTTCCCTTGACCTGCTTCCCCCCCATGCTTCCCAACTCTGTGATTTGCACTTTTAACTGTTGCAGCTCATTGCCTGCCTAGTCAGCTGACTGTCCTAAATCACAGCAAGATACTTCTCCTCAGTCTTGATGTTGGGGGGCTCATGCCTCAAGCTCCACTCGACTCCTCCAAACTCCTGTTGGTAGACACAGCAAGGAGTTAAATGCAGCCCCAGAGGTGGCCCCCTCTGGGAATTGGAGACCCTGCCTGGTTAGGAGCACATCTAGGAGCTCTGGGAGAGAGAGAGAGAAGGCTAGTACCATCTCTCCTGAGATGCAGCACCCTTGTGACTGACCCAAGGAGTTCTGAGAGGGCAATCAATAAGGCACTGCCTGAAAAGAATTGTGTGTGTGTGGGTGTGTGTGGGGTGTGGGGGGGGAGAGAAGCATCCAAGGTGTTTTGGCCAATGACTGGTCACTAGATCTCTTGATGCCTAGGGATGAATTCTGCTGTTTGGACGGAGCATTTAAAAAGGCCACCCACGCTGGGAAGTTATTAATATGGTGGTACCCAATTAGCTGATCTTGTTTCATCTAAGTGTCTGTCCTACAATTTGTAGGAAAATAATGGTCTCAATTTCCAGGAATCTGACTGGCCCAGGACCATTACATCTGATATAGTCCTTTGTACTGTACTGCGAGCCATGTATCAATGGTTTTTGGAAGATTATGGGTCATTTTACAAGGTCTCTGTCTGTCTGGCCTGTGCTTCTTTGCAGACAGGAATGCTGCAACAATGAATTAGGACAGTAGAAGGAATACATTGCACGTTGCTTCTTTCACTCCATTCTTAACCTGAAAATTAACTCAAGGGCAAACAAGGTTGAGCCAATCTACCAGAGCCAAAGATAATACTATTTATTTGTATTAATAAAATGGATCAAGATGGCTGCAACAAATACTGCTTTCTGACTGAACACATGGTGCTACATTTTCTATGCCCAAATTTATGACTAGGCAATTTTAGAAGTTTAATAAAACACACTTGTGTGCTGCATTCGTGGTACATGTGGGCACTCCTCTGATGTGTTCTGAGGCCCCTGTCATGTGTTATTGATACACAAGGCTAGTCACTCAAGCCTGCATGTTACTCCTTAGATAAAGAGGGCTTTCATAGTTCAATCATTTTTGTGTTTGTTAGCAACCATGGGCTATTCTAAAAGAAATCAGAAGCACACCAGTGGACTACCAAGGCTATAAAAAAAAAATTTTCTCAGAAATTAAAGGCTATACTTCTAGTTTCAATATAATTTACTTATAACCTGAGCAGTCAAAATATTTCTGTTGTCAATACATACTATGTAACATGCAAGCACAAAAAAGTCGGGCACACACCACCTCGAAATAAGAGGGCACCAGTCACCATTGTAGCTTACAACATACTTATTAAAATAAACACACACAGCCTTTTTTTTTTTTTAAACTACAGTGGTGACTGGTATCTCTTCCAACTTCAGAGCAAATGTTGCCTGACTTTGATCGCTTGCATGTTGTGATTTTAGTCTGGAGCACCACCGTCCCAGTGCAAACTCCTTTTGTGGTTACATACTATGTAACATATTTTTGCCTTTAATTGCTTGATACCATCATTTCATCTAATGTTTCAAAATGATGGTAGGAACTCAAACTGAAAAAAAACTTGAAAGAAGGGGAACAAACTCCAGTGTAAAAGTATACCACTTGAATTACTTCCACAAACATCCCAGGACCCAAATTATTCAATTAAAAAGATTTACTAGCCTTATCTTTTAAATGCTTACACTAATAAAAAACTATTGGCAAGCTAACTGGGTATTAAAATAATTTGAGACTAGGAAAAAGATATAGGCAACACCAGCACGTGGCCACGCATGGGCAATGTCCCAGAAGCTTTTAAAGCCTTTACATTACCAATCTAACACATTAAGTGTGCGAACTATGCTTCAAATCTCAAGACAATCTAAAGGTTAAATACTGGCAGCTGACTTCCCATCATGCTGTTGTACAGTACATACAGTTGTCAAAGGACATTAGATACCCATAACCATTTTGGTTGTTACAAATAAGGACTTGCTGAATAATGCAATCCTTTTTAATGGGCCAACTTAAAACATTTGTTGAAGGGGCCTGTTTGCTCATAAAAGCTTCTGTACAATAATATCTAGCACTAGATCTACATTCAAGCTAGTTCAATGAAAGGTGCAGGGTTACATTTTCCAAGTCCAACCACTGTTTAAAAATAAAGAATTGTCAGAAAATACTTGCCCCTCACCTCCAGCCTCCCCATATCCTTCTCACCACTGGTCCTGTGCAACAAGATACTGTTACAGGCAATTATCTTTTCCTTATACCATCTGTTTGAAGGGGGTTAGTGGGGAACAACAGTAGAGGGGTTGTTGTAAACAGTGCTTAAATTATATGGCTACCCACAGGTAGGGCAATTACTGTGCATACTTTTTAACATGAAATGAAGCCCTGGTGCCTCCTTATGGAAGCAGCCATGTCAAATATTGCCAAAACTTGCTTAATAGATTTGGAAGGCCAATTCACAGTACTCACAGTAATTACAAGGACGTCAGAGAGACAGAAGAAGCACAGACAATTTTTCTCAATAGTCATTTGATTAAGAACTATTTTGTGTTTACAAGTCAGAACACTTGCCCAACCAGGTTCCACCATTTCTTCCAGTATAATTTAAGCTCTGGTGTTATACAAAGCAGTTGGTTTGACAGCGGGTTGTTCACTCTGGTGGTGAAAGCCTCACCATTCCTTGTGTAAGCATCCACTTGTCTATGGGCTCCATGACTGAGTTCCCGCTTCTACCTCTCAGCTGGATCGATAACAGAAAATCCCCAGAAAGAGCAAAGAAAGAAGTAACCCAACATGCAGAACAAAGAGATTAAGAGAAAATGGAGAATTAAAGGCCATGTTTAGGGTACATTTTCTTTCGCCTCTGAAAAGGATGTTATTATTCTGTCACAAAGCTGTATTGTTGCTCCTGTGGATGTGGAAATAAAAACTGACCCATTTGTTAACACTGCAAACCAGGAAAAATAACATTTTATTATGATGAGATTTTACCCATGTCAGGCATCTAAGCCAGTCCAGAAACTGTGAAGTAATGGTGGTGGTGGGGCCACTAAGCATAATAAACTAGCTCGAGTACAACTCTGGTATGGCTGGACACTTAAGTTGGGAGCAGTCCTAAAAAGCCTGGCTCCTGGCCCCTGCATGACATCACGTAGCTACAGGTGTGATCTATGCGCACTCTTACATTCTTTGGTATGGAAACATTCTGCATAGTCTTAAATTAAATGCTTGATTACACTTCTTTTAATTACTTTTGACTTTACAAATAGAATCTGTATAGCATTCTCTGACAGAAATAAAGGAAGGAGTCTAGAAACAAAGTCTGCATAATCAGTATTTCCAGATATGCCCTTGGCCTACCACAGAGCGTGCAACTCCAACATGGGATATCATCGTGAAAAGATTAAAGTAGCTGTCAAAAAGAAGAGACTTCTGCCACACAGGTGGACCATATGCAGCATAACCTCCATTATCCAAACCACAATTATCCGAACTCTGACACTGTTCCCAGACTCTGGTTTGCCTAATGCAATGGACTCCCAATTATCCAAACTCTCTTATCTGAATAAATCCGAGGTATCCCACAGCATTTGGATCATGGACGTTGTAATGCAGTGGACCACAAGGGAGGACCTTGCTATCTGCCAGTGGGTCTGCTGTAAGATTTACCACAAAAAGAGCTTGGAAATAACTCCCCCTACTGCAACAGAAGTGAGTGATGTGAAATCTGCTGAAGACAGATTTATAATCTGCGGAATGGCAGCTAAAACTGGACTAGCAAGGAATGTGTATATTGTGTGTGTGTGGAAGTACAATTGTGCCATAGGAACCAAGCTAAAATATATTCATTTATTTTTTATTTATTGGAAATGTTTCACCAGGAAGGCACGCTGAGCAACAAGTTGCTCGTCTCCTGGTGTGGCCTGGGGATAGGGAACAATGGGACAGAATACAATTTGCTTACTTGCATACAATGAGAGCAGGAGAGATTACAGGTGAATAACATTGGCCAACAATGCAACAGTTAAGTATGGTAGATATGAAGACACATACAGCAAATTGGCAACAGTTGGGTAGAAAGGGGTCAAATGTAATCCAAAGGACAGGATAATTTTTAAATTGAAGGTTCCAAGAATTTCAGGGCAATTGGCACAAGTGTGTGTCAAATAATCAGGGATTAAGTTACCAGCTACTTGAAACCAGGGCTACTGTGCTGAGGACACCTGTTTTAACAAGGTGTCAGCTGGGAGGTAAGGCTCACTGCCATAAAACTCACTGTTAGCCAGCGGCAAAGTGAGTTAGGCTGAAGGGGAATGAGAAAGAGGGCCAACAACTGTTTCCAACAGTGCAGGTTACTAGGGAGGATGAAAGTGCACTTGAAGCACTGCCAGTGCTGCAAGTTTTACGACATCAATCCTGCTGCAGGGTGGGGGTTGTACATCTGTGGCCACCGCAAACCGGTTGTTGCTCTGGAGAGGTATGGTGCCAATATGAAATGGCAACTGGCTGCACTGTGGGGCATGGGAAGGAGGTTTGGCATTTGAGGAGGACTCTAAAGGAGGAGCAGGGGTGGGAGATGAAGACTAGTATCCATGACACTGGGACGAAGACACATCCGGTGGGCTGCCACAGTTGTGCGATGAGCACCATCCTGCCTATAGATATGGGGGGGGGGAAGAGAGAATACATCAGCAGCCACTGCAGGGTAGGCAGTGCTCTCAAGATGTGCACTGCCAAGCTGGAGTGGCAGATGGATGCACCACCAGGGGCACAGGGAGGTAAGCAGGCAGCTGACTAGGGTGATGGGAGAGGAGGATATGGATATAGGCACTAGGTCTGGGGGACAGGTTAACGGGGACAGACAGGGTAGGGAGGAGGATGGCAGGGAATGTGATCTCTGGGGGATGGGTCAGAGTAGTGAAGTGATGGCTCCCTGACAAAGAGGTAAAGCACCCCAGTACATAGGGGAGTTAGTCACAGACACAAGTCTGTCCATGTTCTAAGAGTGAGTAGTTTGTATTTTTGCACAGTACTTTTTTTTGTGAGCTGCTCAAAAAAATTGCTGTGCAAATCTCATTACATGGAGTGTGCACTCCCTTTTTCAGACCGGCCTATAGAGAAGGGAGGTAGCAGGCATGGTCATAAGGGAGCTCATTGCCAGTGGACACCAGCAACAGGTATCAGCTTCTGATCGGGCAGGTTGAAGGGTGCCAATGGGCCATTGGTACTAGTGGGGCAGACCTGGCACCAGAACACCCAACCTGCCAGGGAGGAGGAATGAAAGGCTAGAAGAAGGGCTGCAGACTAGTAGTTATTGGAGCTCTTAAGAGCAGTGAGTTAGGGAGAGAGGAGAATTGATGTACGAGGGTGGTAGCTTGACTGAGTGGCCTGCATGCCTGGACCAAGGGTGTACAGCGTGCTAGCCAGGGCCGAGCAACACAGCTTGGGAAGGAGCAAATGACAGAAGAAGCACATTCTTCTAAAGGAGGTCCAATTCATGGAGTGAAGGAAGTTTCTCAAGGGGATGGTTTCCAGGGTGATCTCTTCCGCTATCTACCTGCATTAGGGTCTATATCCTAGTGAGACTTGCCTACCTATCAATCGTCACTTGTGCCTTTGGTTCCAAATGGTGTCAATGCCCCTTCTTGCACCCCCACCCCAAGTATTACAGCTGCCATGAAGTGAAGGATATGGACAAAATGGGGACGTGTTTTTGACAAGATATCCCCCTTCCCCCCGGAAAACGGTGCGTGTGTTCTCTAAAAACCTAAAGTTAAAAAAAAAAAAATCATGTACAGTAACGACCTTTGATAAGCTGTAGTAACCCAGACTTTCTCATCACTTTCACCAGCCAAAGTTCAGCAGTCCAGATAACAACTCACTCTATTCACCCCTCAGAGATTTCTATTTTAAGGTACAGGTTTCATGGGATATAGGAAAAGTGTTCTGCAGTGTCAGCACAGCTACTGTTCTGCAGTTACCTTCGTTCACGCAGAGTTCATGCAACCCAAGTGGGCAAACAACACTGAAGGCAGTATCTACTAAACTGAGAACAGAATAAACAAACATGCAATGAACAGTAATGTCGACATATTTTAACTACAGATTGCAAAATTATAAAAAAGAATCTTAAGCACCAGGTGGCAAAATGGTCAACTAGGACTTGATTTTTTCCAGCGTTGCACACTGTGGGCAGTGGGCCTTCAAACTGCATTTCCAACTGCTGATACAAGTTAGCTCAGTGCCAAAAAATAAATAAATTGAGGCTGGCTCGGGTGGCAGCTGAGGCGCTGATGCTTTACTCTACCTATGCCGTGACCGGATTCGGGAACAAGCCCAGGTCATAGAGAGCCGGGCACTGGGGCAGGATTCAGCAACCAAAAGGCAGCTCTTCTCTCCTGGTAGGTGCCTTGTTGCCCACTGTAGTTTCACTGTCCCTGGATGGAGGTCTGAGAGTAGTGCAGGCAAGCGGCACACAGAGAGGGTGCTGCGGAACTGCGGCAGGCGCGTGCCTCCACACACGTAGCCATGGCACAGATGGGGAGAAAACTGGAAAATGGAGCTGGCAGCCTCTTTGAAGCTCCAACCGCAGCCCCGGTGATGGGGTCACGAGTTGGGACAGATGCGAGCCCTCCAAGGGAGGGCCGAAGCTGCCTAGCAGCTTCCGGGGTGTGCCCATAAACAGAATATATATACAAGTTCTTTTTGATTAACCCCATTGCTCTGATCACTATTGGAATGATTTGTGTCCTTATTCCACATCAGTTTAGTTTCTGTTCGCATATCTAGGTATTTCATGATTTTGTGTGTCTCAGTACTCAGGACACTGTAGTCACTAAGGGTGGTTATTTCAATCAGCAATGCTACCTTTGTTCTTTTTTCTTCTATTACAAGGTCTGGTTTGCTCACTTCCACATTCTTGGCCGTTGGTATTGTGTGATCCCATGTGATCATTGCTTCTTCATTCTCTGTGAATGGCCCAGAATGGTGTAACTGTTGTCATAGAATATTCAAGTAATGTCCTGCCTGCAGAGGATGGTGGTGGTGGTGGGGGTTACATTCAAAGCCACTATAAATACGTTACTGCTCTGGAGAGGCATGTTGCCAGCTGTGGCGACTGGCGATACTGCAGGGGCACAAGGAGGAAGGCTGGCAGCTGAGGAGGCCTCAGAGGTGGATGAGACGCTACCATCCAGGACACTGGAAGGGACACAGCTAGTATGCTGCCAGTGCTGTGTGATGTACTGTACACCATTCTGTATACGGAAGCAAGGGTGTGCGAGGGGGAGAAACATCTGCAAACACTGCGATCTGGCTGACACTCTCAAGACATACATTTCCAGGTTTGAATAGCAAATGACGGTTATCATATGGGTGCAGGATAGTGAGATGGAAGCTGAAGATGATGAGGGTGAGGAAGCTAGGGGCATGGGCATCAAGCCAAGAACGGGGCAGATGACAAGGACAAGTAGCATAGGGAGGAGGTGGCAAGGTGATTCCAGTGGTGGAGATGGATGGATTTAAGTGAAGAAGGGCAGTAAAAGGCATTTTTGTAAGGAAGCACCTTTGCCAGTGAATACCAACAACAGTTATCAGCCAGCCAGGTTGGGGGGGTGGTATCCTGGGTGATCCTTGCTATCCTGAAGGTAGTGAGGAGTGGCAGTCAACCATTAGGCAGACAAATGCTTAAATGACAATTAAACAAGCTAATCATATGAAAGCAAGTAAGCAAAATCTGGACACATAGGGCTGTAGACCAAGCCCTTACCTGTGCGATACAGTCCTTCGTTTTCTGCATAAAATCATTTTCGCAGCATTTTGTCAATTTTAAAGAATGTAAACAAAGTGCCAACATTTTTTCAAAGTCCCCGCTCCCGGTAGCAGCCTAAGATGGCTGCTATGTGCTTACGTTATGTCATCATCAGAGCCACAGCGCTCCGGAGTGATCCTAGGATCGCTATAGGGACTTATTAAATACATTACTTTTAACTCACTCAGACTGCATATATAGGCAAAATCCTTTACTGTGCATGTGATGCCATCTTCCGATGCACAGTAAAGTTTTGCTCCTACAATCTGAGGCAGTTAAAAGTAATATATGAGGCGTAATATGAGCATTAACTCGACAGATGCGTTCTCTTCACGCCGCCCTGGTCTGCGTCAATAAAACTGTTAAATTAAATATTAATATATCCGAGTTAACGGAAAGTAGCAGAACCACTTATCGGAAGTAATGATGGATGAATATTTGGCTCCAAACCCAGCCAGATCCCAGCGGGGTACAGGGAAAATGCCGAAAAAGGTAATGGTGGGGAGCGCGGGGGATAATACAGGCCTTGTCTCCCTCACAGCCACTGAGGTTACCACGCTCGGCCGGGAACTGACCGGCCAAGTCATTGCAGCTTTGGAGCCCCGTTTGATAAAAATGGAAAGTAAATTAGATTCCCGTCTGCAGGAGGTGTTGGAGCAGCAGGCTCAACAGGGAAGCTGAATTGCGGAGGCTGAAGAGAGAATCTCCCGGCTGGAAGACGAATTGCTAACAGTCCCTGGGCAAGTGATGGCGTTGCAAAAGTAACTCGAGGAGTTCAAGGAGGCCTACGACTATCAAGAAAATTATCACAGATGCCTCAATTTGCGTCTGAGGAGCTTGCCAGAGGGGCAAGAAGGGGATGGAGCTCTAGACTTCTGTAGCAGGAAATTACCGGAACTGCTGGGTCTGCAATTAGAAAAAGGGAAAATTAAGCTGGAGAGGGCACATAGGGCTGTTATGCCTCGACCCCAGGCGGATCAACCTCCAAGGCAGATCATAATGAGATTTCCTCACTTTCAAGATAGGGAGATGGTCCTAAATGCGTACAGAAAGAAGGGCACGCTAATGTATGAAGGTACGTGCCTTTTCCTATTGCAAGATTACTCAGCTCGTCTACTCAAAAAGAGAAAGCTGTTCAATGCTGTTATGGCCCAGCTGCGAAGTCTGAAAGTGGAAAATTATCTGGTGAACCCGGCTACTTTAAAGATCCGGCATGAGGGAGCAACCTTTTCATTCTGGGAAGTGGAGAGCGCGGAGGAGTTCGTGAAATCCCTGTAAAAGAAAGCTGGTTGAAAAGTGACTGTATGAATGTTCTCTGTTGCAGCATGCCGCTAGTTTGTTTTTTCCCACGACTGTTTGTGGAGTTTAAAGTTAAGTACAGAGTTATGGTTTGCATTGTATGGACTCCAAAGTGCTTTGGCATCTTTAAGAAGGTAGCGGTTGGAAAAAAGATAAGGAAGCCTAACGTGTTTGGGGTTAAGGCAAGTTCCCATATGTGGTGAGGTGCCCGATTGATGGCTGCTGAAGTAGGGGGCAGTATTCATGTGAAGGAAAATCAAGACTGACGTGAGCAGAATGGATGGCTGGACTTTGATAGAAGAAGACCTGCATCGTGGTACAGGTAGCTCCCTGAGGCCCTGCCGGAGTGTGGCCGGGAGGGACAGGCGCTGCGTGTTTGTTCAGGGCGTGGCCTAGTCTCTCCTGTGTGAGCTCTGGGGGCGCCTCTCGCAAGGACTCATGGCAGATTTTTGGGATTCGGGATGGGAACCTGATGTTTGATGGGGGTATACAGTGATTCAAATGGAGGTACAGAATGGAAAGAGTGGGAGTGGTAGGGTAGTGAAATACAGCAGAGGAAAAGGAAATTTAGCTAAAGCAGAGGTGGGACCATTATTTCAAATAAGTACGCACTCTGAGGTAGTGTTTTAAAGCTGACCAGAATTTTTGGGTTGCGGGGGGTTTTCTGGGCGCACGCGCAGCTCGTGGGGGGCAGAGGGATGAGGGGTGTTTGTTTTGGGGAATCACATGATGGGATAAGTCTTGCTGTGTGATTTTTTTTATGGGGTGAATTCCTTGCTTTTGGCGCATCTCTCTTGTGGGCTGTGTGTGTGCCCGTGACCTTTTTGTAGGGGGTCTAGTAAAGGAAAGGAAGGGGAGAAAGGAACTATGCGCTGCAAGGAAAGAGAAAGGTAAAACACGGGGGCGTGAATGTGAGAGAAGGGTGGGTCCGACTGGGGGAGGCTACAGTGAAAAGGCTCGGCTATATCAACAAAGGAAGGTACAATAATCGGAGTATGGCCCATGGGGTAGAGGAGCTGCAGCTGGGGGGCAGGACGCAAACGTCTACTGGCAGAGAGGTAATGACACTCATGCTGTTATGGCGATTAGTGTCAGGGAGACTAAGTGGAGGCGAGGGCGTGTTGTAAATAGGGGAGGCAGGAGAAGAAGAGATGTGAAGAGGGCAGGAAACCAGGAAAGGGGACTCAAAAATATGGGAATTACAGGGAGGAGGGAGGGAGGAGAGGGAGGAAGAGGAAGTGGCAGGGGGGGCAGCGAGGGGGCTGGCAAGTAGGTAAAAGAAGAAACATTAAGTGCAACAGAACTTGGGGAAGGGGGAAGGAGGGGGGAGGGAAAAGGTGGGATTTATCTGTTAATAGTTGATTGTTTACAGATGCGGTCAAAGATGTTCATGCTTATACTGTCATCACACACTGTAAATGGGGTCTTATGTATATGATGGACAGTGCTAGAAAGATAAGAGAGGGGAGTGGATGGATAGGGTGGGAAGATGTGGGGGAAAGCAAGGAACTAAAAAATGGTTAACACACATGATATAATTGTTGTCTCTTGGAATGTTAAGGGCATCGCAAATCCAGTGAAGCGAACTTCGCTTCTGACAGCACTAAGGAGGAGGGGGGCTCGAGTGGCCCTGATCCAAGAAACCCACCTCACAGAGGCGGAGCATGCCAAACTGGCTCAGACATGGGTGGGTAGGTGTTATTCGGCTTCATACTCCTCCCATAAACGGGGGGTGGCAATATTGTTGCATAAAAACCTACCCTTTGAAGTGAAAAGAATAGTAAAGGACCCAGAGGGAGGAAGATATATCTTTACTTCTGGTATTCTAAATGGGGAGCAAATCACTTTCGGGTGTGTATATGCACCAGCGGTACATGAACCGCAATTTTTTGTAGTTTTGCTGGATTTGCTCGTTCGAGAACAGTTTCCTGGGCTGATCTTGGGAGGTGATTTTAATTGTATAATGGATGCAAGTTTAGATCATTCAGAGGGGAAGGGCAGAACCTTTGAAGCTCTGACACAGTTCCAAATAAAGATAGCGGACCTAGACCTGGTGGACGGGTGGCGCACCTTTTACCTGGGGGCCAGAGGGTATACATTTTATTCCAACCCACACAAGACGTGGTCCCACAAAGACTATATTTATTTACCATGGAGCTGGTGCGATAAGACCCAGGGGGTGTCACATAGCCCTAGCCATGTTTCTGACCACGCCATGGTGGTCTTAACACTACAAAATAGTAGAGTTAGAGATGGGCCCCCTAGATGGAAATTTCCTATATATATATGGTCAGGAACGTAGAACTTAAGGAATACCTAGAAGAACAGTGGCAGATCTATGGGGAAACAAATAAAGAGACTGCAATGTCCAAGGTAATCTTTTGGGAAGTGGGAAAGGCATTCATGAGGGGGTCAATAATAGCGTATATGGCTAAAATCCGGAAGCAGAAGCAAGTGAAGAGGGGGGGGAGTTGGAGCAGCAATTAACAAGCCTGGAAAAAAGGGTAGCGGGAGGTGAGAAGGGAGAGGCGGTCATGCTTTTAGAAACAGCTAGGACAGCCCTAAATGCGATGCTCAGAGAGGAAGCGGGGAGAACATGGCAGTTTTGCCAACACCAGGTATTCGAATGGGGGAATAAGCCAGGCCCACTGTTGGTGCATCTAATGAGAGGTGGAAGGGAAGCAAAACATATTCTGAGGATGAAGAACAGGGAAGGGAAAATGTGCGGGAGTTCGAAGGAGACTGGAAGCTGTTTTAAAGCCTTTTATGAAAAATTATATGCAGCAGGATTTAAGGGGAAAGGAGATGAAGCAAAAAACTTCTTGAAGGATTTACCGCTCCCCAAGCTGTCTGACTCACAAAGGGAGATGCTTGACCAGCCTTTCACTAGTGCAGAGATTGTAAAGGCTAGCCAGAAAATGTCTAAGGGGAGAGCAAGTGGCCCAGATGGCTTCCCAGTGGAATATTACAAAATGTTGGAGGCAAATAAGCGAGCACACTGTGGCGAACTCCTGACGAAGGCAGGGAGTGGACACGCCAGCCTATCAGGGACTTCTATGAGGCTACTATATGCCTCATACCAAAACCGGGAAAGGATGACACTGACTGTGCGGCGTATCGACCCATATCCCTGCTCAACTGTGACTTGAAATCTTAGCGAAAGTATTAGCAACCAGACTAGAAGCCATTCTGCTAGAGTTAGTCCACCCAGACCAGACCGGGTTCATTAAAGGCCGTCAATCATATCATAACATGCGTAGATTACTTAATGTTATCTGGAAGGCCAATCAAGGGAAGGAAAAGGTGGGTATAGTGTCAATGGATGCTGAGAAAGCATTTGACAGAGTGGAATGGGATTATCTATTTCGGGGTGATGGCCCGGTTTGGTCTGGAGAATTCGTATATGGCCTGGGTGAGGGCAATGTACATGTGCCCCAAGGCAAAAGTCCTGGTGAATGGGGGTCTCTCAGAGCAGTTTCAGTTAGGGAGCGGGACGAGGCAGGGGTGCCCATTGTCTCCTCTTCTGTTTGCACTGGCAATTGAACCCTTAGCAGTGGCCATCCGCCAGCATAAGCAAGTGGAGGGAGTGAAGGGAGTAGGAGATTCGGTGCACAAAATTGCTTTATATGCGGATGATATGCTGCTATTTGGGCGGAACCCGCAGACATCTCTTCCTCTTGTACTGTCCATAATAGAGAAATTTTCAAGTTTTTCAGCGTATAAGATTAACTTACAGAAATCGGAGTTAATGTGCTTCCCTGAAAGTGACAGAACAGTGGAACAGCTAGGTTTAAAGATGGCACAAAACGGGTTCACATATTTGGGAGTCAGACTGGGTCGAGGGATAGGCTCCTTATATAAGTTGAATTATCCCCCTCTAATAAGAACTATCACAGCAGACTTAAGGCGGTGGGCACAGCTACAAATATCATGGATGGGGCGGATAAACTTGATAAAAATGAATATTCTCCCCAGGATTTTATATCCCATGCAAATGCTGCACTTGAGGCTAAATAAAGGGGATATTAAGAGGTTAGAGAGAATCTTTAATGAATTTATCTAGTGAGGGAAAAGACTAAGGATTAGCTTACGACAGCTTAAAGCTGAAAAGAGAAGGGGAGGTCTCAACTTTCCAGACTTTGACAACTACTATTTGGCAGTGCAGCAGAGGCGTGTGGCAGATTGGGTACACAGGCCGACGGTGGCTAGCTGAGTCAACCTGGAGCAGGAAGGCACCCACGGCAGACTTACAGCATACATTCATACTAAAGGTTTGAAGGCATATAGAGCACTGGAGAAGCGGAACCCTTTGGTGGAAGCAGTACTGGAGGCATGGGGGCGGTTGAGGAAGCTAAAAGTGGTGGGGCAAGGGGAGACTGCTTATGCCAGTGGCTGGGAACCTGTTCTTCTTGCCTGGCTGGGAGGATGGGGGCTTCCAGGAATGGGAGGAATGGGGGGTCAATAGTATAGGGCACCTAGTAGACAAAGGAGAATTGTGCACCTTTGGAAACCTAAAACAGAGGATCAGGCTGGCAGACCAGCATGGGTACCGTTATATGCAGGTTCGGGCATATGTTGGGAAACTGGATAGGGAAAATAGACCTAGACTACAACTGGATCAGGCTGAGCAGTTGATTTGTCAGACGAGGACAGACCCCAAGGGCTTTCTGGGGAAAGCAGCGAGGTTGGGGAAGCAAAGACTGCCGAATGGGACAAGTAATACTAAAGTGCTATGGGAAAGGGACCTGGAACAGGGCATTTCGGAGAAAACTGGACATTGGTCCTTCGTATGCCAGAAGGAATTACGGTATGTAATAAATTCAAAGAAGCCTTTTATAAATTCTTACATAGACTGTATTATCCCCCAGCTATAGTGCATGAGGCGCAGCCCTTGGTGTCTCCGATGTGTGGAAGATGTGGGAGAAGTAGGGGCACGTATATGTACTGCTTCTGGATGTGCCCAGTTCTGGCTAAGTTTTGGATAGCGATAGTGGGAGAAATATCTAAGATGGCAGGAGTACCCCTGAGGAGAGATCCAATCACGTGTCTTTTTGGGGTGATGGTAGAGTGAGGGGATTGGGATCCCCTGCCAAGGTGGATAAGAACGTTACTGGTGATGGCACGCCACTGTATCCAAAATACATGGGTATCGAACATAACACCTACGGTTCTTCAGTGGCGCCAGATAACAATACATGCCTTGGCACTAGAAAGATTAACAATGGTGATGCGGGATAGAGAGGAAACATTTTTAAGGGATTGGGCCCCATTCCTGTCCTCCCCGAGTTTGACGGATGGAATAATGTTAAGGACAGGCCTAGGCTGAAATAGTCCCGGACATGATAGAAAGGGTAAGATCTATTGACTAAGCCCATATAGGAAAGTGGAAGACCTATAGGGAGAAGGAATATGGGAACTGGAACGTTAAAGGTCCCTATTACAGTAATGGAATTATAATAAAAGAAGATGACATGACATAACGTGGTAAAAGTATTTTTAAGGAACTTGATAAGATTCAATGTATATGATTGACCGCATCTGTATGTGTTATATGTGTGTTTCTCTTTTGCTTTATTCTTTTCTGTATGTAAATTTGTATTTGTGGGTCTTTTTCTTTGCATGTTTGTACCTGGAGGTGTTATATGAATGAAATTTGAATAAAGAGAGTATTCAAAAAAAAAGTAATATATTTACTAGTTCCCTATAGCTATCGTATGATCCAACCGGAGCATTGTGCCTCTGATGACATCATCACGTAAACACGTCGTGGCCATCTTAGGCTGCTTCTGGCTGCCGGGACTTTGAAAAAGTCAGCACTTTGTTTACATTCTATAAATTTATGAAATGCTGCTAAAATGACTTTATGCAGAAAACGAAGGACTGTATGGCACTTAATCTACAGCCCTATGTATTTGGATTTTGCCTACTTGCTTTCATACGATTAGCTTCTTTAGTTGTCCTTTAACTAAGAGTCTGGTGCAAGGGGAGGTTTTCTTTTTCTGGCAAACTGAAGGCCTTCTGGGGCAAAGGACAACTGTATCACCATGATGGGCTGCACATGCCCCAAGAGGTACTGGGGGATCTGGCTAGAAAAATGGGTACAGCGGCTGGGGAAGTGGGGATTTAATTTAGAGGACAGCGGTGAAAAGGCTGGTGCAAGTGTTCATGAAATGTAAGCAGCAGATACAGGGATCATTAAGGGAAGGTCTGCAGAGCACGGGGAGCAACATGTGGAAGAGACCCCCAAAGGGAGAAAGGAAGCACAGAGTAAATGTGCATACTTAAGGGTCCGATACACTTCAAAGGTTAGGACTTAGTGGCACTGACAGGGGCAAGAAAATGGCTGGGATACCAGGATAGAGGGTTACAGCCTATTTCAAAAGAATAGGCCTGACAGACACGGGGGTGAGGTAGCTCTTTTTGTAAGAAGGTCACTGAGGAGCACAAGGAGGACATCAACAGGAGGAAACACTGCCAAAAAGTACATCTGGGTCAATTTGGTGGAAGAGAGTCACATCAGGGGAACTACAAGTCCCCAAACCATTCAGTGAAGCACGATGCCCTGCTGGCCAGGGGATCGGTGATCCTGGGGGGAGCTGAAACTCTTAGGCACAGACCTGCACCTTGAGAGGGCTACTGAAAACGCTGAGACAGAGTTCTTGTCCTCTGACAAAGACTGCACGTCCATTAAGGGACTAGATTTGATGCCTCTCTCGACCCTGCCCTCAGCAGCAGGAATGGGTTCATCTCCAGTGTGTGAAAGTCAAGGAACTGGTAAGAGGCAGTGACTATAATTAGTTAACCTACTCTCTGGTGACAGGGAAGACTAGTCGGGAATCTGCCATCAGGACCAGAAATTTCACAAAGGCAAACTTTGCCAAGATGAGTGATCTGGCGGTCAAGGGTCTGGAGAAGATTTTATGAGGTTAATAATGTACAGCACATGTAAAGTTTACTGAAAAAGGTCACAGTTATGGAAGTTGCACTCGTCACCATCCTCATGTACAGACCTCCCAGCATTACTGTTAAAGGCACTGTCGTAGTCACACAAAAGAAGAAAGAGAAGCACAGGCTCTTGGCGTTACAGTCGACAGACATGGGGGCCACTGCAGTGGGAGAAACGGTTGATGTCTCTTGGGGGACACCACGCAGACAGTAGCTACCTCAGTGGCTTTCTAAAGAGCAGTTCCCATATTAGTGATCTGGAGGGCCACTACCCAAAGTATTGCTCATTATGTTCACTACCTCGGAGGTTACGGTCTTGAACATCCTTAGTATGAATCCAGCCGCCTTTGTCTAGGGGTGTTTACTATGGATCACACAACCTAAGAGTGGGGATCTGTGAAGGAGATGACCTCTAAAAACAGGAAAATGACTTAAAGATAACTCATGATCTTCAGTATTTCCTCCACAGAGCCACACGCTACCCACACCATCCCCAGGCTTACAAGTCTTTGTATGCTTATTCTTCCTCTCAACACGTGTATTGGTCTGTAAAAGCATGCTTTGTTGCCTCCCCTTCTTCCAAAAAGGAAAGGGGGAGCTATAATATTCTTTGTTTTGCCATTTAATCCCCCCCCCCAAAAAAATGTCTTATTTGATATTTGCTACTTAAGTAAAATGAAAAAGAAGGTATGAACCAGTGAAATGTGGAGGAACCGGGAGCCTGACACCATTAGTGGCTAGGAGGTGACCCCCCAATTGTTTAACCAGGTGAGACACACTAAGCTGAAAGCTTGTTTACAGGTGTAACCTGGGAGCACAGGGAGTTAAAGTGACTTGCTCAGGGTCTCTGAACAAGTAAGTGGGTCTACTGAGAAATATAGGATATTCTTGTCTCAGAACAGGACAATCAGGAGCTTAAAGGGCACACAGGCAGAAAGTAAGGAGAGAGAGAAAAAAACAGAGGAAAGAGTAAGGATTGCAAACAGTTAGGGGCCAGAAATAAGACATGATTGGGTGGTGCAGTGCAGTGGCTGTGGAGCAGCAGTCTTCAGGGAGATGTTCTGGAGGGGATGCGGTGTTGTCCATCTGCAGGCACCTCTCTGGGCTGAGGGAGGAGGTTGCTCATCTCCAGGCTGAGTTGGCCAGGATTTGTGGGACCTCCTCCATCCAGGGACCACCAGTGCCACTGCGTTGCCTCAGAGGTTGCCAAGAAGAGGAGCGGTTGGACCACAGTGGGCTCAGGGAGGGTGAGGGTGGTGGAACAGAGGCACACCCCTCAGTTGTACCTCTCCGATTCCTATGCCATTCTGGCAAAGTGTGGTTCCTCTATGGAGGCACCTACAGTGGAGACCAAGGAGGATGCTGGGAACCTACAAAGGAGACCCACAGGAGGGTGGCAGGGGACCCTGCAGGGAAGAAACAACTCCTGGTGGGGACTCCATTGTTGGGAAGGTAGAACTGGGCAAGGAAGGGGAGAGGGAGGTAAGGTGCCTGCCTGGCGCCATGGCTTGGAGGGACAGGGAGCGAATCCTCAGGATTGCCGGAGCAGCTGCACAGGGGAGGGAGCTGGATGTCACTGTCCACTTAGGGACAAATGACCTGGCTAAGAGGGATTAGAGAAGTGCAGGAAAGAGTTTGTGGAATTGGGAGGGGCCTTAGTCAAGTACTTACGCCGGTAACCTTCTGGGAGGTGCTACCATCTATGGCATAGGGAGAGGCTAGGTGTTCAGTACCATGGGATTCAATCAGTGGTTGAAAACTGGTGTGAGCTCAGGGTTTAGGCTTCATTGGGGACTGGGGTCCACCTGGGTGATGCAAGCCTATACTGGCATGATGGGCTGCATCTGTCCGGGAGGGAACCAGGATCTAGAGTGATAAGTTTTAATGCTTCATTGGAAGCTTTTAAACTAGCAAGGGAGGCACTGGAAAGGAGCAGGAAAATCCTAGCCCCCAAACAATCACGGTAGTAGGTGTGGCAAACACCAACATGGAGGTGTCGATGGGAGAAGGGCAGGGGTAAATGGAGAAAGTGACAAAGCAAGAAAGGACAGGGATGGGGCAAAAGGGTAAGGCCATCAGGAAATGGAGGGTAATGAGTACCAATGCCGTAGTCTGGGCAACAAGCTCCCTGAGCTGGTGGCCTTAATGGAAGAGGATGCCTGGATCGCAGCAGTCACAGAAACATGGTACACAGAGAACCATGACTGGATGTTAACATACCAGGGTACATAACCTACAGGAGAGACAGGCAGGGGAGAAGAGGGAGGAGAGTAGCCTCTATGTAAAGGAAGGGATAAAAGCAACTGAACAAAAGAGTAAACAGGAGAGAGGCATGTGGGTCACCTTGGAGACTGGAAAGGCACCACAATCCACACAGGGTTGTGTACAGACCCCCATGTCAGGGGAAGGAATGGACAAGGATATGATGGAGGCATTCTTAGAATGGCAGAGAAGGGGAGATACTGTTGATGAGAGACCTGAATATGCCAGATGTTAACTGGAGCACATTGCTGCAGCCACATCCAAGAACAGGGCCATTCTTGACGCCTACAGGTGGCAGGCATTGAACAGCTAGTTTCGGAACCCACTCGTGAGGGGCAATCTTAACCTCATACTCTCAAGCTGAGGCGGTGAGAGGATCTCAGATCTAGAAGTGGGTTGCCATCTGGGGACCGCTGACCATCAAACAGTGTGGTTCACGTTAAACTCAGCTACAGAGTCAAGCCATACAAAAGTGAGGGTACTGGACTTTAGGAGGGCTGACTTTGGAAAGATGGAGGAGGTGCCTCAGAAAAGCACTAGCAAAACAGGCTAGAAGGAGGTGTGGAGCAACAATGAGGAATTATCAAAACTGCCATCACAGAGGCAACAAACCTTTGTGTGGAAGCAAATAAACAAATCAAAACGAAAGAAAAGCCACTATGGTTCTCAAGAGAGGTGGCTGTGAAAGTCAGGAAGAAAAGATAGCATTCCAGAGTATAAGGAAACACAGAAGGAGCAGGACAGAGAGCTGTACCAGTTAAGGCAGAAAGAAGCAGGGAGGAAGTCAGAATAGCAAAGGCCCAAACTGAGGAAAAGAGAGCCAACTCAGTTGAGAAGGGATAAAACCTTTTATAGGTGCATCATGGCGAGAAAGACAAAGGGAGGGATAGTGAGGCTGAATAGAATGAGCGGTGGGTGGGCAGAGGTGGACAGTGAAAAGCAGGAATACTGAGCGAATATTTCTGCTCAGTATTCTAAAGAGGTGGGAAGTGCCTAATCCAATTAACAGAAGCACTCTTGATAGGGGGTTGATCCAGTCCTTTCACAGAAGAAAGGGTTCTGCAAGAACTCCTAAAACTGAAGGTGGACAAAGCAATGGGTCCTGATGGAATTCACCCCAGAATTCTAAAAGAATTAAGGAAGGTACTAGTGAAACCACTGGCTACTCTTTTTAATAAATCATGGGAGGATGGTGTGGTACCCGAGGACTGGAGGAAGGCGGATGTGATTCCCCTTCACAAAAGTGGGACCAAGACAGAGGCAGGAAACTACAGACCTGTCAGTCTGACCTCTGTGGTAGGGAAAGTGATGGAGTCACTTCTGAAGGAAAGAATAGTTGAGTACCTAGAGGTCAGTGGAGCACAGGATCCAAGGCAGCATGGGTTCACAGCGGTAAGGTCATGTCAGAAAAATCTAATAGATTTCTTTGACTGGGTGACCAAAGTAGTAGACCAGGGAGGGCTGTGGACATGGCCTACCTAGACTTAGCAAGGCATTTGACACAGTCCACACAAAAGATTATTAGTCAAATTAACCAGCCTGGAGTGGGTCCCAGGGTGGTAACCTGGGTAAAACATTAGCTGGACAACAGGACACAGAAGGTAATTGTAAATGGAGTCCACTCTGAAGAAAGGCGGTTACTAGTGGGGTACATTGAGAGGTTCAGTATTGGGTCCAGTCCTTTTAATGTCTTCATCAGTGGCATTGCAGAGGGACTGGAAGGAAAAGTATGCCTTTTGCAGATGACACAAAGATCTGCAACAGGGTTGATACACAAGGAGGCGTGGAAAGGATGAAAGGGACTTGGCAAGGTTGGAGGAATGGTCAGACATATGGCAGCTAGGATTCAATGCAAAAGTGCAAAATAATGCACCTGGGAAACAAGAACCCAGGGAAGAATACACAATGGGTGGGAGGTAGTAACAACAACAAACAGGAAAGGGACCTGGGGGTAATCATATCAGATGACCTCAAGGTTAGCAAGCAATGTGAGAGGCAGTAGGGAGGGCCGGGGTATACTGGGATGTATAGGGAGGCATCAGCAGCAGAAAACAGGAAGTTGTTATCCCTCTGTACAGACAGTTGGTGAGACCCCATCTGAATACTGTGTCCAGTTCTGGAGACCCCATCTCCATAAGGACATAGACAGGATAGAGGCAGTCAGAGGAGGGCAACTAAAATGGTGCAGGGTCTGCAAGAGAAGCCGTGATGAGGAGAGACTAAAGGAGCTTAATATGTATACCCTTGAGGAAAGAAGGGAGAGGGGACATGATAGAAACTTTCAAGTACCTCAAGGGAATCAACAAAGTCCAAGAGGGTAGCATCTTTCAGAAAAGAGACTTGCAAGAACAAGGGACACAATTTAAAGATAGAAGGAGGGGCGGTTCAGGGGCAATGTAGGAAGTATTGTTTCTAGAGGGTAGTGGATGCATGGAATAGCCTTCCTGAGGAAGTTGTGGAGTCTAAAACTGTGGGAGAATTCAAGAATGCATGGGACAGACATAAGGCAATTCTTGTGGGGGGCAGGAAGATATAGGCTGTTGGTTAACTAGGATCTGCGGGCCTATCCTGTAGGTAGGGAAATGGGCAGACTAGATGGGCCTAGCGGTCCTTATCTGCCGTCAAAGCCTATGTTTCTATGTCACAAAGTATGCAAGTGTGGGCTATGGGATTCAAACCCAGGTCTCCAGATTTGTAGCTCAGAGCCTTAAACCACTGTGCTGTACTGCCACTTGGCAGGGCTGTAAGGAGAGGAGTGCTGGGTGCCAGAAGCATAAATAGATGAAACACTCATGACAACAAAAAAAAGAGGACGATAATTACAGAAAATATGGAATACTGTGTCTACAATGTATGTCTTTATAAATTTTCCATTAGACGTTGCACATTTGTAATGGGCTGCTAAGTTTAAAGCCTTATAGGGAACTGCCTAACCCATAAGCAGATCCTTTTATAATGGACTAAACAGGCATATACTCTCCTACTGGATGTCAATACCATACGATGGCTCTCACTTATTGACATCAATGACCTTCTTTGAGCCATGCCTTATACTGAACTTTTACAAATGTTTAATAAGCCATACATTAGCAATATAATGGAAACCAATGCTGTTTCAATACAACTGTGTTTCTGAGCTATTTTTGTAGGAAGTATCACAAAAGGAGAACTGGAGCTTGATAACGCATTCTCAAACCTTGGCAGTGTCCTTCCACCTGATTTTTTTCAACGCCTCCACCACCAATTCCCCCTTTGACACTGCGTCCAAAGTACACATAGCTCCGCAGTTCTTTTTCAAAGAGGTCCTAATGCACTTAGCCAGAACCTATATATTGCTTGTACTAGTCCTAGATGAAATCCTTGAACCCCTGACAAAGATCTTCAACCTTTCCCTAAGACTGGGTCAATTCCCATCACTCTGGAAACAAGCGACTATCACACCTGTACACAAAAGTGGAGACAAGTCACGCACACCAACTACAGGCCCATGTCCATTCCCCACCCAATCCGATCTAAAGCTCTGGAGCAGAATAGTCTCGGACCAGCTTGTTGAGTTCCTGGACAAATATGAAATCCAGTGCCCAGAACAGTATGGCTTCGAAAAGGGCATAGTACCACCACAACACTGTTGTAATTTACCGGATTCATCCATGACACCCTCGACCAAGGAATCTGTAAGGGGGGCAGTATTCACTGACCTGACAAAGGCCTTTGATACTGTTAACCACCCACTCCTACTCAGGCAACTGACCACTCTTGGGGGAAGGGTCCAATGTGTTAGGATTGCTGGCATCACCTCTGATGAAAAACCAGTCCTCCCAGGTGTCCCGCAGGGGTCTATACTGGGGCCATTACTCTTTTCTCTCTTCCTGAACAGTCTCCCTAGCATCTGCTAACAGAGAATATTACTCTATGCAGACGATGCAGTACTGTTTACTAGCAACCAAGACTCTAAACAACTTGAGAGTCAGCTGCAGTGTGATTTCAGGCATGCTGAAGAGTGGTTCAGCTCACAAACTCGTTCTGAACCATAGCAAAACTAAGGTCATGACATTCTGCAATGCACGGAGCAAGTATAAACCTCTGTCCCTCACCATCAAGAACCACGTGGGGACTTCACTTGAATATGTTCCTGAGTTTAAATATCTTGGCATCACCTTGGACAGTTCCCTTTCTTACACACGGCACACTGGCAATGTAGCTAAGGCCGCCAACACACGGATCGGCCTGCTCCACAAGCACACACACTGTATGACCACTGATGCCCTTAGACTGGCCATCTGCAGCTCTGTCACCTCCATCGTCGATTACGGTCTAGTCATCTATGGCTCTGCTTCCCTTACTGCCCTCTGGAGGATATCGGTGACACTCAACAAGGCCTGTAGGCTTCCAATGGGTGCTGCCCGCCTAACATACACCTGTGACCTGTACGCCCAGGCCGGATGGCTACCATTCCTTAGTAGAATACAGTACCAGACCTGCTTGTTAACCAAAAATGTTATCCTCAGGCTCATGCCATCAGGAGTGGCAAAGCTTCTTACTGCCAACAGCAGTACCCAGCTTACACGCAGTGCTCTATATCAAACCTTCCAGGTCTCCAGATGCCGGACCACAATGGGTCAGAGGTCATTCACGCACAGGGCTTCTCAGTGGTACAATACCCTTAATACCACTCAGTGTGACCGCCTCCTCATTTTACCCTAGTCGTAGGTGACCTGTAACCTCCCCTAGAGCTCCACATTTTTGGCACCAGTTTCCCCCACTCTCACCCCTTACCCCCTCCCACACCACACTGCCTCACCCACTCCTCCCACTCTAATGGCACTTTCAGATATGGGGTCCTCCAGCCCATCCACCTTGTACTTCTGCCACCCACCCACCCCTACCCACCAACAATGGCCTTTAGCCTGCCTACTTCTTCCTGACTCCCTCCTACCCTATACTAACTATATACTGTTCACCCTGAAACTTGTCTGAAGCAGGCTTATGTTGTCTCTCTCTATTTTTGGCTGTATAATAAATGCTTAGACATCTTTGTGTTTTTAAGACTGTAACCATTGTTGACCATGGTATGTATGTTACCCTACATCCTTTGACGTGGAACCTTTGTAAATGAGCAGTTCCTGCTCAAAGGTATTTGTAATCCTAGAGTTCAATAAAATAAAAAAATCCCACAAGCCTGTCCACCTTCCAGCAAAAGAACAAAATCAAAAATGGTGTTTCTTTGTGAATTAGACTTCCTATTGACTTAAATTTAAATGTTTCACATAAAATAGTATTTTTAAGGCAGTCCACTCAAAAAACATATATAAAATATTTGGAAAGAAAAGTTTCAACATTGTGATGTTTAAGGTACTATTGTGATGTATCCTGCAGTTGGAGTAGCAGCTTTAGACATGTTACTGGGAGGCAAGGCCAATAAACTTTTTACCCTGTCCAGCATCTAGTGTCATTATCTTCAGTCCTATTTGAGTACGCAGAGGAAAAGAGCCAACTCTCCACTTCCTATCTTTCCAAAATATGCCTGGACACTCAGCAGATTTTAATTGTTTTAGAGGACTACAGTGTTTAATAGCTAATAAACAACAACAAGGAAGAGACCACATGCCTTGTTTCTCAGAGAGTGCAGAATCTTAATTCAGCTGCAATCACAAGTAAAATGAGTGTGGTAGTCTCAGCCCAGCTGGTGGTTCACAGTAGCAGTGATTTGAAAATCACAGTGAATACTACTATGATTAGCTGCTCATGACTTATGCTACATTCTCAGGCGTCAAAACACGAGAAAGACGTTATGTGAGGGGTGGGAGCAAAGTGACTAAGGGTTCTCTTCTGGAACAAAACCCCCCATGTGCAAATTCCTTATGTGCTCAGTGCCAGAGAGGGTACAGAGTTTACTCCATATCCAGACATCACTTCTGTCTATGAGCTTAGGTATGGAAGTCCAAAAGTAGAGATGTGTGAAAACAGTGAAGATGCATGCAAAAACACACGCTCCCATATAAGAGACAGAAAAGAACAGGTTACTCACCTGTAACAGTAGTTCTAGGAATGGTATATGTTGTTCATTCACACTCTCTGGCATGTCCCTTTCCCCTTTAAATTCACCGGAAAGTCTTCAAGCTGCCTCCTCCCATCCACCCGAGTGGTAAATACCTCGGCTCCGCCCCATGACGCCAGGCCTTAGCCCGCTGGAAACAAGGTGGTGTGCCTAAAGCCGGGGAGATCAGGTGGGTGCGTGTGGATGAACAACGTATATCACTCCTAGAACTACTGTTACAGGTGAGTAACCTGTTCTTCTAGGAGCATGGATATGTTGTTCATCCACACTCTCTGGCAGACTCCAAGCAGTTCTCTGGGAGGAGGGAGGCAAGGCACACACCCCCTACTTATGGAACAGAGATTGGAGAACCAAGGCCCCAAAACCAGCATCCCGGCATGACTCAAGGTCGATGTGGTAGTGGGCAATGAAGGTGTTTGCTGACTTCCAGGTAGCACCTCGACAAATCTCCTGGATAGGGATGTCCCTGGAAGCAGCCACCGATGCTGCCGTATGGCAGGTAGAATGAGCTCTTAGCCCTCTGGGAGGCTGCTTGCCCGCCAACTCATAGCACAAACCTATGCATGACGTGATCCATCTCGCAATGGTCCGTTTAGCTGCAGGTCTGCCAGAAGCGGCTTCAGCGTAGGTGACAAACAGCTGGCGAACCTCTCCCGGAATTTCCGCCGTCCTGTCCTTATAATAGGAGAGAGCACGTCTGAGGTCCATAGTATGGAGCCTGTACTCTGTGTCCGAGGTGTAGTTAGGGTAGTACACCAGCAGAGTCAACACCTGGTTAAGGTGAAACTCTGACACCACCTTCGGAAGGAATTTCGGGTGGGGGCGGAGGACAACTTTGTCCCTGTGAAAGACCAGATAAGGGTAATCCACCAAAAGTGCCTGGAATTCCCCTGTCCTTCTGGCTGACGTGATAGCCACCAGGAAGACAGTCTTCCACGACAAGTGTGAGAGCTCACACTTGTGCATGGGTTCGAATGGCTTGCCCATGAGTTTTGCCAAAATCAGTAAGAGATCCCACGGAGGTGGAGGTTCACGCACCGGAGGGGATATGTGATCCAGGACTTTGAAAAAGCACCCAACCACTGTCTTCTGTGCCAATGTCGGCGGACCGGTCCGCACCCAGTAAGCAGAAATGGCTGCCAGGTGCACCCTAAGGGTCGATGACCGTAGACCCCCTTCGGAGAGAGAGACCAAAGGTAGTCTAAAATGTTAAGACACAGAGCAGGATAAGGGGTCCAGACTCTTACCCTGACCCCAAATGGAAAACCTTTTCCATTTGAAGGCATAGCATTTCCTGGTAGATTACTTAAGAGATGCCTCCACCACAGTGTAGACATCCTCGGAAAGACCCAGAGCCTGGAACTCTAGCCGCTCAGGTACCAGACTGTGAGGTGCAGGGACTGAAGGTCCAGATGGAATACCTTCCCCTGGTTCAATTATATCAGGTCCGGGCGTGTACAAAGCCGCTCTGGGGCCCTGCAGCCGAGGCTGAGGAGATCTGGATACCAGAACTGGCGGGGCCAATCTGGGGCTACCAGAATCACCTTCGCCTTGTCCCTCCTGACCTTGAGTAGCACCTTGTGGATCAAGGAAAATGGAGGGAAGGTGTAGCGGAGGCCTGGGGTTCACAGCCTCGAGAAGGCATCCCCCCTGCAGCGAGCCCTGCTGGGGGTGGGGCCGGGCATGGTACAGTCTTAGCTTGGTGTGCTCCCTGGAGGCAAACAGTTCCACCAACGGTTTGCCCCAACAGGAGAACAGATTGTAAGCTACCTCTGGATGGAGAGACCACTCGTGGGATGTCTGGCCTAAGCGACTGAGAGCATGCCCTAAGGGAAGCAGGGAAGGCAGTAAGGCAGGCAAAGTCCCAAACTGAGGAAACACTACCACGAACAGTAAAAGAAGGTGACAAGACTTTCTATAGATGCATTAGTGAAAGGAGAAAGTCCAGAGGGGTATTGCTGCTTAATGGAGAAAAGGGAGCATGTGAGGAGGAGGACCTGTAAAAGCATCTATCCTAAATAGATACTTTGCTCAGTATTTACTGAAGAGAAGGTAGGCAGGGCCCACAGCTCAGCACCATAGACACAGGGGAGGAGGTGAGCACTACTCCCTTCACAAAGAAAGGGTCCTACAAGAGCTTGCTAAGCTCAGGTGGATAAGGCAATGGACCTGATGGCATACATCCCAGGGTACTTAAGGAGCTAAGGTGGAACTAGCAGAGCCATTAGCAGAACTGTTTATTAAGTCTCTGAGCACAGGAGAGGTCCCAGAAGACTGGAGAAGGGCTCATGTGATCCGCTCCCACAAGAGTGGTAGCAGGAGGAGGCAGGAAACTACAGACCAGTCAGTCTTACCTCAGTAGTGGGCAAGATTATGGAGGCACTCCTTAAGGAAAGGATAGTGCAACACCTGGAATCCATAGGGGCCCAGGATCCAAGACAGCATGGGTTTACAAAAGGAAGGTCCTGTCAAACTAATCTCATAGATTTCTTTGACTGGGTAACCAGAGTGGTGGACCAAGGGGAAGCAGTTGATGTCACCTGCCTTGACTTCAGCAAATCTTTGACACTGTTCCACATAGAAGATTGATAAATAAGCTGGGTAGGCTCGGGTGGGTCAGAGTTGGTCAACTGGGTGGCAAACTGGTTGATGGGCAGAAAACAGAGTGGTGGTAAATGGTATACAGTCAGAAGAGATGCATGTCACAAGTGGGGTACCTCAGGGATCAGTCCTGGGGCCAGTCCTCTTCAACATCTTCATTAGTGACCTTGCAGATGGACTAGAGGGAAGGCTTGTCTGTTTGCAGATGACACCAAGATCTGCAACAGAGTAGATGATCCAGATGGGGTGGGCAGAATGAGAAGAGATCTGGATAAACTAGCAAAATGGTCAGAAGAGTGGCAACTGGGATTTAATGCAAAGAGTGCAAGATCATGCACATAGGGAAGAGAAACCCTGAAGCCACCTATAGGCTGGGAGGGAGTTGCTAGCAGTCACAAAGAAGAAGAGACTTGGGCATCATCATCACTGATGACCTGAAATCATCCAAGCAGACCCCAAAGCAGTAGGTAAGGCTGGGGGGTGTTAGGTGTATTAGTAGGGGTATCACAAGTCGTAGAGAGAGGTAATAATCCTCTTACAAGACACTGGTTAGGACCCATCTGGAGTACTGCGTGCAGTATTGGAGGCCACACCTTCAGAAGGACATTAACCAAATTGAGGCAGTCAGAGAAGGGCAATCAAAATGGTGCAGGGACTGCATCAGAAGACATATGAGGACAGATTAACAGAGCTCAATATGTATACCCTTGAGCAAAGGAGGGAGAGAGGTGATATGATCGAGGCATTCAAACACCTTAAGGGCATTAACAAGGTGAAAGAGTCTAACATGTTTTAAATATAAGAAAAATAGCAGGACAAGAGGATACAGCATGAGATTAGAGGAGGCAGATTAAGGGGAATGTGAGGAAATTCTTTTCACAGAAAGGGTGGTGGATGCATGGAATGGCCTACCTCAAGAAGTGGTGGCTATGAATACAGTGCAGGGCTTCAAACAGGCATGGGATAGGCATAAGGGAGCAATACAAATGAGTATGAATAGATAGGCCACTGACAGAGCAAAGGCCGATGGTACATTTATAAGGTAGAAAAAGAAATGGTCAGACTGGATGGGCCTTGCAGTCCTTATCTGCCGTCAACTTCTATGTTTCTATGTTCTATGTTTCATCCACCAGTTGGTTGGAGACTCCTGCCACATGGATGGCAAAGAGATCCACCACCAACCGGCTGACGAGGGTCCAGATCCGGAGCGCCTCCTTGCGCAGCAGACGGGAGTACGTGCTGCCTTGTTTGTTGAGGTAGTACATGGTCATGGTATTGTCTGTCTGGACTTGAACCACTTGACCCCGGAGCTGAGGAGCAAAAGCTGACAGGGCCAGTCTGACTGCTCTGAGCTCCAACAGGTTGATGTGGCATCGGGACTCCTCGGGGGTCCAGAACCCGTGGGCCCTGTGGTCCCCCATGTGGGTTCCCCAGCCCATGAGAGAGGCATCGGTCATCAGGATGACTGTTGGCTCGGGGCGGACAAACTGGATTCCTTCCTACAGTTGGTTCAGGACGGTTCACCATTGGAGAATGTCCCACATCTTCTGGGTTACAGTGATAAGCTGGTCGAAGTGACCATATTGCTGAGTCCACTTGGTGGACAGCTCCCATTGGAGGGGGCGCATGTGCCACCTGGCCCAACAGACCACTGAGGCCCAAGGATGAGGCCTCATAAACCTTCCGGGCAGAATGGTCCATATACTTGGACTCCTTGTCCGGAGGGCAGTCAGTGTCAGCTGAGCTACCCGTGTGTCTAAACACCGAAGCAGTCACAAGGCTCTCAGCCGAGGGATGCTCTGTGAAACCCACCAGGGACCCCCATGGATACCGTATACTTGCAGGCCATGCGGGCAGACAGAGCTGGGCAGGAAGCAGGTTATTGCCACAGCTCAAAGACCGGGCCAACAATGGCTTCGGCCACTGGAAAGGCCTCCGTCAGGGTATCCCCCCTCTTGAGGATATCCATGAGGGGGTACTCTGCCTTCTTTTGGATAGGCTCCAAGGGCATTCTGGTCAATTCTGAAATGAGGCGGAGGATGCCCTGAAAAGAGGAAGGACCTTTCTCCAAGCCTGCCACTGATGACTCATCATCCCCCGGATGCGAGTGCAGACCAGTGGAATCCGCGTCCGAAGAATCGGGATATAAAGGTCTCCCACATAGGTCTCCCTCGATACGCCCAGGGCGATAGGGGACCACCGTAATGGACAAACTACGGGGGAGGCCGGTGTCTGTCCTATCCTCTTCCGAGGGAGCCCTTCCCTGAGGCTGCTTAGGTGGTGGTTCCACCAAAATCGGTGGGGAGACCGAAACAGGCCGAGCTGGGATGCGTGCCGGCCCTACGGGTGGAGGAACTGGGATCTTTGGTTCTGGAGGGGTTGGCGTCGGCCTAAGAGGCTGAGGCCAAGTAATGGCCGGTGCTGTGGGCGGAGCTGGCTTCTGACCAGTCAGAATCAGCTGTAGCCACACGAGATCCTCATAACATCAACGGAGCTTCCGTTGAAGTCTCTCCTCATCAGAAGAGGATGAGGATCGGTGGCGACGCCTCTTCCTAGACTGCTTGTGACCTTTCTTCGGTTTTTTGACCGAAGGGGTCCTGGTCCTCGATCGAGACAAACTGGGTCAGCTCGTTCGATCGGGAGAAGCCGGAGTCGGGGAGAACCGCGATTCCGGCACCTTTCCCCTCGATCGGGACACCTGAGGGCTGGTTCTCCTTGTCGGGGAAGGAAAGGATAGGTGTCCTTTCCAAGGAGTCATCGACCGGAGTCGGCAACAACGGCTCGATCGGGTCGAGAGAAATCTCAGCTGGTTCAGCCGTGTCCTCGGCCTCAGTGCCTTGGCCTGACGGAAGGTCCGAGAAGCCGGCTGCCAAGAAAGCGATCTCTACCGAAGTCGAGACCGCAAGGTCCTGAGAATCTGACAGCTCTCGGTCCCAGGAACATCTTCTTTGGGAAGGAGATGATTTAGGGTCCTTGTCCCTTTTCCTAGGGTGGGAGGAGTGCGAGCCCGAGGGCGCCTCACCTCTGGTGGGGAGAGACTGGCACAGCTCCCAAAAGGACCCAGTGAAGGTAGAACCCAGGTTAAGTGGCATGAAAAAACTTCGGCTGGCCGAAGCTTGAGCAGCTTCCTCTTCAAAAGCTGCCATCTGGTCGAGTTGCTCGGCGGATCCCGTGGCCGTGGAAACCGCCCACCTGGCCTCCTTTGAGTTCACTGGTGGGTTGTGAAGCTCCGGTCTCCCCAGTTTTAGGCATGCCTTGTGGTCGTCCAGGACGTTGGGATGGAAGGCCAGACACATGGTGCATGAAGTGGTGTCATGCACGACACCCAAGCAGTAGACACACGAGAGGTGGGGATTGGTGCGCAATATTTTCTGTCCACAGGGACACCGGCGAAATTCGGGGGACGACTTGTCCTCCACGTCCGATGCACTCAGATCGGTATCATAAACTCTGATGAGTTTTAAAGAAAGTGATTGCGGTGAAAACAGTCGTTGAGAATCCAGGGCCTACAGACTGCAGAAGTAGCATGAGGGAACCTGAATCTTCCAGCGGAAAGGAAGATCTGGCGTCATGGGGTGGAACTGAGGAATTTACCACCTGGGTGGGTGGGAGGAGCCAGCTTGAAGACTTTCCGTTGATTTAAAGGGGAAAGGGACATGCCAGAGAGTGTGGATTAACAACATATTCACGCTCCTAGAAGTACAGTTACATAAGAACTTACCGTAACAGTAGATTTCGAGAGAGGCTCTTGCAGTAGGTAATTACAAATAGGGCTGAAGCCGGCAAGCGTCAGGACCCCACGGAAAAATTTCTAGCTAGCAGTCTCGATGGGGGAATGCCTCACGCCAGGTGACCGACGTCGGCGCGATGTCAATATAAAGGGGTGGTCCCCATGCCTGCCTTCCAGTTCTTTCCCGCCAAAGGCCAAAAGGCAAGGCGACGAGAGAAGGAGGATGTTTCCTTCCTGAAAAAGCTTAGGGGATGAAGGTGGGAAGGCATTACTACCTCAAGTGCCTCTCGAAGATCTACTGTTACGGTAAGTTCTTATATAACTGTACTATCTTACTTGAGAGGGCTCTTGCAGCAGGTAATTACAAACAGGACTGAGTCCCAAGCAGTCTGAAATAAGGAGAAGCAAACGGGAGGAGGAAACAACCCAAAGGTAGACCCTCTGGCTGTGAAGGTCTTAGAAAAGAAGACCCTTCAGCACAACCAACCAGCCAGCTCTCACGGGCAAGAGGCAATATCCAAACTGTAATGTTTTAGGTACAGGTGTGTCCGCCCGACACGTTCTTGAAACAAGCAGCAGAGGAAGCGACCCCTCTGGTGGAGTGGACTCTGACTTGACCCGGCAGGGTCTTGTGGTACTTATCATAACAGAAAGTGATACAATGAGCCAACCATTTAGACAGACATTGTTTGGAGACAGCAATGCCTTCTCTTTTATGAGCAAAAGAGACAAACAGTTGATCAGTCTTTCTGAGATCCTTTGTCCTGGTGGTGTACTAACTTAGAATTCGGTGAACATCCAAAGTATGCAAGAGGTATTCCCTTGACTGGAGTGCTAAGGAAAGCAGGCAATTCAATGGATTGATTCAGCGTAGATTCCGCTACAACAAGGGGAAGAAACTTAGGGTTGATGCATGAAACCACTTGTTCCTTGTGAAAAAATCAAATACGGGATTTTGCACACCAGGCCTAGAGCTCGAAATACTTAGAGCAGAAGTAATGGCCACTAGAAGAGAGTCTTCCAGGAAAGGAACTTTAGGTCTGCTGAGGCTGCTGGCTCAAAAGGAGGCAGGGTAAGCTTCTCAAGAATAAAAATTCAAATCCCAAGGAGGGGCAGGAACACGAATAGGGGTTCTCAAGTGGAGAACCACTCTCAGCAAAGTCTTAGAGACTTCCCACTGTAGCAAAAGTTCTCTCCCCAAAGGAACATTATAGCGGAGATGGCTGCTATGTGAACCTTCAGAGGAAAGACGGAGACCCAGACCAAAGAGATGGCGCAAGTAGTCCAGAAGCCTCCCAACAGAGCAGTAAGAGGCCCAAATAGAGAACAGTTTCCATTTCATGGCATAGGTAGATCTAGTGGAGGGCTTTCTGGCCTCCACCAGAATCTCAGTTACCAGCAGAAGCAGATGGGGCTTGAGCTCGTCTGCAGAACCAGCGTTACCAACTGAAGGGACTTTGGGCCTGGATGGACCAGGGTCCCCTGATCCTGGAGTCAGCAAAGTTGTGACACAGTAGGAGGAGGTTCCTCTGAATATTGTTGCAGAAGAAGAACCAAACTTGCCTGGGCCAGAAAGGGCGATTAGGATCATCGAGCTCCTCCTGAGCCAGTTTCTGTAAGATCCTCGGAATCAAGGAATCGAGGCAATAGACGACTCTGCCCTTCCAGTCTAGAGACAGAGCATCTCTCCAAAAAGTGCAGTGCCCTGGAGTGAGTGAGCAGAAGGTGGGAGGTTTTGCGTTGTGAGGAGACGCAAACAGGTCCACCTGGGGCGTTCCCAGCATAGAAAGATATCGTCTGCTACCCCCTGATCCAGTTCCCACTCGTGAACTTGGGCAGATGACTGACTGAGGTGGTCCGCCAACGTGTTCTCGACCCCTGGGACATGAACTACCATGATGTAAAGGTTGTACTGCACTGCCCAATCCCAAACTCTCATTGCCTCCCTGTTTGTTGATGTACTGCGACTACACACGTCTGTCTGGACAGCCAGATACCCAGGAGCAGATACAGATGCGAAACTTGTAGAGCATACAGCCTGGCCTGGGCGTGAGCAATTTATACGAAGTGTCTGTTGCGCCTGGACCAGGAGCGAGTCCTCACGAACCCCAGGTGGGCTCCCAACCCCTCGCCCAAGACGCCTGTAGTCAGCGTCTGGGAGAGGGAAGAAGCAGAAGGGAACTCCTCGGCAAAGGTTCTCCTGAACCATCCACCATTGCAAGTCCCGAACCACAGGATTGAATACCTGAGCTTGTAGATCTAGGTTGTCCACCAACTGATCCCATTGAGACCGACGAAGCATCCACTGAGAGATTCTCATGTGGAGCCGAGCACGAGGCACTGTCGGAATAGCAGCCGCCATAAGCCCAAGGAGGCGAAGGACTGACCTGGCACTGACCCGCCTGCAACTGAACAACAGGCTGACCTGAGCCTGAGCCGGAGGTCATGTCCTGGATTGCCCCGATTAACTGGAGCCTCTGGGACGGGATCAGATGTGACTTGGCCTGGTTGATGGTAATACCCAGGCTGGTGAAAACCTGCAGGAGAAGGGAAAGGAAGTGCAGGATCTCCTCCCTGGATGGGGTCACCAGGAGCCAGTCGTCCAGGTATGGGAAAACCTGAACCCCCTGGGTTGGCAGGTAGGCTGCTACCACCGAAAGGCATTTGGTGAACACTCGGGGCGCTGAGGAAAGACCAAATGGGAGGGCCTTGAACTGGTAGTAGTCCCCCGGGAAGAAAAACAAAGGTATTTGCAGTGGGAAGGGTGAATAGGAATATGCAGGTAGGCATCCTGCATGTCCAGAGCTCACAGCCACTGTTGCAGCTGAAGAAGGGGCAGAAGACTCTGCAAAGAGAGCATTCTGAACCTTTTGTACTCCACGAACAAGTTCAGGGAGCTGTGGTCTAGAATCGACCTCACTGCCTCCAGACTTCTTCGGAACCAGGAAGAAATGGGAGTAGTAACCCGTCCCCCAAGGTGAGATGAGACGGGTTCTATCGCGCCTTCAGAAGAAGGGAGGATATTTCTTCCCGACCAGAAGAAGGTGTCCTGGGGAGTAAGACGACCCGGGGTTCATATGGTGGCTTCTGAAGAAACTCTATTGAGTATCCTTCTGCTATCAGCTGGAGCACCCAAGTGTCTGAAGTGATCCTCTCCCAAACCCGGTAGATGGAAGGAGAATCTCCCTCCACGGTTCCTCTGGGAGACCCAGAGGCTGTGGGAGAGGAGAAGAGTCAGGAGGTGTGGGGCAGCATCGTGGCTGAAGCTCCAGCTGATTTTTTGGGCGGGGGGCTTGGCAGCTGGAGGGGCCCAACCTTTGTTGGCCCGCTTTCCCTGAGGTTTTGCTTTGGGCCGAGAATGTCTGCGAAAGGGACGCCGCTGAGCCTGAGGGGACCTGTACAAGGAGTCAACAGACTTTAATGCAGTACCCTTCTCCTGCAGATTGGTGATGATGTCCTTGACACTGCCACTGAACAGCACTGAACCCCTGAAGGGAGCGTCCTGGACAGCAGACTGCACCTCCGGGACCAAACCTGACACCCGGAGCCAGGCATGATGCTGTAAACCCACGGCGAAAGCCGAGCTCCAACCAGCAGCGTCCACTGCATCGTATGTGGCACGAAACATGTGCAGACTGGCCGAACGCGCAGACCAGACTAGATCAGCCACTTCCTGCTTCGTCTGTGACTCAGGAAGGGAGTCCAATTTAGATTCCACCTCGCTAAGCATCGACTTCTGGTAATCCCCCATGTGAGCAACATAGTTCAGGGCCCTGCTTCCCAGAGTGGATGAAGCATAAACCATCTTTCTGTACTGGTCCAGAAGGCAGGATTCCTTGTTGGGTGGTGACGAGCTCAAGTGCTTAGGGTTAACTGAACAGCTGTGAGCGGTGCTAATCACGACCGAATCAGCCCTGGGGTGTGAATTCAAAGAATCAACACCCTCCAGAGCCTGATATAGCCTGTCCGACTTCCTCAGAAAGGGGACTAATGCCAACGGTTGTTTCCAAATAGTGGACACAAGGTCGGCATGAGGCTCAATCCAGGGTGGAACCAGAGTGGGAGCGGTCTCGGGCAGATCCAGGTGCGCAAGTTTTTTAACGCTGTGGATCTGGCTCCAAGGATTGCAACTGATGAACAGCCTGGATTTTACGCAGCAACTCCAGGAAAGAAGGATCCTCCGGAGGGGACTTCGGAGGAGTCCTTGGCCTGGGCCTGGGCTTGTCTGGAGTGCGTGGCTTGTCGTACGGATAGGAGCGGCCGTCGGAGTCATCTGAGGAGGATGAAGAAGAAGAGGAAGACCCCTCCCGGTGCGGTGGAGGAACAGACCCCTTGGGAAACCATCGGGGAAGAGTATCCTCCCCTGCCCTGGAACGCTCCCCTCTGGTGTCGGGGCGTAGTCTCTCACCTCAGATGCCAGGGGGTCCAGAACTGGGTCTGGCATTAGAAGATGGCTCTCTACTTCCCTGGTGAGCTCAGCCTTGGCCTCAGCCCACCAGGAAGCCAGAGTCTCCTTCAGATCCACTGGTGGCTGAGGGGGTGGTGGAGGAGGGTACGGATACTGGGGATATCTGTATGGCGCATATCCGTAACCCGACGGCGGAAAGCCCAGTGTCTGGTACTTGGGCACTGTGTACTGTGGTGTCGGGTAGGCCAGCATCGGGTACTGGCGTGCCAGATACTGTGGACCTGGATATGACAGCATCAGATACGATGGAGTCGGATACCCAGGCACCAGGGGCTCTGAAGGAGCAGAAGGCCTTGGGAACAGCCCAGCAGGCGGGCCCGGAACGGGAGGCACGGCGTAGGGGCAGTGTCTGGCAAGGGAATATCGCTGAACGTCGGGTAGGCTGGCACTGGTGTCCGAGGATCCGACGTCGGGTCATCTGGCCCAGCGGGAGGGAGACCTGATGGCAGCGTGCCAACATCCTCTATGTCACCTGGGGAAGAGGGGCTAACATCCCTGGGGTCCAGCAAGGGAGACGCTGGAGCCTCGTAATGCAATGGACGTTGCGGCGAATTCGGGACGACGGATAGGCCCAAAGGGTCCGTTGTTGGCTCCAACCCGAGCGGCCACTGGAGGGGCCGACGTCCGGCTCACCGGCGGATGTCGGAGGGAGCGGCGTCCGACTTATGGACCCTATACTCTTGAAGGTCGCAATGGAGAGGCGGCCTTGGCGGGCGCTCTAGAGGCTGCGCTGCCCGAAGGGTCAGGCGCCTTATCAGCCTTGGCCAGGCGGGCGCCGGAGGAGCCGACGTCTGGCTAACCGGGGCCACTCGGACCAGAAGGCCGCACGATGGAGGGCTTACTGGGAGTGACAGCCTCCTTTGACCCGGAGGCTCCCAAATGGCCTGAGCACGAGCCTGACAGGAGGGTCGACACAGCCTTGGAAGCCTCCAAGACGGCCATTGCGGAACGGTCCCCCGGAGGGAACGTTACCTGCAGCACTGCGACCCCAGCTGAGATCATGGCAACCGTAGTAGAGGAGTCCCAGTCCTTCTTCTTGTGATGGCCCTTCGAAGAAGTAGAGGCCTGCCTGAGTTTTTTCAGCTCCTTTTCCATGGAGGTCATATTAAGTTTGAGAACGTGGCCCTCCAGGGACTGCTGCCTCCGCTTTTGGGTGGCTGCATTAAACTGCTGGCAGAGCTGGCACTTCTCCATGGGGTGGTCAGGCCTAGGCAAAAAAGGCACTGGGAGTGTCCATCCTTATGCGGGAGCTGGGCGTTGCAGGAATCGCACTTGTTTTTGTGTTTGGAGGGAGTCGGGGACGACACATACGGCAGCTGAGGTAAATACTGACGAAAATAGTAAGAAATATCGAAAAGAGATGGTAAAACTACCGATGATGAGACTGGCGAAGCAATGAACTTAACGCATGAGGTGCTAACTCGAGCTAATGGTGGAAAAGAACTGGAAGGCAGGCATGGGGACTGCCCTTTATACATGACGCATGACATCGGGTCACCCGACGGGGTGGTCTCCGCCAGAGACTGCTAGCTAGAATTTTTCCGTGGGGTACTGACACTAGCCAGCTTCAGTCCTATTTGTAATTACCTACTGCAAGAGCCCTCTCAAATTAAGATCAATACCTGTGTAGAGAAAAAAACTGCAGCACACACTATTTGCAGTAGCTATCCAGATGCTTGTGGTTAGAACAGTATAATCATGGGCAGGCCAGCTGGTAAAGCAGTGGCACTACTGCTTGCCATGCCGACGACCTGGGTTTGGGAACGAGCCCGAGTCGGACAGCCAGCCGACAGAAGTAAGCCGAATGTCCTACAGGACACTCTCAACCTTGGTGAGGAAGGGAAGCCAGACTCCATTGTATTACTGCCACCTGGGTGACCACAGGTGGCAGTGCAAGCAGAGCCACAAAGTTAGAGAGAACACCATCGTGCTCGGACGTGCAACACATGCGCACGTGTGCATGCATGTTGAAGGCTCTTCTTGGCATCTTAGGGGGGCTATGACAGAAAAAGAGATATATGCCAGATGATGCAGGAGGATGTCCACTCTTCACCGCAGGCCCTCCACTGCTAACCAAGGTGCTCTCCTCTGAACCACCACCAGAGTCTCCGTCGGGGTAGAGCTCTGGGGATTAGCCAGAGTGTCAGTAGGAGGAGAGGTAAGTCCCAGGGAAGGCAAGTGAGATGGCTGGGTGAGTGGGTAGGATCAATGGGGGCCGGCTGGTAAGAGGGGGAAGCATACTAAAACAAAACAAAAAGAACAATATTTATTTATTTATTTTTATTTAGCTTTTGTTAACCGGGTAAGTGCACTAACCATACAATGACTACTTTCAGGCACGACCCGGGAGAGTACAGACATGCCGAAGCTTAACAGGATTCATTGTTCACTTGTGAACATAAGCAGGAGGCTGGTAAGGACAGAGGTCTGAGGTTATATTCTGTTTTAACTGAAATATTTGAATAGTTTTGTACATCTAAATTAGTTTTGTGTGTTAAAATTACTACTTTGAGTTAGAACTGTTACTTGGGCTGTGATATTGTAACTTTTGAGGCTTGGGAACACTTGTTTGGCAGTGATAATTAGAGTGAAATTTAAATGTGATACTGAAAAGCCACTGGGGGTTGGGATTGAAGGGCTGTGTATTTCTGTTTGGGACTGAAATTGGAGCAACAGGAACTGGTGGGCCTGTGACATCATACAGTACCTGATGTCTGCATACACACACCGTTAGTGGGACTGGACACACACTGGTCTGTATGTGTTTGTGAGACTTGGGAACTTTATTGGTGGGGTTGAAATTGGGTTTGTAAATAACTGCAGTCAGTATAGAGAGAAACTGTATTCCAGGAGGAAGGGACTGAGAAAAGGGGTTGTGCCATTATAAACAGAGGGGGACAAACAGGGTGGCCATATTCCACCATGGCAGGCATCTTCAGAAGGGTTGTAGGCTGCACAGGCTGTGGGATGGCAATAATTCTCAATTGGGCCTGGAGAGAGGGAGGCTGCCCACTCTGTAGACAGCTATCTTATATCAGAAGTGAGGTATATTGGTTAAGGAGTAAGCTGGGGGGGCTGTCCAAGGATAAGGGGTGTGGATATGGGCAGCAGAAGGGTGGGGCTGAGGGGAGGCTGGGGCAATGCTCTGAAATTACAGGACATTATGTTGCACAGCAGGAGGGGATATTAGGGACAGAGGACCCTTAGATAGGGATGTTGAGCTAAGGGACAGCGTGACGGGTGAACATTCGACCAAAGAGAGTGGAGGGAAGAGTCAGGAGGGGCTGTTGTGGGAAGCCTAGTAGAGCAGACATTGAGAAGGGAGGGCTGTTGTGGGAAGCCTAAAACAGCAGACTGTGGGAAGGGGCCCCTAAGGAGAACAGAGCAAGAGGGGAAGAAGAGGGCAGTTTAGAGGGAAGTCAGGGAAACTCGAGTTACTTGATGGAGGCTGACAGAGTGTCACAATAAATTTGAGCTACTAAGCAACCTAGAGGGGGAGGAAGGGGTTGGTGGAAATGAGGAAACTGATACAGAGGCCGGGAGGAGGGAGTCAGATACCCATAGGGCATCACAGACTGGCAATGGAAAGGATAGAAATAGTCCCAGAGGGAGAAGAGGAAACATAAATGTTAAGCAGATGGGGGAGATGCAACATATTGCAGACATGAGGGAGGAGAGCATGACTGGAGAGAAACTGGGAGACAAGGAGGTGGGAGAGGAGCCCCCCCTTCAGCAGGGGGGTCAGTACCAAGGATGGGGCCCTAGCTAAAGGGGACCCACAAAGAGCCTCTGGAGGCAGGGGTACTATTACAAGGGGGGGAAGAAGGCAGTGTGGGGAAGGGGAAACCATCAGGGCCAGGATAAATGGTTCGGATAAGAGAGGGTTAAAGGGACACCTATTCAGGGGTCTGAGTTAAGTGAGGCAAAATAACGAGGAGGCAGAAGGGAGGGTGACAAGGGGTCTCAATAAGGCAGGAAGACTCCCATGGGTGGAGATCACGAATAAAGGGGGATGGGGGCTGAGAGGGCATAGTGGAGTAACCATAAGGATGATGGCGGTGTTAAGGTTCTGTTATTGGGAGACTCGATGATTGGGGTATCCAGTGGGAGGGACAGGGGTGGATGCCATAGCCAGGTGAAGGTAGTAAGTATCTCTGGGCTGACAGTGCACAGAGCAAAGTTCATGGTGTATGAACTGGTTAGGGATTGTGGAGGGAAACCAGATTTTCTGGTGCATTTGGGAACTAACGATCTAGAGGGAAATAGCATTTTGGAAATCCAAGCAAGCTTCCAAGAACTTGCCAGAGTCTGTCGGGATAATGGATGCAACATTTCATTTTTGGAGATATTGTCAGTACCAAAGGTCTCAGTGGAGAAAAAAATGAAGATCACAGAGGTTAATGACTGGCTCATGAAGTGGGGTGAAGAGAGTGGGTTGTGGGTGTTAGGGAACTGGAAAGGAGTTTGGGAGGATAAGGGACTGTATGCCAAGGACAGGCTTCATCTTGCCCCATTAGGGAAGGAAGTCCTTAAACAGGGGATGGCTGACTACATTCAAGAAAGGTGGGGTTTAAACTTGTGAGGGGGAAGGGATAAGGGAGGGCTGCTGAAGCCCTCTCCTCCAGATGAGGAGTAGCCTTCAAACCCAAGGGGAGGGAAACAGACTGGGGTGGAGGTTTCAGGTGGAGCAGAGGGAGGATGGAAGTATAAGGAACCTGGGTGAGGTTCAACAAAGGGATCAGGGATAAGGGGTGGGGTTGGTGTTAGTAAATGCCAGGAGCTTGGGAAACAAGTTGCCAGAGTTCCAGGCCATGCTGTTCGGGGGCGGGGGGGCGGTGTGTGGATGTGGCGGCGGTCACGGAGACGTGGGCCAACAAACACCATGACTGGGACCTAAACGTGCAGGGGGACACTATGCTTAGGAAGGATAGAAAGGAGGGCAGAGGGGGTGGAGTGGCTATGTTCATTAGAGATGACATAGAAATTGCTAGGGTAGAAGAGGCAGAGGAAACGTGGAGGCCTTATGGGTCACTCACGATCCCCAGCAGGAGATAAGGTCAAGCTGGGTGTAGTATAGGCCCCCCGGGATGAGTGATGTTCTAGAGGATGGTTTGCTGGACAACATCATTGCCCAGTGTGGACCAAAAGGGGAAGGAGTGGTGTTGATGGGGGACCTTAATATGCCAGGTACAAACTGGGGAACCATGTCCGCTAAGGTGGCCAAGGAGCAGAGGCTGCTGGATGGCTTCCAGGATGTTTTCTTAACACAGCATGTAATGGAGCCCACAGGGGAGGAGCATGTCCTGGACGTGGTTCTGGCAGATGGGGATCTGTAGGGACCTGGTTGTAGAGGACCCTGACTGGGAGCGACCACCAATACTGTCTGGTTTCAAATAAGCATGGGGGTTGAGATCTAGGACACTGGCAGTGGACTTCAGGGGGCAGACTTTGTGGCATAGGGAATATTCTCAAGGATCACTTGAAGGGATTACATCAATGACAAGTGTGGAAAGGAGATGGGAGGTCATAAACGGGACTTCATGAGGCAGTCAGGATCTGCGCTAAGTTGAAGCAAAGGAGCAAGGTCACATAAACCATGCTGGTGGTCCAGTGAGGTACAGGTAGCGGTCAGAGAAAAGAAGGCGCCTACAAAAATATAAAACAACAAGAGGGATAGGGATAAGGAAATGTACCATCTTGCATCTAGAAAAGTCACCGGATGGTGGGGGAGCAAAGTCCAGTAAAGAGCAACGACTGGCACAGGGATACATGGAGGGAAAAGGGGTTCTTCGGTACATTGGGGAGCGGAGAAAACTAAGGGCCATCTCAGCAGATTGAGATCAGAAGGAGGTGGGTGGAAGAGGCGAGGGACCAGGCAGAGGTATTTACCGAGTACTTTGCCTCTGTGTTCAGTAGGGAGGGGGATGGGATATCTACAAAGCAAGGCACAATGGGGATAGAAGCGGCAGTGAGTGGGATCACGGGAGCAACAGAAATGGAGCAAGAGGGAGGGAGAGGTACCCCAGGGGTGTCACATCTGGATAAGGATAAAAAGGCCAGTAAGGTGGAGGGGACGGATGATGCTATCTCCACCAAAAGGGTGTGGTTAGCCCTCAAGGCCCTAAAGAAAGACAAATCTCCTGGGCCAGATGGCATTCATCTGAGAGTACTATGGGAATTGGCGGACATACTGGCCACCTAGGCGGAGCTCTTCAACAGGTCACTTGAGACAGGGAGGGTACCTAGAGATTGGCGAGAGGCACATGTGGTGCCAATCCATAAAGGAGTCGAGGAAGTACCAGGTAACTATAGACCCATCAGTTTGACCTCGGTGGTGGGAAAATTAATGGAGGGTATACTAAAGGAACGATCGGGGGTGTACTTGGAGGAGGTGGGAGGTCTGGATAGTCGGCAACATGGGTTTGTGCGAGGTAGATCATGTCAAACCAATATTGTGGAGTTCTACTAATGGGAACATCAGAACTGGACAGGGAAAGCCTGTGGATGTTATTCTTGGACTTCAGCAAGGCGTTTGACTCTGTCCCCCACAATGGTCTGGTGGAGAAACTGATGGGGTTAGGAGTAGGCCCTTTGATGGTCAGATGGATTGAAAACTGGCTAGCTGGACGCACCCAGAGAGTAGTGGTCTGTGCGGAGCTCTCAAACCCTAGAGAGGTTGGTAGTGGGGTACCGCAGGGCTCGGTCCTGGGTCCGATCCTGTTTAATGCATACATATCGGACATCAGGGAGGGTATAGAGTGTGAAATGAGTCTTTTTGCTGATGACTCCAAGATGGGAGCAGTAGTTGAGGGAGAAGAGGGGATGTTGGCCCTGCAAAGGACCTGGACACCCTAAAAGCTGGGCTCACACATGGAAATTAATTTCAATATCACCAAGTGCAGGTGTTGCATCTGGGCAGAGAACCCTAAACACAGATACACCCTGGGAGGGAGGCGCTGGAGGCCTCAATGGGGAAAACGACCTAGGGGTCATGGTGGATGCATGTATGAATAACTCTGAGCAGTGCAGGAGAGCGGCTAGCAAGGCAAACAGGATGTTGGGATGCATGTAAGGGGATCACCTCTAGGAGCAAGGAAGGATTCTGCTGCTGTACAATGGACTGGTTAGACCACACCTTGAGTACTGTGTACAGTACTGGAGACCACACTTGAGAGGACATACAGCTCCTGGAGAGGTACAGAGGAGGGCAACTAAGATGATACGAGGCTAGGAGTTTAACGTATGAGGACAGACTTGAGGGAGCTCTGCCTGTTTTCATTGGAGGAGGGAGAGACAGGGGACATGATTGAGGTCTTCAAGTACCTCAAGGGAATAAATAGGTAAACATGGAGGGATCTTTAGACTAAAGTAGGGAGGTATCACCAGAGGGCATGGTTTGAAGGTGGAAGGGTGAGGGGAAAAGAGGAGGAGGTTTTTCACTGATAGAGTGGTGGACCCTTGGAATGCACTACCTGGCGAGCTGGTTCAGAGATCCACAGTGGAGAGCTTCAAGAAAGGGTAGGACAGACACAGAAAGTGGATGTATCAGATGATGGCCTGGCCCGGGGGTGGGAATGGATGAGGGTATCCTGGAACACAAGGGGTGGGAGGGCCTTGGCACCCAACTAGGGATCTGAGGTTCGAGTAAGACTGATAGACTGTGAAGGCCTAATCTGCTGGCAAATAGTATGTTAGTATGTTAGATAACAAATTATAAGTGCTTTACGTACAATGAGTTAAAGAGGATACAATATATCAGAGACATACCGAATAGACCATTCATAAGTTCACAGGCGCCTAACTATGCAATGAATAGAGAGGACCTTGGACAATAAATTATCAGGTAACATACCATATGAACAGAACAAGTTACACAAAAACAATAACAGGTAATACAAAAGGAAGAAATAACCACTGAGAGCAGGGGGTGTCATTAAGGAAAAGGTCAGTAAGTGAGGAAGAGGGGATCAAGCCATGAAATTAGATTATATGAGTGCATGTAAGTGTAAGGGAGATGCCTGCAGTGCAAGACTGTATATGGGCAGGGAAAGGGAGCCGGCTGAGGGACAGGCTGAGGCAGTAAGAGGGTTATATAGAGGTGAGGAAATACTATTGTATGGCCAGAGACATCAGTCATTAGGTAGGGTGCAAGCAGGAACAGGTATCAGCAATCAGCAGATTCGAGCACAGTTTTCTCTTAAAGCACGTGGGAGCAAGAAAGTCTGATGTCGAGGGGAAGGGAATTCCACAACTGTGGAGCCACATGCTCAAATGCAACAGTTCCTTTCCTAGTGCGGCACCTCGGCAAATTCAGAAAGGATTTATCAGCTGATCGTAGACCATGGAGTGTGTCCTGAGGAATAAGCATAGCTGCAAGACACCTAGGGGTTTGATTTCGAATTATCGAATCAATAAGAGAGCCAAGGTAGTATTTCCTACTAGCTAACGGAGACAGACAACCAAGATCATTATAAAGCTAAGTAGTAGTTTTTTTGTTGTTTTTTTTTTTTGCCTCTGCTCTCTGATCTTAAATTTTGTAACACCTGTTGGTTTGTCCTCAGATTGTGTATGTCATTAACAAATTACTGGCATCCTGTATCTTTTGTAAATTGCAGCTTTTACTGTGTAATATGTGACTGCATGATTTGCAGATTTTTACATATCATTTGGAAAACAGAATTTGTTGGCAGATAGGGAACTGCTTGGCCAGACCAGTCTGCCCATTTTTCTCTACCTGCAGTATTACCGAGACCCTACTTGAGCTCCAGCTCTTCCTCCCTCTGTTCCTTTCCTCCAAGATTCCTTATACCTATCCCATGCTTTCTTGAACCCCACCACTGTTTTTGCCCCAACAACCCAGCTGGTAGGCTGTTCCAGGAATCCACTACTCTTTCTGTGAAGAACTTCCTCGTCTCTCTCTCCTGAGTCTATCCCCTTCCAGCTTCATAGCACGTCCCCTTGTCCTTGAGCACCTTTTCTTCTGAAAAATACTCCCCTCCTGTACATTATTTACCCCTGTGAGGTATTTAAAGGTCTCTATCGTATTCCCCCTCTCCCTCCTCTCTTCCGGGGTGTACATATCGAGTTCCTTTGGTCTCTCCTTGTAGGGTTTTTATGTAACTTACTCCGGGTCACCCCTGAAAAAGGGACGTCGAGTACCAGTGGGTTTACCCAGTCAACAAAAAAACAAATATTAGATTTGTTAGGTCTGTGGATGGTACCATTGCTGTCTGGTGTAGCACTGCAATATGAAACAGGGACACTTTAGGTCTGGAAAAGAGCACTGGTCCATCCAGTCTGCTGTTATTCCATACTAACAAGTTTATCCAGAAATGTGTTACTCTTCAAAGTATTTATTCAATGTTACCCTGAAGACAGCAAAGGTACTCTATGCTTATTCTACCTTTTATGGCAAACCATTCCACCAGTGAATACCCGCACAGTAACATGTTCCTCTACAACCCTTTTGAAACTTCTGCTACTCCGTCTAAACTCATGTCATATCCCTTTTTCTTCTGCTCTGTGCCAGTATATACAGACAATAGACATTCCGGCAGAAGATTAAAGAAAGGCCTAATGGCGGTGCTAGACCTATCGGGTTTACCGAGTGAATGCAGAGATCCAGGGCACGATGTACTGGCCTATAACAGGGTGATTATCGAAGCCCTGGATTCTCTTGCTCCTGTTCGTGTTCAACCTCTCACCCTCCACCCTAAGTTCCCATGGTTTGATGGGGGCCTTGAGGTTGACAGGCTTAGACTGATGGACAATTATACTGTCTATCAATCAGAAATCTCCCATAAGAAGGCAGAATTTCTGTTCAGGGAGACTGCCGCCACGCAGAACTGACCAGCTCAGCTCTTTCGGACCGTGGACAGATTGTGCAATCCAATCTGTCTGCAGTCTGGGGGAGCTTTGTCTCTGGACAGATGTGACGAGTTTGCTCGATTCTTCGTGGATAAGGTTGCCACCATCAAGTCTGGGATCCGCCCAATCCCCTCTATAGGGTATTGCGATGGCCGGCAAGGGGATGCAAACCCCCAGCCTGTCTGATCCGTCTTTGTCTGGCCTGACATTGTGAGGATTATCCAGACTTTGTGGCCAACCAGCTGTAGTTTTGACCCGGGCCCAATGCACCTCTTAGTGGGGTGCACGGAGGAGACTGGCCCGGTCCTGGAGGAGATGGTCTGAATGTCATTGGAGAGGGGGGTCTTTCCAGACCCCCTTAAGGAGGCAGTCATTCAACCACTCGTGAAAAAACCCTCCCTTGACCCAGACTGTCTTGCCAACTACAGACCCATCTCTAACCTGCCCTTTGTGGGTAAGGTTATTGAAAGGCTGCTGCAGTTGGATGACCATTTATCTACCCATGTCTCTGATGTTCTCCAATCTGGATTTAGGAAGAAGCACAGCACCGAGACAGCCTTTGTTCAGGTAGTGAATGATCTCCTTATAGCAAAGAGATCGAAGGGCCGTTCCATCTTGGTCCTTCTTGATCTCTCAGTGGCATTGACATGATCGATCATGGTGTGCTTCTGGATTGCCTCCCGGTTCATCTGTGGACTATCGGGTACTGTCCTCAGATTGTTTGGATCTTACTTCAGGGCAGGGCATGAGAGAATAGTCTCAGGAATTTATTCCTCTGACCCTCTGCCTCTGCAGGGTACCACAGGGCTCCATTTTAGTACCAATACTGTTCGTTGTCTATAAGCTGCCACTAGGGGACATCCACAGGCGGTACAGTTTGAGTTTTCACTGCTATGCAGATGATACTCAACTGTACTTATCCTTTGTACCTGAACAGGGAGATATCCTCTTGGTGTTTAACAACTGCTTATCCAAGATCCATGACTGGATGAGTGCCAGCTGGCTGAGACTAAATCTGGACAAGACCAAGGTGTTGGTTGTGGACCCGGGTCGGTGGGAGGTTGGGTTGTAGGCTGGGCAGCCCTCTGGTCTTTGGCTAGGGGATGCCCAGCTCGCTACCGCTGACCGGTTGCATAACCTTGGGGTTATTTTTGATGATGGCTTGATCCTTAAGTCACAGGTGTCAGCTGTTGCCGAGTCCTCTTTCTATCATCTGAGGAATATCGCCCGGGTGAAGCACCTGGTCCCCCCTTAACATCTTCCGACTCTGGTCCATGCCTTCATGACCACTCGTCTGGACTACTGTAATGCCCTTTACCTAGAGCTACTGGGAACTGATATCTACCATATGCAGCTGGTGCAGAATGCAGCTGACAGGCTGCTGACTGGTACTCCCAGGACCAGTCACATTACGCCTGTGCACCGTGGGCTGTACTGGCCGATGGTGACATATCATCTTCAAGGTTGGCTTGCTGACCTACAGTATAAAGCCCTACATGGTCAGGGGCCTCGTTATCTGCAAGATCTCCTGTGTCCTTACCGCCCTTCCCGGTCACTCCGATCCACCAACGAGGGATTGCTGGAGATTCCCAGGGTGCGTTTGCAGTCATCTGGGGGCCGCTCTTGTTTTTAAGTGCCCCCACCCTATGGAAATTTCTACCGTCAGGTAAGGAACTGCCTGACCATCCAAACCTTCAAAACAGAACTTAAAACCTATCTGTTTGGCCTTGCCTTCCCTGATTTTGGTCCGGGGTCAGCTGGGGAGACAATTTTACTGCCTCCACAGAGGACTCCCGCTTACTCTCTGAAAGAAATCCAGAAGGGGTCTCCTTTGTCTGTCCTCCCCATGACTACACATCAAACACCATGTCAGCCCTATTTGCATATGGCTTCATCATGTTGACATGGTACATCCTTTCAGTCTGTCTTCTGTCAGGTAACTCCACAATGTAGTTCCATCATTTACCTTCCTACCCACTTTTATGCGTTCCTGCCACTCCAGCTTGCAGCTTGTCTTTCTGGACGAATAAGGACCATGACTTCCTGACTCACCATATGCGGCTGACTCTCTGGCTCTGCGATCGTACCACACCTTTTGTTTCTGTTGGGCAGCTGCCAGGTTTGCTCTGGGCTGTCCCCATAAGCTCCTTCAGCCGTTCCCTAAACCAAGGACATAATCCACAATGGGAGTTCCCTGGGTGGCGTGCTTGCCTTCCCAGTCCTCCCGGATCAAGTCTAGGGGCCCATGTACCCGGCGTCCATATAAAAGAGTTTGAAGGGGGAAAATCCTGTCTACTCTTGGGGCACCTCCCTGTATGCAAACAACAGGCGGGGAAGGTATTTCTCCTAGTCCCTCCCATGTTGTTCAGCAAACGCCCGGAGCATTGACTTTAGGGTACCACTGAATCGTTCCACAAGCCCATTGGCTTGTGGGTAATATGGTTCGTGCATCTCTGCACCACCCCACACTTCTCCCATAAACATTTCATCAGGTCCGACATGAAGGAACCCCCTCCATCAGTGATTACCTCCTGCGGTACCCAACACAGGAGAAAATCCCAAGTAAGGCATCTGCCACTTTGTCCTCAGAGAGGATAGGGCGACTGCCTCTGGGTACCGGGTAGCATAATCCACCACAGTCAGGATGAATCTCTTCCCTGAGGAGCTGGGGGTATTTAAAGGCCCCACAATATCCATTCCCACCCTCTGGAATGGCTCCTCCACTATGGGCAAGGGGATCAGGGCGGCTTGGGTTTTCTTGCCCGCCTTCCCTATTTCTTGGCACTGGTGACAGGACCTGCAATACTCCTTCACCTGCTGGGTGAAGTTCGGCCAGTAGAAATTCTGGGCCAACCGTTGCGTTGTGCGCTCTATTCCCAGATGACCAGACAAGGGAATATCATGTGCAATCTTGAGCAACTGCTCACAATATCCCTGGGAACGACAAGCTGCCTGCCTAGCATCCCTCCCTCTGTCTGTACTGCCTGTGTATACATAAGTCCATTTTTCCAATAAACCTTATGTCTGCCGTCACCTCCTTGTGTGCCCTCCGAGTCTGCCCAAGCCCTCAGCTTCTCTAAACTAGGGTCACTCCTCTGAGCAGCTGCAAACCCCTCACACAGTCCCAAGGTATGGGACAGGTCCCCTTCAGTCGCTAAACTAGGGTCCCTAGCATTGCGTCAGAGCCCTCAGGATCACTGTCAATCCTAACCCTCTGACATGGGGTCACCCTCCTCTTTGGAGTAACCCTCTGTAACTGTGTGGTCACTTGCTACTGGGAAATTTCTACCCCTTTTATCAGTCTCCCATCTGGAGAGACAGGCTGGGGAACCAGCCTCTCAGCGAGTTTTCACACTGGTTTCTGTGGGGTTCAGGGAACTATTATTTTCCCTTGCCGCTTGGCTATGGGTAACTGCCCGTACCACCCCCTTCTGGAGACTGTTACCCAGGATCACATCCACTGCTAATGTGTTGGCTACAGCCACCTGTTGCACTGTTCCCCCTGTTTCACCCCAGTCCAGGAGAACAGTAGCGAGTGGCAATGTTTTCTCTTTACCAGTAAACCCTTGTACAGTTACGTATTTATTGGGTATAAGCTGACTAGGCTGTACCAGATCCCCCTTTACCAATGTCAGGGATGCCCCTGTGTCCCTTAACCCCTGCGTCTGTACCCCATTCACCATGACTGGGTGCATGTGTTCCCTCATGTTCACTGGCATGCTTCCAGGGACACACAAACAACCCACTTCTTTTCTAGCACCCTGTTGTGTATTATGCCTCGCCTTTCTGGGGCACTGTCTGGCAATATGCCCAGTTTCTTTACACAACCAACAGGCATTTCTTACTTCAGAGAAATCTTTTCTTTGAAACCTGGTGCTAACTGGTTTCGGTGGAGGCAGTGAGGGTTTTAGCTGCCCTGAAGGCATGCTTTTCCTTTTCTGCGTTGCCACGCCCGCCCCGTTCATTCTCAGAGCAGGTCTGCTCTTGGCATATCGGTCCAAGAGTTCAGCAGCCTCTTGCACCATTTTTGGATCTCGGTCCTCCAGCCAGGTTTTTAGCTCTGCTGGGCATGCCCAATAAAACTGTTCTAATAAAATCACATTTTCAATTTTATCAACAGAATTTGCCTCAATTCCTTCCCACCAACGTTTTAAAAACCGACGTAGTTTCGTGGCTAACTCCTCGTAGCTCATAACAGGATTCTCCCGAGCTTACAGAATTTAGCTCTGTATGATTCGCAGTTAATTCAAACTTTTTTAACAGTGCAGCTTTTAGCTTGCTGTAATCACTGCTGTCTTCATTGTCCATTTGACTCAGTGCATCTCGAGCTTTCCCGGTAAGTAGCGGGGATAGCTGGAAGCTCCAGGACTCTCTAGGAATTTTAGCCTGAATACAAACTTTTTCAAAAGAATTTAAAAAGGTGTCCATGTCCTCCTCTTCCTTAAACTCAGCTATTAATTTGGAGTTCAATTTGTAATCCAGTCCTGCAGTCCCAGTTAAACCCAAGCCACTTACCTGCTCTGGTGCCGCTGGTTGGAGTCGTATCTTCTTCAGCTCGTGTTGCCTCTGGTGCTCCTCTCTTTTCTCCTCTGCAGCTCACTGGTGCTGGCGCTCCTCACGGTCTGCCTCCCTCTGTTGTCGCTCTGCCTCACAGTCCTCCTCTCGCTCTCTCCTCTCCTGGGACTCCAACTCCATCCTGTGCAACTCAATTTGCAGTTTGAGTACTTCTGGATTCAGGTGGTCATTCCCTGCTGCTGTGGCCCTTCACTCCTTTTCAGTCACGGTCGGTGACTCGCTGCTCTGGGTATCTGCTACCATCAGGGCCTCTATGAGGTTCTGCTTTTGGGCTGTCACCTCGAACGGGACTCCACTGTCCCCACACAACTGCTTCAAGTAATCTACAGTGTGCCTGCTGTAGTCGGAAGCCATCTTCTTCCATGACTACGGCTACTCTGACTTTGCACTTTAGAAAAAAAAAAAGGTAGGAACTTGACTGTACACCAAGTGATATACAGTTCTGTTTCCTTTTTAAATAAAACTCTGTCTTTTCTTTCTTTGCAAGAGAGCCTATGGTCTCAGCTGACACAGAACAATAAAACTTGTGATACCAAAATAAGGCCACCGCTGCCAACCAATCTGTCACAGATTCACTCAGCAGGTCAGGCCCTCTACTCCCCAAGGTGCCAACCTCTGAGCGCAATCTTGTGAACAGTGTAACAGACAAGGTAACCCTCTTGTCTGTTTTTTATGAGTTCGGATCAACCTTTGGTCTCATGTTCTGAAGAGATTCAAACTGTTAACCTCTTGCTAGCATACCCAATGCACAGGCTCAGTCAGATATGTCTGTCTTTGGGGGACCAGATATCTTTGCCTACGGGCACCTAACCAGGCGTGCAGAAATGAACCCTTTAAAACTTTAATAAAGACCTCAGATTTAAAACGCTTTTCTTTCCAGTTTGGTACCACCATACAAGCTTATGTCTGCAGTCTGCTATAACCATAAATATTTCTTAGCAAAAGAAAGCAATTCAAAGACAGACCAGGTATGCTCTAAAATTAGAGTTTTTACTAAAATATATAATAATATGTCAAACATACAACACAAATTAAGTATCACAAGACATACATATCTTTAAACAAAACAAGGTTTAAAACATTGCAATTCCTACAACAATATTTAGATTGGTCTAGCTTTCTAAATACCGTTTTCAGTGCTCAGATGTTTTCTTGGTCAGTGTCAGATAAAAGTGTGTCTATAGTGAAACAGAATAATCTCTACAAGCTGTATTTGCCAACCCCTTTTGGATGAGGTCATCCAGCTCCTCCTCTGTCAAAATATCTAAAAAATATATATTTCTATACAACCACAGGATGTAATTTCAAAGTATTAATTCTGCAACCTTAGCATAACTCAAGTTTCAAAGAACACTTTGATCCCAGGATGAGTTTCCTCCCTCCAGGACATGAAGGAACATTTACACTTCGCAACCCTGTGTAAGAACTTGAGTTTCCTTCCAACATTGTAAAATAGATATTTCAGGGCTTAGCTACAAATAACCCACATCCTAACTAAGGCTATAACACGCAAACTCTTAGGAGTTAATCTAATCACAGAGATCTGCTGATCAGCATATCCTGTTCTGTTAGAACTGAAACCTGGGGTGAGTGAGGTCATTCCAAGTGCACTAGCATTTCCAGCAGACAAATTCAATACCACATTTCTGTTATCTTTAAGAAATAAAAATGATACAGCACTCAGAGCTGGCTGTCTCGTCACATTAATCACCTACTTCAGCCTTTTAACCATCAAACCAAGTCAATGGCGCACCCCTCCCTCACACTGAAATCAAACCAAAGAACCCTAAAGAATGTCACAGAAGCACTTTAAATGAATCCAGAAGCACCCTCCTTCACACAGGAATCAGACCAAAGAATGGCTCAGCATGCCATAAAATACTTTATAACATGGGGTAAAAAATACAGTAAACCAACTGGTGGAATCCCACCATGTGACTAACAGTCCGGGTGAGAAGTCCAAGTGGCTCAATCTCTGTGGAACAGTCGGACTTTTCCAGTGGGCAGGCAGACAGTTCCCTGTGTGGCAGCCATTAAAATCCTTGCTAAGTGAGAGTAAGACAGCTGCATGATACCGGACTGTGACTCTCCCGTGGACGCCTGTGATACCCACCCACCAGACCAGTAAATGTCATATGAAAATGCCAGCAGAAACAGGCCTCATGGTCTATCGAGTCTGCCAGACTCTGCAGCTAGCCTCAACTTGCAGCTGCCCCACCCTCCATGTCCATGTGCCTCCCTGAATGTCTTATCTCCCATGCAGTCTGCGATACCCACCCACGCTGCGGACCTCCGTCTCCCCACAGTAAATCATACATCCCTCGCCAGGGGTTATACACCTGCAGTGTGCAATACCCACCCACCACGCGGACCTCCATGTCCCCGTACTAACTCATAGCCCCGGTTCTCTCTCACCTGCAACAGTGTCAGTGGAGAGCAGGCAAACTCTGCAGAGAGACACAGGGTGCAAGCAACCCACGGCAACAATCTGCGCTCTCTCTTGATCGAGCATTATGTGATGAGTCCCCCATGCTGACAGCCTCTCGTCCTTCAACTAACCCTCATCTCCACTCCCGTCAGTCTGTGCTTATGTGTCGATGGATTAAGTTGGTGTCCGCTCGCAGTGTGTGTCCCGTCACACCCGCATTGGGCTGCAGTGTTATCCTGGGTGAGGTTGGCTTCTGCTGTCAACACGGTGTTCGGGAGAGAGAAAGCGAAGAGAGACAGAGACAGGGAATGTCCACAGCGGCGGAGCTGTGTGCGAGTGCAGTGCGGAGATATCATTGTACCTGACTGCAGTCTTAGGTGAGCGAGCAGCACAGATGATCACAGGAACAAAGACAGAGTGGTTCTGTAGCAGAGAGACAGAGTGAGAGAGAGAGAGAGAGAGAGAGAGAGAGACCCTGTATGTGTGTAGCTGCAGCAACCGGACTTCTCTCTCTCTCAGTTGCTCTGTCCTTGGTCTCTCAGACCTTCTGTACTTCTTGAAGAGTAAGTGCTTAGCAGTCCATAGAAGCAGTCACTCATTGTCTGATGTGGGAGTTGCACAGTATTGGGTGACAGACACACTTGGTGCTGTGAGCGAGTGTTGCAGAAAACCACTATTGGGATAAGAACCAGATGGGGAGAGGGTGAGAGACAGTGAGTAACGACAGTACATTTCATTGACAATTCCTGAATTGTGTTCTCTCTCTCTCTACATCTCTTTCTCTGTCTGTCAGCATTGCTAGCTCTAGAGAATGTGTGCGTCTGTCAATGCATGCTGCATTATTTGTTAGAGACTATTTTGCAAGGTGGCAGGATACAGTACTTTTTTTGCTGTTTAAACAGCAAAAAAACATCTTTTTGCATATTTTTGTTGTTTAAACATACCCCATGTTATAAGCATGATAACCACTCCAGGGTATGTAGATTTGTGGGGATAGCATGCGCCTAAGTGCGGTGAGGGGCACTTGGCCTGTGGCCTCGTGCCTCACAAACGCATCCAGGTGTGCACATTAATCACCAATAACCTTACACCCTGGAGTGGGTTATTGCTTACTTATCCCAACCAAAGAAGCACTTAAGTGCTACTGGCATTTAATTTTCCCTACCCAGACCACTGGCAGATACTGCAAGTTGCTCTCACCATTAAAAGAATATAAGATCTGATAAACGCATAGACCTCTTAAATGCATACTTTTTGCTGCTCCCAAGGGTATGCATTTAAGAGGACTGCACTGTATCAGACCTCTGTATCTGTCCCAGACATTTCTGAACCTGTTAATAGCCCTGCCTTCACCGCTTCTGCAAGAAATCTGTTCACGGTTCCACCACCTTCTCGGTGAAATAGAAGGTCCTTATGTCTCCTGAAGTTTCAACGGGTAGCCTCCAATTATGTCCTCCCATGACTGCACTGCTGTTTCTAGTGAATAGGTCTGCATTGTTTATTAATTTCTTTCAGAACTTGTACATCTATCATGTCACCCTCTCCTTTCTGGCCTCAAGCAAGTACTTGTTAAAGGCCTCCAGCTGTCCCTTATAGGATCTGCTCTGCTGGCCCTGGATCATCTTGGTGACCCTGTGCTGCACAGCATCTAGCCTATCCCTGTCTGTCCTCGGGTGCGGAGTCCAGAACAGGTCACAGCACTCCAGGTGAGGTCTCACCAGTGACCTGTAGAGGGGCATCGTCACCTCCCTCCTTCCTACTATCAAATCCTCTCCCAATGCATCCCAGTTGCTTTGCTGTATGCTTTGTTGCACTGACTGGATTGTTTTGTGGAGTCACTAATGATGACTCCAAAGTCTCTGATGTTGTGGTCAACCTAATCTTCCCCCATCCAGTACACTGTATGCAGGTTCTTTTTCCGGGGATTGTGTAGAATATCAGACACCCTAACCGGCTATGGTACATTTGTACCGCTACTTATGTACACAGTCATGTCGTATGTTGCGTCACAACAAACATGACTTTTTTTATTTTTTGTTTTTGGTTTAGTTGTTATGATTATGTCTGTAGAAGTGGGGAGAGGGGCTCTGCCCCCCCAAATTAATGATCACTGTGATACGTGTTAAGAAAGGAAGGGGGTGGGGAAGAAACCCCAATGTCATATAATAGCATAGCAGAGTTTGGTATTCACAGAGTATTTCACAAACCCACTTACGCTTATCCGACATTTCTACACAAATCCCCTTTTCCCCGATGTACATTACTTTGCACTTTCTGGTACTGAATCTCAAAGCTATAGTTTAAAACAACTCTCCAGCCTTTCTAAGTTCCTCTTTAGCTCCTTCACCCCTTCCTTGCTGTCTATCCTGTTGCATAATTTTGTGTCATCTGCAAAGAGATGCATCATGCCTTGGAAACCCTTCTTCATCATTAACCAGTCCAGACCGACCCATACAGCAACTCACTTGTAACCCCCCTGTCTTGCTAGCTGACCCAGTTTACTACCACCTTTGCTCCCCCCCCCACACCAAGTTCCGTACCCATCTGACCAAGTCACTCTCCAATCCCAGGTCTTCCAGTTTCCTTCTGTGTGACACTGAGGCAAAGGCTCTGCCAAAAATCAAAGCAGAGTAAATTTAGCACCTACCCTAATCAACCACCCTGGAATAATCTTGTTTATCTCAGAACCGCACAATTGTGACTACCTCAATCATATCTTTTGGTCTTCTCTTTTCCAGTTAGAAGAGTCCCAAACCTTTTGAGTCTACCCTTGTGAGTTCTATTTTCCAACTAAGCAACAGCAGGGTGGTATTTGTATAACTCAATTTGGTTTCTAAGGGCTCTTTCAAACTAGGCATATGGGCACATAATGTTGGCTGCCCTTCTCAAACACACATGTATGTGACTTGCATGTGGCTGCGAAGAATGCTGAAGCAGCTGAGTTGACACTGAGTAGGAACACAGACTGCATTACACCACTTTTAGGGCTTGTAAGCAACAGAGCTTTGAGAATGGAGACCTCTTGGATGATCTCTTAGGGGACTAAAGCCGTATTAGCCAATTTAACAGAGCATTACCCATAATATACTGGCCTTATTTACAGATATCAAATACAATTTGATTTCTCACACAAGTGTCTTTTTAAGTAATTTATTTCAAAAACAATAGCGTTGATGCACTGTAAGCGTAACAAACATATGTGACTAACCGTATCCGTTACAGTCAATAAGAATTTATCCTGAGGCTGGACTCGCTGCAAATAGTAGATTCCTTAAAATCATGACCTTTTTGCAGATTTCCCAAAAGCATGAAGAAAAAGAAGAAAAAATAAATAAAATTATGAACCTTACTGATCCTACTTGGGAAAAAGAAAAAAAAGTTTCAGGATATAACGGAAAGGAGCTCTTAAACTTTTCTAGCGAGAATGAGTTTCTCTTTGCTTACAGCGCTATTGTCCATGTTAGTCGTTTGTAAGCAAACTTGATTAAAAGTGGCTCTACTTTTGGAGATCCCTTTGCAACTAGTTCAAGTTGTATAGTTGTTATAGGTTTAAGTAAAAAGTACTTTAAAGCGCTTTGGTGGCCTAGCAGCTAAGGCATTCAACTTTCACTTGGGGGTTGTGGGTTTGCGTCTTTGACCTGCAATCCCAGTCAGCTGTGGTCAGAGATGGAGAAGTAATTAATTGGATGCACACTCTGATTCAAGAAGGGTCTCCTGTACTCCTCCTGGTACGGCTTGCTCCTGGTGGTCCGTCGGTAAGTGAGCCGTTCTGCGATGACCGTAATTCCCTTTGTTCTGTTGGGATAACTCTCCTCCAGGCTATTTGCCTTAGGTACATTAGTGGTTCTGTGCTCTAGTTGAGCCTTACTCATTTTGTTTTACATAACTGTGTTATACTATGTCTCATATTTTCATATCATGTTTGCCAGGTCTACTGGTGTTTACTGTTCTCTGTATCTGAACTGTGTGCTTACTGTGACACCTTGTACTCTTCCGGGTTGTACCTGTAAATAGGCATCTACTTACCCGGCAGAGAAAAAAATAAATAAATAAATAAGAACCCCCTACTGCTGCCTGAGTCACAACACTGGCAAAAGAGGGGTACCTCTTGGTGGGGGGATGCAGAGGCATCAACACCAGGCCCACGTCCTCATTCAACAGTAGACAGGACATGTGGTTTTGGCTGTGGCGAGATGTGGACATTTGGGCCTCAGCTGGGGGTGGGCGGGTCTGGGATAAAATAAGAAACAAATAAATACATGATAAAAGAAACTAGTAATTTAAAAATGTGTTTTTTATTTCTATGCCAGTGTTTAAGGTTTGCACCACTGCAGTAAAAGCCAACTGCACATGACGCTATGAACAACATCAAGTGTGACTGGCCTGAACTACAGGAAGGGTAAGCACAAAATCCAGACATGGCATTATAAATTAATAGTATTTTAATTACTTAAAGCATAATATGAATGTAGCCATAGAACTATTACTACCCAAGACAGAGCTTTCAAAGGAGAAGGTAACCTTTCAAAATGGGTATGTTCACAAAATGGAGCCAAACATGGACAACTGCTTCAGGTTCCCTCACTGCAGTACTGAAGCCTTCAACAGACTTTATACCTACTCCAAAGGCAGCGTGCTCATGTCAGCTCCATGACCCTGATCCTTTGACTGTAAATGCACAATATACTGATTCTAATTTCTTCTGACCCACAACCAAGGGCCAAAACTCCAACAATAAAGTATGGCACTGCAGTGAAGAGCTGTTAAACTCAGTGTGCCTGTGGTAAGTACAGTAGAGTGGCATGCCTAGCCCTACTGCAATGAAAACCTACAGATAGGTGGGAAATAAAGATTTTACAGTTTTTTTTTTTCACTGTCTCAGTGTGCAAGCTGGTTTTGTAATGAATCTATTATGCTGTGATACAGACACTTACGCTTCCTGTGTTCTGTTGCATACGTCAAGAGCAGAGCTAGACCTCAGTGCCTTTGGATCTTCATATGTACACTGTAAGATAAAAGGGCAATAAAACTGGAGGAAGTCAATCAAACAATGGCAAACAAAATAGATGCAGTGCGGCCTCAATCTTTGTACTGTGGACTTCAAGTAACCCTGGGAATTTTCTGTGTGGTAAATATGGACGACTAGGTTGGTGCTTTAGAAATCAGACACCTCTCTCGATCTTATGTCCCGTGAACCTAGGTTGATCTGAACTCTGCCAATGGTATAATTTATTTATTTATTTGCTTTTGGTAACCGGGCAAGCACGCTAGACAGCAGGTGCCTATTTTCAGGTGCGACCCGGGAGAATTACAGGGTAATTACATAGAAAAATACATAGTAAGCATAACAATCTGGGCGGCATACTCCAACAGTGGAATTTACATGAGAGAAATACATAGTCAACATTGCTATCAGGGCAGCATACCCAAACGGTGGGATAAGACACCAGAGAGATTCTAAGCGGTAGGACACAGCAGACAGGATTAGCATATCAACAATCACAGATTTCCAAACATACAAGCCAGGGGCAAACATGGAGGTATAAGACCTCACCCTGGGTTGAAAGAGTAACAATGACACATACCCAGAGGTAGGTGAAAACACCAAAGGCGGCGAGGGAGTAAGAGCCTAGCTAGGGGTACCAATGCAGATGGGATGGTGGGCTGAAGGGCTGGAGATTAGGCAGCACACAGGCAGGGCGCAGCAGATTTCAGGAAACTCCAGAGGAGGTTTGAAGGTGGAATGGGGTCTGCCTTACTGTGTTTTCCATGGGCAGTGCTTTAATCATTTATTGAAACAAATTCCAAATCCCTTCTCCCACCTGCCAAATCACCAGCTCTCCACACAGCCAACATATATATTTTTAACCATTTAAAGGTTTTAGTCAGGCTGTATCTGCTGTTCTTGCCGTCATCTGGCACTACAAGTGAGCATGCTAACAGCACTTTTGCAGAAGTACAGTGGGAGGCGGTGATGGGCAGTCAGAATAGCTGTGGCAGTGGAAGCAGTCAGGCAGGAAAAGATGGCACAGCTGAAGTTATATATATTTTTTAAAATTAGGCACTGAGTGTATGGGCAGTGGCTTGGGTGGTGTAAATCAAGTATTTGACTGTATGCAAGTGTGTTAGTGGTGGAGGCATCGGTATGTGTGTTATGTGGACTGTGGTAGTGGGGTCAGCAGATGCACGTGATGCATAATGGGACAAAGAAATTATCTGATGGAAGCAGGCAGGGCTGTGCAAGCATACTGGGGTATGGTGGGTGTCATTTGCAGGAATCTGTGTATACTGGGTGTCAGTAGATTGGATAGGGGATCAAAGATGTGCATACTAGGGTGGGGAGGTTGACAGAAGCTGGGAGAAACTGTGGATATGCACGTTGTGGCAGAGAAGAGGCTGGAGAAGTGACAGCATGCTCCCACAAATAGAGTACGGGAACAAAACACAAGTGGATTCTCTAGAAGAAAAACTAGGAGTCAGAGCAGAAGAATGCAGTGTTACGTCAGAAACACAGGCTGACACTCAGGTTAGAAAACCATTTTTCTATTGTTTTGTGCATTTTGTGACAGTTTTCAAATATTATCTAATTAATATTAGCAAAAGATAATTACCAGAGGCATAAAAAAGAGCCCATATGGCCACAGAACAGATCAAAAGAGGCACAGAAAGAGGAAGCAAGAGATAATTACCAGAGCACAGGCTTAGGAACCAGGATGCCCCAGCTTGAAATCATAGCACTTACTATGAGAGTCTGAGCTACTCACCAACGTCGCAGTGTGTCAGTCCACCAAGCTGTAAAAATTGGGAAAGCAGGACCCCACTGATAATAGATGCTGCATTTCAGATGGGATATCCTGGCAGACGTAGCTGGACTTTGCGGACCCCTTGTGTTCACCGCTAGTGGTCTGCTGCGTCACTTGGACTGCAGAGAGGGGGTCATGAGCCAGACAGTGGCTCACCCAGCAGCCTTGGCTCGGAACTTTCCTGGGTCAGAAGCCCCAGCAGCCAGACTTGAACAATGCTCCAATCTTTTTTACCAGCTGTTCCATAAAATCTTTTTTATATTTATGTAAACGGCATACCTGTAGCTTTAACGGTTGGGTATAAAATGATTAGAATGCAGCAGGCCACTCTAGAAAAAAATGTGTTCAATAAGCGTAACATTAAGTGAGAGGCTCGACTGGGATTGCTGCTATTTTTCTGTACTTGCACACATAATGAAAAAGACAGCATTGGATTTTATTCATGCTGGAAGATTGGGCTACAACTGCTGGATGCCTTACTCAATTAGAATAATGTTCCCAATACAAGGCTCTCACCTTGTAACCCAGAAGGCCAGATACCTAAACACCAGTTAGCCGAGGTTATTAGGAAGGCCTCTTGCTGCTGCACTGTTATTGTGTATATAGCATTAGGCAATATCAAATTGAATCCTGGCCTCTGTCGAATGACTTATTAAATAAGACCACAGTAAGTAATGATCCAGCATGTTTCAAACAAAAGGGGATAAACGTTACTTTCTTAAATATATGTAAGCAAACTGTAAAAAAAGACAGAACTGGAAGGGTAGCTAACATAGAACCCTACATAATAATGGCTGAAAGACCAAACGTCCATCAGTATGCCAGAGTTCCCTATTTAGCCTTGGGTCTACTGTTCTTCCAGAGGCCTAGCCCTTCCCATCCCTCCATTCTCCTCCCCAGTTCTGATGCCCTGAGCAACCACTATACTCTTCATTCTGTCCTAGCTATGCTTAAAACCACTACGGTTTTACCCACAACCTCAACTGGCAACCTGTTCCACAGCTCCACCACCCTTTCTGTGAAACAGTATGATCTTCCTTGTCAATCTTCACCATTCATTACCGCTTGGGTTAGTGCGGGCGTACCCTTCTGGGGAGTTTTTTTTTTTTTTGAGCTCGGCTCAGCGGCGCCGCGCTCGACGAGACTCGCGCGAGGGGCAGCCATTAGGTGGCGCAGACTCCTCCTCTATCTCAGTTCTGTTTCTCCCGCCGTCGAGGCTGCACCTGCTGCACGGTAGTTGAAGTTAGGCCTTCTGCGTCATTCAAGCCAGACTCCTTCTCGTACTTCTCTCAACGCCGTCACCCGGTAAGACCGTTCTGTTTATTTCTTCTTTCGACGGCGCCGAGAGCTTTTTGCTAGTTTTAGTCTAATTTTTTTCACATCATGTCAGGTTCGGGGGCAAAACGTAAGTCGAAGGCAGGCCATGCCCCTATGCATCGGTGCTCCTGTGGCAGGCATTTTTCCGTCACAGATCGGCATGATGTTTGTCTTCATTGCCTGGGACCCAACCACGATATGGATGCGTGCGGCCCGGCTTCTCCATGGACCGTCGCATCCTAGAAGTCCACAGCGTTCCAAGATCGGCAAGGCCCGCCAACTTCGGGGATGGCGTCACTCCAGGGATTCCCAGGTAAGGTCTCTAGGCCCCTTCCTCGGGTCCCCTCTCCAGGCCTATACAGTCCGTGGGAGGAGGCTTCCTCATCTTCTCTTGCCGGAGAGGAAGCTTCTTTCGCGGTGTCGGAGGAACATTGAGGTCCCTCCCGGGGCCGCGGTGGGGACACCGCCTCGGCAGTCACCTCCTCAGAGGTGCAGGCTCCCCCAGTGTCGAGGCCCACGCCTGCTGGGCCTGGCATCGGTGGACCCTCGACGCCGCCTTCTGGTGCCGTTTCGGATCCCGGTGCCGTGATCGAGACAGCGCCGATGGCAGTGCCGTTTTGGCCTTCGGTTCGCTCTCCTGGCTGCGCCGAGTGGGGTCGCCGATGGCGATGCCGTGGGTCTGGTCGGTGCACTGGAGAGCCGGGCGGGCATAGCTGTCGCGGGGGTCAGAAGTCGTCCAGCGCCACCTCCGGCACCGTTAGCAGCGCCGTTTCACCGGGGACCCCTGGGGTTGCTAGTATTGTGGTCCAGCTGATCTCTTCCTCTTCGGAGGCTGATGATTCAGACGTGGACCCGTCCTGGCAACCTGATTCTTCGGAGTCAGGGTCCCCGGTGGCACGAGGTGCTAGGCGGCCCAGCGGGCCTAGTCCTCTGTCCCCGTTGTCGTCCTCCCCTGAGGCCCTCTAGGCTGGGGGTGGTCTGGGGTCCCTGGGAGGCGATGGAGTGGGGGTGGAGAGGGTTCTCCCTCCTGGGGGCTCGTGGCAGCTACCGACCCTGGTGCTGCTGCACCCCTGGGGTGGGAGGTCACTGGGGTCAGGAGGAGGCGTTCTCGGGTCCAAGGGGCGGGGTTCAAGTCTGGGTCTCTGTCTGCCACCCCTCGGGGTGTGGCCGAGCCGAGTGCTGCGGCCCGTCTTTCCCTTTTGGACCTCGGGGTCCCTCTGGTAGCGTTGCTGTGGGCTGCCCTTCTGGATCCATGCAGTCCCAGGTTCGTCATGGGAGGATCCTTCTGGGCTCTTCAGGCCTGCATCAACAGGGTTCCGTTTTGCGACCTGGTCTGTTGTCCGGGATCCGCCAGCTCGGGCTCCGTTCCCAGATTCCAGAGCCTAGCAGGCGACAGTTGCCTCTCTGTAGGTGCCCATCTCCCATTCCTCTGCAGTCACCCCCACTCTCCCAGGCCATGTTGGTCCCACGAGCCCGTTATCCTGGGGCGTTCACAGAGTTCTCGGCGGCCTTCCCCTCTATGTTAGGTGCATGAATGGCGGGTTTTCGCCTATCCCCACTGCCGCAAGAGTCCTCTGGACACTCAAGCTCTCCATCATCGTCTCCCTCCTCTGAGGAGAGGAACCCTACTCATCTCTCCTCCGATGCTGATTTCACTGAATATCAGCGATTCCTTTGAGGATGGTGAGGATCTTCAATTTCCTATGTTAGGTGAGACAATACTGAGCAGCGAGGCGTAGAATTCATGGCGAATTCAGTGCCCAGCACTTGGTGGTACTATCCTGGCCTATTCCCTTCCAGGAGGAGTCTATCCGTTCCTGGCAGTCGCCAGCCGCCCTTTCTCCATCCCCGGCAGACTGCCAATGTAGGTATTGTGCCCTTTGGAATCCCCAGGTACTCTCCCCAACCCACCCCGGGTTTGGCATACCTAGAGACTCCCTCCGGGTGCCGCCGCCTGGCGGACGACCGTCCACCAGACTCGGATTCTCTACAGTTCGACCGGTGGGGGCGAAGAGTGTTCTCTTCCTCTCGTGCGATGTCTTGCATTGCATCTCATCAGGCCCATCACGCTGCCTACAGTAGGCATTTGTGGTAGATGCTTTCTCAAATCTTAGCATCAATGCCTGATATGGAGCAAACCAGACAAGCTATTGCCGTCTCTGCTATAGGCCTGGAGCTGGCAAGACACCAAGCAAGGGCATCTTATGACGCTAATGAGGTGGCTTCCAGGCTTGCAGGGACAGCGATCTGTATTAGACAGACGGCATGGCTTCGTCTATCAAGGTTGTCACCCCAGGCCCGGCGTAGGGTGATTCACTCCGCTTTCCGGGGGACCCGTCTCTTTTCCTCCAGAGCTAGGAGACTACTGCAGGGGCTTCCTCCGTCTCCCGTCCTCGGGGCACCTCTAGTTCTTCTCCCCATAGGCTTCTCTTTTGATTAGCCCAGGGTCTTCCCCTTCTGTTTCTCACCAACAGGAGGCTGGGGTCTTGTTCCTCAGGGTTTCTACCCCCTTTTTTGGAAACAGTATCACCCAAGCAGTAATGAATGGTGAAGATTGACAAGGGAAGATATGAAAATCACTACCTCCGTAATTCTTGATCTTCTCTTGTATCTTCACCATTCATCTAATACCACCTTCCCTCAGTGGCCTCTCCTGTGGCGTCTCCCCTCCCATCTCGTTCCTCTCCTTCCTTTGGCCTTTATGCCAAAAAAAAAAAATAATAAAATTCTGTTTCCATTCTTAGTGAATGGATCTTTTTCCTCAAGGTAGAGAGCAGTACGGTCTGTGTTTCCACCTATTCTGGGGAACTCTTTCTGTTGCCCCTAGGGTGCGCCTCTGGGTACCTTGATCATCTCTGTGGTTCACAGCTCAAGAGATGGTGCCTAGCTCGGCCTCAACAGAAATTTAGATTTCCCTGGCAGGTATTATTATTCAGCTCATTCTAGCTGGTGCATTGCACTTCTCAGCCTTGAGCAACTGCTCTTGCTTAGCCTTGAGAGTCTGATTGAGTTCGCTCTGTCACTTTCATACAAAGCTGCCTTCAGTAAGGCATAATCCTTCCCATACACTTCTGTGTTAGCACTTAACAGGGTGCTAAGGGCATAGTCCTCCTGGGTGGGCGCTCTCTTCGGAACAGATTTCTGCCCGGGCAGTCTGTGAGCTCTCAGCTAGGATGTAGGGACTTGGCATGCTGAGAGATCAGAGAATCTGCCCTTGTGTCTGATCTGTGCAGGTGGTTCGGTTGAACCTTCTCTCAGTCCTATCAACAGGGATTCTTGCTCCCTTGTTTTAGTCTCGAGCTTATAAGCCTCTCAACCAATGCTCGATGGGCACTGTTCTCCCTCTCAACATGCTTTCTTCTTCTCTTTCTTCTTTTCTCTTTCCCTTTCTTCTTTTCTCTTTCCCTCTCTCTGTTCCTCCCCTAGAGCCGCCCCGGAAAGGAGGCCCTGGAATCGCAAGTGAAATTCTCTCTCTGTCTGTTCTCTACCGACATGCCTTTTCAGTTTATATCCTTTCCTTTTCTGTCCCTCAGCTCTCTTGCCTACTCTCCCTTTTCTCTTACCCTTTGTTTCGCCTCTCCGGCTGCCAGACTTGAGATAGAGGAGGTCTCGGCACCTAGCCTCGCCGCATGTTCACAGTCTGGCTCGCGTCTCAGGTCGGCGCTGGTTCCGATCAAAAACAAACAAAAACACACTCCTGTAGCAGGTGCGCGCCCGCACTAACCCAAGCAGTAATGAATGGTGAAGATACAAGAGAAGATCAAGAATTACGGTAGGTATGTAATTTTCATTTCTCACGTCCCTCCTGAACCTCTCACTTGTTAGCTTCCACTCATGACCATATGACTGCGAGCTGACATACATGTTAAATAGTTCCCCACAGTTCACCCTGTTAATTCCCTTTAGGAATTTAAAGGTCTAGATTGTATCTCCTCTCTCCCTTTTGGTCTCCAGCAAGTACATGTTCAGTGCCTTGATAAGCTCCTCACAGGACATGCCCTGCTGGCCCTAAATCATTTTTGTTACCCTGCGTGGCACCATCTTGAGTCTAACCCTACCCTTCCTGAATTAAGGACCCCAGAACTGGGCACAGTACTCCAGGGTATGGTCTCACCAAGGATGGAAAGTATTACTTTCAATTTTTTGTTATCAATACCCTCCTGATACATCCAAACATTCTATTTACTTTGCTATAAGCTTTGTTGCACTGACTTAATTGCTTTAGGGAGTCACTGATGACAACTCTAAGGTCTTGTTCTTCAGCTGTGGAATGGCGTCTCACCCCTCCCATCCAGTACTCTGTCCTGGGGTTCGTGTTCCCTAGGTGCAGCACCCTGCACTTTCTGGTGCTGAATTTCAAATGCCAAATCTTTACTCATTCCTCCAGGTTTTGCAAGTCTCTCTGCATTTCTGTTCCATCCTTCCATAGAGCTTAGTGTCACCTGCAAAGAGACACAGCCTGCCCTGGATCCCCTCACCAGTCTCACTGATTTTTTATTTTATTTTTATTCATTTTTTTAAAAAAAGTATAATGCCATTCACATTCTTTATGACATACAATGATAAAACACCAGCTTTTTTTCATTACATTGAAATAGCGGCAATACAAGTATGGTGGTAACAGTTCCTGTAGCAGCTTATGTGTCCCTTGTCTATAACATACATATATGTCCCATTCAGAGGGGGCTTGCATCAAATCTGTCTTCTGTTTCCTTACGGATCTGCTCAGAAATATGGAAAAGAACCAACTCAGGTTTTCCCACAGTAAGGTCTTCTGTACTATGCTTATAAGTGCAATCATGGGACAAATGTGGGCTCTCTCACTGAATTATAGAAGACCCAAGACCTCCATCTCAGCTCAAACTGCTCCTTCTTTCCCTTAGCCCCTGTTATCAGTCTCTCCAAAAAAGACCATGCCATATCATGCCAACTGTCTACCAAGGGGGGGTCTGACCTGTTTCCATAATTTGGTTATTACCTACCTGGCAAGAATAAGAAAGGTAAATATAAGGGACCCTTTTTGTATCTGTATCCTTCTGGTGGAATGGACACAAGAACTAACAGTGGGTTCAATACTAATTCTGGAGAGAAAATCTCCTGAAGGACCCTCTCAATCCGGTGCCAACAGGAACCCAGTTTAGAACAGCTCCAAAAAAATGTGAGCTTGATCTGCCAGTTTCTCTCCACAATGTCTCGAGCAGTCTGCACTCGCTATAAGGGAGAGCTTAGCCAGTTTGGCTGGGGTATTAAAATACCTAGTGCGAGACTTCCACGCAAACTCGTGCCAATAGGGGGCCAAGGAGATCCCTAATGAAGGGCGGGCATATTTTACCCAAAACTCATAAGGTACCGTGGAAGACAGTTCCTTATTCCAGGCTGCCAGTACTGACTTAGAGGAGTCCGATACAAGCTCTCTTATTCCCCTATAAATCAGTCCTATCAGATGGTCTTGGTCAGACCCCCGAATGGTTTTAATGACCAGGATCAGAAAGAGAGGCATTGGATTTGGCAGGCTGCTTCACTGTTGACCCTTATGCAGAAGATACTCTCATACCTGTAAATACCTAAAACGATCTCTACTTTCGAGGGCAAATTCTCTTTGTAGCCAAGCACCGGGGATCACCCCATGAATCCAAACATTGGAAAATAAAGGTCAGACCTTTCCTGTGCCAGACCCAAAATGTTAAATCAAATTGATTTGGGAGGGATCTCCGTTTCTGCTATTAATAGCCTCAAAAAATAAAACATGGTTTCCATAGCTGAGTTAGCTCTAAGTCTATACCAACTCTGCAAGATCCGTCTCGCCCACTCTCAAAATCTGTTAATTCTGGTAAATCAGCAAGGGGAGCAAATAACCAGTGTCACTGATGAACATACCGAAGAGGAATGGACCCAGAATAGATCCTTGTAGAACCGCACTTGATCTTCCTATTTTCTGATTTAACCCATTGACCACTGCCTTTACACTTCCCCTTTGTACTGTTACCTACCTAGTTTACTATTACCTTAGCTTCTTTTGGATCCACCATCTTCTTGAGCAGCGTCTGTAGAATTTGAAAGTCGACGTCTTGCTGAAGTCAAAGTAGAGCAAATCCACAGTGTGGCCTCCATTCAATTCTCTCATCACCAAGTCAAAGAAAACTATCAGGTTAGTCTGACAAGAGCTCCCTCCCATAAATCTGAGCTGCTTATTATCTTGGAGACTGTTGCTCTCCAAGTAATCCTCAAGATCCTCTCTGTCCAGTGACTCCATGAGTTTTCCTACGATAGAGGTTAAGACTGACAGATCTAACATACGCCATCCTGATATATTGGCCATTAGCGAGTCACTGCTGAAGTCAGAGATCCCAGGTTCCGAAACTGAAATGCCCAATTACTCTGTTTTTAGTGTTGTAGGAGGATAAAGGATGACAAACAAGATCGACAGTGAACCCAGAAAAAATAATATTTGGTCTGGGAGTCTAGGAATCGAGAACTACCCACATTCATTTATTGTCTATGTCACCAATGTTAGCTTTCCACACTTATTATTGTACCCTACAGATCTATATCCCCCAACCCCTGCCTCAATGCTGTGTATATAAGCCATCTCAGTGTACAAAAATCATGAATAAACACAGACTTTTTTTTTCAACTGGGGAGGGTGCAATTTATAGTTTATTAGGTGCATTCTGTAGCTAAATTATAACTTGTAGGAGACGTTTCTGCTACGACAACCCCATCTTTTCTACCTTCTGCTAGCTAATTTTTATGGTAACAACCTTCTCCAGTACACAAAAGACCCCTAATACTCCCTCCCTGAACAGCATGATGTACCACTTATGATGGTTAGTCAACAATGACATAATTTTTCGGGTCAACTCATGACTCATGTCTTCTGTTGCGACCCACTGCTCACACTGCCTCGTGGCCTGCTCTAGTGGTTGCTCTCACTCTGAAAATGTAAATGCTGCTATAGACCAAGCACGTGCTCTTGACGTGATGATATGGAGTGCAGAAGTGGCTACAGCAGGCATGGTAGCTCTTGCCAATAGGTCCATTAGAAAGGTAATTCCTAGGGTTCCCCTTTTCCTCATGTGGGTGTTCTTAGGCGCTTCAATAGAGGCAAGTGCCTCACAAATCTGGTGTTTCCACAAAAAAATTCAAGAAATTAAGCACTCTATGCACTTGTCAAGTTATATAAATTTAATTAATCCAAGATTTCTTATTTTATTTCTCCTTCTTTTATTGGGCATATTCTTCAAGTTCAAGCTCCCTTTAAAGCATATTCCTCCTGGTCACGTTTCAGGACCAGCCTGTCGCTTCTTCAGAACATAAGGGCTGCATTAACAAGTAGAAATATAGTTATGTTTAATTACTTATTCATTCATTCATTCATTTTAGTTTTATTGTTATTTGTATCTGTGCACTATCCCACTAAAAGCAAGGAGAACATATCTGCTATAATTCTTTCTTTATCTGAATAAGCCCAACAGGGTTTTGAGGAAATGGTCTGAAGATCTATCTAATAGGCAGCTGGGCTGCTAGTCAGGGTGAGAAAATGGTAGTACATAGAAACAGTTTAAAAACTGGTGGTACTGGTACCTGTGCATCACGTTGGACCTATGGTACTCCTCCCTTGCTTACACATACTAAGTTGGCCACTTTAGGTTAAATAGTAAAGGGAAGGTTACCACAGATATTACTGGGGGCGTTATATGGCTGGAATTTCAACTCAATAGAACGTGCAAGCAACTTGTTCTGAGACAACAGCACACACAGACGAACAAATGATCTGCAAAAGCACCCACCTTCTGGGAGTACTTAAGTAGATCCATTAGTTTTAATGTTCCTTAACAAAAAAGATATATTGAGGGCACTCCCACTGTTTTACCATTCAGAGACTAAGTCAGGTAATACCTACTTTTTGCGCTGATCAGCCATGGAGTTGTTCCTTGTCTGTGCAAACATATCAAAGTCGTCTCGAGGGTTGCACTGTTGTAATGTGCTGAGGGTCCCACTAACGTTATCTGTACTTACGTCTGCACAATGGAATGAACAAAAAAAAATCAAATTGGTTTGAACAACATACTTGACGATCACTGAACTCTGGCATTTGATTTACTGAGTGTTAAGCACTGATTTAACAGCACATATACTAAAACAGTGTTTTTTGCAGCATCACAACCAGAGCACTGAAGAATCTGAGGAATTATTGGTTGGATTCTGGAGCTATTGGATTCATCCACTAGGATGCTGAAAATGGTACCAGGAAGTACAGAAAGAGCCAGGAAGGAGGAACAGTGTTTTTCATTGGGGGGGTTCTAATCATTTTGAAACTCCTGCTCTCCTTTTAGAAACACAGAATTTGTTGGCATAAAGGACACTTGGCCACCAGTCTGCACAGATGGTCCCTGTCTAGCTGGTCTCCATGAGATCCTAACTGGTCTCCAGTGACACTCCCTCCTCCCTGCTCATTTCCTAATATTTTCCAAAGTCTAGCTCAGGCATGCTCGAAGCCCCTTACTGTTTTTGCCTCCACCACTTCTGCTGGCAGTCTATTCCAGGCACCCACCACTCTTTCAAGAGAAGCAGTATGCTTCCTCTCATTCCTCTTAAGCCCCACTCCCTGCTTGATTGCATGCCCTCTGGTTCTGCTGCTCTTCCCCATTCGAAAGAAACTCTCCTCCTGCACCCTGTTCACCCCCGGGGAGGTACTTACAGGTCTCTGTCATGTCCCTTCTTGCTTTCATAATTTTGACAATTTAATAGGTCAAAATTCAGGATATAAAAAGATAATAGGACACCAAAATAGAAAGTAATTTACCATCACTTCAGATCTTCAAGACTATTTTCTCTACAGAGCCACACTTTTTGGTCTTACAGCCAGAGGCACTAGGACCCCACGGGTGCAGAACTTCTGCCAGGGCAGAGACAGCTGTCTGCACCAGTACATGTGTGATACTGCATGCTGGAGCCAGTAACCGTCCCCAAAGCCTCAAGTGCCCCAGTTCTGTTATAAGGACAGTGCAAAGAACAAGCACCATGCTTGCAATAAAATAAAGCGCAAACAAGCATTTGTTAATGTCAAATGTTTCCTTGCATGGTGTATGTGGCAGGGGTGTGTTGTGTTAGTTGAATCACAACTGAAGGTTACTAAAGGAATTTGGCACCTAATCACATGCTCTATGAGCAGTAGGGGACTACTACTCCCCCCATCCCTGTGGCTGGGCTGCATCCTCTCAAGAGAGCATTAAAACCAGCAAGGGGCAGAATCCACCCCCCCCAAACACAAAAGGTCCCCCCCCCGAAAACAACAGAAACCCTAGCTACAGATATCACCTTACCAGGTGATCAGACAATTCCCCAGATAAGAGCGATCGAGTCAGAGAGAAACAGACTACCCATGGGCCTTACTGTCAGGAGCCGCACAGTACACAAGTCCGAACCATCAATACTTTTTTATTCTATTTTTGCTTTCTCCTCATCTCCTGCATGTATGATAACTTTTCTTCCCATACTGAGTCTGCTTTACTTTTTTTTTTTTTAAACAGTTGAAATAAAAGGCAAGCTCCTTTTAATATGATTAGGATCAGGTTTTCATCACTGTTCTCTGTTGTCTTTTGAACACCCACTGTCTACAGTCACTTTTTTGTGACTATAATGAATTAGCATGCAACAGATATGGCTTCCTGATCTTACAGGACAACAGGTGAGCCAAAACAGCCAAGAACACCAATGAAAACCTGGTTCAAGGTATATTAGAAGGAGCGTGCCTTTCATTATTTTAAACGTGAAACAATGTGCTAAAGCAGACTCAAAATTGGCAAGAGAGGTACCATACAAGTCAGGAGGTAAGGGGCAATGTAAAACAAAACAAAAAAGTATAGGTGATTATTTTCATCACTATCATGCACTGCTGCTTTAAGCTCAGACTACCTTGTTTTTCATTTTGATATTTCCTTGAGGGACATCCTTACTCTTAATGTACTGTTATATACTGGAGTCCTTATGTGACTAGGGCTTATAATGGGCAGGAACCTCACCATAACTCTGCTCCCATGCTTACAGCACTGTGTGAGAGTTTGTGTACCTTTGTCGTCTTTATTGACTACTACAACAGAGTTCCATAAAAATATACAGAATAAAATCTTTCAAAGTACAGTATTTAGACCCTGATTCTAGTCATATTTTTATATGTAATGGGAGACTGACTGGGGACGAGCAGAGATATGTTTAGCAGGCACTGCCCAACAGAACAGGAACGAACAACCCTGAACCACCTGGGATGGAACTACCAACACCTTTCCCCAACAACCTGCACCCATCCCACCCTAATCAAAGTCCCAAGCACAGCCTTCAACAATTCCACCCTACCTCCCAGTCCATGAACTCCCCAACACAGCCCCAACAATCCCATGAACTCCCCAACACAGCCCCCAACAATCCCCTATGAACTCTCGACACAGCCTGCAACAATCTCATGTACTCCCAGACAAAGCCTCAACAATTCCCCTATGAACTCCGGACACAGCCCCCAACAATCCCATGAACTCTCTGACACAGCCCCAACAATCCCCTATGAACTCCCTGACACAGCTCAACAATCCTATGAACTCTCCGACACATCCCCCAACAATCCCCTATGAACTCCCGAGACAGCCCCAACAATTCCCCTACAACTCCCTGACTGAACAACAGAACCACATCATCCGCACCACCAGCACTGTCAGCCTCCGCTACATAGCCTCTGGGCTAGTAACTGTAGACCGAGCTTTCAAATAGTGATGCGGAGGCAGCACCACAGCACTCTGGATCAAAATGTTCAGCTGTCGTCAGGTTTAACGATATGACTGAAGTGAAGGGAGCTCAGATTTCGCCCCCAAATACTGAGAAACTTATTTGGGGGAATTTTTAGGGAAGGGATTGAAGTATTCTTTCAAACAACATGAAGTCTTGCTGTATTCTGACTATTGCAGTTAGGTCCTGCCTTTCAACTGCCCTGGAGAACAAAGAGTTAACTTTCCATGGCCAGCATGGAGCGTTCCAGCAAGCTCGGTTGAAGCCCCTGTCTGCTGTTGTTTAAACTCCAACCGTCAGATTCTTTACTCCACCTCACTGAACAGTCGCTCGAGATTTCTCCTTTGCTCGGTTCAAAAGTCAGTTAAAGTTTTGTTTTTAGCTCAGTTTCTACCGAATTTCTGCTACGAATCTGTCGGTTTAAGTCTCTGTCTGTGGTACCATGAGTACTAGATAGGTTTTACATTTAGTTTCTGTGTGGAACTTGTAAATTTCAGACCAGTTCAGTTTGAACCAATCAGTTTAGTCTTAAAAGTTTTGAATTTATAGTGTGGTAACGGTCCGTGATCGGTTCTAAAAAAAAAAGCGGATTTAATTACGTTTTTCCAAGACCATAACACGGTCAGGAACTGATAGGAGTCTTGCCTGGCGGACTGCCGAAAAAGGCACGCTTTGGATAGAATTGGCCATGTCCGAGAAACCCAAGAAAAAAAACGGGCCCACTGGGTTTCAACGCTGTAGTGTGTGTGGGGAAGCCTTTGCTAAGGCTGATCCCCACACCACCTGTGTTTATTGTCTGGGGTTTGACCACCTCAATTCAGACTGCCAAATTTGTAAGAGTTTTCCCAAAGCTACCCTGGATAAGAGAGTAGGTAGACTGAGGGAAAGGGAGGCCGAGAAGTCCGCTGACCCGGATGGCCAGCCCGGTTCGGTTCCGACCGAACCAGAAGGAGTGCCCTCTGACCAGGGGAAACTTCTTCGGGCAAAAGGAGAGCCGATTCTGAGGAGTCTGTTCCGGTTAAAAGAAAGAGAAGAGAAAAATCATCCGGTTCGGATCCACAAGTTCTTTCTCCAACCGCTGATGAAGTAGCCAAAGCGACAAGAATAGCGCAATCGCTCACTTCGGATCCGGCCGAACCAGCACCATCTGGCAGGGGCTCAGTTTGGTCGGTTCCCCGGGTTCCGGATGATACTTTAGAAGAATTTTATGAACCAGAGGAGGAGGAGGGAGAGTATGAGGATGATGATGATGGTGATTATGAAAGTCTGGATATGCCCATTGACCCGGACATCTCCCCCAGACAGACCTTCAGGTGTTTCTCCTCCCAGGCTTTCTGAGTCCCCTTCCCACCTTATGTTTTACAAGAAAGTGGCTGAAACCCTCCAGCTTCCAATGGAAGAAGCAGTAGAGGATCAGGAGGAGCCTGATTTTGTGAAATGATGGACATACCAGAGTCCAGGAGGCTGTCTATTCCCCTCCATAAATCTTTTGGGTAACAGACATTTAAAATTCTAAAGACTCCTAACTCCATACCTCTGGTGGACAGACGAATGGACAAGAGGTATACCCTTTCAGGCTTGGACACGGAGTTCCTTTCTCAGCAATGCAGCCATGTTGGGGTAGTGCAGGCTGCTGCCTGTGATAAGGCAAATATTCCCTTGGCATCACACCCCCAAGATAAGGACTCCAGGAGGATTGATGCCATGGCAAAGAAGCAGTACATAGCAGCATCTTTAGGACTCAGGCGGGCTAACTATATGGCCTACACAGCTAGATACCAGAAGTCCAGGTGGGACACTGTGCTGGCTCTGGCTAAACAGGCCCCTGACCAGCTTGCCAAGGAGCTGGAGCAGGTGGCTGCGGATGGGATTGAGGCATCAAGGTGCAATTTCATGCATAGTGGACTCCAATGATGTTTCATCTAGAGTCATGGCTACATCTGTGGCCCTTGGAGGATGGCTTGGCTCAGATGTACTAGCCTATCACAGGATACCCAGGCTAAGGCCATGGATTTCCCTGTCATTGGTAATTCTGTTTGGGGAGCAGACAGAGAACTATATGAAAAAAGATGGACAAGTACAGGACCACTTACAGGGTGCTCAGGCCAAAGAAAGGCAAGCCACTCCTCAAAGACAGCACTCCAGGGGGGCAGGCCTTTTAACCAAGCCCAGGCCTCCTCTTCTGCTTATGCTCAGAGGGGGTTCTTCAGAGGGAGAGGCAGACGGGGAATGAGCAGGCCTGCTTCCACCCCTCAGCCTAAAGCCCCTGCCAAGCAGACACCCTGATGGGTCTGCCCGGGCTGATTCTCCAATACCTGTAGGGGGCAGGCTGGCTTACTTTGTCCAGGACTGGAAGTCTCTGACATCAGACAAGTGGGTCCTGGAAGTAGTAAGCCAGGGACTGGTTCTCAGCTTCAAAAAATTTCCCAAGATGAGAACCAGATCCTTTCCACCTGCAAATCCTTCAGAGACCCTTGCCCTAGAGGCAGAGGTTTCTTCCCTCCTGGCTCTCAGAGCCATAGAAATGTTCCTACCCTATACAGAGGCAAAGGATTATACTCCAGGTACTTCCTAACCCCAAAAACAGGAGAATGGCGGCCCATCCTGGATCTAAGATATCAGAACAAGCACCTTTTAAAACCAAAGTTCAAAATGGTGACTCTGGGAATAATTCTGCCCTCTCTAAGGCCAGGGGACTGGCTAGCCTCCCTGGACCTCAAAGATGCTTACTTTCACATTCCCATCAGGTGCTCCCACAGAAAGTACCTCAGGTTCGAGTTGCCCTTAGGCCACTATCAATTCAGAGCAATGCCCTTTGGCCTAACATCAGCCCCAAGGGTATTCACAAAGTGCCTGGCAGTAGTGGTTGCCTTCCTAAGGAGAAAAAAGATTTCCATCTTTCCATATCTGGACGACTGGCTCATAGTGGGTCAGTCTCCAGACCAAGTCAAGTCACATCTGCAAGTAGCTCAGCAAGAGCTCACTTCCTTAGGATTCCTCCTCAACCTTCCAAAGTCAGTTCTCGAGCCAGTACAGCTCCTCACCTTCATAGGGGCGGAACTGGATACAATAATGGCAAGAGCCTTCCTTCCCCTGGACAGGGCAAGGACCCTTATGGAACTGGCCTCTTCATTCACCCTACAGGTGTCTCGACCAGCAAGGCATTTCCTTCAGCTTCTGGGCCACATGGCAGCTTCCACAGCTGTGGTCCAGTGAGCAAGATTCCAGATGAGGGACATTCAGTTCCATTTAAGAGCCTTCTGGTCCCAAAGAAAGGATTCCCTTACCAAACTAGTCCCAGTGACCCAACCCTGATCCAGGCTTTGCAATGGTGGCAGGATCAGGACAATTTGAGACAAGGAGTTCCTTTGTCATCAAGTCTCATTCAGTGATACTCGCCACAGGTGCTTCACTGCTGGGCTGGGGAGTCCACCTGGGGGATCTTACCACCCAGGGACTGTGGTCACCTCAAGAATCTCTGCTTCACATCAGTCTCTTGGAACTCAGAGCAGTGTTTCTGGCACTGCAAGCCTTTTCCAAATCTGTACAGAACAAGGTGGTCCAGATCAGAACAGACAACACCACCATGTGGTACATCAACAAGCAGGGAGGTACTCGGTCTACGGCCTTGTGCACAGAGGCAATGAAGTTGTGGTCCCTGGCTTATTCCCTGCAAACTTCTCTGATAGCAGTTCACCTCCCAGGGAAGGACAATATCCTAGCAGATGCTCTCAGCAGGATATCCCAGGGCCATCACGAATGGACCCTAGATCCCCTAGTTTTGAAGGTGATTTTCTAGAGATGGGGCACTCCACAGATAGATCTTTTTTGCAGCCCCAGACAATCACCAACTTCCTCTCTTTTGTTGCAGACCCCCAGTCTTGGGCTCAGTCCCCCTGGATGCTCCGATTCTGAATTGGGAAGGGAAATTTCTGTATGCTTTTCCCCCCTTCCCTCTCCTGTTCAAAGTGTTAGTCAAGATCAGGTCTCAACCATACAAACTGATTCTGATTGCTCCAGACTGGGCCAGACAGCCCTGGTACCCACTGTTGCTGTCCTTAGCAGTCCACATTCCCCTGTCTCTTCCCAGGAATTACAACCTGTTGACATCCTCTCAGGGGAAGATTTGGTATCCGAACCTCAAATCTCTCAATCTCAAGGCATGGCTCTTGAAGAGTTATAGTTTGCTGATCTGCACCTTTCTCAAGCGGTTCTGGATATCTAAGGCTTCTCGAAAGCCTTCCACTAGAAAGACTTACAACTCCAAATGGAAAAGGTTCACTATTTGGTGCTCTAATAAGCATATTTCTCCAGAATCTGCTCGGTTTCCTACAGTTCTGAACTATATGGTATATCTTAATGGCTTAGGACTTAGGCCTGCTACACTTAAAGTGCATCTGGCAGCTGTTTCTGCCTTCTTGTCAGTAGGCAAGCCCTCTCCTCTGTCAGCCCATCCTGTGTTCTGTAAGTTCTTCAAGGTTGCTGCACACAATCCCCTTTAGGGACCCTGTTCCTGCTTGGGACCTTAATGTTTGCATTGCTCAGCTTATGCAACCACCCTTTGAGCCTTTGTCCTCTGCAGAGCTTAAGTACTTGACTTGGAAAACTGTTTTGTAGCCATTACCTCTGCCAGGCGTATCAGTGAATTGCAAGCCCTGTCAGTGGGTCCTGATTTCATCTCTCTCATAGAGATAAAGTGGTCCCTAAGAACTAACGGGAAGTTTTGCTAAGGTGGTTTCAGATTTCCACCTTAATCAGTCTGTCTCTCCCTGTTTTCTTCACTGACCATTCCTCCTCTGGAGAGAGAAGGCTGCACAGCTTGGATGTTAAAAGGGCCCTCAGCTACTATATAGAGCGCACCAAGGGTCACAGGTTTGAGTCCCTCCAGTTGCTCCTCACATATGGAGAGGTCGGTAAGGGCAAACCTGCTACTAAGAGATCTATTGCCAGGTGAAGTGTCTCTTGTATACAATTCTGCTATGAAAAACTGGGTAGAACCCCACCATCAGGCCTGAGGGCTCACTCTACTAGAGGTACAGCTGCTTCCCTGGCTGCTGCCAGGTATATTCCTATCTTAGAAATTTGTCAAGCAGCCACCTGGAAAACAGTCCATACATTCACCAAGCATTACTCTCTGGACATCCAGGCTAGGAGTGATGCTCGGTTTGGCACAGCAGTACTTCAGAGCTTATTCCCAAAGTAGGTTCTGTCCTCCTCCACGGAGGTACTGCTGGTAGTCTGAATAGTCAGAATACAGCAAGACTTCATGTTGTTTGAAGAAAAATTACTCACCTTAGTAATGTTGTTTCTTCTAATGAGTCTTCGTTGTATTCTAACTCCCCATACTCCTCTCAGAACCTGGTTTTTTTAGGGATGTGGGTGGGCAGGAGCAGTGTTGGCACCCTAGGGGTGCCCCTTTTTCACCCTCCTTTACTTTGGGTGTGTGTTGTGTTTTGTTTTTTGGGATTCCTGACTTGAGTCTTTGCTTTGAAACAAAAAAACCTTTTTAATAAATTTAGTTGCCAGTTGGCTAGTGCGAGTTTTACAGTTTCCACACAGAACTTCTAGTGAGTATTGCTCGTAAAGATCTGACGGTTGGAGTTTAAACAACAGCAGACAGGGGCTTCAACTGAGCTTGCACTGAACGTTCCATGCTGGCCAAGGAAAGTTAACTCTTTGTTCTCCGGGGCAGTTGAAAGGCAGGACCTAACTGCAATAGTCAGAATACAGTAAGACTCCATTAGAAAACAACATTACTAAGGTGAGTAATTTTTCTTCCTGCATGCCACTGAAAGCAGAAACTGACTTTTTGTAACTAGTTTCCAGGGCACTACCACAAGCGCGAGTCAAGACAAACTGCAATTTGAGCAACTCAGACATACCTTTTGGGTGTCGATGCACCACCAGATGGCAAACACGCATTATTTTTTAACTTGGCTGCGATCGAACTTTGAGCTTAGATCATCAGCAAACAGTTCACCAGGTGTGCAAAAGGTCAGCTGAGGTCAGCATTGGGACTGCATATATAAAGACGTGTTGTCCGACCCAAGTCTTGCTGCCGGCTTAACCCCTTCTGTTCAGTGACCGGCCGGGAAGAATATAAAATAAATTGCTGTCACTACAGGGAGGGCAGTGCTCAGTTATACTAGAACAGGGCATAAGAGGGATGGAGGACTGTGAGCGTGTGGGATAACAAACAGAATAAACCAAGCAGGGATCAAGTGCATAAAAAAAAACTCACAAATGCGTTACGTCTTATTTGTAGAAATCAGGAAAATATATACAGAAATAATAAAATAATGATCGTTAGTCCTGCACAACAAAAGAACATCAGGACTCTGCTTTTCCCAGCAGAGCCTGTGGCTGCGTTCAGCCAAGACAGCCTAGTGTAATACCTCTTACACCTCCAATTATCTGTCACGGAAATCGCACACATACCAGCAAAGATTCTTCTCCCTCACTGTCAGCACCTGACTATGTAGGTCCCGATGGTGAGCCCTTTTTATAGCTCCCTGGGCTGACATCACACATTTGGGACATTCCCATTGGCTGTGACATCACTAGCTCTAAAACCCATAAATAGAGTCAGTTTATGGCCAGCCAGCCCTATAGCTGGAGCCTAAAATGCAGAGAAACCTCTCAGGTAATTACATTTTATTACAGGCTTTATAACAATTTTATTACTAGTGTGCAGGTATCCTTGAATTGGCAAGGGAAAGGGGACATTGAGGGTGCGCTCCTAATCTCCCTTCTCCTGCCAACTCACGAGACCTGCAATGTGCAAGGTTCTCAGGCACAAATCTTTTGATTTTGACATCTGAACCCTTTATGGGTTCTTATTCTGCAGCTCTTCATAGCTGCACCTTTTATTTTGCATGCAGGGGCTCTGTGCTAAACTCCTTATGAGCTGCTACCACAAACCAACATTTATTTTCATAGACCCAACTGCTGAAATTGCAGCAGTCGACCACTTTTATTTGGGCCTTATTTTCCATCTTTTACTATTTTAGATCATTTACACATTTAATTTAAGCAACCCCAGATTACAACATCTCTGGGGCTGCAACAACTCAACCGGGCACATTTCTACTCTTTTTGGGACACTCACAGACTTTGCTTACTGCCCATAGTGTCCCACATAACAGCATTCTCCTTTATTTCTTTGCCAGTCTAGTGGCACCTCCAGATGCTTGAGCATTGTCCTGCTCAAAGCAGCAATTCCTGCTCTCGCTCCGCTCCAGGAGGCGTTCTAAATGCAAGATGCACCATGTGGCATTTCTACATTATATGGAGCATCTTGCTCCGATGCAAAACCCTTGAGTCGCATTTGTATTACTTGAGCCGCTACATGTGGCTCTCAGCTCTTCTCTCCGTGCCGAGAAATGGCACCGCTGTTCGGGACTCAGGGCGTGCACTTTAGAGCCCCGTACACAGCACCAGGGCACATGTTCTGAATGGAGCTCCCGAAACAAACAAGGTACCATTTCTTTAACTAAACATAGTGTGACATCGCTTAATAAATATCTCCAGCTCGAGAGCAAAGAAAGCAGCTTCCAGCGCTAATGTATAAAGCAGGTAGGAGTTGTAAGGAAAACCAGGGGACAGCAAAGCAGTAAGAATGTCAGGTTGGTCACCCTGACATGAAAAAAAACAAGCATTTGTCAATGCTGAGAGTTCTCTGTTGGTACTGCTCTTGTACATGCCTCCCATATGTTTCTCTGTATATTCCTCTATCTTGCATTTTAAGGGTGGCGTTATGGTTGGAAACCTTAACGCCCCGGGAGTTTGTTGGTATTTTTGTTCCAAATTTTCAACATGGGCTTTTTGGGACTTCACTTCTTGAACAGTGCCAGTATCATTTTGTTACTCAATCCCAAAAGGTGATTTAGCACAATTAGTATGCCAGTCGGCGCACAAGTCTGCTATATCATATTCGACAGAATGCAAAAATGACAGCTGTACTGTTCATGAGGAGTGTGAAGAAATGGCAATGTTGAAAATCTGAGTTAAATATGAAAAAGTGGCGTTACAAGTAAGGAGAAACTGCGCAATGCACGCTTGTAACGCAGTCATTTTTAGGAATGTTTTCACAAGATTTTCAACATGACCTTTTGGGACCTCCCCTCATGAACAGTGGCACTGGAATTTTGTTAATCTGTCCTGAAAGTTGATTTCGCACAGCAACTGCACCATTCTACGCCACAGGTGCAAAAACGCATTTTGGGAAGGATACAAAAAATTACAGCTGTACTGTTCATAAGAGGGTGTGAAAAAATGGCAATGTTGGAAAAATGAAGTGAAAATCTTAAAAATTGATGACGTTACGAGCATGCGTAGAAACTGCGCAAAGGATGCTCGTAACGCAGTCATTTTTGGGAGTTTTTTCACCAAATTTGCAACAGGGGTTTTTTGGGACCCCACCTCAAACAGTGGCACTGTTGTTTCGTTAACTGGTCCCGAAAGGTGATTCCGCACAGTGACCACGAAATCACCTTTCGGGACCAAGAAACAGAATGTATTTATTTAGTTTTTGTTAACCGGGTTAGAGCGTAGCCAAAGTTGACTATTTTCAGGCACGACCCGGGAGAATACATACATAAAATAAGATGAGATCATACAATACATAGTATATAGTGCAGGTACATAGTATATAGTACAGGTAGGTTAGAATACAGATCAAGTCAGACAGTACTCGAGAGAATACATATAGCCATGCAGAGATGACAAAAGTGACATTAGTACATGCAAATAACAACTGAAACTGGGCTAAGTGGCAGCTATAAATACATTTTATAGCAAAGCTTGTTTAGAAGTGCAGCGGTGTCTTGGGCGAAATAGGGTGGTTAGCTGTGAGGCATTAAGTGGGATCAAAGCATGTGCAGGGGTCCTGGGATAGGTGACGATATACAGGTTACTAACCTGTAACAGGAGTTCTAGGAATGGTATATGTTGTTCATCCACACTTATTGGCAGGTTCCTTGCCGCTTTAAATCTTGCGGAAGGTCTTCAAGCTGGCTCCTCCCACCCACTCGGGTGGTAAAACTCTTGGCTCCGCCCCCATGATGAATCCCTAGCCCACTGACCAGGTTGTGCACTGAAGCGGGGGAGGAGGCGGGTGGGTCGTGTGGATGAACAACAATACCATTCCTAGAACTCCTGTTACAGGTGAGTAAACTCATTTCTAGGGACATGGATATGTTCATCCACACTTATTGGCAGACTCCTAGCAGTTCTCCGGGAGAAGGGAGGCAAGGCGCACACCCCCTACTTAGGTATAAAGACTGGAGAACCGAGGCCCCGACCAACATCCCGGCGTGACCCAAGGTCGATGTGGAAAGGGAAAAACGGTAAAGCCTGCTTCCAGGTAGAAGCCCTGCGGATATCCTGGACCGGAGTATCCTCGGAAGCAGCTACCGATGCAGCGGAAGGGCGGGTAAAATGAGCATTTATCCCTCTGGGAGGCTCCATGCCCGCCCACCTATAGCGGAGTCCTATGCAGGAGGTGACCCACCCGCTCGTCGTCTGCTTGGCTGCAGGTCTGCCAGGTGCGGCTTCAGCGTAGATGACAAACAGCTGGCGAACCTCTCCCGAACTTCAGCCCTACGCTCCCTGGGTAGGTGAGCATTAAATAGGGTCCCATGGATCCTATACGGCCTCAGGCGGAATAGGATGAACCCTGCAGAGACAATACCTGGTTAGGGAAGACTCCGCCACCGCTCTATGGAAAGAACTTCGGTGGGGCGCAGGGCAACCTTGTCCCTGTGGAAGACCAGATAGGGAGATTCAAAGGCGCTTGAACTCTCCCTCCTTCTGGATGGCAGAGTAGGCCCAAGAAGGTGTTCTTCCACAACAGGTGGGGAACCTGCACCTGTGCAAAGGTTCAACGGCTTGCCTGTGAGCTAAGCCCATACCAGCGAAGATCCCACAGAAATGGGGGTACTCTCCTCAAAGGGAGGTGTGATCAAGGCCTAGAAAAGTGCCAGACCACCTTTTCTGCGCCACTGACTGCCTTCCGCGACCTGGAAGACAGGGGTGACCAACAGAAGCACCTACAGGGTCGTCGTCAAGCCCTAGTTCAAAAGAATGGACCGAGATGGTCCGGAATGCTCGCCCAGGACGGGAGAGGGCCCAGCCCTATCTCATCACCAAATGGAGAATCTCTTCCAATTGAAGGCGAGCATGTTTGGCCGACTTCTAGCAGGGCCTCAAGCGTCGAGGACCTTGCCGAGGACCAAGGCCTGGCCTCAGCCACACAGGGACCAGGCCTGCGGTGCAGAGATTGAAGGTCCAAATGAAAAGACCTTCCCTGAAAAGAGAGATCAGGACCAGGCGGGCTGGAAGCAGCGGGAGCCTGGGGCTGAGACTGAGGAGAGCTGGATACCAGAGCTGGCAATCCAGTCTGGGGCTACCAGCATCGCCTGCACCTAGTCCTCCTCCGCCTTCCCGTGGGTCAAGGGAAATGGGGAGGCGTGAAAGAGCCGAGGTCCGCGGCCTTGATGGCATCCCTTACAGCAAACCTTGTTGAGGGGCGGGCATGAAACAGTCTCGCCTCGTCTTCTCCCTGGAGGGAAGGAGGGAGAAGATCCTGTGCTACCTCCGGCAGGGGAGACCACTCGTGAGGCGCAGCCTATGTCCAGCTTAGGGCATCAGCCAGGGTGCTGGAGGCTCCTGCCATCAAATGGCTAGGAAAACGCCTCCGGCTGCGCAAAAGACCCACTGCGGAGAACCTCCTTACGCCGAGGTAAGGGGCTCGACCGAACCTGGCGGGGTAGGTAGCACATGGTCTATGGTGTTGTCCGCTTGGATCTTAAACCACTAGACCCCGCACAAACGGAGCGAGCGGTGAAAGCTAAGCGGACCGCCTGGAGCTCCAGCAGGTAGGAAAGACATCGGGACTCCCGAGAGGACCAGAGGCGAAGCACTCTGTATTCCCCTAGATAGGCACCCCCACCCATCCGAGAAGCATCGGTCGGAAAAGACCGTCGACTCAGGGCGGACGAACAGGATGTTCTCCTGCAAGAGCTGGAACGGTCCGAGGGGGAGCGTTCCCCTAACTCCTGGGCTGTAGTCACGAACTGGTCCGAGGAACGCAGCACTGTGACCGCTGGCTGGCCAGTCCCCACTAGGGGGACACATGAACCAGCAGGTCCAACAGACCACGCTGGAGCCGGCTGCAGCGAGGCCCAGGAGGTCCCGGCAGGGCGCAATTGCCCAGTCAGACCTGACTAGGTAAGGGAGGAAGAACCTCAGCCCTGTCCACCAGGAGCCGAGCTCGGACTCAAGAGTCGAGCCTCGTCCCGAAGAAGGATCAGCCGCTAAGACACGAGTTCCAACGTGGCTCCGATAAAGGGGGACCAGTCTGACAGCCAGAACACCGGACTGTCCCCTTCCGCCTGGAAGGGTTGTAGTCAGGCCGCCATCCGGGTGGGGTTACGCCCGGACTCCTCAATGCCGCAGAAAGCTGCTGAGCAGAGAACGAAGGGCCTGGCCAGGAACTCGTAAGGAGATCCCCCGCTTAGGAAAGGGAGGAGTCTCCCAAGAAACGGACGGAACGAGGAGTAAGTACGTCCTGGAGGCCCAGGAAAGAAGCCACACGCCTCGTTCTGAGGATGGGATATCTGAGGCAGAGAGAGACCATCCAGGCGTGCAGAAGAACAGGGCGCAAGCCCCCCGTCCGTTTGAGACCAGGAATACCTGGACACGAACCCAGGGTCAGAAGGAGGATCCGTAACCTTCCTGATCACCTCTAATTAGAGGGCCAGGCAAGTCGGCTCAGCGGGCCGACAAAGAGGCTGTGGACCCCAAGATCCCCGTGGGGCAACGGCTCAAAAAGGGTGGAACCTGCTCGCAACCCGCGACAGGACCTACCCTTAGCACCTCCAACCCCTAGAGGTCCGGAAAGTGGATCAAGAGGAAGAGGTGCGGAGCCATCCCCCCTCGGGGAAACCCGGGTAGGGACGACGGGGCTGGGGACAGCACCCCTTAGCCCATCACTGAGCAGGCTTGGGGGAGGAAAAGGCCAAGGGAGCTCTCGGACCTTTACCTCCCTGCTTCCTTTTGGAGGAAGATGCTAGTTTGGCGTCAGGCCGCCCAGCGCATGCCTGCTGGCCTTCGTGCTGGGCCGGTTGAGCCGCAGGGGCCGGGGGGCAAAGGGGCTTACGCAAAGGCTGCCGGCTGCCCTTGTCCCTCCGGTGCAGGTGACCAAGTCGGAGTGGCATTGGACTTCTCGGACCCCTGGAGGTGTCCCTCCATTCCAGGGCCGAAAAGGTCAAGTCCCCAAGAAGGAATGTCCGCCAACTTGTGCTGGGTTTCCAAAGAGCAGGAGGATAACTCAGCCACGCCTCAGCGCATGGCCATCAAGGCCACCACTGATCTGGCACAGGAGTCACCCAGATCCCAGAGCAGTCTGGAGCTGCTGTTTCCACCGCCCTACCCTGGTCCCGCACCCTGCGGACCGTGGTCCGAGGTCGGCCGGGAGATGAGGGAGGACCTCATCCAGGGAGCCCAAGAGGGCATGGAGAAATGTGCCATCAGTGCCGCGAACGGGCCTGGACTGGAGGCCTAGGGAGGACGCAGCATAAACCTTGCACCCGACATAGTCCATCCTTTTGGACTCCTTGTCAGGGCCTATCCACATCCTAAGCGTTTCCAGAACACTGGAAAACATTGTGATGACACCCCCTCAGCCGAGGGTGTTCAGAAACCAGGCAGGGAACCGACAGGACAGAGTACTTCCTGGCCACCCTGGCAGAAGGCGCAGGAGAGGAAGTAGGCGCCGCAGAGCTCCAAGGCCAGGCCCACGATTGCCTCAGCCACGGGAAGAATTCTGCGGGTGAACCCTCGGTCTAGAATCTCCGTAGGGGTAAGGGGCCCATTTGGAAACAGGCTCGAGCTGCATCCTGGTGAATTCCGAGATGAGCTGGAGCAGACCCATAAAGGACGATGGGCTGTCGTCCACGGAATGTTCTGGAGAAGACCATGGGTCCTCCCTGCTAAGAAACATAGAGGAGTCGATTTCGGGCTCCGAGGGGTCTGCAAAAAGCTACCGCAGGCCTGAGTCACTCTTCATCCGCCGAGGGCGGGTGGGAGTGAGGGAAACAGAAAACCTGCGGGACAGGTCATGGCCCGGCCTGGGTTCCACCGAGGATGGTGGGGCAGCAGGGATCGGACGAGCAACCGGCCCCGGAGAGGGCACCTCGACTGCCTCAAGCGGCTGCGTCAGCCGACCGGGCGGCAGCTGCTCACTAGCCGGAGAATGAATCGGGGTCGATTGATTCCCGGACAACAACAGCTGCTGCCACATAAACTCCTTGTAACATCGATGCCAATGGCATCGAAGCCACTCCTCATCCGAGGAGGGGGACGAGGAAGAACGGCAATGCCACTTGACTTGGTGCCCCGACCGAGAACGCCGAGGTCAGCGTGAGCGGCTAGACCGAGAGGAGGACCAAGACCCGAATCCTCGGGGAACAGAGGGTGGGCCTGGGAAGGAGCGGGGCGCGCCCGCTCCTCCTTCAGCTCGGAAGAAAGGGCCGAGGACTGTCGACCTGAAGGTACGGGCAGAACCTCAGCCTCCGCCAGGGGAACCGGCGAAGGGATGGTGGCACCAGCAGAAGACAGCCCAGAAGATGGGTTGAGAGACTCGACAACGTCGATGGGAGTCCTGGCCGGCTGACCTGAAGGGGATACCGTAAGGCCAGCGGCCAAAGCCGCACCCTCGACCGAAGTCGAACGTCTGCCGGCAGGGGAGGGGGAACTCTCCTGCTCCCTCCGGAGCCGACGAAGGGACTTAGCCTGCGACTCCTTAGACTTGGGCTGAGAGGCAGGTCCCAAAGGTCCTCTCCCTCGAGGAAAGAGACTGGCGAAGCTCCTTGAACGAAGCTGCATGAGGAGAACCCAAGGAAAGCGGGATGAGCGGCCGACCAAGGAAGAGGAGGCAGCCGCCCCTCCCCGGAGGAAAGAAGATCGAGCTGCTCAGCAGAGACAGCCAATGTGGACACTGCCGATGAGTCTCAGAGGAATTTTCCGAGCGGAAAAATTACCGTCACCCGAGTCCTGAACGGCTGTGCAATCCTCCAGAAAGCTACTGAAAGGGCAAGGCCAAATAAAATTCGCAAAGTTGAGGATCATGATCCAAGTCAAGGCAGTAAACGCACGTGGAGTGTGGGTCTCTCCTGGAGGAATTAACTGGGTGCCTCCCGGAGCCGGAAAACGAATGAGCCATTGCCGCAGTGAAGAAGAAAAAGATAGAAGTTTCAGAAAACTTCCAATTGATTTCGAAGACTGAAATTTCCAGGAACCAGTCGAAAACGCAGAGCGCTAAGGAGGGAACCTGAGCTTCCAAGTGGTAAGGAAGATCTGGCGTCATGGGGCGGAGCTGAGAGTTTTACCACCCGGGTGGGTGGGAGGAGCCAGCTTGAAGACCTTCCGCAAGATTTAAGCGGCAAGGAACCTGCCAATAAGTGTGGATGAACAACATATCCATGTCCCTAGAAATAGTTCTTTTTGAAGATTGGGTGGGAGTTAGCCTGCCTCAGGGCAGGAGGGAGGAGGAGTTCCAGGTGGCTGGGGCAATGCAGTGAAATGCTCCAGAGCCTTTTGAAGTAAGACACCTGGATACGGTAAGTAGAAATTTGTTTGCCGAGTGTATTCCGGGGGCAGGTGTCTGTGATACAACTAGAGCTGCAAGGGAAGAGGGGATTTGGTTATGGATTAAAGAGTCTGTGAGGGTCCCTAGGGAGTATAGTCGGTAGGCAGCTGGGGAGAGCCAGCCTAGGTCGCTATATAGTGTGCAGTGGTGCTTGAGGCGATGGAAAAGGAGGCATATCGACATATGTTGTTATCATAACATCCCATTTATGGAGAGCAGTCTTATGGGCACTGGCAAAAGTGGAGACACCATATGTCAGCGATGGAAGCAGAATACCCTTGGCAATTGCCAGTTTGGCGGATGGTGTTAGCAGGTGACAAGTCTTATAGTTGATTCTAAGTTTGGCATTTGTTGCTGTACAGGTTGACTCTATGTGCAGACTAAAATCAAGGGATTTATCAAGGACTCCCCCCCAGGTATTTGAAGGATGTAACACAGTCGATGAGAGACCGCCCAGAGTCATGGACTAGGAGGGGTTCCTTACAGGCACTGAGTTTGGGGGCAGTGCCAAATAGCATGGCTTGGGTCTTTTGTATTGAGGATGAGCTTATTAGCATTTAGCCATGTTTGCACATTCCTGAAATCCGAGGAGAGGTTTTTGTTAATGATGTTAACTTTGTCAGCGCTGGAGTAGAGGATGAGATCATCAGCGTATAGGATAGCTGAGCAGCAGAGTATGGCATAATCTATGTTGTTGATGTATAGTGAGAAAAGAAGGGGTCCTAGGATGGAGCCCTGGGGTACTCCGATATTAGTGCTGGTCACATCCAAGAGAGCGGAGTTGAATTTAACAAGTTCTAATCTGTTTGATAGGTAGTTAAACCAGTCAATTACTGAGGATGAGAAGTTAAGTCTATGCAGGGTTGAGAGAAGCAGGGGATGATCAGCAAGATCGAAAGCTTTGGTAGTATCGATAAATACTGCTCCAGTGAGTAGGCCTTTGTCCATGTTGCAGAGTACATCGGTGGAGAATTTGAGAAGAGTGGTTGACGTCATGTGACCTTTTCTGAAACCATGCTGAGTGTCTGAGAGAAGGTTGTTCTTTGTGAGATAGTCAATGGTTTGGGTTGCAACAAGCTTCTCCAGTAGCTTGCTTAGCACAGAGAGGATGGCCACGGGCCTGTAGTTGTTGATATCCTTTGAGTCTCCTTTTTTAAGGATAGGCGTAACTCGGGCAATCTTCCAGAGATCTGGGACAATGGCGAGAGAGAGAGAGAGAGAGAGAGAAGAGAGACAGGGTGAAAATCTTGGCCAGTGGCAAGGCAATCAATGGTGCCGCTAGCTCCAGGAGTCATGGCTCGAGTGAATCTGAGCGGGGCTAGTGTTGTTGGATATGTTTTGCAATAGCCTTTGGATCTCAGATCCAGATATAGCTTTAAAATGGAAAGGGGGGGTAGTAATTAGCTGGCAGTGGTCAGCACCAGATGCAGATCTCTGGGGTGTGCAGTAAGGCTGAGATGCTGTGGGAGGTGAAGTGAAGGACGAGGTGTACTGAGACAGGTCCGTGAATAATCTGTTAAAGGCATTCACTATAGTGTTCGAGTCGTTACAATACACACCATTTAGGATCATATCTCCTGCAGTCGATGACTGGGTAGCTCCAAGAAACGTCTTGATGTGTGTCCAGAATTTTCTATGGCCACCAGTAGAGTTTGTGAGCAGTTCCTTGCAGTAGATGCTCTTTGCTGTTCTGATTTGTTTTTTTACAGGCGCTCCGAGAGGCCGTGTAGGTATTGTAATCCTCTGGTAGTCTGGACACTTCATACTTCTTCCAGAGTTTGTCCCATGTGTGCAGGTTAGCCAGCAGGTCCTTGTGTAACCATCTTATTTGTTTATCCCTGAACCTTCTGGTGACCTTCGGAGTATGTTTATCCTGAAGTGCTGTGAAATTATCAATGAAGATATCAAGGGCTATTTAAACATCATGGGAGTGATAGATGTCAGACCAGTTGATACAGGATACATCATAGAGGAAAGCTTCCACATCCAGTTTGGCAAAGTTGGTAACTGTGATGTAGCGCGGAGGGGGGTGGGGGAGCAGTCTCCGGTCTGCATACACAGAAAAAAGGGGAGTGGTCTGTGATAGTATCTGCCAAGATGTCTGCAGTTTGCACATGGTCAAGGCGATTCACCAGTACCCAGTCTATGAGGGTGGAGGTAGTTAGAGAAGAAGTGGTTCTAGTGGTTCAGTTAAGATCTGGTGCAGGTTATAGCTCTACGTTAGTATCAAGCAGTGTGCTGTGAGTTGGTTCCAGCCAGTTTAGGTTAAAGTCACCCAAGATTAGGACCTCGTTTTGCTTGGCATTTGTGCGGTCTGATTAAGTAAATACTAAGGCCTGTGATACCTCCAGTGGGAGGGTTGTAAGCGCAGATCATGTGGAGTTTTTTTGCGTCACGGGCAATGGTTGTCTGTAGGGACTCACAGACAGAGGGTGAGCCAGTGGGTGAGCAGACCGTAACATCAAGATGATTTTTATAGAGAAGAGCAACCCCCCTCCACGTTTTGGGGAAGACCTATCTCTACGTATCATGGAGTAATTGGCCAAGGAACATAAGAAGTCCGGAATGTGAGGCTTGAGCCATGTTTCAGATAGGCAGAGTAGATCAGGATTGTACACTTTCGTCCATGCCTAGAGATCAGCAAAGTGCCTTGTAATGCTCCTAATATTCATATGGGCAATGAGAAGTCCTTTTCCTGAGACAGCCGATGGGTCAGTGGGAGAATGGTGGACACAGGCCAGGGTTAAGTTCTCGTCCCCTGACAATAGGATGACGAGGAGCAGGAGAAACCACAGTTTAATAGTGTGGCATGGGAGATGAACCAGTTGTGACATTTTGTATTTTCTGAGCATATGTAAACGTAATTGTAGGTACAACCCTTCAGAAGGATAAGGGTGGTGTAGGCATGCACATGTTGTGTTTCGGCAATTTGGTTGGAGAAAGTAAAGTCATTGTGTTGTGAGGTATTCTCTACATGGTGGTTGTTGATTGGAACAAAAGTAGATACCCCATGTAAGCATAACAGCAGTATCAGAAGCAGGATTAGTCACAGTGACTGTGCTCATGAGGTGGAGTCCCAAGAACCCCATGTTGAAAATTTGGGACCAAAACTCCCAAAAATGGCTGAGATAACCTAAATTGAAAACCCCCCATTCACCGCCATTATAGGACTTGCGTCATTTCTTAAGTTTGTGGTCAGCTTTTGAAGAGTGCAGATGTGTTCCCGGTCCACTGAAGATCGCTGCTCCCAGCCTCCTCAGGTAAGTATGGGTGAGGGGGTGCAGGGAGCTGGGGTGCGTAGAGGAGGTGAGGGTTGGGAAGGGGCCAGCAGCAACCACGAGGGACCATTTCTGTCTTTCAGGTTTAAAAAAAAAAAAAGAAAAATCAAGACTTTGTAGGTCTGTTTTTTTTTTTTTTTAAAACAGGGAAACTATGGATGCTGGCACATTGGTGTGGGCTCCCAGTGTGCAGAGCACTGCAGTGCAAGGGAGTCACTGCCGACCCGGAGAATGGGCCCCCGCAGTCGGAGTTTATGTGTGGGGGGGGTGCGTATCCGACACCGGGAGTGAGCATCTCGGTGTCGGAAAACACCACAGCAGGATTTCGGCACACTGGGGTGAGCTCTCAGTTTGCCACATTAAAGGTTAAGGGGTTTGGGGATACAGGCCACACGTGGTTTGAGCACCCCGATGTTGGTAGGTGGGGGGGGCCCGCCAGCATGGCAGGGATGTGGAGGAGGCAGGCGAGGAAAGCACCTCCTCCCAGCCAGTGCGATTGGATCACGCACACAGTAAAAGTGCCTTCGGGCACTCAATACTCCCAGCCCATATGGAGCTTAGGCTGTGGCCTGCTCCGTATGGGTGGGAGAATCTTTGTCACGACGCAAACAGTTGTCTACACTGTGGTGCTCTGCAGATGAAAGGAAAAGGCCGGCTCCGGATTGGTGAGACTTTTTCTTTTCATGTGCAGACCACTGCAGGCTGAACAGCGTCAGGACCAGCCTGGCCGGGATTGGTGTGATTTGAGCCCCATGCAGAGAACTCTGCATTGGACAGACAGTGTCACACCCCTCAAAGCCCACTCTCCCAAGAAGTTTGACACGCATGCGAACTCAAAAGGACAGAAGATAAGCGAAAAGAATACAGAAAAGAATGAGAGGAAAATGGGGTGTGGGGAAGACTGGCACAGTCATATTTTATTTCAGGGGCCCTAAACATAACAGATGACACCCTATTACGGGGGGACTACAGCCCTTTAGCTGCTGCCCCCCACCCCACAACAAACTCGTTCTCTATCTTGAACTGGCTAGGCATATGCCATTCTACATTTGAAAGTGGAGCAGCTGCAGTTTGTGACAGCGGCAGGTAGGAGCACATTTGGAAATTTATTGGCAAGGGATAGAGAGGATATTTGTCCAGAGTTCAAACTGAATCTCGCACTTGAGCTGTGTGGTGATGCTCAGCATCTTTTGGTTGTTTTTATTTGATGCAGGGCCACAGTGATGAGCATAAGGCAACAACACAACATTCAGCACTCTGCCCGATTTCCCATTTGTCCATTAACTGCTGCAAGCGCCACAGATTTTATATTTATTGGGAAGGGGTAGAGAGGATATTAGTCCCAAGTTGAATCTCTGCACTTGAGGAGCTTTGTGATGCTGCTCAATGATTTAGTGCTTAGTGCAGTGATGCATATAAAGCTGCTCAGCTGCTTGCCAGCCGGCTCTATACAAATGAAAGTACTGAACCGGTTTCTCATTGGAGTGCTTCAGTCCTTTCAAGTACACAAAGTTTCCACCCATAAAACTGTGAATACCGTCATACTCAGCTTGCGTGGCCAGTGGTGCATCAGGGATGAGCCCAATGTAGATTGCTCTGCATTGGGGTAGTCTGTGGCACACCTCTGAAATGGCGTTCTAGGACAAAACGTACATGCAGGCGCAAGGAAACATAATAACGAATACAGACAGAGAAAAGTAAATACTGAATATAAAAGACAAACTAACAGGAGGGAAGGGAAGAGCTTCCCTCCTCCAGAATGCTGGCCCCCTAAGGGTAGGCAGATTGTACCTAAACAATATATAGATGTCCCAAGCTAAGGCTATCACTCATAAAGCCTAAGGAAAGGGAGAAAAAATAAGGCGATGATTCTGCACAGCTACCGTCTAAAAGCTGCCAAGCAAATAATCCTGTGCCCAAAGTACACAGCAGTTGCCGAAGGGTGTTGTAGAAGCACAGGCAAACCAGGAGAAGTTAAACAATTTGCAAGTAGTGTTTTATTATTATCAAGAACAACAAAATAAAATAAAAAAATTGTACAGGATAGTTCTTCATACAGGCAGCACAAAGGAAGCCCTACATCTGAAAGTCTCTCTCTTTCAATTTAAATCTCAGTATCTCTATCTCTCTCTTTTAAAAAAAATTATTTCCCTGGCAGTTTAAACTCTGCATCCTGGTTGTTGTAAGCTGCATCTCCGTTTCTTACAGAATGTACCAGAACTTGTAGGGATTTTGTTCTGTATAGTTTTCGGTTTTCTTTTGTATGTGGACTGACCGGATAATATTCCAAAGACCTTTCTGTGATACAGTCTTGTTTTTAGATTATTTTTGTTTTTATTTTATTCTGTACATGCATTTGGCATTGTTCTCTGATTTACCATGTTAGCTTGCTATATAAATAAAGTATATCAAATTGCAAAAAAAAAAAAAAAAAAAAAAAAGAAAAGAATGCACCAGAACTATGTCAATGTGTTTCCTGAGGCCAACTTAAAGAGCATGCTGGTCTTCTGTTGAAAGTTCTGTAAGCAAGCTTGTGGAGGTCAAAATACAGCCCAAGGTCAACCCCTGTATTACAGACCATTATTTTTTTAGAAATTCAAATAGCGAACTACAATCATTTCATCAATATATGTATATACATTTGCAAACCAAGGGATCACAGTTTCATGATTCACATTTTTTTTTGTTAACCACAGAGAAGCAAGGGAAGGGAGAAAGAAAGAACAGAAACAGCAAATGAAGGAAGGGTGATAACAGGTGAAATTGTGGGATCATCAGAGTGGCCAGTTCCTAGGTGCCATAAGAAAATGTGATCACACAATCAGATAGGAAAAAGACAGAATAGGACAGGACAAAACAGATCCTTGCTTTTAACTCTGTCTGCATAACAAATTTATTTATTTAAAATTTTGTTTACGGGGAGAGGCAAACTGAGTCAAGGCTCGTTTCCAGGTGTAACCCGGGGGACTGGGGCATGATACAAACAAAGGGAAATTATAAAGCCTCATATGCAACAAGTACAAAACAGGGAAGAGTGACTAACAGGACAACAAGATGCAACAAAGAAAATCATAAACCGTCTGAATGAACTATAATGGCAAGCACCACATAGCTATAAGTGCAAAGCCCTTGGCAGTAAGATATCAGTTGAAGTAGGGGAGGTTAGGGAGGGATGGGGTGAGATAGAGGAGGTGGAGGGGCAACAGCAAGGGAGACTTGAAGGAGTCGGATGAGTCACCTGAAGGCAGGGAAAGAGGAAGAGATACAAAGTTGAAGAGGGAGCTGATTCCAGAGGAGGGGAGGCAGTGTGAGAAGGCAGACTGACCAGCCATAATGTGGGATGGGGAGGGAGAAAGAACTCGGGGTCTTACCCAACCCCTGTCACAAAGGGTATCCAGGGCAATCTGTGTCCCAGCACCAAGGTAGCTGGTTTGTACAGTGCCCCCATAGATGTGGGACATCTAGGAGCTGGAGAGCAAATGTGTGCAATCCTATCAGTCCAGGCTTTCAATATAGGGAAAAAAAAAATGAGGGGACGACCACCGAGACACACCGGACAATCTGTATGCCTTGAAGAAACACTGGTTACTCACCTGTAACAGTAGTTCTAGGAGTGGTATATGTTGTTCATCCACACTTGTTGGCATGTCCCTTTCCCTTTAAATCTTGCTGGAAGGTCTAAAAGCTGGCTCCTCCCACCCACCCAGGCGGTATATGCCCCGGCTCCTCTCCATGATGCCAGATCTTGCCCGCTGGAAGCAGATGTTGTGCGTCTAAGCCAGGGAGGTCGGATGGGTCGGTGTGGATGAACAACATGTACCACTCCTAGAAAGAACAGTTACATAAAATCTTACCGCAACAGCAGATCTTCGAGGAGTGTCTCTTGCAGTAGATCATTACTTTTGGGAGTTTCCAGCAGAGGTCACTGTGACAGGGCAGCTCTTCTAGCAGTTTTGTACCAGGGACCGCCCACACATGACATCATGTTCCTGCTTCCTATATAAGTGTGGGTGGTCCCTGGTATCCTCAGTTCCCCTGCCGGATTCAGCTTGCAAAGTGAGGACTGAGGGAAGCCAAGATACCAAGGAGTCCCAACCCAAAGTCACTGGACCAGAATTTGCTCTCATAGAGAAGGAGGGGGGGACGGAGGGTGGGATCATACCTACTGCAAGAGACGTTCTTCGAAGATCTACTGTTACGGTAAGATTTTACATAACTGTACTATCTTCCACAGAGTGGCCTCTTGCAGTAGGTTATTACTTTTGGGAGAATCCCAAGCAGTTATGTCCATGTGGGAGGACAATTATGATATGAGATCTTGTAGGACTGCACGGCCAAAGGCCACCCTACGTCATGAGGCAATATCCAGATTGTAATGCCTTGTGAAGGTATGGACTGTGGACCAGGTAGCTGCAGTGCAGATATCCGAAATGGAGGCTCCTTTAAAGCAAGCCACAGTCGTGGCCATAGCTCTTCTGGAATGGGCTTGTACAGGTCCTGGTAAAGTCTTGTACTTTTTGTAACAAAACGTAATACAATTCGCCAACCAGGAAGAAAGGTTCATTTAGCAACTGGAAGCCCTCCTCTGCCAGAGGCAAAGGTGATGAATAGTTGAGACGTTGTCCTAATTGACTGAGTCTGATAGTAGAGTACAGCAGTATACGATGGACATCTAAAGTATGTAAGAGCCGACCCGGTGGCGCAGAGGGCTGAGGCGCTGGCACCTTACCTCGAGCCACGCTGGCGACCCGGGTTTGGGAACGGACTCAGGACACCAGGGGTTGGCAGAGGAAGGAGGGGATTGAGCATCCGGAGGACTGCTCTCCTCTCCTGGGGTGGGTAGAGGGTTGGTGTTGCTCTGCAGTGGCCTCCGCTGGAGACCAGGGGCACTGCAGACGCGACGTAGGAGGGAAAGTCACCAGAAAAGTGGAAATACCCACTTCACGTCCAGCTGGATGACGGCTGCCTGGCTATCTGAGGTCACTGATGTCCCGCAGAGCCATCCGTCTCAGCAGCACCCCATGGCCAAGATTGGCCCCTTAGCTGGTACCTTCTCCCTCGGAGGAGGGGACCCACCACCTAAGGGGTGGTAGGGAAAATGTGGAATCACTTCTTGAAGGAAAGAATTGCTGAGTACCTAGAGGCCAGCGGGGCACAGGACCCAAGGCAGCATGGATTCATGATGGGAAGGTCATGTCAGACGAATCTAATAGATTTCTTTACTGAGTGACCAAAGTAGTAGACCGGGGTTGGGGGGCTGTGGACATGGCCTACCTAGATTTTAGCAAGGCATTTGATACAGTCCCACTCAAAAGATTAATACACAAGTTAGCCAGCCTTGGAGTGGGTCCCAAGGTGGTAGCCTGGATAAAAAATTGGCTAGACAACAGGATGCAAAGGGTAGTAGTAAGCGGAATCCACAGTGAAGAAAGGAGGGTTACTAGCGGGGTACCGCAGGGTTCAGTACTGGGACCAGTCCTTTTTAATGTCTTTATAAGTGACACTGCAGAGGAACTGGAAGGAAAAGTATGTCTCTTTGCAGACGGCACAAAGATCTGCAACAGGGTTGATACACAAGATGGAGTGGAAAGGATGAGAAGGGACATGGCAAGGTTGGAGGAATGATCAAATGTATGACAGCTCAGATTCAATGCAAAGAAGTGCAAGGTAATGCACCTGGGAAACAAAAACCCAGGGGAAGAGTACACAATGGAGGGTGAGATACTGACAACAGTAAAAATGGAAAGGGACCTGGGGGGGGTAATTATATCAGATGACCTAAAGGTGGGCAAGCAATGTGAGAAGGCAGTAAGGAAGGCTGGGGGAATACTGGGATGCATAGGGAGCGGCATCAATACTAAAAAAACAGGAAGTTGTTACCCCTCTGTACAAACAGTTGGTGAGACCCCATCTGGAGTACTGTGTGCAGTTCTGGAGACCCCATCTCCGCAAAGACATAGACAGAGTGGAGGCTGTCCAGAGGAGGGCAACCAAAATGGTGCAGGGCCTGCACCAGGAGACATACGAAGAAAGACTAAAGGAGCTTAATATGTATACCCTTGAGGAAAGAAGGGGAGAGAGGGGGACATGATAGAAACTTTCAAGTACCTCAAGGAAATCAACAAAGTCCAAGAGGGTAGCATCTTTTAGAAAAGAGACGTGCAAGAACAAGGGGCACAATTTGAAGATGGGGGATGGCTCAGAGGTAATGTGAGGTATTTTTTCCACGGAGAGGTTGTGGGCGCATGGAACAGCCTCCCTGAGGAGGTCGTCGAGTCAAGAACAGTGGGGAATTCAAGAATGCATGGGACAGACATAAGACAGTCCTAGTGGAGGTAGGAGGAACTAAGCTGTTGGTTAACTAGGATCTGCAGCTTATCTGTTAGGTAGGAAAATGGGCAGACTAGGTGGGCCAAGCGGTCCTTATCTGCCGTCAAATTCTATGTTACATCGGGGTTACCCTGGGGCTGGCTGCTATGCGAGACAGTGGCTTGGGGAGCGAGATGGGTCAGCTCCAGTCTTGGTACAAAGCCTGAAGGAATGGCTTGGGTGGAGCACTTAGGGGGATAAAAAGATAACGCAAAAAAAAAAAGTATGCAAGAGATGTTCACCTTGTTTGAAGTATGAAGGGTAGTAGACCGGTAACTCCAAAGACTGATTCAAAGTATGTTCAGAGACTAGTTTAGGAAGGAAGGAAGGGCTGGTATGGAGCACGACCCTACTGCAACCTGAAGTGACAGCAATGAGAAATAGCATTTTCCATGAAAGGAAATGGAGGTCACAAGTGGCCGCTGGCTCAAAATGGCTCGAGGATCAATTTTTCTATCATAAAATTGAGATCCCACGGAGGAGTGGGTCTTCTAATAGAAGGTTTAGTATATAACATTCCTTTCAAAAACATCTTGGTTAGATGATGTTGGTACAGTAACCTGACATCCACAGGTGCATGGAAGGCCGAGATGGCGGCCAAGTGGACTTCAATGGAAGAGTAACTTAAACCGGACTCAGATAGTGAGGCCAGGTAGTCCAAAACCTTTGTCAGTGGACAAGAGTAAGGGCCCAAAGATCAAGAGGCAGACCATACAGAAATGTGTTTCCATTTGGAACTGTATGTTGCTCTTGTTGCTGGCTTATGGAAGGCCAAGAGAATATTGGCAACAGGAGATGACACTTGTAGACTAGTTACGAAAATGTCTTCAGGGGCCCAGTGTGAAGGGGTAGAGCCTTCAGGTTGGGATGCAACACAGTTCTTAAATTTTTTGTCAAGAGGTTGAAGATTGGAGCATCTCCTTGCTTGTTGAGCTAGAACACCACTGCAGTGTTGTCTGATTGGATCAGCAATGGTCTAGGGTCATAAGAGGTTGAAATGCCGGAAGGGTTAAGCAGAATGGCCTCAGCTCTAGGAGACTGATGTGAGGCTGAGGAGAGAAGTGGTCCACTAGCCTGTGTCGATAAGGACCCAAGTGTGCACTCCATCCTGCCAGGAAGCATCCGTGGTGAACCTCTGCGTGGGAGGGAGGGACTGAAAAGGCATTCCTTGTCATAAATTGGCTTCGATTGACCATCAAGTCAAAGCTGATGTCAGACAGGGAGTGACACTGAACCTGCATTCAAATTTTTCTTGGTCTTTGAGACCACTGATTCTGGAGGATTCACTGAGGAGATCTCATAGGAAGACGGGCGAGTGCTACCGTAGGGATGGCAGCAACCATGTGACACAGAAGGCATAGCAGTTGTCTAGCTGTGACTACTTTCTAAGTCTGTATGCATGATGCTAGAGACAAGGGTGTGGCCTGCCGGATGGCTGGATAGTAGTTCTGGCTGAGACTGTATCTAGGATGGCTCTAATGTATTGGAGACTGAGTTGGACTTTGGCCAATTGACTGTGATCCCTGGAGTGTGAAAATATTTGCAGGGTAACCTCTAGACAAGAAAGCAAAGCTGTTCCGCTTTGACTGGTCAGCTATATGGATATGGGATGATAAAGTGCCCTTTCCTTTTTAAAGCTGTTACAACTACCTCCAGGTACTTGGTGAACACACTCAGGGCGTGGAGAGGTCAAACCAGAGTGCTTGAAACCCACAGTGTTAATCTAGCAGGTAGAAATGAAGAAAACATGGCGAGCAGGATAGATGCAGGTAGGCCCTTCATATCTAGGGCACAAAGCCAATCTTCCTGTATTAGTATCGGCATGATGGAAGTCAAGGTTATCATGTAATCTGTTTGTACTGGATGGAATGCCCAATCTTCTGAGGTCCAGTATGGACCGAGGTCTCCAGTCTGGCTGGGTACTGAAAAGAAGTAGGAGGGAATCTCTTTTGATGTTGTGAGGGGGTACTGGAAGCAGGTGTGTGTCACCAGTAGAGCCCTCAAGTCCTCTTGAAGGATAGGTATATGTCAGGGAGGCGAGAGGGGCTCTGAGAAAAATTCCAGAGTATGACCCTCTGTATAATCTGGAATACCCATTAGTATAGCGATTGTGTCCCGGCCTCTAAATGGAGGGGCAAAAGCAGATCTCACACCGTAAGGCGCTGGTGGGAGGTGGGAAAAGAAAAACTTTAGTGGGTCACTAGGTGTCGGGCCTGCTTTGAGGAGATGAGGCGGGGAACCATAGGCACGGAGGTGTTGCCTCTTGTGGGTTGAGTACGATCTCTATAGCCGCCTGTATTGGTATCTTTGTATTTTCCACCCTTTCAAAATAGGAAGAGGATCGAGTGTGGTAGGTTGTATGCAGAGTATGGTACATACCATGAACTGCTCGGAGAGTTCTGCTTGATGGCTGTAAATCATCCAATAAAGTTTGAGTACCTGGCCCGAATAAATTGGACCCATTAAAAAGGGGCCTTAGCTATTTTGTGTTGCAGATCAGGCGTAAGACCTGAAAAGCAGAGTCAGCTGTGGCGTCAAAGAAATGCCAATAGCCGACAGTCAGGCCGAGGTACTGACAGCATCATATCCCGACCTGGGTAGGTGATGGGAAGTAGTATTACTAGTTGATATAGAAGCCAATAATCACTCCCTGTTCAGGTGAAGGAGGGAGGTGATTGATAATCTCAATGGCACAAGACCCAAGGGTATGGTGGTATTTAATCAAATGACCCATATAATTTGGAATTCTGATATTTATGGAACTGGAGAAAAGGACCAGTTTCTCCAGAAAGTCAAGTCTTCGGGATTCTTTATCAGGTGGTAAGCAGCTTATGTGATCATGAGTGGCAGTACAGAGTCCACTTCCGGGAAAGCTTGAAAGGAAGGGAGGAACCAGAGGAGCTGGATAAATATGATCCACGTTGTGTGGAACAACAGAGATAGTTGAAGGCTGATGCGAGGCAGCCAGCATGGCATTCTGGTAAGTTTGTAATTGGTGGAAACCACTCAAATAGGCTCCTCTGGCAAATCAAGGTATTCTGCTATATCCTTACTTTGTCGTATTTTTGTGGTATACAATCCCATGACTTTTTATATTTGTATCATCATTTCGTAGAATGAAGGGTTACCAGGAGGGGGTGCTGCAGAGTTTAGGCAGGCCCTCATCCAAAGAAGAGATTTCTGAAAAGGGAGACTGAGGAAGAAATTCCAGCTGCTGGAAATCGTTGTGTTCAAGGTCACTAGTGAAGTTAACCGGAGCTCTTCTTTATCTGAAAAATAGTCTTCCATATAGGAGGAAGTGACCAGGATGGGAATGGATCCTGGTCATCATGAAAATTCTTAGGTGGAAGAGGAGGAGATCGTGGAGGTCACTCTGTCCCTTGGATCGGAGGGCTGGGAGTGCCATATGGCATGCAAGACGTGCTGTACTACAGTGGAGATGTCCAGTTCCTTCTGAGAAGGGAGGGGGGTGGATGTGTAGCCTGAGCAGGTCTTGCCCCTGGGTGGTGAAATCCAGGGTTCCAATCTCTGTCCACCTGACCCTATGATTGTCCACCTAAGAGGGTGGAGGGGTAGAAACATGGCCTACGCCACTGTTTATTTTTATGAAACTCCATTTACTAAGAATGAATATGAGGGCACGCTGTTGACGGAGGGACACCTGGAGCAGTGGCCATCGATGAGGAGTGAAGTACAGAGGTTGAGGAGGATCTCTCCTACTCTGTGACTAATGGAGCCCACAAAGGGTTATTTATGTATTGCCTTTTTATAGTGCTGGAAGCACTGTTGGCAAGGGAGTGAAAAATGTCCGGTCAATGAGTAGGCAGCATAATGAAGCACCGTCGACAGGGACAGCCGTCAGCAAGAAATAGGGATGCATCATTGATGGGGATGTACGTCAATGAGAATATGGATGCATCATCAATGGGTATGGCCGATGGGAATATAGATGCATCGTTGATGGTGGTGGCAGTCAATGATCATGGAGATGCATCGTCGATGGAGGTAGCTGTCGATGAGAACACTGATGGTATGCTCGTCAATGAAAATATAGATGCATCATCGATGGTGGTACCAGTCAATAAGGAAGTTGACGGATATGGGCCATCAATGAAATTACAGATGCCTCGTTGACGGTGATAGCCGTCGATGAGAACAATGATGGTATGGTCGTCAATGAGCATATAGATGCATCATCGACGGTGGTACCAGTCGATAAGGAAGCTGACGGATATGGGCCATCAATGAAGTTACAGATGCCTCATGCGGTAAGGTGATAGCAGTCGATGAGAACAATGATGGGAATGGCCGTCAATGAGAATATAGATGCATCGTCGACGGTGGTAGCCATCGATGAGGATGCTGACTGGTATGAGCAGTCAATGAAATTATAGATGCATCGTCGATGGTATGGTGGCTATTAATGAGACTACAGATGCATCGTCAACGGAATGGTGGCCATCTATGAGCAAAGGAGACCTAGAGGGTGAGGAGGGATACTACTGCTCTGTGTTAGTTCAGAAATGTAGATCAGTAGATAGGGGAGCTCTCGATGGGTGAGCCCCCTTGTTCGTAGACTCTTCGATATCGTTTCTCGTCGATGACTGCTGTTTTCAGAAGTTGTTCTAGCTGCTGTGCAAGCTGAAGATGGCGGGAAATGAACCGAGGATACCCAGGACCACCCACACTTATAGGAAGGAGGAACATGATGTCATGTGTGGGCGGACCCTGGTACAAAACTGCTAGAAGAGCTGCCGTGTCACAGCGAGCTCTGCTGGAAACTTCCAAAAGTAATGACCTACTGCAACAGACTACACCATGGAAGATGTACTGTTACAGGTGAGTAACTTGTGTTTCTAGGGATGTGGATATGTTGTTCTCATCCACACTTGTTGGTAAACTCCTAGCAGCCCTCCGGGAGGAGGGAGGCAAGGCGCACACTCCCTACTTAGGGAAGAGAGATTGGAGAACTGAGGCCCCAAAACCAGCATCCCGGCGTGACTCTAGGTCGATGTGGTAATGCGTAATGAAGGCGTTTGCTGACTTCCAGATAGCAGCCCTGCAGATACCCTGGATAGGGACGTCCCTAGAAGCAGCCACCAGCGCAGAGGTATGACAGGTGGAATGAGCACTTATCCCTATGGGAGGCTCCTTGCCCACCAACCTATAGCAGAGATCAATGCAGGATGTTATCCATCTGCCAATCGTCCGCTTTGCTGCAGATCTGCCAGGTGCGGCTTCAGCATAGGTGACAAACAGTTGGTGAACCTCTCCCCAAACTTCAGCAGTTCACTCCTTATAGTAAGAGTGCGCTCGTCTCAGGTCCAAAGTATAAAGCCTGTACTTGGCCTCCGAGGTGTAACTGGGGTAGTACACTGGCAGAGTCAACACCTGATTTAGGAAACTCCAACACCACCTTCGGAAAGAATTTGGATGGGGCACAGGACGACCTTGTCCCTGTGGAAAACCAGACTGGGAGACTCAACAGAGAGTGCCTGTAGTTCCCCAGTCCTTCTGGCTGACGTGATAGCCACCAAGAAGGCGGTCTTCCACGACAGGAGTGCATCTGTTCAAATGCCTTGCCCATAAGCTTTGCCAAAGCCAGCAGTAAATCCCACGGAGGTGGTGGTTCATGCACCGGAGGGGAAATGTGGTCAAGGCCTTTAAAAAAACACCAGATCACTTTTTTCTGTGCCACCTTCTGCTGACTGGCCTGTGCCCACTAAGCAAAGATGGTTGCCAGGTGCACCTTAAGTGTCATAGACTGAAGACCTCCATTGGAGAGAGACCAAAGGTAGTTGAGGATGCTAGGGTCCAGGCCCTTGCCCTGACACCAAATGGAGAATCTCTTCCATTTGAAGGCATAGTACCTCTTGGTCGACTCTTTCCTAGACACCTCAACTACAGTGAGGACATCATCGGAGAGACCCAAAGCCTGGAACTCTAGTCACTCAGGAACCAGGCTGACAGGTGCAGGGATGGAAGGTCTGGATGGAATACCTTCCCCTGACTGACAGAAGGCAGGTCCAGGTGTGCTGGAAGAGATGCCTTGGAAGCCTGGTGCTGAGGCTGAGGGGATCCGGATACCAGAAATGGCAGGGCCAATCTGGGGCTATCAGGATCATCCTTGCCTTGTCCCTCCTGACCTTGAGGAGCACCTTGTGGACCGAGGGAAGTGGAGGGAAGGCAAAGAAGAGGCCTGGAGTCTAAGGCCTCGAGAAGGCATCCCCCTGCAGCGAGCCCTGCTGAACGGGGCGTGCATGAAACAGCCTCAGCTTTGTGTTCTCCCCTGGAGGCGAACAGGTCCACCTGAGGGTTGCCCCACTTGGAGAACAGGCTGTGAGCTACCTCTGGATGGAGAGACCACTCATGGGATGTCTTGCCCACACGGCTGAGGGTGTCCGCCAACTGATTAGAGGCACCTGCCACATGAATGGCCAGGAGATCTGCCTCCAGTCGTCTCATGAGGGTCCAGATGCAGAGCACTTCCCTACAGAAAGGCGAGAATGCGGTGCCCTGTTTGTTGAGGTAGTACATGGGCGTGGTATTGTCCGTCTAGACTTGGACCACTTGATCCCAAAGGAATGGAACAAATGCAGCCAGTGTCAGCCAGACTGCGCGGAGCTCCAACAGGTTGAAGTGGCATCGAGATTCCTCAGGGGTTTAGAGCCCTTGGACTCTGTGGTTCCCCATGTGGGCACCCCAGCCCGTGAGAGAGGCATTGGTTGTGAGAATGATCATCAGCTCGGGGCGGACAAATGGGATCCCTCCCTGCAGATATTCCAGGACAGTCCACCACTGGAGGGCGTCTGACATCTTCTGGGTCAGAGTGACCAGCTGGTCGAAATGACCATGTCGCTAAGACCACTGGCTGGCCAACTCCCATTGAAGGGGGCGCACATGCCACCAGGCCCATCGGACCACGGTGGTGCAGGACGCCATGTACCGCAGAAGTCGCAGTAAGTCCCGGGCAGGGCGCAAGTGCCCAACCAGAAATGATTGGGCAAAGAAGGAGAGAACCTTCACCCTGTCCCCCTGGAACCGGGCTCTGGCTTGGCAAGAGTTGAGCTCTGCCCTGATGAAGCAAATCACCTGTGAGGGTACGAGTTTCGACTTGGCCTCGTTGACCAGGAGGCCAAGGCTGACGCAGGTATGGAGGGCCAGATCCCTGGGCCTCTCTATTTCCAGTCTGGAGTGACTCGCTATTAGTCAATCACAGAAACATAGAAGTTGACGGCAGATAAGGACCACAAGGCCCATCCAGACTGTCCATTTCCTTTTCTACCTTACGAATGTGCCATAGGCCTTTGCTCTGTCAATGGCCTATCTAGTCATACTCATTTGTATTGCTCCCTTATGCCCATCCCATGCCTGTTTGAAGCCCTGCACTGTATTCATATCCACCACTTCCTGAGGTAGGCCATTCCATGCATCCACCACTCTTTCTGTGAAAAGAACTTCCTCACATTACCCTTAATCGGCTTCCCTCTAATCTCATGCTGTGTCCTCTTGTCCTGCTAGTTTTCTTATATCTCAATTGTCGAAACAGGGGTACACCCTGACCCCTCATCGCTGAAGATGGGACGCCACCACTACTATGCATTTGAAGACCCTAGGGGCTGATGACAGGCCGAATGGCATGGCTTGGAACTCAGAGGTATTCCCCTCCACCCTGAAGTGGAGGAACCTCCGATGGGATGGACGGATGGGGACATGAAAGAATGTGTCCTATAGATCCAGTGAGCAGAACCACATGTTCTGCTCAAGGGTTGGTATGATCTGGGACAGAGTTACCATCCGGAAGGTGCACAATCTGAGGAATTTATTCAGGTCGTGCAGATCTAGAATGGGGAGCCAGCCCCCATTCCCCATCCGTTTTGGGACCAGGAAGTACCTAGGAACGAACCCTCGGTTGACAGTGGGGTCTGCGACTCTGACCACTACGTCCTTGCGGAGGAGTTGGGCGATGTCTCTGACAGCCGACCAACTGTGGGTTGATACCTTTTCCTCCCGTGGGGCATGGGCTCGGCTTGGAGGGTACTGCTTGAATTCCAGAGGTAGACCCTGTCTGACCACCTCCAAGACCCACCTGTCTGTTGTGACAGTGGACCAGTTGGAAAGGAAGTGGAGGAGCTGGCTCCCCACGGGGGGACCCAGAGTGGTTGTGACGGGCATGGCGGTGGCTGCCACCATCCCATCACTGTGTAAGCTTGGAGGATGAAGAGCAGACAGCGGGACCGCTGGAACCTCTCCCTCTGGGCTTATGGTTTGCTGAAGCCCCAGACTTGGGCTAAGGGTGCCAAGGTTGAGCCTGCTGCTGCTGCCCAGTTTGGTACTGGGGCTGCTTCGCCACAGGGCAGAAGACCAAAAGGTCATCTTCTTCTGTGATTTCTTAGAACCCTGGGGTTCCTTCTGGAGTGGAGGTAATAGAGGTCCAAGGTGGTACTGGACTTCTCAATCGCTGGAGGTGACCATCTAGTCCAGGACTGAACAAGTTGGTACACAAGAGGAGCGTCTGCCAGTTTATGCTGGGTGTCTGCCGTGAGGTGGGACCCTCAGCCAGGCCCTGCAGCGCATGAGCTACATGCCACTGAGCAGGCACAAGAATCCTCAATGTCTAGTCGTCTGGAGTTCCTGTTTAGCAATGGCCCGGACCTGTTGACCGTGGTGTTAAAATCTGCGGGAAGATCATAGGTATCATAGGTAATTACAGAGCAAAGAAGACTTATGTCCATTGTGCTCGCTGTTGACTCTAATTATGGTAACTCCCTATTTTGTTTGCTATACAATGTTTGTCCAGTTTCCTCTTGAACTCGAGCATTGTCTTACTAGCAACCACCTCCTCAGGCAAGTTGTTCTACACTGGAATGACTAACACTAAACCAGTGTTTTCTTTTCATGGTCTTAAAATTTTGCCCCTTAAGTTTGCCATGAGTGTGTCCTAGTGTAATAGCAGCTGTTCCCTTAGTGTAAGTCCCAGTTTATCCCTTAGATTGAAGTCTTTAAGTGAACTATACACCATACACATGTCACCTCTCAATCGTCTATACTCCAGTGTGAACATCCCCAAGTCGTCTAATCTGTCCTCATAGTCCAGGTCCCTAACATCAGCTACCAACCTGGTAGCCCTTCTCTGAACCCTCTCCAATTTCTTTATATCCAGCCTAAACCCTGGTGACCAGAACTGTCATAATATCTCAACTGTGGCCTCACCAATGCTCCAAAAGAGGCACAATCACTTCTCTTCCCTACTCCTTATATGTTTCTTAATGTTGATAAGAATACCACCAGCGGTCTTTATAACCTGGCTACAATGCTGATGGAACTTGAGATCGTTTGTCACTTTAACACCCAAATCTCTTTCCTCCACTACTTTTCCCAATATATGTCCATTTAGAACATAATCAGCTTTTTGTTATTTTTCCCAAAGTGCATGACTACACATTTATCGGTGTTAAGGATAACTTATTTTCCCTAGCCCAACTTTCCATTTTAAATAAGGCTTTTTGCAGTTTCGTTACATCTTCACAATTTTTGATACTAATACCAATTCTAGTGTCATCTGCAAATTTGGTTTCCCAAACATCCCCCCCTCCAGACAATGAGTGTGTATATATATATATATTAAACAAACAGGGCCCCAGTACAGATCCCTGGGGAACTCCACTCTCTACTCCCAACCAATCAGAATATACTCCTTTTAAACATACCCTCTGCTTTCTCTCACTCAGCCATGCTTTTACCCAGGATGTAATGTACCCAGGTATTTGTGTTCTATCAAAGCATCAGCAATTCTCCATGTGGGACCTTGTCGAATGCCTTTGAAAAATCCAAAACACCACATCCACAGAGATACCCTCATCAAGGCCCTACTCACGTGTTCATAAAACTCAAGGAAATTTGTCTGACCACGATAAACCCTTTTAAAGCCATGTTGTGCATCATTACAGTCCCCTGCTGATTTCAAAAACTTTACTATTTGGTCCTTATAATAGTTTCCAATATTTTCCCCAGGACAGCGGTCAAACTCACAGGTCTATAGTTACTCACTTCCTGTCTAGATCCCTTTTTATGGATAGGGACTACATTTGCTTTACGCCAAACCTCTATCATCTCCCCATTGTCCAGTGATTTTTGAAACAATGCTGTTATAGGTTCTGCCAATACTGTTGCCAATTCCCTAAGAACTCTAGGATGGATCCCATCTGGTCCCTGAGACTTATTTGGGTCCAGGTGCTTCAGTCTATCCTCAATATCTTTTTTATTTAGAACAATTTTATAATCAGTATTTGACAGATGGTCCCTAGTATTTTCCGACTTAGTATTAAAAACTGATGAAAAATAAGTATTGAAATGCCCTGCCATAGCTTGGTAGACCTCAATTAACTTACCATCTTGGTCCTTAATGGGCCCCACAGTATTTTTACTCCCCTTATTATTATTAATGTAAGTGTAAAAAGATTTATGATTATCTTTAACTCTTGTAACCAAATTTAACTCGTGTTTCCGAGTTGCCTGTTTAATAGCTTTTTTAGTTTCTTTTAATAGTTTTTTTTTTTTTTTATACACGGCCCAATTGTTTGCGATGAGGGAGCACCTCGTGCAGAGAGCCCAAAAGGGTGTGGAAGAAGTGTGCCATAATGACAGCTGAGCTTGCCTATCAGAGGCAGAGCGAGGAAGAAGCATAGACCTTTCTGGCTGCATGATCCAACTTTTTGGACTCTTTGTCCAGAGGTCTATCCGTATGTCCTGAGTTGCCGGAGCGCTGGAACACAGACTCAGTCACCAGTCCCTCAGCTGAGGGATGCTGCATAAACCTTGAGGGGAGCCAGGAACCGATACTTGCAGGCCATACTGAAGGAAGGCAGGGCAGGAGGCTGGATGCTGCCAAAAGCCCAAGGCCAGACCAATGATGGCCTTGGCCACTGGGAAGGCCTCAGACAGAGAATCCCTTTTCTGAGGATATCAATCAAGGGCATTCTGCCCATTTTTCAATGGGCTCAAAGGCATCCCGTTGATTCGGAGAGGAGACAGAGGATGCCCATGAAGGATGTGGGACCTTCCTCCGTTGACAGGCTCATGGAATTGTCGTCACACAGACGCAAATGCAAGTCCAAATCCTCGGACCCAGAGTCCAGGTAAGGCGGCCAACCACCAGAGTCACGCTTGACCCACCGTGGACGATCGGGAGTAAGGGTGACTGACAGCCTGCGCGGGAGACCCTGATCGGGTTGAGTCTCCTTGGTAGGAGCCCCTGAGGGAGGCTGCTTAGATGGCGGTTCCACAAAAATAGGTGGAGAAGCCAGCTTCGGCCAAGCTGGGAGGGTTTTCACCAGTTCCGCAGGTGGAAGGATGGTGTCGACCTGCTCCAGGGGAGTCTGCGTTGGCCTGGAAGGCGACAGCCAAGTGATGGCTGGAGAAGAAGCCAGGGTTGACTTCGGGCCGGTCAGCATGAGCTGTTGCCACATAAGGTCCTCGTAACGACAACGCAACTTGCGTCAAAGCCTCTCCTCACCCGTGGAGGGCAGGATGAATGGCAGCTGCCGCTTCTTGGAGCGCCCGTTTGTGACACTTCCTTAGCCCATCGGGTCGAGGGGGTCCGAGATCTAGAAGACGAGTCTGGGGGGGACCAGCAGGGCTTCTCAGAAGGAGCTGGGGAGAACCGCTCCTCCAGATTGGAGACCATGACCACAGGTGGAGCGCCAGCAAACTGGGTCCTCTCGTCAGTCAGTAGGACGAGTCCTAAATAAAGAATTGTTGGCCTTATCAGTCAACAATGGGCGGAGTTAGATTATAATTTCAACCTGGTCGATGCGTCCCGTGTCTGAGCTGGCTGGCCTGAAGGGGTACCAGAAGCCAGTGGCCAAGGTCTAATTCTGACTGAAGTCGAGATAAGAGACTCCTGTGACTGAGATCTCTCTCTGTCCCAAGAGCATCGATGTTGTGAAGACTCTTCTCTCGCCCTCTGTCCTTTTACGGGACTGGAAGGTGTGCAAACGGACGAGCCCTCCCTTTTGTACAGAGAGAGTGGCATACCTGTTTGAAGGATCCGGAGAAGGAAGGGCCCAGTTTGAGTGGAATAAAACCGATAAGGAAGAGGACTGTTCGGTGGCATGAGCCTTATCCTCCTCGAAGGCTTTCATCTGCTCCAGTTGGTCCTCGGATCCAGTGGCCATGGAAACCACATGACTGGCATCTTTAGATTTGACCGGCAGGTGCCGTTTTCTAGTGCGTCCGAGCTGTAAGCATGCGAGGCGATCATCAAAACCTGTGGATGGAAGGTGCGGCAATGATTGCAGGCCTGAGGGTCATGCGCATGGCCCAGGCAGTAGATGTACGGAATGCGGATTGGTACAAGACATTTTCTGTCCGCAAGGACACCGGCTGAACTCAGGCAAGGACTTGTCCTCCATCGCGGTCGCAATCACGAATATACATGGAGAAACTCGAACGAGTTTTAATTTTGGTAGACTAGCCGAAATATTAAGCATCACGGCCTACTCAACATGGAGTGGCAAAGAGGAAACCTGAATCTTTCAAGCAGAAAGGAAGATCTGACATCATGGGGCAAAGCCGAGGCACATACTACCCGGGTGGGTGGGAGAAGCCAGCTTATAGACCTTCCAGCAAGATTTAAAGGGAAAGGGACATGCCAACAAGTGTGGATAAGAACAACCTATCCACATCCCTAGAAACAACTTTTTGGCACCTTGTCTCTGCAGCTAATGCCCCACAGGGAATGAAAAAAAAAAAACTGAATGGTAGTGACTCTGACTTAGAGATACCAGTGGACACAGCTTAGTGCCAGTGAGAAGGGTGCCAGGGTGCCCTCAAGGCCACTTACCTCTGATAGATTGCCTGAGGTGGCAAGGAATACACCTCACAGCTGTCGAGGGACCCAGCTTATGAGAACAACTTATCTTTTTTTTTTTGAAATTGCAATTTGTACTCCCCACGTCCTGCCAGCCCCGATCCCTCGGAGCTGCCAAGGAGTCATCCTCCTGCCTCCCACTCTACCCACACCTACCTCCAGGCCCCATGGAGCTTCAGTTTACCCACCCCCCCAGCGGGGACGAGGTGGGGCTCCAACACCCCGAGCTACTCACTTCTCGTCGGTCCAGAGGTGGCTGGGTGAGCAGGGGCACATCGGAGGCACGCTCCAGGCAGCCCGTCTTCCTGGCACTGGCAGGCATTTTTCCACCATTTTCTCCCCGTATGCCATATAACCCTCGACGTCACAACGCAATGCACAGACGTCCACCGCGTACTGTAGTACCCTGAGCCTCTGCTCTGGGTCAGACAAGTCGCGGGGCACTGGCCCCCCCTTCCCCCCCGGACAGGGTGAGCTGTCATGCGACGCTCAAGCCACTCTCCCCCAGCCGGCCTTCCTGTGACCCGAGTCTGCTACCAAACCTGGGTTGCTGGCTTCGCAAGCGGAAATCCAACTTCTGCGCTGACAGGCCGGCTGAGATCAACTTATCTTGACGCCCAGTCACCTAGCCGCCTCAGGGACAGGCCCAAAGACACCAGTGGAGATCCCAAGAAAGGGATCTTGGGGAATTAGTCTAGATCGCTGTAAATTCTTGGGTGTATGTAGGGGACACATAGGGAAGGTGACCATAGGAACCCTGAAGGCTTCCTCTCAAGGGGTGTCCTAATAGCCTTGTAGCACTGGAAGGGTCCTACCAGAGAGAACTCACTAATAGAGATTTGAGAAAAATCACCTTCAGTGTTGAGCATGTAACAGTGGACACAACAGGTGTTTAATTTAGGGGAAAAATTTACTTTTCTTTACTTTATTTTACTAAACATTTCAAGAGTGAAAAGGGGACTATGTTGTGGGATAACTCCATATCAGACTTCAGAAAAAAGCACCTTCAGTGTTGCATATGTAACAGTGGACACCAAACATTGCATGTGCAACAGTGGACCCCCAAAGTACTGCAAGTACTTTAAGACCCCATCCCAAAGAAAATCACACACTCAAACAAGCTGGATGCTTTTGTTGATATTTTGGGGATCATGTAGAAAATGTAATTTGCTTGGACACCAGAGTTGCATGCGCCACGGAAAACCATTTTATATGCATTGAAAAACTAGGCTGAAAATGTCTTCATTAACAAAAGACAACACCAGAGGCAGTTTTCAACACAACTTTACTGAAGTGCAACTAAAATAAAGTCTGCATAGAAGCAATGGAATGTACTGTGGTTTTGCGTGTCACATTTTGCTAGGAAAAGTCTGAGACATTTTGGAGCTGGACACTGAATAAAAATAAAATGGGTGCACCTGGGTTTCTCAGACTATGAAATGTATCTGTACTTGTGGCTACAGTACCTTTTAAATTCACTTATGACTGCAGTGGCTGTTCATTTTTAAAATCAGCATACAAATTATTTGGCACACTGAAACCCCCATTTCATGGAATTACACGTATACATGGCTCGAGTAGGAAGTTTCTGGGTGGCCACCAGGATGGCTGCTACCCTGTTAGAGACCCAGAACTTAACGATGACTACATGCTCAGGAGCCAGGCAATCAAATGAAGGGACCTGAGGTTGGGATGGACCAGGGTCCCGTGATCCTGGGTCAGCAGATTCCTGGAAAGAGGAGGTTCTTCTGCCAGCTGCTGAAGTAGACAGAACCATATTTGGCGAGGCCAGAAAAGAGCCACCAGAATCATGCTGGCCCCCTCTGTCTGCAACTTCATTAGCACCCTCTGTATCAGAGGAAATGGAAGGAATGTGTAAAGAAAAACCTCCTGCTCCAAGAGAGGGACAACGTGTCTCATCAGAAAACTCCAGGCCCTAGATCTGGCGAGCAAATAACTGGGCAGTTTTGCATTGAGTGGGGATACAAAAAAGGTCCAGCTCTGGACGACCTCATCTGTCGAACAACTCTTCTGCAACAGATGAAAGAAACTCCCATTTGTGCATGCTGGACTGAGTCCTGCCGAGTGTCTGCCAGGGTGTGCAGGACGCCTGGCACATGGACTGCAGACAGTGTCAGACTGTGATCCAGAGCCCAGTACCACACTCATGGCCTCCCAGCAAAGGGGGTACGAATGAGTTTCGCCCTGCTTGTTGATATAGCACAATACACTCAAACTGACTGCACCAGCAGCTGACAGTAGCAAGATGCCGTAAAAAGCCTGCATGGCATAGAGCACCGCTCTCATCTGCAGGACAATGACATGCAGGAGGCTTCCCACTGGGATCAAGCCCTAGGTTTGGAAGAGACCAGGTGTGCACCCAGCCCATACCTGATGCATCCGTGGTCAAGATGCAGGTTAGAGATCTGGCAGGGCGCCCTGGAAGTGGATTCAAGGGGCCCATCCACCACTGCAGTACCTTGTGTACTGGGTTAGAGACCAGGACTGGTTGATCTAACTGGTCCATGCACTGGTCCCACTGTACCTGGAGGGTCCAATACAGGGTACACTATGGGGCCTGGCCAGAGGAGCAGTGGCATGGCAAGCTGCCATCAGGCCTAGCAATCTAAGATATACCCTGTCAGTGAAGTACGGCTCTGGGCGAACTTCCTGTGCTTAGGCTATGAGGCACTCTGCCCTGTTTTGGGACGGAAGGCCTTTCCTGCACTGAACCCAGAACCGCTCCTATATACTGCAGTCTTTGGGGCAGCACCAGCACACACTTGAGCAGGCTGACTAATGCCCAGGCAATGGAAAAGCTGGAGAGTTCGCTCCAGAGTCGGCAAAAGCTGTTCCCTGGACGGGGCCTTTAGGAGCCAGTTGTCCAGAAAAGGGAAGACATACAGTCCCTTTCTTTTGAGAGCTGCTGCAACCGCTGCCAAGAACTTGATAAAGACTCGTGGCACAGAGGATAAGCCAAAGGGCAGCACTTTGAACTGATAAGGCTTGCCCTGAAAGGCAAAAAAGGAGAGACCGCCTGTGCGGAAGGAAGACTGAGATGTGCAGGTAAGCATCCTGCATGTCTAGTGAATAGAGCCAGTCCTCTACCTGGATGAGGAGCGTTAGGCCTGGCAAAAGCACCATCCAAAACTTTTTATACTGGGCAGGTAGATTGAGGTCCTTTAGATATAAAATGGCCTTAGACCTCCAGTCTTTTCTGGGGACTAAGAAAAGCCTGGAACAAAAACCCCGTTTCCCTGGTCTGTGGGCACTGGCTCGATGACCTGCTAGCACAAGTGAGACTGCACATTCTCCCTGGGGAACAATGGGAGGGTGGCGGTGGGGTGTCTGAAAGCTGCTCGATGAGCTCCAGGGTGTAGCCCTTTTCTATGATCTGCAATATCCATGCATCCGAAGCTATGGTTCACCATAGGAGGGAGACCCGAACTTCAACTTCCATCTTCTGGTCCGGGACCAGAGGAGGTGGGGACCTGCAAGGGGTCCAGTCAAGGCGGAGCCCACCGCAGGGGCTGGTCCAACCTTTCTGGGACACTTATCGCCGCCCAGCCCTGGAAGGAGTGGTCAAAGAAACTTGTGGACCAAACTGAGGCTGAGCCCGAGGCTTGCAGATCATTTATGATATCCAGGAGATAAGGGCCAAACAACCTGATGCCTTAAGAGAGGTGCTCTTAAGCGTGTTCAGCTGCCCATCGGTTGCAAAACCAGATACCAGGGTGCCTAAAGTAAGCATATGCTAATGGCGCATCTCTAGCAATGGTGCTGGCCATATCGCAAAAATGGCTGTAAGAGGTGCCCACCAAGGCTCTCAGCTGTGAAGGCACTGAAGCCATTCCTGTTTCCATGTACCACCTGGGGCAGCATGAGCAATGGCCTTCTCTAAAGGTATACAAGGACTGAAAAGCACCATCGCGGACAGAAAGATTGGCAGCAGCTCAGATGATGGCGATCTGTGGTATGGAGAGGCGTCACCCATGGCATGATGGCCAAGGTTATAAACCTGTCCAGAGAGCCAAAGATCTTGTCGATGGCAGAGACATAGTTGACAAAGGGAGACATCGTCGAAGGCACAATGGCACTGAGCACAGACCTGTTGACATGCTAGCTAGCCGAGGATCTGCTGATGGAAAAGACACAGTCGATGGGAAAGGCATCGAAGGCATGATGGCACAGAGCACAAACCTGTCATTGTGTGAGAAAGCCCAGGGTCCACTGACGGAAGGGGCATTGTTGAAGGCACACCGGCTCAGAGCACAGACCTGTCAATGGGCAAGGAACCCAAGAATCTGTCGACGGAAGAGGCATCGTTGACACAAGAGGCATAGTCTACAGCAGTAGGGCGATGGCACAGAGTGCAACCCCGTCGATGGTCTGGAGGCCTCAAAAGGCTGAAGCTGGAACTGGAACTGGAACTGGAAGGCAGTCGTCAATGAGCCCATCATCAACGGGAAGGAATCGCTGACCCTAAAGCCTGCAACTTGCCATCTGGAAAGCAACGGGCAATGCTGTCGGTATGGGTCTGAAGCAGCAAAGATCTGGACAGCGACCCTCGACGAGGGACCCCTGGAGAAGAAGAGGCCCTAAGAACAGGAACACTGGAGAAGGGCAGACCTGTGTGGCCAGTACCCGCCACCTGCAAAGCGGGCGACAGTGCTGTCAGTATGGGTCTGTAAGGGCAAAGGCCTGAACAGCAATCCTCATCGAAGTTGGAGCCATTGACGAGGAAACAACATCTAAAAGAAGCAGAAGAATAAGCCCTTGAGGGGTCCGGAAATCCCGGGAAAGGTGACCTGGGTGCGGGCAACTGGGAATGAATCCCTAAGGGAACTAGGAAACGAATCCTTGAGGGCTGGTCCCAGGCCTAATGGATTGAGAGATCAAAAAGCATGCCGGTGAGGAGGAGGAACCCCGGATGGGCCGATGACTGCATCAAGCAGGGAGGCTAAGGAGCCGTCTTCTGCACTGGAGGGCAGAGTCTGCCCAAGCTCATGATCCAGTTGAGGAAGAGGCCCGAGACAGCAAAAAATCAAAAGGATCTCTAAAAGAAGAAACTCTAAAAGTAAGGTAAAAGATAGACAAAAAACTACATCTTAGCTTCCACGGAGACCCAAGTTAACAGGTCGATGGTGGGAAAGAACTGAGAAGGGAGTGGGGCCACTCACACCTACAGTATATAGAGTTGGTGACATTGGCTGACATCAACAGCGTGGGCGGCCCTAGTTGTATGGCTGAAAATCTTCCCTGAGGATTCTGATGACTAAGATACCCCCGAAGAAGATCAACAGATTCCAGGGATTATAGGGAATATGGGCAGATTGGATGGACCTCTGGTCTTTTTCTGCCATCATGATCTATGTTTCAATGTAACCCCTCTTCAATAAATAGCTGGAATAAATTTTACATGTTCCAGAATTTGCTATTTTGATCCACTACCATCCATGGCATATCAAATGGGGATGAGTTTAAGCACAAGGACGTATTCAAAACATTTTCAGAAAATTGCTGCAAAACGTTTAACCCTTGCATGTGCCTGACGTTCAATGCAGTTCACACTATTGCCCGTTCGGCATAAAACATTCTCATACTAAAGCATCAAGCAGAGCCCGTTTCCTGACCACCAAAAATATAAAAAACAAAAGCAGCTGACAAAATTGCTGTTTGTCTATGGACTTTCTGGGACATTTACAGGACTTTTGTTTACAAGTGCACTGACTCAGACTACTGATAAATGATCGGTTTATAGCCCCACAAAAATGTATATGCTGTTTGTATGTTTTTTCTTTGTTTTAGTGCAGGCAGATGCCAGAAGAAAAAACTACTTATCATAGTAATCTTGTTTCTTCCAAGTGATACTCAGGTATTCATAACTTTATGCAGTCAGCCTTCTAAGTAGAACTGCCCAGCGAGAATTCGGAACATATGCAAATGATGAAATCTTTTGCATAAGCCACATTTCAAATGCTGCCTTATACTAACTTCCTTAGTTCTAACCCCTCAGATTTCCTGGAAGCCTGGAAAGACAGGCCCATGGGGATTAAGTGTAATAATGATAATTACAATAATAATAATAATAATAGCAATCATAACAGTAGTAAGAATAACAACAACACACTATGAATCATAATAATACTGGGAGGAAGCTTCCTTAACAGCCAAAAAAGGGGGCCTCCAACTGGAGGGCATAACATATGAAAGGATACCCTTGAATGTCCAAATCACCTGAAAAAGGAGACGGGGACAACGGTGAACACGATCACAACATGTATGCCAGAAATACAGGTTACTCACCTGTAACAGGAGTTCCAGGAATGGTATATGTTGTTCATCCACACTTTCTGGCAGGTTCCTTGCCGCTTTAAATCTTGCCGGAAGGTCTTCAAGCTGGCTCCTCCCACCCACCCGGGTGGTAAAACTCTCGGCTCCACCCCATGACGCCAGATCTGGCCCGCTGGAAGCTCAGGTTGTGCGTCGAAGCCGGGGAGGTCAGGTGGGTCGTCGTGTGGATGAACAACATATACCATTCCTAGAACTCCTGTTACAGGTGAGTAACCTGTATTTCTAGGGACATGGATATGTTGTTCATCCACACTGTCTGGCAGACTCCTAGCAGTTCTCCAGGAGGAGGGAGGCAAGGCGCACACCCCGATACTTACTTGGGAAAAGAGACTGGAGAACCGAGGCCCCAAAACCAGCATCCCGGCGTGACTCAAGGTCGATGTGGTAGTGGGTAATAAAGGTATGTGCCGACTTCCAGGTAGCAGCCCTGCAGATATCCTGGATAGGGACATCCCTGGAAGCAGCTACCAATGCAGCGGTATGGCGGGTAGAATGAGCCCTTATCCCTCTGGGAGGCTCCATGCCCGCCAACCTGTAGCAGAGCTCTATGCAGGAGGTGACCCACCTGCTTATCGTCCGCTTGGCTGCAGGTCTGCCAGGTGCGGCTTCAGCATAGGTGACAAACAGCTGGCGAACCTCTCCCCGAACTTCAGCTGTCCGCGCCTTATAATAAGCGAGTGCTCGTCTAGGGTCCAAAGTATGGAGCCTATATTCGGCCTCCGAGGTGTGACTGGGGTAGAACACCGGCAGAGTCAACACCTGGTTAAGGTGAAACTCCGACACCACCTTCGGAAGGAATTTCGGGTGGGGGCACAGGACAACCTTGTCCCCGTGGAAGACCAGATAAGGAGACTCGATGGAAAGCGCCTGGAGCTCTCCCATCCTTCTGGCTGACATGATAGCCACCAAGAAGGTGGTCTTCCACGACAGGTGTGAAATATCGCACCTGTGCATCGGTTTCAAATGGCTTGCCCATGAGCTTGGCCAATACCAGCAGTAGATCCCACGGAGGTGGAGGTTCTCGCACCGGAAGGGATACGTGATCAAGGCCTTTGAAAAAGCACCCGACCACCTTCTCCTGGGCCACCGACTGCTTCCCGGCCCACGCCTGGTAAGCAGAGATGGCTGCCAGGTGCATCTTAAGGGTCATCGACCGAAGTCCTTGCTGAGAAAGGGACCACAGGTAGTCCAGAATGCTTGCCAAGGGACAGGCGGAAGGGTCCAAGCCCTTCCCCTGACACCAAATGGAGAATCTCTTCCATTTGAAGGCATAGCATTTCCTGGTCGACTCCTTACTGGACGCCTCAATGACGTTGAGGACCTCGTCGGAAAGACCCAAGGCCTGGAACTCTAGCCGCTCAGGAACCAGCCCGTCAGGTGCAGGGATTGAAGGTCCGGATGGAATGCTTCCCCTGGTTGACTGAGATCAGGTCCGGGCGGGCTGGAAGCCGCCTCAGGAGCCTGGAACTGAGGCCGAGGAGATTTGGATACCAGAACTGGCGGGGCCAGTCTGAGGCTACCAGAATCACCTGTGCCTTGTCCCTCCTCGCCTTGGGAAGCACCTTGTAGATCAAGGGAAATGGGGGAAAGGCGTAGAAGAGGCCTGGGGTCCACGGCCTCGAGAAGGCATCCCCCTGCAGCGAGCCCTGCTGAGGGGGGCGGGCATGGAACAGACTCAGCTTCGCATTCTCCCTGGAGGCAAACATGTCCACCTGAGGCGTACCCCAGTGGGAGAACAGGTCTTGTACTACCTCCGGCAGGAGAGACCACTCGTGAGATGCAGCCCCTATCCGGCTTAGGGCATCGGCCAGGGTGTTGGAGGCTCCTGCCACGTGAATGGCTAGGAGATCCGCCTCCAGGCTGTGCACGAGGGACCATATGCGGAGAGCTTCCTTGCATAACAGCATGGAGTGCGTCGCGCCCTGGCGGTTCAGATAGTACATGGTCGTGGTATTGTCCGTCTGGACCTGAACCACTTGACCTCGTACAAACGGAGCGAAGGCGGTGAGAGCTAGACGGACCGCTCGGAGCTCCAGCAGGTTGATATGGCATCGGGACTCCCGAGGGGACCAGAGGCCGTGCCGTCGGTGTTCCCCCAGATGGGCACCCCAACCCATCAGAGATGCATTGGTCGATAGAGAGACCGTCGGCTCAGGGCGGACGAACGGGATGCCCTCCTGCAGATGTGCCGGAATGATCCACCATTGGAGAGCGTTCCACATCTCCTGGGTCACTGTCACGGGCTGGTCCAATGGATTGCAGCATTGTGACCACTGGCTGGCCAGTCCCCATTGAAAGGGACGCATGTACCAACGGGCCCAACGGACCACGCTGGTGCAGGCCGCCATGAGGCCCAGGAAGTCCCGGGAAGGGCGCAGTTGCCCAACCAGAAATGATTGGGCAAAGGAGGAAAGAACCTCGGCCCTGTCCGCCGGGAGCCGTGCTCTGGCTTGTAGAGAGTCAAGTTCTGCCCCGATGAATAGTATCACCTGCTTCGGCACGAGTTCCGACTTGGCCCCATTGATGAGGAGGCCAACCTGAGAGCAAACCTGGAGGGCCAGATCTCTGGACCTCTCCGCCTCCGCTCTGGAGGGGGCTGCAATCAGCCAGTCATCCAGGTAGGGGTACACCTGGACCCTTCGGCGCCGCAGGAACGCTGTCACCACTGCCATGCATTTGGTGAAGACCCTGGGAGCTAGGGAGAGGCCGAAGAGCATGGCCCGGAACTCGTAAAGGGATCCCTCCACTCTGAAGTGGAGGAATCTCTGATGGGACGGATGGATTTGGACGTGAAAGAACGCATCCTGGAGGTCCAGGGAACACAACCACACGCCTCGTTCCAAGAATGGGATTATCTGAGCCAGAGTGACCATCCTGAAGGTCCGAGACCTTAGGAACTTGTTCAGGTCATGCAGGTTGAGAATGGGGCACCAGCCCCCCATCCGTTTTTTGACCAGGAAGTACCTGGACACAAACCCCGGGTCTGGAGGAGGATCCGCCACCTTCCTGATCACCTCTTTTTCGAGGAGCAGGGCAATATCGGCTCAGCGGGCCGACAGCGAGCTGCAGAACCCGTGGCCCCGAGGGGCACGGCTCGAAGGGTGGAGCCTGCTCGAACTCCAGAGGCAGGCCCTTTCCTACCACTTCCAACACCCAGCGGTCCGTGGTGATAGCGGACCAGGCGGAAAGGAAGTGGCGGAGCAGTCTCCCCATGGGGGGAACCCAGGGGGAGTGACGAGGCTGGAGGTGACACCCCTCAACCTGTCACTGGGCAGGTTTGGAGGAGGAACTGGCTGAGGGACCTCCTGGGCCTTTACCTCCTTGCTTCCTGTTGGAGGAAGCCGCTGGCTTGGGTTTGGGATGCCAAGTGCGAGCCTGCTGGCCCTGTTGCTGATGCTGCTGGGCCAGTTGAGATGCAGGGGCCGAAGGACGAAAGGACTTCTGCTGCTGACGGCGGCCTTTGTCCCTCTGGGCGGAGGTGACCGAGTCCAGGGTGGCATTGGACTTCTCGTTCCACTGGAGGTGTCCCTCCACTCCAGGGCCGAAGAGGTCAGTCCCCAAGAAGGGGACATCCACCAACCTGTGCTGCGTATCCGCCGTGAAGGTGGATATCCTCAGCCATGCCCTGTGGCGCATGGCCACCGCGGTCGCTACTGATCTGGCACAGGAATCACCTATGTCCAGAGCAGTCTGAAGCTGCTGCTTCGCCACCGCCCTACCCTGGTCCCGCACCTGGCAGACCATGGTCTGCAGGTCAGTCGGGAGATGAGGAACAACCTCATCCAGGGGCCAAGAGGCGTGGGAGAAGTGTGCCATCAGCACGGCCGAGCTGGCCTGTCGGAGGCCGAGGAGGACGAGCGACACCTTGCACCCGGCAAAGTCCAGCTTTTGGACTCTGTCGGGGCTTATCCACATCCGAGCGTTACCAGAACGCGAGAAATAGCCATCGGTGACTAATCCCTCGGCAGAGGGTGCTCTGAGAAACTGGGCAAAGAGCTGGTAGGGACCGCATACTTCCTGGCCATCCTGGCCGGGCGCGAGGACAGGAAGCAGGCCGCTGCCAAACCCAAGGCTGGGCCGACAATGGCCTCAGCCACCGGAAAGGCCTCTGTGGGATCCCCGGCCAGTATCTCCGGCCAGGGATACTTAGCGCGTTGGACATGGGCTCGAGCTGCATCCCGGTGGACTCCAAGATGAGTCGAAGCAGACCCAAGAAGGACGATGGGCTATCGTCCAATGACTGGCCCCCGGAGGACTCCAGGTCGACCTGCCTGGAGAACAGGGAGGAGTCGTCTTCAGATTCCAAAGAGTCTGCGAAGAGCTGCCTTGGCCCTGAGCCACCCTCTACCTGCCAAGGACGGTCGGGAGTGAGGGTGACCGACAACCTGTGGGGCAGGTTGTGACCCGACCGAGAATCCTTGGTCGGTGCCTGTTACCAGTTGTGGAGGCGGAGGCTCCACCACACTGGTGGAGCAGTAGCTGGTCAGCAACCGCCCTGGAACCGGCAGCTCGACTGGGGTGAGCGGTTGCTTTGGTCATTCGGGCAACAGCCACTTGATGGCCGGGTCTGGACTGGAGTTGGTTTTGCCCGGACAACAGCAACTGCTGCCACATAAGCTCCTCGTAGGCGCCGATGTAATTCACGCTTGAAGCCTCCCCTCATCCAAGGAAGAAGACGAGGAGGAACGGTGTCGCCGCTTACCGCGGTATCAAAACCGAGACCACCGATGTCGGCGGGAACGGCTAGACCGAGAAGAGTTCCGAGACCAAGACCATCGGGGGGACCGAGGATGGGTATGGGAAGGGGCGGGGGACACCCACTCTTCCCTCGGCTCGGGCACTTTAACCGGGGACTGCGGCCCAGAAGGCACAGGCAGATCCTCGGTATCCACCGGGGGAACCGGTGAAGGAGGGTTGTCGGCTTCTCCAGTCGACAGCTCGTCTAACGGATCGAGAAAAATCTCGACTTTGTCGACGGGAGTCTCGGCAGGCTGGCCTGACGGGGGCACTGTGAAGCCAGCGGCCTCAGCCGCAACCTCGACCGAAGTCGATGGTCGGCTGTCCGGGGAAGGGGACCTCTCCCACTCCCACGAACGCCGACGGTGGGACTTACCTTTCGACTCCTTCTTCTTGGGCCGAGAAGAATGTCCCGAAGGACCCTCTCCCTTTGTGGAAAGGGACTGACAAAGCTCCTTGAACGAAGCCGTATACGAGGAACTCAGAGAGAGCGGGATAAATGCCGCGGCTGAGGAGGAGGAAGATGCGGCCTGGGCCGCCTCCTCCTCGAGGGCGATCATCTGCTCGAGCTGCTCAGCCGAGCCAGCCACCTCGGACACTGCCCAACGAACCTCTTTTGATTTTACCAGCGGGAAACGTTTCTTGGGGCACCCGAGCTTCAATCAGGCAACGCGATCGTCCAGGACGTTGGCCGAGAAAGAGCGGCACAACTCGCAGGCCTGCGGGTAGTGATCTAGGCCTAGGCAGTAGATGCACGTGGAGGGCGGATCTGTCCTGGACATTTTCTGCCTGCAACAGCACCTCCGAAAGCCGGGAATAGATTTGTCCATCGCAGCCGCGAGGGAAGATGAACACCGAAGTTTAGAAAACTTCAAAACCAATTTCGGACGAACCGAAGAGTTAGGATCCAGTCTAAAACGCAGAGCGTTAAGGAGGGAACCTGAGCTTCCAAGCAGTAAGGAAGATCTGGCGTCATGGGGCGGAGCCGAGAGTTTTACCACCCGGGTGGGTGGGAGGAACCAGCTTGAAGACCTTCCGACAAGATTTAAAGCGGCAAGAAACCTGGCAGAGTGTGGATGAACAACATATCCATGTCCCTAGAACCTGTATTTCAAGGGACATGGATATGTTGTTCATCCCACTGATCTGGCAGACTCTCAGCGTTCTCCGCGAGGAGGGTGGCAGGCAAACCTCGATACTTACTTGAGAAATAAGGACTGGAGAACAGAGGCCCCAAAACCAGCATCCGGCGTGACTCAAGGTCGATGTGGTAGTGGGTGATGAAGGTGTGCTGACTTCCAGGTAGCAGCCCTGCAGATTTCCTGGATAGGGACATCCCTGGAAGCAGCCACCGATGCAGCGGTATGGCGGGTAGAATGAGCTCTTATCCCTCTGGGAGGCTCCATGCCCACCAACCTATAGCAGAGATCTATGCAGGAGGTGACCCACCTGCCTATCGTCCGCTTGGCTGCAGGTCTGCCAGGTGCGGCTTCAGCGTATGTGACAAACAGCTGGTGAACCTCTCCCCGAACTTTAGCCATCCGCTCCTTATAATAAGCGAGTGCTCTTCTAGGGTCCAAAGTATGGAGCCTATATTCGGCCTCAGAAGTGTGATTGGGGTTGAACACCGGCAGAGTCAACACCTGGTTAAGGTGAAACTCCGACACCACCTTCGGAAGGAACTTCAGGTGGGGGCGCAAGACAACCTTGTCCCTGTGGAAGACCAGATAAGGAGACTCGATGGAAAGTACCTGGAGCTCTCCCATCCTTCTGGCTGACGTGATAGCCACCAAGAAGGCGGTCTTCCACGACAGGTGGGAGATATAGCACCTGTGCATTGGTTCGAATGGCTTGCCCATGAGCTTGGCCAATACCAGCAGTAGATCCCACGGAGGTGGAGGTTCTCACACCGGAGGGGAAATGTGATCAAGGCTTTAGAAAAAGCACCCGACCACCTTCTCCTGCGCCACTGACCACTTCCCGGCCCGCGCCCGGTTAGCAGAGATGGCTGCCAGGTGCACCTTAAGGGTCGTCGACCTAAGCCCTTGCTGAGAAAGGGACCACAGGTAGTCCAGAATGCTTGCCAAGGGACAGGCGGAAGGGTCCAAGCCCTTCCCCTGACACCAAATGGAGAATCTCTTCCATTTGAAGGCATAGCATTTCCTGGTCGACTCCTTATGGGACGCCTCAACGACGTTGAGGACCTCGTCGGAAAGACCCAAGGCCTGGAACTCTAGCCGCTCAGGAACCAGGCCGTCAGGTGCAGGGACTGAAGGACCAGATGGAATACCATCCCCTGATTGACTGAGAACAGGTCCGGGCGGGCTGGAAGCCACCTCGGGAGCCTGGAGCTGAGACTGAGGAGATCTGGATACCAGAACTGGCAGGGCCAGTCTGGGGCTACCAGAATCACCTGCGCCTTGTCCTCCTCGCCTTGAGAAGCACCTTGTGGATCATGGGAAATGGGGCAAGAGGCATAGAAGAGCCGGGGTCCACGGCCTCGAGAAGGCATCCCCTGCAGCGAGCCCTGCTTTGGGGGCGGGCATAGAACAGTCTCAGCCGCATTCTCCTGGAGGCAAACAGGTCCACCTGAGGCGTGCCCCAATGGGAGAAGAGATCTTGAACTACCTCCGCAGGACAGACCACTCATGGAAGCAGCCCCTATCCGGCTTAGGCATCGGCCAGGGTGTTGGAGGCTCCCACGTGAATGGCTAGGAGATCCGCCTCCAGGCTGCGCATGAGGGACCATATGCAGAGAGCTTCCTTGCATAACAGCATGGAGTGCGTCCGGCCCTGGCGGTTTAGGTAGTACATGGTCGTGGTATTGTCCATCTGGACCTGAACCACTTGACCCCGTAGAAACGGAGCGAAGGCGGTGAGAGCTAGGCGGACCGCTCGGAGCTCCAGCAGGTTGATATGGCATCGGGACTCCAGAGGGGACCAGAGGCAGTGCGCTCTGTGCTCCCCCAGATGGGCACCCCAACCCATCAGAGATGCATCGGTCGATAGAGAGACCATCGGCTTGGGGCGGACAAACGGGATGCCCTCCTGCAGATGTGCCGGAACGGTCCACCACTGGAGAGCATTCCACATCTCCTGGGTCACTGTCATGGGCTGGTCCAATGGATCGCAGCATTGTGACCACTGGCTGGCCAGTCCCCATTGAAGGGGATGCATGTACCAACGGGCCCAACAGACCACGCTGGTGCAGGCCGCCATGAGGCCCAGGAAGTCCCGGGCAGGGCGCGATTGCCCAACCAGAAATGATTGGGCAAAGGAGGAAAGAACCTCGGCCCTGTCCGCGGTAGCCGACTCTGGCTCGAAGAGTGTCGAGCTCTGCCCGATGAAGATATCACCTGCTTCGCAGAGGTTCCGACTGGCCTCGTTGATGAGAGGCCAATCTGAGAACAAACCTGGAGGGCCAGATCTCTGGACCGCTCCACCTCCGCTCTGGAGGGGACTGCAATCAACCAGTCGTCCAGGTGAGGGTACACCGACCCTTCGGCGCCGCAGGAATGCTGTCACCACTGCCATGCATTTGGGGAAGACCCTGGGAGCTAGAGAGAGGCCGAAGGGCATGGCCCGGAACTCGTAAAGGGATCCCTCCGCTCTGAAGCGGAGGAATCTCTGATGAGACGGACGGATTGGGATGTGAAAGAACGCGTCCTGGAGATCCAGGAAACAGAACCACACGCCTCGTTCCAAGGATGGGATTATCTGAGCCAGAGTGACCATCCTGAAGGGCCAAGACCTTAGGAACCTGTTCAGGTCGTGCAGGTCGAGGATGAGGCACCAGCCCCCCCACCCGTTTTGGGACCAGGAAATACCTGGACACAAACCCCGGGTCTGGAGGAGGATCCGCCACCTTCCTGATCACCTCTTTTTGAGGAGCGGGGCACATGTGCTCAGTGGTCCGACAGCGAGGCTATGGACCCTGTGGACTTCCGGGGTGACGGCTCAAAGGGGTGGGCATCTATCAACCCAGAGGCAGGCCCTTCCTACCACCTCCAACACCCAGCGCCCGTGGGTGATAGCGGACCAGGCGGAAAGGAAGTGGCGGAGCAGTCCCCACGGGGAACTCAGGGGAGTGACGAGGTTGAGGGCGACACCCCTCAACCCGTCACTGGGCAGGCTTGGAGGAGGAACCGCCAGTGGGACCTCCTGGCTTTACGCCTTGCTTCCTGTTGGAGGAAGCCACCGGCTTAGGTTTGGGCGCATGGCGCTGAGGCTGCTGGCCCTGTTGCTGGTGCTGTTGGGCCGGTCGAGCTGCAGGGGCGAAGGACGAAGGACTTATGCTGTTCTTGACGGCCTTTGTCCCTCTGGTGAGGGTGACGAGTCCAGAGTGGCATTGGACTTTTCAATCCGCTGGAGGTGTCCCTCCACCCAGGGCCTAAGAGGTCAATCCCAAGAAGGGGATGTCCGCCAACTTGTGCTGGGTATCCGCGTGAAGGTGGATATCCTCAGCCGCCCCTGCGCGCGCATGGCCACTACTGACCTGGCACAGGAATCACCTATGTCCAGAGCAGTCTGAAGCTGCTGCCGCCACCGCCTATCTGGTCCCGCACCTGACGGACCGTGGTCTGCAGGTCAGCTGGGAGATGAGGGACAACCTCATCCAGGGAGCCCAAGAGGGCGTGGGAGAAGTGTGCCATCAGCACGGCCGAGCTGGCCTGTCAGAGGCCGAGGGTGGATGCAGCGTACACCTTGCGCCCGGCAAAGTCCAGCTTGTTGGACTCTTTGTCGGGGGGCTTATCCACGTCCTGAGCATTTCCGGAACGCTGGAAGACGCTATCGGTGACTAACCCCTCGGCAGAGGGTTGCTCCGAGAAACCGGGCAAAGAGCTGGTAGGGACCGCATACTTCCTGGCCACCCTGGCTGAGGGTGCAGGACAGGAAGCAGGCCGCTGCCAAAGTTCCAAGGCTGGGCCGACAATAGCCTCAGCCACAGGGAAGGCCTCCGTGGGTGAATCCCCGCGGTCCAGTATCTCCGTCAGGGGATATTTGGCCCGTTTGGACACGGGCTCAAGCTGCATCCCGGTGGACTCCGAGATGAGTGAAGCAGACCCAAGAAGGACGATGGGCTATCGTCCACTGACTGGCCCCGGAGGACTCCAGGTCGACCTGCCTGGAGAACAGGGAGGAGTGGTCATCGGACTCCGAAGAGTCTGTGAAGAGCTGCCTCGGCCCTGAGCCACCCTCCACCTGCCGAGGACGGTCGGGAGTGAGGGTGACCGACAACCTGTGGGGCAAGCCGTGACCCGACCGAGAATCCTTGGTCGGTGCCCCCGACTTCGGTTGTGGAGGCGGAGGTTCCACCACAATCCGTGGAGCAGCTAGTTTCGGCTGAACAACCGGCCCAGGAATGGGCATCTCGACTGCGGCGAGCGGTTGCTTCAGACGTTCAGGCAACAGCCACTTGATGGCCGGGGGATGAATCGGAGTCGACTTACTCCCGGACAACAGTAACTGCTGCCACATAAGCTCCTCGTAACGCCGACGCAATTTACGTTGAAGCCTCTCATCTGAGGAGGAGGATGAGGAGGAACGTGTCGCCGCTACTGCACAGAGATCGAGATCACCGATGTCGGCGGGAACAGCTTGACCGAGATGAAGTCTGAGACCGAGACCGGGGTGACCGAGGCACGCCTGGGAAGGGCGGGACACCGCTCTTCCCTCGGCTCAGCACTTAGCCGACTGCCACCCCAAAGGCGAGGGCAGACCTCGTCTCCACCGGGGAACCGGTGAAGGTGGGTTGTCGGCTTCACCAGTCGACAACCCGTCTGACGGTCGGGAATATCTCGACTGCGTCGATGAAAGTCTCGCAGGCTGGCTCAACGGGACACCGCGGAAGCCAGCGCCTTGAGCAGCAAGTTCAATCGGGTCGATGGTCGGGCTGTCCGGGAAGGAGACCCCACCCGCCTCCCACCTAACCAGCAGATGGTGGACTTACACTTCGACTGCTTCTTCTTGGGCCGAGAGGAATGTCCCGATGGCCCCTCTCCCTTCGTGGAAAGGGACTGACAAAGCTCCTTGAACGAAGCAGAGTACGAGGAACTCAGAGAGAGCGGGATAAATGCCGTGGCTGAGGAGGAGGAAGATGCGGCCTGGGCCGCCTCCTCCTCTATGGCGATCATATGCTCGAGCTGCTCAGCCGAGCCAGCCGCCACGGACACTGCCCAACGAGCCTCTTTGGATTTTACCAGCGGGTAACGCTTCTCAGGGCGCCCGAGCTTCAATTGGGCAGCGCGATCCTCCAGGACGGTGGCCGAAAGAGCGGCACAACCTGCAGGCCTGCGGTAGTCGTAGTTCAGGCCTACGTAGTAGACGCACGTGGAGTGCGGATCCGTCCTGGACATTTTCTGCCCGCAAGGGCACCTCCGAAAGCCAGGGATTGATTTGTCCATCGCAGCCATGAGGGATAATGAAGACCGAAGTTTAGAAAACTTTAAAATGAGTTTCAGATGAACCGAAGAGTTAGAATCCAGTCTAAAACGCAGAGTGCTAAGGAGGGAACCAGAGCTTCCAAGCGGTAAGGAAGATCTGGCGTCATGGGGCGGAGCTGAGAGTTTTACCACCCGGGTGGGTGGGAGGAGCCAGCTTCAAGACCTTCCGGCAAGATTTAAAGCGGCAAGGATACCTGCCAGACAGTGTGGATGAACAACATATCCATGTCCCTAGAAATGGCATTTATACCCCTGAGAGCACAGTATTCAGGACTGCAGAGGCTAAAGGTTCCAGAAGGGACAATAGGATGGTCAAGTTATGAATACCAGAGTACCACTTGGAAAAAACAAGATTACTATAGTAAGTAATTTTTTTCTTCTAACCCCAGTAATACTCGGGTATTCATAACTATGCAGACTACTAAGCAGTACCTTTGGAGGTGGGCACAGAACCTTATTGTGTGAACTGACTTTGCAGGACTGCTGTGCCGAACCTGGCATCACTCCTGGAGAGAATATCCAGACTGTAATGCTTTGTAAAGGTATGTACTGTTTTCCAGGTAGCTGTTTTACAGATGTCCACCAGGGGAACATCGCAGACAGCTGCTATGGTAGCAGCTGTGCCCCTTGAGGAATGGGCCCTCAACCCTGTTGGGGGCTCCTTTCCAGTCTTAGAATAACAAAAACTAAAAAGGCTGTACTAGCCAGCAAGAAATACAGGTTACTCACCTGTAACAGGAGTTCTAGGAATGGTATATGTTGTTCATCCACACTGTGTGGCAGGTATCCTTGCCGCTTTAAATCTTGCCGGAAGGTCTTCAAGCTGGCTCCTCCCACCCACCCGGGTGGTAAAACTCTCGGCTCCGCCCCATGACGCCAGATCTGGCCCGCTGGAAGCTCAGGCTGTGCATCGAAGCTGGGAGGTCGTGGGACATGGATGAACAACATATACCATTCCTAAACTCCTGTCCTGGTGAGTAATCCGTATTTCTTAAGGACATGGATATGTTGTTCATCCACACTGTCTGGCAGACTCCTAGCAGTTCTCTGGGAGGAGGAAGGCAAGGCGCACACCCCTACTAGGAATAGAGACTGAGAACCGAGGCCCCAAAACCAGCATCCCGGCGTGACTCAAGGTCGATGTGGTAATGGGTGATGAAGGTGTGCTGACTTCCAGGTAGCAGCCCTGCAGATTTCCTGGATAGGGACGCCCTGGAAGCAGCCACCGATGCAGCAGTATGACGGGTAGAATGAGCTCTTATCCTCTGGGAGGCTCCATGCCACCAACTTATAGCAGAGATCTATGCAGGAGGTGACCCACCTGCCTATATCGCCTGCTTGGCTACAGGTCTGCCAGGTGCGGCTTCACGAGGGTGACAAACAGCTGGCGAACCTCTCCCCGAATTTCAGCCGTGCGCTCCTTATAGTAAGCGAGCGCCCTTCTAGGGTCCAGAGTATGGAGCCTATATTCGGCCTCCGAGGTGTGATTGGGGTAGAACACCGGCAGAGTCAACACCTGATTAAGGTGAAACTCCGACACCACCTTCGGAAGGAATTTCGGGTGGGGGCGCAGGACAACCTTGTCCCTGTGGAAGACCAGGTAAGGAGACTCGATGCAGAGCGCCTGGAGCTCTCCCATCCTTCTGGCTGACATAACAGCCACCAAGAAGGCGGTCTTCCAAGACAGGTGAGAGAGTTCACACCTGTGCATTGGTTCGAATGGCTTGCCCATGAGCTTTGCCAGTACCAGCAGTAGATACCATGGAGGTGGAGGTTCTGGCACCGGAGGGGAAATGTGATCAAGGCCTTTGAAAAAGCGCCAGACCACCTTCTCCTGCGCCACCGACTGCTTCCCGGCCCGCGCCCGGTAAGCAGAGATGGCTGCCAGGTGCACCTTAGGGTCGCCGACCTAAGCCCTTGCTGAGAAAGGGACCAAAGGTAGTCCAATATGCTCGCCAAGGAACAGGAGGAAGGGTCCAGGCCCTTGCCTTGACACCAAATGGAAAAGATTTTTCCATTTGAAGGCGTAAGCATTTTCTGGTCGACTCCTTACGGGACGCCTCAACTACGTTGAGGACCTCGTCGGAAAGACCCAAGGCCTGGAACTCTAGCCGCTCAGGAACCAGGCCGTCAGGTGCAGGGGCTGAAGGTCCGGATGGAATACCTTCCCTGATTGACTGAGAGCAGGTCGGGCGAGCTGGAAGCTGCCTCGGGAGCCTGGATCTGAGGCCGAGGAGATCTGGTACCAGTACTGGCAGGGCCAGTCTGGGGCTATCAGAATCACCTGCGCCTTGTCCCTCCTTGCTTTGAGAAGCACCTTGTGCATCAAGGGGAACGGGGGAAAGGCGTAGAAGAGGCCCAGGGTCCACGGCCTCAAGAAGGCATCCCCCTGCAGCGATCCCTGCTGAGGGGGGCATGGAACAGCCTCAGCTTCGCATTCTCCCTGGAGGCAAACAGGTCCACCTGAGGCGTGCCCCAATGGGAGAAGAGATCTTGTACTACCTCCGGCAGGAGAGACCACTTGTGGGACGCAGCCCCTATCTGGCTTAGGGCATTGGCCAGGGTGTTGGAGGCTCCTGCCACATGAATGGCTAGGAGATCCGCCTCCAGGCTGCGCACGAGTGACCAGATGCAGAGAGCTTCCTTGCATAGAAGCATGGAGCGCGTCCCGCCCTGGCGGTTTAGACAGTACATAGTCGTGGTGTTGTCCTCTGGACCCGGACCACTTGACCCCGAAGAAACGGAGCAAAGGCGGTGAGAGCTAGGCGGACCGCTCCGGAGCTCCAGCAGGTTGATGTGGCATCGGGACTCCCGCGGGGACCAGAGGCCATGCGCTCGGTGTTCCCCCAGATGGGCACCCCAACCCATCAGAGAGGCATCGGTCGATAGAGAGACCGTCGGCTTGGGGCGGACAAACGGGATGCCCTCCTGCAGATGAACTGAAATGGTCCACCACTGAAGAGCGTTCCACATCCCCTGGGTCACCGTCACTAGCTGGTGCAATGGATCGCAGCGTTGGGACCACTGGCTGGCCAGCCCCCACTGAAGGGGGCGCAAGTTCCAACGGGCCCAATGGACCACGCTGGTACAGGCCGCCACGAGACCCAGGAGGCGCAGGAAGTCCCGGGCAGGGCGCAATTGCCCAACCAGAAATGATTGGGCAAAGGAGGAAAGAACCTCGACCCTGTCCACCAGGAGCCGTGCCCTGGCTCGAAGAGAGTCGAGCTCTGCCCCGATGAAAAGAATCACCTGCTTCGGCTAGAGTTCCGACTTGGCCTCGTTGATGAGGAGGCCGACCTTAGAGCAAACCTGGAGAGCCAGATCTCTGGACCGCTCCACCTCCTGTCTGGAGGGGGGGCTGCAATCAGCCAATCATCCAGGTAAGGGTAAACCCAGACCCCTCGGCGCCGCAGGAATGCTGTCACCACTGCCATGCATTTGGTGAAGACCCTGGGAGCTGGAGATAAGCCGAAGGGCATGGCTTGGAACTCGAAGAGGGATCCCTCCGCTCGAAAGCGAAGGAACCTTTGATGGGACGGACGGATAGGGACGTGAAAGAACGCGTCCTGTAGGTCCAGAGAGCAGAACCACATGCCATGTTCCAAGGATGGTATTATCTGAGCCAGAGTGACCATCCTGAAGGTTCGAGACCTTAGGAACTTGTTTAGGTCGTGTAGGTCGAGAATGGGGCGCCAGCCCCCCGTCCGTTTCGGAACCAGGAAGTACCTGGACACGAACCCCAGGTTTGAGGGAGGGTCCGCCACCTCTCTTATCACCTCCTTCTCGAGGAGGAGATCGATGTCGGCTCGCGAGCTGACAGCGAGGCTTCGGACCCCGAGGCCCCCGAGGTGCACGGTTTGGAAGGGTGGGACCTGCTCGAACTCCAGAGGCAGGCCTTCTACCACTTCCTAACACCCACCGTCTGTGGTAATAGCAGACCAGGCGAAAGGAAGAATCGGGCCGCCTCAATGGGGAACCTGGGGAGAGGTGACGAGGTTGGGGCGACACCCTCAACCCGTCACTGTGCAGGCTTGGAGGAGGACCACCTGGGCCTTTACCTCCCTGCTTCCTGGAGGAGAGCCATGGGCTTGGGTTTGGGACGCCAAGAGCGAGCCTGCTGGCCCTGGTGTTGCTGGGCTGGACGTGCAGGCGCAGGCGGACGAAAGGGCTTGGGTTGCGGTCTGCGGCCCTTGTCCCTCTGAGCGGATGAGACTGAGTCCAAGGTGGCATTGGACTTTTCGATCCTCTGGAGGTGGCCTTCCACTCCAGGGCCGAAGAGGTCGGTCCCCAGGAAGGGGACATCCGCCAATTTGTGCTGGGTATCTGCTGTGAAGGTGGATATCCTCAGCCATGCCCGACAGCGCATAGCCACTGCGGCCGCGACTGACCTGGCGCATGAGTCTCCAATGTCCAGAGCAGTCTGAAGTTGCTGCTTGGCCACTGCCCTGTCCTGGTCCTGCACCTGCCTAACCGTGGTCTGCAGGTCAGCCGGGAGATGAGGGACTACCTCGTCCAGGAGCCCAACAGGGCATGGGAGAAATGTGCCATAAGCACGGCCGAGCTTGCCTGATGAAGGCCAAGGGAGGACGCAGCGTAGACTTTTCGCCCGGCATAGTCCAATTTCTTGGACTCTTTGTCGGGAGGTTTGTCCACGTCCCTAGCATTTCCGCGCCTGAGAACGCTGTCGGTAACTAACCCTCGGCTGAGGGATGTTCCGAAAAACCGGACAGGGAACCGGTAGGGACCACATACTTCCTGGCCATCCTGGCTGAAGGCGCAGGGCAGGAAGCAGGGTGCTGCCAGAGCTCCAAGGCCGGGCCCACAATGGCCTCAGCCACAGGAAAGGCCTCCGTAGGGGAATCCCCTCGGTCCAATATCTCTGTGAGGGGATACTTGGCCCGCTTGGATACGGGCTTGAGCTGCATCCCAGTGGACTCTGAGATGAGCCTGAGCAAACCCAGGAAGGACGAAGGGCTGTCGTCCAGCGACTGACCTCCAGAGGACTCCAAGTCCACGCGCTTGGAGAAAAGGGAGGAATCGTCGTCGGACTCAGAAGAGTCCGCAAAGAGCTGCCTCGGGCCTGAGCCACCCTCCACCTGCCGAGGCGTCGGGAGTGAGGGTAACCGACAGCCTATGGGGCAGACCCTGAGCCGACCGAGAGTTCTTGGTCGGAGCCCCAAACAGCGGCTGTGGAGGCGGAGGTTCCACCGGAATCGGTGGGGCAGCTGGTTTTGGCCGAACAACCGGCCTGGGAACAGGCTCCTCGGGTAAAACGAGGGGTTGTTTCGGCCGCTCCGGTGACGGCCACTTAATGGCCGGGGAAGGCGACAGCGTCGGCTTATTCCCGGTCAGAAGGAGCTGTTGCCACATGAGGTCCTCGTATCGTCGACGTAACTTACGTCGAAGCCTCCCCTCATCCGAGGAAGGGCGAGCAGCGGCGCCGCTTACCACGGTGCGAACGAGACGCCTGGCGGATCGGCTGGACTGCGAAGAAGTCGGAGACGAGACCGAGAACCTCGCCTTTCCGAGGACGTGCGGGAGGGGAAGGGTGGAACCGGCTCCTCCCTCGGCTCGGAGGGTTCGCCCGAGGGCTCCGGAACCGGAGGCACTGGCAAGCCAGCGGGATCCTCAACTCCCACCGAGGGAACCCGAGGAGAGGGTTTTCGGCTTCGATCGACGAAAACCCGTCCAACAGGTGAGAAAGATCTCGACTGTGTCGACGGAGACTCGTCAACTGACCTGACGGGGACACCGTGAGACCAGTGGCCGGTTTCAACGATCGACTGAAGTCGGCGGCCGACAACCTCGGGAGAAGGGACCTTTCCCGCTCCCAAGAGCGTCGATGGAGGACTTACCCTTGTCTTTCTTTTGGACCGAGAAGAAGGTCCAGCAGACGTTGGTCCCTCTCCTCTAGTGGAGAGGGACAGACAAAGCTCCTTAAAGGAAGCTGTGTAAGAGGAACCAAGGGAGAGCGGAATAAATGCCGCGGTCGAGGAAGATGCAGCCCATGCCGCCTCCTCTTCGAGGGTGATCATCTGCTCTAGCTGATCTGCCGAGCCCGCCGCCGCGGAAACCGCCGACCGGGCCTCTTTTGACTTTACTGGAGGAAAACGTTTCTCGGGGCGCCCCAGTTGTAAACGGGCAGCACGCTCTTCGAGGACATAGGCTGAGAAGGAAGAGCACAGGTCGCAAGCCTGCGGGTCGTGCTCAAGGCCTAAACAGTGAACACGTAGAGTGCGGATCCATCCGAGACATCTTCTGTCTGCATGGGCACCACCAAACCGAGTCGACGTCCATCGTGAGCCAGCGAGGGATAGGAAGACCAAGTCTATAATGCAAAAAACTTTTAAATTCGGAAAACCGAAGAATTAGGAACCAGTCTTATACGCAGAGCGTTAAGGAGAGAACCTGAGCTTCCAAGCGGTAAGGAAGATCTGGCGTCATGGGGCGGAGCCGAGAGTTTTACCACCCGGGTGGGTGGGAGGAGCCAGCTTGGAGACCTTCTGGCAAGATTTAAAGCGGCAAGGATACCTGCCAGACAGTGTGGATGAACAACATATCCATGTCCCTAGAAATTCATCTTTTTGAAGCTGGGTTAACCTTTCCCACATTCTCATATGTCAGGAACAGCTGTTTTCTGTCCTGCCTATGGATTTTAGTGGTTGTCAAGTAACAGCTAAAAGCTCCTTTGACGTCAGACCATAAAGACTCTTTTACCAGAACTAAAGTGTTAAGTGAAAAAGATGGATAAGATGGGCAGACTGTAGGCCCTATTTGCCGACACTGTCTATGTATCTATGTATTTATGTACAATGGTTTGATTCAAATTGGAATGGATCAAAAGTCATTTAAAGGAGAAACTCCTTGTTTGTTCCCAGAATAATTTTGTCTCTGTGGAATGAAATGTGGTCCTGTTCAATGCAGAGAGACTTGAGCTCACTGATTCTTGTGGCACAAATCATAACCACAAGGAAAATATATACTGTATGTATATATATATATATATATATTTTAAGATATTTCAAATAAGCTGAAAACATAGGCTCAAAAGGGAGACCCATGAGCCTAACTATGCACATCTAAGTCCCATGCTTGCACTGGTTCCTATGAAACATAGAAACATAAAGTTGTGGCAGATAAGGACATCAAGGCCCATCCAGTCTGCCCATTTCTTTTCTACCTTATAAATGTGCCACCGACCTCTGTCAGTGACCTATCTATTCATAGTCATTTGTATTGCTCCTTATGCCTATCCCATGCCTGTTTGAAGCCCTGTACTGTATTCATAGCCACCACTTCTTGTGGTAAGCTATTCCATGCATCTACCACCCTTTCTGTGAAAAGAATTTCCTCACATTCCCCCTTAATCGGCCTCCCTCTAATCTCATGCTGTGTCCTCTTGTCCTGCTATTTTTCTTATATTTAAACATGTTAGACTCTTTCACCTTGTTTATGCCCTTAAGGTGTTTAAATGTCTCGATCATATCACCTCTCCCCCTCCTTTGCTCAAGGGTATACATATTGAGCTCCGTTAATCTGTCCTCATATGTCTTCTGATGCAGTCCCTGCACCATTTTGGTTGCCCTTCTCTGGACTGCCTCAATTTGGTTAATGTCCTTGTGAAGGTGTGGCCTCCAATACTGCACGCAGTACTCCAGCTGGGGCCTAACAATGTCTTGTACAGAGGATTATACCTCCCTCTTACGACTTGTGATACCTACTAATACACCTAACACCCCCTAGCCTTACCTACTGCTTTAGAGGTCTGCTTGGATGATTTTAGGTCATCAGTGATGATGATGCCCAAGTCTCTTTCTTCCTTTGTGACTGCTAGCAACTCCCTCCCAGCCTATAAGTGGCTTCAGGGTTTCTCTTCCCTATGTGCATGATTTTGCACTTCTTGCATTAAATCCCAGTTGCCACTCTTCTGACCATTCTGCTAGTTTATCCAGATCTCTTCTCATTCTGCCCACCCCATCTGGATCATCTACTCTGTTGCAGATCTTGGTGTCATCTGCAAACAGACAAGCCTTACCCTCTAGTCCATCTGCAAGGTCACTAATGAAGATGTTGAATAGGACTGGCCCCAGGACTGATCCCGAGGTACCCCACTTGTGACTTGCATCTCTTCTGACTGTATACCATTTACCACCACTCTCTGTTTTCTGCCAGTCAACCAGTTTGCCACCCAGTTGACCAACTTCTGACCCACCCCGAGCCTACCTAGCTTATTTATCAATCTTCTATGTGGAACAGTGTCAAAAGCTTTGCTGAAGTCAAGGTAGGCGACATCAACTGCTCCCCCTTGGTCCACCACTCTGGTTACCCAGTCAAAGAAATCTATGAGATTAGTTTGACAGGACCTTCCTTTTGTAAACCCATGCTGTCTTGGATCCTGTGCCCCTATGGATTCCAGGTGTTGCACTATCCTTTCCTTAAGGAGCCCCCATAATCTTGCCCACTACTGAGGTAAGACTGACCGGTCTGTAGTTCCCGCCTCCTCCCTGCTACCACTCTTGTGGAGTGGGATCACATGAGCCCTTCTCCAGTCTTCTGGGACCTCTCCTGTGCTCAGAGACTCACTAAACAATTCTGCTAATGGCTCTGCTAGTTCCTCCTTTAGCTCCTTAAGTACCCTGGGATGTATGCCATCAGGTCCCATTGCCTTATCCACCCTGAGCTTAGCAAGCTCTTGTAGGACCCTTTCTTTTGTGAAGGGGTAGTGCTCACCTCCCTCCCCCTGTGTCCATGATGCTGAGCTGTGGGCCTGCCCTACCTTCTCTTCAGTAAATACTGAGCAAAGTATCTATTTAGGATAGATGCCTTTACAGGGTCCTCCTCCTCACATGCTCCTTTTCTCCATTAAGCTTAGCACCCCCTCTGGACTTTCTCCTTTCACTAATGTATCTATAGAAAGTCTTGTCACCTTCTTTTACTGTTCGTGCTAGTGTTTCCTCAGTTTGGGACTTTGCCTGCCTTACTGCCTTACCTGCTTCCCTTAGGGCAGTTTGGTATGCCTCCCTATCTTCATCCCGCTGTGTTCCCTTATATTTTCTGAAGGCCAGCCTTTTGGCTCTGACCTTTTCTGCTACTGTATTTGAGAACCAAAGTGGTTTCCTTCTTCTTTTGCACTTCCTTTTCTGTCTAACACAATGGGATGTTGCTTCAAGTATTGTATCCTTAATGCTTGCCCACTTTGCCTGTACCTCCTCACCTGTTTCTTTTGCCAGGCTAGCTTAACTCTGCTGGCCATCTTATCAAAGTCAGCTCCTCTGAAGTCCCATATTTTGCCTTGGAATGGGATGATTTAGATGTAGTAGCCAAATTGAACCATACCATGTGATGGTCACTGGCCCCAGGTGACCTTCTACCTGGAGATCTGTGATCCTTCTTTGTTAGTCAGTACTAGATCTAGGATAGCCCTGTCTCTTGTGGGTTGCTGTGCCAGTTGATTGAGGCCCTCCCCCTGCACGGAATCCACTATGAGTCTAGTTCTGGCAGATGTTCCTGCTGGTATTGACCAATCTGTATCTGGCATGTTGAAGTCTCCCATTATCAGAACCTCCCTTTAGCTGTCATGTTTTGTATATCTTCTAACAGTAATGTGTCTATGTCCTCCCTCTGGTCTGGGGCCTGTAGACAACCCCAGTTCTTATGGCTGTCCCATTTCCTGTTTCCAGGGTGACCCACAGTTCTTCTGGCTCCTTATGTGTATTCTGAATTTCTGTAGCTTTGATATTTTCATTAACATACAGGGCCACTCCTCCCCCCCTTTTTGCACCTCGGTCTCTTCTGAACAATACATAGCCAGGTACTGAAGTCTCCCAAGTGTGGTTACTGGTAAACCACGTCTCACTAATTGCTACTATGTCCAGTTTAGCCTCTGACATTATTGCCTGCAGGTCTGGGATCTTATTTCCCAGGCTGTGAGCATTTGTTACATGATTTTCCATTGGCCAGATTTTGGTGTGTTAGTTGTTGGGTGAAGTTTGGCATTACCCCTGTGCATCTGATGGGAGACAAACCTTTTTCTTACCTGGTGATGCAAATGAAGGCAAACACGCTGAATTCCTGTTTGACCACCAGCTGAGGGGAGGGTGTTCTTCCCATTCGACGTATGGGGTGCTGCACCCCTCTCCCCATTTGCTGGTTTAAATATTCTGCAAAGACGTCAAACTTCTGCCCCAATGCACCGACTCCTCCTTAGTCAGATGCAGTCCATCAAATTTAAAGAACTTTCGCTCCCAGAACTGTTGCCAGTTCCTACAAATCTGTGTCCTTTTCCCTGGCACCAGTCCTTGAGCCACGTGTTTAGCTCCCCTATCTCCCCTTCTCTGACCTTCCATCCATCTGCTCCCTTCTCCCAGACTGGCAGGATCTCAGAGAAGGAGATGCCGGACGAAATAGATGATAGTTTGTCACCCAGCCTAGTCAGGTGTTCCTTGGTCTCCACAACTGACCGGCTGGCGAGATCATTAGTCCCTATGTGTACTAGGACATCAATGTTTTCTCCTGCTTTGTGAGGGGGTGCAAATGGACCATGCCTTTAAAGAACCCTTTGAAGACAGGGTCTGAGGCTTGAAAAAACATTCTGTCCAACTGAGAAGTAAATAGATGCTGAGACCAGGTGGACCTTTAAGGTACTGGTCTGCAAATCCAGTGAAAGCAAATAGGTAAAATAATCCAGTACAGCTGGGACACCAGCCTGTGCTGATATGTGCCAGGTCCTAAAAGGCCATTTTGAGGCCATTAGAACATTTTGTGCAACTAATATGTAAGCAGATGCTGCAACTAGGTGGACCTTGAGGATGCAGGACTGCAAGTCCAATGAATATAAATAGGTAAGTTAGTCAAGCACTGCTTGATCCCAGCATGTGCTGGAAATCATTTTCTGGTTGAACACCAATAGTAAACCTTTTCCCCTTCTGAAGCATACAGTTTCTTAATGGAGGGCTTCCTGTAACCATATAAAATGTCCAAGACACTGTGAAAAAGTTGCAAGGCTGCATATTGTACCGTAGGCCCTCAAGAGACATGACTTAGGCCTGAGTGACCCAAGGTTTGGGCACAGAAGCCTCCCTGTGGGAGGTTAGCAGGTCGTGCCTCTGAGAAAAGGTGTATTGGTTTGGAACCAGACATGGAGAGTAGCATATCTGCCTGGCGTTATCAAGACCATTGCTGCTGGCTGGGACCTGAGCTTGAGAAATGCACTGTATGTCAGTGGGAAGTAAGGAAAGCGAACAGGTGCTTCCCTAGCCAACTCAGAACCAGAGAATCCAGGGGGCTTGGTCCTGGATCTGACTGTCTTACTACTGTGGCAGGTAATGGTTGTGGTGGGATGCGAACAAGTCTACCCTTGGCATGCCCCACCTCCTGAAGACAACTTGCACCACCTGACTATTCAAGGCCCATTCCTGATGGGACTGGTTGACCTGAATCAAGGTATTTGCCAAGGTAGTGCTCCTACCTGGCAAATGAATATCCTGCAGGGACATATGGAACATGCTAGACTCCATATTTCCATAAGTCCTGAGCAGGAAGGGCTTAACCTTGTCCCTCCCTACTTGTGGATGTAATACACTGTGGTGGTATCGTCTGTTCTGACCTGTACCACCTTTGTAATAGTTGTGTGAAGACCTTTAGTGCAGTAACACTACTCTTAGCCCCTGCAGGTTTATGTGCAGGAGTGAATCTGCACTTGACCATGTGCCTTGTGTGGTGTGAACCCCCAGATGTGCACCCCACTCTAGTAGGGATGCATCTGCTGTCAGACAACTGATAGGGGCCCTTGCTGAAAAAAAAAGAAGCCCCTTCCCTTGGATTGGTTCTCTCTTTTCCTCCATTGGAGGCATGTAACAATGTCCTTGTTACTAGAATTAGTTTTAAAAGAGGGTCCTGTCTTTGACACCACTGAGCCATGAGGTGACACTGAATGGCTCTGGTCTGTAACCTGGATTCCAAGACTGTGCCAGTCGCAGGTGCCATGTGGCCAGTAGCTGAAGAAAACTGTCTTGCGAGTTTTGGTTCATTCAGCAAGAATGAGCCCGCTATTAGTGGAATACTTCTTGCCCTGCATAGGGGCAGGTAGACCCTGCCTTGCAGGGTATTTAGCTCTGCTCCTATGAACTGGAGTGCTTGAGCAGGCTGAAGGTCAGACTTTCTTTAGATTTATCAAGGACCCTAGAGAGTCCAGGAGACCCTAGGTGAGTTGCACACTCACTTGCCAGAGTGATTCTACAACCACCAGCCAGTCATCTAGATATGGGAAAGTGACACTTATCTTTGAAGGTGCTCCAACCACTGTGTACACTCCCAGAGAGTGACCTGATTAGAGTCAGAACCTGAAGTACTTTATGTGAGACTCCCTTATGGGAGTGTGGAAATAATTTAAATACAGTGATGCCAAGAACCCCTTTAGGTTTTTCATGGGGTTTGACATGCTTTGTCTTTTCGGTTTTCGTGGAGGGGACCGGAGAAACAGCTGGGCCACTCACCACCCCCCTTTTTTTAAACCTGAATCACCCTTCTCAGGGGTGTGCAAGTAAGAGACAGCAGTTTCACATGCAGATTTGGAAGGTGTTGGCTGGTCAGAGCCTGAAGCGCCCTTATTTGGTCTCTTTTGCAACCTTTCTAATCTTTTTCCACGTTTTTTAGTGGAAGGAATTTGAGCTCAGAGACAATCCCTGACTCACTACATCCAGGACCACTTGTCTGTGGTGCCCGACACACCCCTGCTGTGGGTACTACTGATACGGAGCAGCCCCAGCCTGACAGAAACAAAGAGGGCTTGCTGTGGTGTATATATCCACCTTTTTCATGTAAGCCTTTATCTTTCTCCAAAGAGGAATTACCCTTGACTGGAAAGTCTATAACCTTGGTTTGCGTATCCTGAGTGAGGTCTGTGACTTGCAGCCAGGCAAACCTCCTTGCCATCCATCTGGCAGCAGCCACTTGAACTGTTATTTGGCTGCTCTCAAACCAAATTTGGCTTTTTTAGCTAGATCATCTGACAGGGGAGTCTGGGCTTTGGCTGACATAGCAGGGGCTGCCTACCACAGTGACTTTGGTATTGACATAGGCTTGAATGTGTGCCTGCCTGATGGCCAAGGCACCTGATAAATTATCTTTAAGCGAAGTTGTCAATTTTCCCAGAATCCTTGTTAAAAGGATAGGATGCCAGGGTATCTTTGTCTTGTCACAGGCTGTCACTTTAATCACTCCTTGGTAGACAGGGTGTGGGAATAAATTTCTGTCCCTCCCTGTCCAGCTGAAATTTCTTATACATCCTCTTATCCAGAGTGGGAACATAGCTTGCAGTTTGTAAAATCTTTAAAGTATTTTCCCTGAAGAATTTATTCACAGGAATGGGAAAGCTTTTAGTGGGTGTCAGACCAATCTTTCTCACCAATGTGAAGAATAAGGAATAATCCTCAGATGTTCTGTGGGGAGGGACAAACTCATGTTCAGAGGAAACCTCAGATTCAACAGGTTCTCCTCCATTTCATAATAATTACATATTCTTCCTTTTAAATATTAGGAAGACTGCTTTGCAAAGGTCTGCTGCTGAGATAGACAGCCCTTCTAAGCCTTAAAGTGTTTTCTTTAGCCATTCCAGGCATTTTTCCAAACCCCTCCCCCCCCCGGAAAGTTTACAAATTTCACAATATTCATTTAAGTGATCATAGCCAAGGGAAGCAATACGGCTCTAGTGTACAGTGGAGTGTTGTTCTGTACAGAATTCCATCCCTTTCAAAATGCTGTTCTACCAAAGTTTCAATGTCATGGAATGATGTTCTACCCTACTGTGGTAGAACAGCATTCTAGAACCTCTAGAGACTGCATGAGTCAGTTTCATTTTGAAAGCAAAAGAACTCACAAAACACATTTTTCACACACTACTAGACACTATAAAAAATACAGGATGAGCAACTCCATGCACAACCAGTGTGTTTTGTCACCTCGGGATTCGGATTCCCTCTGTGGCAGAACACATTGGTTCTGCATAGTTGCCCATCCAGTATTCTCTATGTGCTTACCAGTCTCGGAAAATACTTCCCCAATCAGAACCAGCCTGCAATTTCTCAAGGAGTTGGCAGCCTTTACAGCAGGCATATAAGTCCCCAAAATGCTGTCAGCAGAGGGTTATGGGTGCTTAGTTTTCTTCATTGTGATTGGTTGACCATCCACGGCACTCCACATATTACATCATGGGTTTCAGCCCACCTGATAGGCTAATGATGCACAAGACCTAAGATCAAATTTCTAGACCCCAGGTGCCAGAAGCCCCTGTTCTCTAGTTCTAATTGTGCATCTGATAAGGAAACAAGCACTCCAGGAGTCCCTGTATTCTGCCAGGAAAGGTAGGCCTGTGGATTCCACAGAAAATTATCTTTTTTATGGTGTAAAATTATTTATGAACCTGCCTAGGATATGTGATGGACTAAATTCCCAATCTAGTTGGGATTTGAGATTATTTTGGAACGAAAAATTGCTCAGGAGTTTGGCTTGGCTAGGCCCCAACTGGCCTTAGACATTGTTTGTCTGAATTGATTCGATGCTTTGACTGCTTAGAACAAGTTGTGCCGTTCTATTGTGATGTTTTCGTGGTCCCTAAATCGTCCTCGTTGCTACAGTTTTTTAAGTTTGTGATTTCGGCTGGAAAGAGGCCTCCTCGGCATGGGGCATGCCAGAGGTCCACTCACTCCTTTAGGGGCATTTTGCCTCAGTTGTCTCAAAGCTCCGTTTAACATCATAATTCTGGGGAATTCTTGATATTTACTGGCTTTGTGCTAGCAATCCTCCTTTCGGGAGGAATTCAGACGCTCACAGCACCACGTGTTTAAACGCCCCCCACCCATTGCTTCCTTGCAACCCCTCTCTCTCATTACCTCCCTTGCGACTCCCTCCTGTCAGAGGCTATGGCTCGCTGGTGCCAACGCTAGACTCGCCACCCTATATGGCGCAAGGCAGCATGCAGCTGGCACATTGCTTCCAGCTCATTGGGCAGGCTGATTGCGCCGCATGTTTTTCTATTGTCTCTTTCTCTCTCGATCCAGACAGCCGTGACACCTTCAGCAGCATCGGGAGCTTACCATGCCACATTCTGGCTTAGACAGAGAGAGACGGATGAGGATTCCTCAGGGTTTTCACTTGCCACCCAGAGGCCTCTGCCTCACTTCTGAGGCAAATTCCGAGAGGCGTGTGGGGGGCATCTAACAAATCAGGATAAAGCGAACGAGAGTTTTTCTTCGGGTCTTAGGGGGATCCCCTACCAAAGCGGAAACCTCGTGGCACTGTAAAAGAAGTTCAGCAGATTCTCTCATTCACTAATTCCCTGGGGCTACCTTGTCAGGCCTAGACCCCTCCCACAGCAGCAGGCCTGGTCGAGCCCCTTCTTTCCCTTGGGCCTAGGTTTCTCCTCATTTATAGCAACAGGCCCTATCAGAACTGGGGCCACTGATGGGTCCCCAGTAAGATGGAGTGCATAGGGAAAGCCAAAGTTTGCCCATCTGGGCCCAGTTCTCTCCCCTCTCAAGCGGAGACTACTAGGCCCTATCAGAGTAACCTGGGCGGTGTATTATTCAGGGGAAGCTCATCAGGTGAGCTCCTCCCTCTTAGGAGGCATCTCACCACAGCGGCCCCCGTCAGAGGCATTAAATCCCCCCCCCCCCGTTTCCTTGGCAGCATTCAGCTTTATAGGTCATCTTTGCGGTGCTGCTGCGAGTAGGATCCCTCCTGCCCTGCACCAAGCAGCATGGGGAAGGGGAACAAAAGGGGCCATTGACCATTTAAAGCCCTCATCTTCAGACCAATACTCTGCTGTAGATGACGGGGTTTTTGTTTTGGGGCCATACAGACTCTGATGGCCAGTCTTTTACCTGTCCCTAACACGCAATATTCTCTCTCTCTTTCTCCCCAGATGATGAAAGCAAGAAAGTGCACCACGTGTAGCACCAATCTGACGCCCCACAACACGGGTCCATTATGCCCCGTGTGTATCCATGATGAGGAGGATTCTTCACTAGACCCTTCCCCGGTGTTGGGCTCGGATGCCCCAGGAACCAGCGGTACGACTTGGATGGACCCATACTCCACCAAAACCAACAAGCGGCAGTGGCCATGATGCAGAGTTAGCAAGAATTTATGTTGAAGATCATGGAAAAATTAGAAGTTATGATGCAGTCCAGATTGGCGCCGGCCCCGAATCCACTGCCCGAACCAGAAAACCATGGAGGGACCTCCGGGACCCGTTCTGAAATGGCTGGTCCACCCCAGAGCCCCACTGCACCCGCCAATGAGGAAGACGCTGGAGACAAGGAGCTCCTCGAGGACGAGGAACCTGTACCTTCCGATGAGGAAGAGATGGAAACACAGTCGGTCCCATCTCTCACTTCCAAACTGTGCTCCTTTGACTTAATACCAGGTCTCATGAGAATAATTAAAGCCACCATGGGCTTCGAGCTTGAGAAGGAACAACCTGAGTCGAAGCTTGACCCCCTGATTCAACATAGGAAAGCCTCCAAGGAAACCTTCCCAATTTGTCCAGCAATTGATGACATATTCATTAAGGAATGGGAATCTACAGAACTGGGCAGGATGTCAAATAAGAGGAACCTAGACAGCATGTACCCAGTCCAGGAAGACAAGGCCAGCATATGGTGCACGGCACCCACGATTGATCCACAAGTAGCTGCACTCAGTAAGAAGACGGTCCTCCCTTGCGAGGCCATACCACTGAAGGACCCGGCAGACAAAAAGGTGGAGGACATGTTAAAGAAGTTGTTTGAGATAGAGGGCACGGCCGCTAAGGCTTCCACTACCGCCATATACATTGCGCGCGCCCAAATTCGCTGGCTCGAGGAGCTCCTAGACAGGGCCGGCTTTAGGGTTTTGGGGGCCCCCAGCAGATTCATGAAATCATGGGGGCCCCCCTACTTGGCCAACCATCACCCCATATGTTTGACTGTAACCAATACACACATCATTTTATTGTATTTTCAGTACTAGTGGTATCTTAAAAATTTAGAGAGAGACTGCAGTGTCAGCGCATACTGTTCATTTTCTCACATCCATTGTTACCCATCTGCCTCTTATTGCCTGGGTCATAGCTCAGTAAGGCTTTTCATGAAGTCGTGATCCCACATCAAAATCTGCAAAGTCTTTTGTTGCTTTTAAGATGATGATAAGAAAAAAAGATTTAAAATAATTAAGGTAAACTGCTCTAGTTGGGGCCCCCCATAAGTAGGGGGCCACCAGAGATTGCAGGGTTTGCTGGTGCCTAAAACCGGCCATGCTCCTAGAAAAAGCAGCTCCCAATACCAGGGAGGCCGAACTCTTGGAATGCACACTAGACTCTGCCAGATACTTAGCAGATATGGCAGTAGATTCTCTAAAACAGAATGCAAGAGCCACGGCCCTGACTAACTGGGCAAGAAGAGTGTTATGGCTAAAACTATGGGAAGCAGACAATGAGTCCAAGACACTGCTTCAAAACCTACCCATGAAGGGAAAACACGTCTTCAGTGAAGGCCTACATGACTACCTAAAACAAAAAGAAGAAGGAAAGATCTACTCAAACACAAGAACAGACCAACCTATCTGCCCACTGCGTGATGGAGATTTCGGGGGGAGGGGGGGCTACAAGCATCAGGCCAGCAGAGACACATACTACCAGAGTAATTAATTTCAAGGAAGAGGAAGCCAAGGAGGACACCGCTCTGCCTTCACCCCTACTTACCAATCCTCAAACTTCAGGGGCCGCGGCTCAAAGTTTGGAGGAACAGGAAATAGAAATAAACAACAATGACTACAGACCCTCCTCCCCCCTCAAGATGACATCCTCACAGGGCCCCTACCCACCCGTGGGAAAAAGACTTATGCTCTTCCACCACCAGTTGCACAACACAACCACACACAGATGGGTACTGGAGGTAGTGTCAAGGGGGTATTCTATAGAACTGTTCAACCCTCAGATACCAGACAGGTTTGTGAGCTCCCCCATAGCAAAGAAAAGGGCCTCACCTCATCAGGTACAGCAGATTCTGTAGGACCTGATGCAGAACAACGCGCCATCAATTTATTCCCCCTCCCGAGCAAAATACAAGGTTACTCACCTGTAACAGGAGTTCTAGGAACGGTATATGTTGTTCATCCACACTTACTGGCAGGTTCCTTGCCGCTTTAAATCTTGCCGGAAGGTCTTCAAGCTGGCTCCTCCCACCCACCCGGGTGGTAAAACTCTCGGCTCCGCCCCATGACGCCAGATCTAGCCCGCTGGAAGCCAGGTTGTGCGTCAAAGCCGGGGAGGTCGGGTGGGTTGTGTGGATGAACAACATATACCATTCCTAGAACTCCTGTTACAGGTGAGTAACCTGTATTTCTAGTGACATGGATATGTTGTTCAATCCACACTTACTGGCAGACTCCTAGCAGTTCTCCGGGAGGAGGGAGGCAAGGCGCACACCCCCTACTTGGGAAATAAGGACTGGAGAACCAAGGTCCCAAAACCAGCATCCCGGCGTGACTCAAGGTCGATGTGGTAGTGGGTAATGAAGGTGCGTGCTGACTTCCAGGTAGCAGCCCTGCAGATTTCCTGGATAGGGACGTCCCTGGAAGCAGCCACCAAAGCAGCAGTATGGCGTGTAGAATGAGCTCTTATCCCTTTGGGAGGCTCCATGCCCACCAATCTGTAGCAGAGATCTATGCAGGAGGTGACCCACCTGCCTATCGTCCGCTTGGCTGCAGGTCTGCCAGGTGGCTTCAGCATAGGTGACAAACAGCTGGCAAACCTCTCCTCGAACTTCAGCCGTCTGCTCCTTGTAATAAGAGAGCGCTCTTCCAGGGTCCAGAGTATGGAGCCTATATTCGGCCTCAGAGGTGTGATTAGGGTAGAACACCGGCAGAGTCAACACCTGGTTAAGGTGAAACTCCAACACCACCTTCGGAAGGAATTTCGGGTGGGGCCAGGACAACCTTGTCCCTGTGGAAGACCAGATAAGGAGACTCGATGGAAAGCGCCTGGAGCTCTCCCATCCTTCTGGCTGACGTGATAGCCACCAAGAAGGTGGTCTTCCACGACAGGTGAGAGATATCACACCTGTGCATAGGTTCAAATGGCTTGCCCATGAGCTTAGCAAATACCAGCAGTAGATCCCACGGAGGTGGAAGTTCTCGCACCAGAGGGGATATGTTATCAAGGCCTTTGAAAAAGCGCCCGACCACCTTCTCCTGCACCACCGACTGCTTCCCGGCCCGCACCCGGTAAACAGAGATGGCTGCCAGGTGCACCTTAAGGGTCATCAACCGAAGCCCTAGCTGAGAAAGGAACCACAGGTAGTCCAGAATGCTGGCCAAGGAACAGGAGGAAGGGTCCAACCCCTTATCCTGACACCAAATGGAGAATCTCTTCCATTTGAAGGCATAGTATTTTCTAGTTGACTCCTTACAGGATGCCTCAACAATGTTGAGGATCTCATCGGAAAGACCCAAGGCCTGGAACTCTAGCCACTCAGGAACCAGGCCGTCAGGTGCAGGGACTGAAGGTCCGGGTGGAGAACCTTCCCCTGGTTGACTGAGATCAGGTCCGGACAGGCTGAAAGCCACCTCGGGAGCCTGGAGCCGAGGCTGAGGAGATCTGGATATCAGAACTGGCAGGGCCAGTCTGGGGCTAGCAGAATCACCTGCGCCTTGTCCTTCCTCACCTTGAGAAGCACCTTGTGGATCAAGGGAAATGGGGGAAAGTAGGGCCGGGGTCCACGGCCTTGAGAAGACATCCCCCTGCAGCGAGCCCTGCTGAGGGGGGCAGGCATGAAACAGCCTCAGCTTTGCATTCTCCCTGGAGGCAAACAGGTCCACCTGAGAAGTGCCCCAGTGGGAGAACAGATCGTGTACTACCTCCGGCAGGAGAGACCACTCGTGAGATGCAGCACCTATCCAGCTTAGGGCACTGGCCAGAGTGTTGGAGGCTCCCGCCACATGGATGGCTAGGAGATCCGCCTCCAGACTACTCATGAGAGACCAAGTGCAGAGAGCTTCCATCCACAGAGGCAAGGAGCGCGTCCCGCCCTGGCGGTTTAGGTAGTACAAGGTTGTGGTGTTGGCCGTCTGGACCTGGACCACATGACCCCGTAGAAACGGAGCGAAAGTGGTGAGGGCTAGTCGGACCGCTTGAAGCTCCAGCAGGTTGATGTGGCATCGAGACTCCCGAGGGGACCAGAGGCCGTGCGTTCTGAGCTCCCCCAGATGGGCACCCCAACCCAGAGAGGCGTCGGTCGTTAGCGTGACCGTCGGCTCTGGGCGGACAAACAGAATACCCTCCTGCAAATGAACTGGAACGATCCACCACTGGAGAGCGTTCCCCATCTCCTGGGTCACTATCACTGGCTGGTCCAGGGGACCGGAGTGCTGTGACCATTGGCAGGCCAGCCTCCATTGTAGGGGGTGCATGTGCCAACGGGCCCAACGGACCATGCTGGTGCAGGCCGCCATGAGGCCCAGGAGGTGCAGGAAGTCCCAGGCAGGACGCAACTGCACAACCAGAAATGATTGGGCAAAGGAGGAAAGAACCTCGTTCCTGTCCGCCGGGAGCCATGCTCTGGCTCGTAGAGAATCGAGCTCTGCCCCAATGAACTGAATCACCTACGTAGGCACGAGTTCCGATTTGGCCTCGTTGATGAGGAGGCCAGTCTGAGAGCAGACCTGGAGGGCCAGATCCCTGGACCGCTCCACCTCCAGCCTGGAAGGGGCCACAATCAGCCTGTCGTCCAGGTAAGGGTACACCCGGACCCTTCGGCGCCGCAGGAATGCTGTCATCACTGCCATGCATTTGGTGAAGACCCTGGGAGCTGGAGGGAGGCCGAAGGGCATGGCCCGGAACTCGTAAAGGGATCCCGCTGCCCTGCAGCGGAGGAATTGCTGGTGAGATGGACGGATTGGGACATGAAAGAACATGTCCTGGAAGTCCAGATAACAGAACCATACGCCTTGTTCCAAGGATGGAATGATCTGAGCCACAGTGACAATCCTGAAGGTTCGAGACCTTAGGAACTTGTTCAGGTCATGCAGGTCTAGAATGGGGCGCCAGCACCTCGTCCGTTTTGGGACCAGGAAATACTGGACACAAACCCTGGGTCTGGTGGAGGATCCGCCACCTTCCTGATCACCTCCTTCTGGAGGAGCAGGGCAATGTCGGCTCGACTAGCTGACAGAGAGGCTGTGGACCCTGTAGCCCCCTGTGGGGCGACGGCTCGATAGAGTGGGGACTGCTCGAATTCCAGAGGCAGACCCTTTCCTACCACTTCCAGCACCCAGCGGTCCGTGGTGATATCGGACCAGGCAGAAAGGAAGTGGCGGAGGCGTCCCCCCACGGGGGGAACCCAGGGAGGAGTCATGAGGTTGGGGGGCGACACCCCTCAACCTGTCACTGGGCAGGCTTGGAGGAAGGACCGGCCGAGGAGCCTCCTGGACCTTTCCCTCCCGGTTTCCTGCTGGAGGAAGCTGCAGGCTTGGCTTTCGGGTGCCAAGTGTGAGCCTGCTGGCCCTGATGCTGGTGTTGCTGGGCCGGACGTGCCGCAGGGGCTGAAGGACGAAAGGGCTTACACTGCTGCTGCTGGCAGCCTTTGTCCTTCTGGGCAGACGTGACCGAGTCCAAGGTGGCACTGGACTTCTCGATCCTCTGGAGATGGCCTTCTACACCTGGCCCGAACAAGTCGGTGCCCAGGAATGGAAAGTCTGCCAGCTTGTGCTGAGTATCCGCTGTGAAAGTGGAGATCTGCAGCCAAGCTCTGCGGTGCATGGCCACTGCGGCCGCTACTAACTGAGCACAAGAGTCTCCAATGTTCAAGGCAGTCTGGAGCTGCTGCTTCGTCACTGCCCTTCCCTGATCCCGCACCTGCTTGACCGTAGTCTGGAGGTCAGCCGGGAGATGAGGAATCACCTCATCCAGGGAGCCCAAAAGGACGTGTGAAAAGTGTGCCATCAGAATGGCCGAGATGGCCTGACGAAGACCTAGGCAGGACGCAGCATACACTTTCCGCCTGGAGTAGTCCAGTTTCTTGGACTCCTTATCAGGAGGCTTGTCCACGTCCCGAGCGTTTCCAGAGCACCGGAAAACACTGTCGGTCACTAGCCCCTCTGCGGAGGGGTGTTCCGAGAACCCAGAGAGTGAACCAGTGGGAACGGCATACTTTCGGGCCATCCTGGCCGAAGGTGCCAGACAAGAAGCTGACCGCGCCCATAACTCCAGGGCCGGGCCAACAATGGCTTCGGCCACCGGGAAGGCCTCCGTGGGGGAATCCCCTTGGTCCAGTATCTCTGTGACGGGATACTTGGTCCGCTTTGAAATGGGTTCGAGCTTCATCCCAGTAGACTGAGATGAGCTGAAGCATTCCCAGGAACGAGGATGGGCTCTCGTCCACTGACTGACCCCCAGTGGACTCCAGGTCGAGAGGCCTGGAGAACAGGGAGGAGTCATCGTCAGACTCCGAGGAGTCCACAAACAGCTGCCGAGGGCCTGAGCTACCCTCCACCTGCCGTGGTCGATCGGGAGTGAGGGTGACAGACAACCGATGGGGCAAACCCTGACCCGACCGAGAATCCTTGGTCGGGCCCCAGTTTTAGGTTGTGGAGGCGGGGGTTCCACCACAATGAGTGGTGCAGCCGGTTTCGGCTGAACAAAAGGTGCCAGCTTCGGCTCCTCTATTACAATGAGGGGTTGTTTCGGCCGCTCTGGTGACAGCCACTTAATGGCTGGGGAAGGTGACAGAGTCGGCTTGTTCCCGGTCAAAAGGAGCTGCTGCCACATCAGATCCTCGTAGCGCCAATGCAATTTGCGCCGGAGCCTATCTTCCGAAGAGGATGAAAATGAGGATGAGCAGCACCGCTGCTTTCCACGGTGCAGAGACCGTCGATGTCGGCGGGATCGGCTGGACCGAAAGAGGTCCGAGACAGAGACCTTCGCGCTTCGAGGTGGGTCTGAGAGGAATGGAGAACCTGCTCCTCCCTCGGTTCGGGACCTAACCGGGACTCCAGCACAGAAAGGCACAGCCAAGTCTCGGTTTCCACCGGGGAACCGTGAAGAAGGGTTGTCGGCTTCTCCAGTCGACAGCGCAGTCCGGCAGTCGAGAAAAATCTCGACCGCGCTGACGGGTATCTCGGACGGCTGACCTGACGGGGTCACCATGAAGCCAGCAGCCTTAGCCGCAACCTCGACTGAAGTCGAGTGTCGACTATCGGGGAAGGGGCGTCTCCCGCTCCCACGAACGTTGACGGTGGGACTTACCCGTGGAGTCCTTCTTCTTGGACTGAGAGGAATGTCCCAAAAGCCCCTCTCCCTTGGTGGAGAGGGATTGACAAAGCTCCTTGAACGAAGCCGTGTAGGAGGAGCCCAAAGAGAGCGGGATAAATGCCGTGACCGAAGAAGAAGATGATGATGCAGCCTGGGAGGCTTCCTCCTCGAGGGCGATCATTTGTTTGAGCTGTTCAGCCGAGCCTGCCGCCATGGACACCGCCCAACGGGCCTCCTTTGACTTGACCAGAGGATAACGTTTCTCGGGGCGCCCAAGTTGCAATCTGGCAGCGTGATCTTCCAGAACCGTGGCTGAGAAGGACTTGCACAAGTCGCAGGCCTGTGAATCGTGTTCGAAGCCCAAGGCAGTAAATGCATGTGGAGTGTGGATCGGTCCGGGACATCTTCTGACCCGCAGGGGCACCGCTGAAATCCAGGAGTCGATTTGTCCATCACAGCAGGAGGAAAAAAAAGACCAAGTCTTGTAAATTTTAAGATTAGTTTGGGTTAACCAAGAGTTTGGATCCCGCCTAAACGCAGAGTGCAAAGGAGGAACCTGAGCTTCCAAGCAGTAAGGAAGATCTGCGCCATGGGCGGAGCCAGAGTTTTACCACCCAGGTGGGTGGGAGGAGCCAGCTTGAAGACCTTCCGGCAAGATTTAAAGCGGTAAGGAGCCTGCCAGTAAGTGTGGATTGAACAACATATCCATGTCCCTAGAACAAGGAGTGTACTCCATCTTTTTCCTCGTTCCCAAAAAGATAGGGGAACTTCGTACCATCCTAGACCTCAAACACCTCAACAAATTTGTGGTCACTCAAAGGTTCAAGATGGAGACACTGAGGTCAACCCTCCTCAGCATCCGGAGAGACGACTACCTCACATCCATAGATTTAAAAGACGCATACCTTCACATCCCCCATTCGTCACTGCCACAGAAAGTACCTGCGTTTCCATGTTCTCGGCCAGCATTTTCAGTACCAAGCCTTACCCTTTGGTCTTACCTCGGCACCAAGGGTATTCACCAAGGTATCCATAGTCCTCGTGGCCAGGCTGAGACAGCAGGGAGTGGATATTGTCCCCTATCTGGACGACTGGCTAATTCGAACACAATCCAGGGAACAATCCCGTACCTCCACCATGAAGGCATTAAGGGCAGTGGAAGATCACGGTTGGGTCGTAAACCAGGCCAACAGCCACCTAGTGCCCACGCAACAGCTGGAACACCTGGAAGCAGAGATGAACACGTCCTGGAGCGGGCCAGACTGTCCCAGAACAGGGTGAGAGCAGTCATGTCATTAGCATGTCTACTAAGAGACACCTACATGCCGTCTACTCGGTCAGACAGCTCAGATGCTAGGCTGCATGACCTCTTGCATCGGTCTGGTCCCTTGGGCCAGGTGGCATATGAGACCCCTTCAAGGCTACATGCTGTCACCACGGATCCCCAAGCGAGGAACCTGAAGATCAGAGTGCCTCTACCTCCCATGGTGAGGCGTTCTCTAAACTGGTGGACAACCCGGCGATCTCTCATGCAGGGGTTCCATTAGAGGCTACCTACGGCGTCACCATTGAGACAAACGCGAGCCTTCTCAGGTGGGAGGCATGCATGGGCCCCCAGTCAGCTCAAGGCAGCTGGACAACGTCGGAGGCCAGACTGTCCATAAATGTGCTGGAGATGAGGGCAGTCTATCACGCCCTCATGTCTTTTCAAGAGACCATAACCAATCAGTCAGTGTTGAGTCACTCAGACAACCAAGTTACTGTGGCCTACATCGCCAAACAGGGGGGAACCAAAAGCACAGCCATGCAGAAGGAAGTAACGAGGGTGCTAGACTGGGCCCAGGCCCATCTTGTTCACACTGGAGCGGTCCACTTTGGCGGCAAGCTCAACATCCGAACGGACTGGCTCAGCCACCAACAAATACACCCAGGAGAGTGGCATCTACACGCCGACCTATTTCGGCTGATACAGGAGACACGGTCCTATCCCCATGGACCTCATGGTGGCGTGACAATGCTCAGGTACAATGGTTCTTCTCCAGGTACAGGACACCGCCGCTCCCAAGTAGTCAACACACTGTCACAGACCTGGTCCCTGGATGGGCGTATGTGTTTCCCCCCCATCCCCCTCCTACCGCAGGTCCTAGCGAAGATACGCCAGTCACAGAAGACCATTATTCTGATAGCACTATACTGGCCACGGAGAGCCTGGTTCTCTTCAGTGATAGCCATGGCACTGGACAAACACAGGCTCCCGTACAGACCTGACATGCTAACCCAGGGGGCCCCTAGTCCATCCTGCACCAGGGACCCTGAAACTAACGGCCTGGCTCCTGAAAGGCAGAGACTGCTAAAGACAGGCTATCATGCCTCAGTCATAGCCACATTGCTGCAGTCCAGACGGCAGTCGACCAACACTATCTACAGCAGGCAGTGGTCTCTCTTTGCAGCTTGGTGCAAAGACAGAGACAAAGTACCAGAGCAAGCGGATATGTCAACCATACTACTTTACTTGCAGCAGGGGTTAGAAAAAGGGCTTTCTCACTCTTCCCTCAGAGTGCAGCTCTTGGCCATCGGGCCAATAGGTCTTCACAGCCTGGGAGCGCATCCGGACACAGACGAGGAAAGTTTTCTCAGGGCAGTAGAGGGGCTCTGCCCCGGGAACAGACCCCTAATCGCACCCCCTGGGATCTAACCCTAGTTCTAGATGCCCTCAGCACTGCCCCTTTTGAGCTGTTCCAGGACACGGACCGATACTGGGCAGGACTGAAGACCTGCTTCCTGGTGGCCATATGCTCCACTAGAAGGATTAGCGAGCTCGGGGCACTATCATGTAGGGAACCCTACACTGTGTTCACCTCCCAAGGGGTGCCGTTGCGTACGGTCCCAGCCTTTAGGCCAAAGGTCACATCGCTTTTCCACAGAGAACAGCCCATTGAGTTACCTACCCTATCAGATACATCACAAGCAGGGGATACTTCAATCCCTCATCACCTGGCTGTTGGGGGTACACTAGCAAGGTACATATCTAGAACACAGCTGATATGTAAAACAGAGAGATTGTTCATAGTTTCAAAAGGACAACGACAGGGAAAAGCAGCATCAAAGACTACCATAGTGGGCTGGTTCAGGAGGACCATACAAGAGGCTTACAAGGTGAAGGACCTAACTCCTCCAGAGGGCATTAGAGCTCACTCAACCAGGGTGGTGTCTACCTCCTGGGCAGAAAGAGCCAATGTAGTTACAGAGGATATTTGCAGGGCAACCACTTGGACCTCTATCCATACATTTGCCAGGCACTACAGGTTGGATCACCTGTACAACATACAGACCCCATTCGCTACTCGGGTCCTCTCTGCGGCCAGCTCACACTCCCCCACTCTCAGACCACTCTGCCCCACCTAAGGGTACAGTACTGTTAATCAACAACCCATGATGTAATGTCTGGAGTGCCATGGATGGTCAACCAATCACAATGGGTGTTTACTCACCTGGTAAAGATGATTGTATTGGTTGACATCCATGGTACTCCACGGCCCACCCTGCAGAGCAATCAGTGTGACTGGGAGTTTACTAGAATAGTACCAGATAGATAAGGAAATTTGCCTTAAAGAAACGCCAGCAGCTAGGATGCCACCGTCGGCCACTTAGCAGGCCAAGTGCCAGTATTGTATTAATAGGAAAATAAAATGGGCCTCCGGCCATGATTAGGAGGCTCATCAGCGTCACTGCATATTGTTTCTTTTTCTCAGAGTATTTTGTGGTGTTACTAACCTTGTTTTTCAGCTATGGAAGTTTCGAACTGGAGAACAGGGGCTTCTGGGACCTAGGGTCTAGAAATTTGATCCTAGGTCTTGTGCATCATTAGCCTATCAGGTGGGCTAAAACCCATGATGTAATGTCTGGAGTGCCATGGATGTCAATCCAACACAATCACCTTTACCAGGTGAGTAAATGCCCAATTTCACTGAGGGAACCAGGAGTCAGCCGGTTCAACAAACCTCTTAAAAACTGCTTATATGCCCATCTCAGGGTAGCAGTTACAGTATTTGTTGTGGAGTCACCCACAGTAACTTAGGGTGTCAGCTAGTTAGAGCTGGAGGGACCCTTACGTGGTGATAGTTTTTTTTAAGCCTTATCCAGGCATTTCAGTAGTTTTTTCAGGACATGTAATGCAGATTTCACTTGCTTTTAAATGTTTGTGTCCAGATAGGCAAAACAAGAGAATGTTTGACTTAACAAAATTTCATCACACTGCATACAAGGTTTGAAACCAGGATCACCAGTTTCTTTTTGTAACATGTTCAATGTAAAGCCAATAACAGTTGCAACCACTAACTGGCAGTATAGCCCAGAGGTTAGAGTAACGAGGTGTGAACAAGCTTAGTACATCCAGCAGACTAGACCTAGGTTTGATTCTCACAACCTCCACTTGCATACTGTGTGACTCTGAGCAAGTCACTTAACCGCCCAGTGCTCCCAGGTCGCCCCTGAAAACAGGCACTTGTGCCTAGTGGGCCAAAGACTAAAACAAAAAAAAAAATTAAAAATCAAAGAAATATTTTAAGTTTATTTAGCAGTTGTGGTCGGTTCCAGAACCGTTAGAGGACCCAGGAACAGAGATAAAATGAACCAAGGCTATCGGTCCAGGAACCGGTATTAGCAGTTCTTAAAACAAACTAATTTAATAAAATTAAGCATAACTAATGGAGTTTTTTAGTCAGAAAACTCAGATAAATATAAAATAAACCATGGTTTACCCCCAGTTATACCGAACCGGGAGAAACAGAGAAAACTTACAATTTAAACACAAACTATGGGTTTACCTAAAATTACAAAAAGTAAAAGGCAGCAAATGAAATGTAAATACTTATAATATTTTATAAGTTTTCTCACGTCAGAACAAAAGATGAGGAGGAGAGGATCTCTGAGCATCTAGTCTTGACAGGCAGAGAGAAAAATCTGAGGGATTTAGAACTAAGACAGTTAGTATAAGGCAGCATTTGAAAAGTGGCTCATGCAAAAGATTCCATCATTTGCATATGTTCCAAATTCTCTCTGTGCAGTTCTATTTAGAAGGCTGACTGCATAAAGTTATGCATATCCTAGTATTACTGGGGTTAGAAGAAGAGACAAGGTGGGTAGCACAGGAGCCACAGTGTATCGCTCAAGACAAAAGCTGAGACTCTAAGGGACTTATTTTGATGATAGCCGGAGTGTCCTCTGAAAAGACTTGTTTTAGATTGTTAACACATGTCAGTACATACTATTGTTATAGTTAACAGCCTGTCACCATGGAAAAGTGGGCACTGAAGATGTTGGCCCCTGGCAACAGGGTGCCCATGGCCTACCGGACCATGTCAGTGCTCCTTGATCATCCAGAAGTGGAGGGTCTGCTTGAGAGTGGAGGGTCCGCCTGACGCCATCACCCGAGACGCCAGTCAAGACTCCAGCTCTATGAGGGGGGGGAAGGAGAGTGCAGCAGCACTTCATCTGGCTCCAAACAGTGGTGAGGAGACCAAGAGGAATGGTTCAAAGACCTACTTTGAGTACTGTCTGTACCAATGCCCTCCCCCACACCCCCGGTCCGGGACAGGATGTTCAATGTAAGGGCCTGATACGCCAGGATCTGAAAATCAAAGTGAGCACAGGCGCTGCAAGCCTCCATGTTGTGCTTGGGTCCCAGGAAGAAGAAACACACACTGTTATGGTTAGTGCAGGTGTTGGTCTTCCTGTACCTTTGATGACAAAAAAGGAGCTCCAGTGTCTGATAATGAAAGGCACTGCAGGCCTCCATGTTAACAGCAGGTAAGAGGCAGGAAAAACAAGGCAGGTACTGGTTGCTGCAGGCCATATTTTTCCCACATCTGCAATGTAAGAAAAGTAGCCCTGAAGGCTCATATTTACACTTTTTGGGAACCAGACATACTTCAGAAAGAAACTTAAACGACCGGAAAATGATGTCAGCCTGAGGTGCAGTTTGGTCTCACAGTGTACACTCCACAATGGAAAAACAGAACTGAGGCAGTTGGGGTACCGACAATGGTCACTGGCTCGGATATGTGGTGTTGTGCATGCACCATTGCTCATGAGCGAAGGCTCTTTAGGCATGCTATGCCTAAGCTCAGAAGTGTGCATGGTGCCTATATTGAGAAGAAGTCCAGCATTTCAATAAAGTCCACAAAGCCGTTTTTCACTTATTAGATAAAGGAAACTGAAGGAATGGACCCCACAAAAATCATTAGTAGGCAAGCACAATACTTTTGGGTAGACAATGTCCAGTTAAGTATATCATGTGTTTATGTGTTAATTATGTCCCCGGGCCACTCGTTTGCTGAAAGCAGTGGTTTCCATGTCGAGCTGAGTGAGAACAGCGAAGCTGAGCTGTTCTGCCTCAAGCTGAAGGAAAATGAAACCACTCGTTTTCAGCAATGAGTGGCAATAGGGAATGTATTCATATATTACTGATTGAGAGCGATCAATAATATACACGTAGTTTAAAAAATTTCCCTGAACCTGCCCATTTCCAGGGCAACTGCGCGCGAGACGCTCTTCACACAATAAAAGCATCTCACACGCGGAAGAAAGGAGCACTCCGATTGGTCGGGAGTGCTCCTTCGATCTATAATACAAAGAACAGGGCCACAAACAGAGCCATGAATACCAAAAGTTCTGTGCAAATATTTTTATCTTCCAGAATCAATCTTTTCCACTGGGCCCCACTCTCTGGTCTTAATGCCCATGTTTTTTTTGTTATTAAAAATGGCCGGACCTAGGAAGGAATAAATGTGTTTTTAGATTCTGGAGAGTAAAGGGAATTCAACACTGCCTTTTTGAGTGCAGTGGATTTGAGGCCTGGTAGGGGTTGTTGGTGTCTCTTTAAGGAAGTGCACAGTGAAGAGCCAAATAAGTACAGTGGTACTTGGTTTTAGTCATTTAGCATTATGTGACAGAGCACAGCAACAATACATCAGTAGGGGGTGGGAACCAGGCAGCAGAAGCAACTGAAACGGACATCTCAAGCTCAGAATGGCTTCTCCTCCTCCCACCAAATCAACTTGCAAGCCACAGCACGCACATTCCTATCCTGTGGTGCAGTCCATTCTGATGTCCTGATTGGTCAGGAAGAATTCCCTACTTCATAACTGCTTCTAAAAGTCATTCAATGCTTTAATAAACTGACAATCATTATTTCATTTTAAAAACCCTACATAGTCACACACATGCCCAGTGTTTAGTGTAATTTACACCTGCATTATCAGAGATAAGGATCTGTAGCTACATAATCAGGAAGTTGATTCTTCAACCACATCATTCGTTTAGAATTATAATCACATTATCAACCATAAGACCAACATCTGAATTACTCATAGACACAACTCCCCAATATTGCCACTACAACAATACAGTCAATTATTATGAATGCATTTTTAGAATGTATTATATTGGAATGTACATGTTTGGGGAAAGAAAAGAGATTCGAGTAACCGGAAACCCCATGGCTTATGTAGCACAGCCTTTCCCAGCAGAGGCGACTGTAATGAAAGGAAAGCATGCCAGCCGAGACCATAGGGCTATACAAGTGCTTTACTTACCAAGCCCTGCTAGCTGTGATGAAAGAGAAGATCCCGTCGTGTTACCAACCATCGGACTGACTACAGCAGGAGATCCTGGTCCCAAGTCTATTAAATTATCTTCTGTAACATCATTCAACACCTGTGGTAACGGTAATGAACAAACAATAATTCCTAGACCCCTTAACCAACTGTAAGCCACCGTGTCCCCAATTAAGTTAAAATCAAAAGACTTATTTATTTTATTTTTGAAAGTTGGATTTACAACCTTTGAGTCAGGGACTCATTTACAAAAGACACCTAAATGCATAAGGAGGGTAGATGTGGTTACACTGTGAGATACAACAGTGGTAACATACAGGTACAATACAGATAACAAAAAGAACACAATATAACAGTGGTTTACGGGATAAAGTTACATGCAGTAAATAGCAATCGTATAAGGTATAACAATAGTGAAGTCACAACCCTGATGGTTCCAGGACATACCTAAGTGGAAGGTGGGGGGACAGGGCAAGTAAAGAGAGAAAAAAAAAAAGAAAACGCACATTTCAACTTGGTTGTTCATGCACGTCTAAAACAGAAAAATTCTTGCCCAGAATTTTAAGAAAGCACTAGCATTTATAATAGTCAGAAATTCTGGTGATGCCCCGGAGACAGACTTTTCTGTTATTCCTTGTTGTGCTCCCTCTGGGGCTTTGTACACCCCAGCCTTCAGCCACTGACCTAGTTCCAGCTCCAGCACTGTTCAGGGGGCCCTTGGGGGGTGCCCTACTGGTTTAAATTTCTCCCCCGATGCAAATCTGCATATCACCCCAACTGGGGGACGATACCCCCACTTGTATCCAGGGTGGAAGTGCGCTTTCGCAGGAATCCCCAGGGACACAGGCAGCTCAAGAGTTTTTAACTAGACAAGTGGAAGGTGTCACCAAACGACACAAAGTCCTAAGAGTTGCCATGACTTTCAAAAAGATGCCTGCTATGAATGAAAGGAGATAGGAAATGATTTTTACATAGGTAACTGCCGTTTCATCTTTCTTTCCATGCCAGTTACGTATTCTGATAAGCTTTGACCAATTTGATAACTAAATAAGCAAGCTTTGGAGTACCCTCAGAGCTACACAGTTCCACTCTCCAGAGCAGTTACTGCTCTTTCTTTTCATATTCCTAAGACATTCTATGACATCAATAATACCATTTCATGCTATTCATCTAAATGGCCTGAAATGGTGTTACTGATGTCATAGAATGTTCAGCCAGTTTGAAAGGAGAGAGCAACTGCTAAGGAGAGAGGGATTCAGGGCAGTTACAGAGGCATCATAATTAGATTATCAATTAAAAAAAAAAGGTTAAACATACATTGGAATATTGGACATGCACTAAAAGTACAACTTGGAGGGCATCTAGAATTATAAAAATGGTCTGAGAAATGAAGCTTTCTGATTGGCTGCAAACATTCTAACAGCCTTATGTTAATCTTTTATTAATATACATGTACAGCTTAGCCATATGCTGAACAAGGTTTAACACTGTTTAAAAACATTTTTTATTATAATAGCAATAAGGCACTCCCAGGGATTATGTTAATGGTCAGTTAATAACCCTCTAGGGGCATGTGGCACTCGGCTACACCTCGTGCCACAGTACACCCCTAGAAGGTGATTAACAGACCATTACCATAACCCTTGGTCATGCCTTATTGCTTAAGTATAAAAACCACATAAAGACCAAAATAGCAGCCAATCTGTTTAGGCTTGAAGTAATTTAGGCAGGCTTGAGGCAAAGTCAAGAGTATATCACAATCCACTCTTTATTAAATTACTGTAACTGATAAACCACCCCAGAGGTTGTTATAAAACCCCAATTTTTTTTTTTTTTTTTTTAAGTAAAAGCAAAAGAAAGTTAATTCAATTAAAGAAACAAGTGCCCAAAAGAAACAGCTCTTCAGACAAGATAGGAGGCACCAGCAGCAGTTGAAGGATGACCCTGACGAGAGTGAAAAACACATTCACACACTAATGCAGAAGACTAGGAAATGTATGGTGCCAGTTAGAAAACCATTCATGGAGAATCAGTAACTTGTTGAAATAGGGGAATCAGCCCATCCTGATGGTGGCAGCTGTAGCACATTGTGCTACCACGTGGGAAACCCTAGTTTGTGTCATGATCCCAAGAGGCCAAAAATCCTCTAACTCTGGGTAGGGGTGGGGGAAGAGCTACAGCTACCCTACAGAATACGTACTACTTCCACTGGTGTGTTTAAGGCAGGCACCGGATGTTGTAGAGCACCCCACAACGTCCTGCCCTACATCCAAAATTGAGGCGTGGTGAGTGGTCTTATGCATGGGAAGGTGATGTGGAAGAAAACTGGGGAAACATGCCCCATGGCATACCACACCCTCCAACACCTACAGGCAGGGTCCCTGCCTCCACGCTGGATCCCAGGAGGGAGTAAAAAGACTAGCTAGGGGAGGGGGATGTAAAGATGTGGAGTCCATTCTGGAGGTAAGTAGCTGAGCTGTAAGGGCCCTAGAAATCCACCAAACTGTCAGGACTTAAGATAGATGAACACAAGTGACGAGGACAAACAGTGAATTATAAAATCACAAGTGGAGGAATCAGAAGATTTACTGAATCCCAGGTACACAGCTTCAGAAACTGGCAGATACAGGCTAAAAAAAAAAAAAAACTACCGGAGCTCTTCTCTTGAGAATAACATGTAAAATGAGACACATACTGGAATTATAACAACTGCCGAGGCCGGCCCATTGGCGCAGCGGTGGGATTTCCGCTTGCGACGCCGGCGACCCAGGTTCGAGAACGGACCCGGGTCATCGGAGGGCCGGCCGGGGGGAGAAGGATGGAGCATCCTATGGACTTGCTCTCCTTCTCCTGGGCGGGAAGCACTCGGGCACTGAGGACTCCTGGCAGAGGCCGGAAGATCTCACGCTGCCGACACTGAATCTCTGGGAGGCGGGGCGGACGCTGGCATCATTGCACATCCCCGCCTCCGTGAGGAAAAAGACGAAAAATATAGGCGGGCGAGGGCCACCATCTAAATGAAGCCCTCCCGGAAGACCTCGAGCAACCACCGTCGCTGCGGGTCCCCCGACTAGATACTGGTTCCGTGGTCATGGAAGAACGTGACCATGGCCCCACCCTCTGGGGGCAAGCCGGGGGTGACTGGGGGACCCTGGCAGCCATAGATGGTGGTAGAGGCTTCCAGGGGCTGTGACCAGGGCCGATAAAGTGACAGGGTTCTGCCAAAAAAAATAAATAAATAACTGGCGAGCATTTTTTCCTATGTGCTGAGCAGGTTGATATTTTCCATAACAGCCAGCTGGCTGTTATGACATTCACACTCTCGGCCTATCAAAACTGAGAGCACGACCTAATTGGCTCTCATTTCCTGTGTGGGAGGGCAGAATACGTCCTATAATGTTGCGGCTTCATTAGTGTGTTAGGGAGGAGCCGCCGCAACACTCGTGTCTTCAAGAGTTTCATTTTTTCCCATGTAACTGATGAATCATACTTTTAAACTTGAAAAAAAAAAAATCTCTTACTGATCCTGCTGTTCGTAGTCGGCGGTGATACTTCTCTGGAAGTATGGTGACAGTGTGAGGAATGGGACCATGGCTGACCGCATGCAGCACTTACCACGTATCATGATTTGAACAGTGAGTTTAAAAATAAAATGAAAATGCTAATTCCTAAAAGGAGAGGGAGACTGTGTGTGTGTGTGTGTGTGTGTGTGTGTCCCATGAACAGACAGAATCACTCACAAAAAGTCAAGCTAGGAAAAATGCTGCCAGTTATAAAAACAAAATATAGAGTAAGTGAAACTTGAATTTAATGTACATCCTCGGTGTGGGATGCTTAAATAAACCCCTTGGGCTTCTCCCTCGGGGTTTATGTAGCATTCCATGCCTCGGGTGTACATTAAATTCTCGTATCACACACTTCCCCATTCTTTATTCTCTATATATTAACTGGTGAGCATTTTCCCCCATAGGGAAACCCGGTCATAATTCGCCATTAAAATCAGCAGATTATAATGGTGAAGACGCACCGGGTTTCCCTCTCTCCATGCAACCACCAGCCGCCATCTTCCCACTGTCGCTTAAACCCAACCGGACCACTACTGCACATCGATGTGTTTCTATTTTATATAATAGCTGTGGTGAAAAAAAATGCTCCCCAGCAATTATATAAAATAAAACATGGGGTGGTGCGCAAAACTTGAATGTTACACACACCGTCTGTGTTGGATGCTTAAATAAACCCAAGCTTTGTTCTCGGGGTATATGTAGCATCCAACACCTTGGATGTGTGTAAACTTCTCTTTAAACACTCCACCCCATGTATTATATATATTTACGTAAAAAGCAGTCATACGATCAGGATTCTGGTTTCTTTTTACTTTTTATTTAGTTTAACTTTAAGAAAGGGTCCTGTTTGTGCCTTACAAATGGAATACTGTGGCTTTAAAAAGAAAATCTGCAGCATTCTGCCATTCAGTTATAAAGTGCAGTGCAAACAACAGCTTGAAGTGGGTACTTACTCCATTATCAGCACTCTGAGCAGCACGTCCTGATCTATACCGTTCAAACCTGTAGAGTTATTAAAAAAACAAAGTACAGAAATACAGAGTAGCACTGAATTATTTATAAACGTCTACAGCGCTAGACATTGAGACAATTCAGAGACGGTTTTCCAATGTCTGGTGTGCAATACAGTGGGTAACAAGGAAAGCAGTTTGGTTAAAAATAATTCATAAGAATGTCACTGGAAAGTGACAGAAAATGTATGCTGAATGAAATCTTTCAGCGAAGGACTTCATTGTTTCATTTAAGGGAGGTCTGGGACCTTTGTCAGACAGGGTGCCACACGAATGGTGGATGCCTTCACATGGCTGACGTAAATGCTGCTCTTTGGTTGACCAAAAGGTATGTGCTCATGCCCGGCAGCCTATGCTGTTCATCCCCAGGAGCAGAGGACCTTTACTACGCAACGTGCTCAGCCTCTGGTGTGGGATTCCTGGGATCACGTACCAACCCCCTTATTTCAGGTGACATCCTGTTACCATCACACCACTGGGATGGCTGTGAATGGCACATATCGAGTGCTTATGCATTCCTTTACCCCAAGTAAGAAGGCCGGGTTGAGTGGGGGATATTGTCATTACTGAATTACAGAAGAATATATGTTATGAAATAATCCCCACAGAACATGCACTGATACTAAAAGTGCCAAAGTAATTCCCACCTTCATATCTGAGGAAGATGTTATTTAGGTCATCATTGACATGCAGGAGCTCTCAGTTACTTCCTCATTAGACATTCGGGAGATGAGTTCCACAATTCTCTGCTGCATAGCCCGGCACGTTCTATTTAGCTCCTTCAGGAAGAACAAACAGTTCACTGTAACTTACAATGCATTCCTTTCTGGTTAGTGTATTCTGCCCAAGACATGCCACAAACACCCACACTGGCATCCAACTTACAATGCAGCCATTCACATGGCAGCAAGGGGCAGTGCAGGTTTTTGGCAGCGACCAGATCACTGAAAAGTTTTTAGCAAAAATAAAAAAGGATAAGCAGAGGGCAAACATGGTCTTTGCATGCTGCATGCTTATTATCTGCAGCCAGTCTCTGACTGGAGCACAGCTGATCAGATTCTCAAGTGATTCTCATTCCTTATATTTAATTACATAACAGAGTCTAATGTGGGTGAACGCCAAAGGTAACATAATGGAGGGTACTGGAAAATATAGTCAATATATTTTTAGGGGGTGGCAGCATTTTCTAAATATTCTTTTTACATGCTGATTTTACCAGCACCTCACCTTGGCATTAAGGGTTGTCAGATGAGCAGTTTTGTTAAAGACTGACAAGTACCATTCACAAACTGACTGCAAAGGGTACTGCTTAGTGTTGAATGTCAAGACACCTCCCTCTTCCCGAGTGGATCCTTTGTCTCTATGATGCTTTTAGTCTCCACCTGCCCAGGCAACAAAAGATCTGAGGATTAAGAATCCTATTTCACTGTTGTTCATGCCCCTTTCTGTCTCTGATTCCAACCTCAGTCAGGATTACCCCTGCTGTATTTTCTCACCCTGCATCATGTTCCTTGGATGCCAGGCCTCCACTTAACCTCGGTTGTGCCCCCAAGGCAGGGATGGGGTTGGGGGGGTTATCCCCCCCACCGATTCATATACTGTCAGGCTACATCCAGGTAGTGGCACAGGGTATGGATATACATGGGTTCATACGAACATATGAATCTGCCAGCAGAAACAGGCCTCACGGTCCATCAAGCCTGCTCAAGTGTGCAGCTAGCACCCCTAGATTACAGCTGCCCACACCCCTCACCTCCAGGAAGTTCTCAGCACTATTTACTCAGCCCCTTCCCCTGCGCTGTCCCATGCCCTTTTAAAACTACCCACTGTCTTACATGAAATCACCCCGTTTGGTAGGGTGTTCCATTTCGACACCACCCTCTCCGTGAAGTAATGTCTCCTCATCTCTCTCCTAAATCTGCACCCCTCTAATCTTAGCCCGTGCCCTCTCGTGTCCCTTCCCTTCCTCAGCCTAAATAACCCATCAGCGCTAGATTTGTTGATCCCCTTCAAGTACTTGAATGTTTCAATCATACCCCCCTATCCTTCCTCTCTTACAGGGTGTACAAACTCAGATCCCTTAGCCTGCCCTTGTAGGTTTTGCCTTCCATCCCCCGTATCATTTTTGTCGCCCTACGCTGCACCCCCTCTAGCAGTCTAATATTCTTCTTCAGATATGGACACCAGTACTGCACGCAGTACTCCAAGTGCGATCTGATCAAGGACCTGTAGATGGGCAGGATCACTTCCCTGGGCCTGGATGAGAATCCCCTTGCAATACACCTCGGCATCCTGTTAGCCTTAGCTGCAGCTTTCCTGCATTGAGCAGAGTTATTCATGCTCTCCATTACCATCACCCCTAAGTCCTTCTCTTCCTCGGTGACCAGCTGTGTCAGAAGACAATCCTGGAACACGTCCAAGAGTACCTGCTCCCTGGCACTGGAAGTGGCTGGGGTACTCCAACCCACCCCAGGCAGATTGAAGTCCCCCATGATCACCACACTCCCCTTCCTACATGCCCGCCTAATCTGTTCTGCCAACTCCTTATTCAGCTCCTCAGACTGGGCTGGTGGTCTATGCACCACACCCAGCCTCAGCTTTCTACCCTTTGAATCCAGAAGCTGCATCCATAACGCCTCTGTCCTCCCCTCGCCTCTTATGCATCTAATCCCATCCCTTTCATAGACTGCCATCCCTCCCTCTCCCCACCTCTCTGCCCTTCTGTAAATCTTGTACCCCGGACTGCCAGACCCCAATCCTGGTGTTGGTGACCCAAGTCTCAGTGATGGCTGCAACATTCACCATCCCTTCAGCTAAGAGAGCCTGGAGCTCAGCTGTTTTGTTAACCAGGCTTTTCGCATTCAGGGAGACCACCCTCCACCCATTCCCATCCATCCCTCCACCCTGTGGCCCCTTGATCTGCCCCCCTCCCTTCTACAGCCCACCCCCATTGCAGTCACTGTTGTCATGGGGTGGGGTGTCAGCTTGTTTGGCTCCCCTTTCTGGCAACCCTGTATACTAGTTGCACACTCTCCTCCCAACCCCCAATCTAGTTTAAAACCCACTTGAAACTATATATTCCTCCAACTTACGTGTCAACACCCCCTGCCCCGCTCTACTCAAGTGTAATCTGTCCCTTCATGCAGTTCACTGTTGTTCCATGTATCTCCCCCATCTTCCTACCAGCCCATATCCATGAGCGCTACACCACCCTCCCAGCCAGAAGCTGAACTCAACTATTGTTTCCTTTCTTGCTCTGCTCACCCTTGGAACTGATAGCACCTCCGAGAAGGCCACTGAGCTCCCAATTTCAGAAGACAACTTCCCCAGCTCCTCAAATCTCTCCCTGACCGACTCCAACATGCCTCGTCACCCCGGAAGCAAGGGTCATTCTTTCCTCCATTTTTGCTGTCCCGAAGTAGTCGCATATGTTGATGTCATGGTGCATGCAAGTGAAGCATGCCCACATGCCGACATCTATGACAGCCTCATGTGGCCTTTGGGCCTCCAGCCACACAACCACCTGTGGTCACCAAATGGCAGTGCTGCCGCAGGGGATGAGACCCACCCTCCCCGAAGGAGGAGACTGTCCTCTGGGATGCTCAAGCCTCCTTTGCCCAGTAGCCCCCCCAACACAGGCTCATTCCTGAACCCGGGTAACCAGCATCACAAGTGGTAGCCCTACAGTTGGGCTGATAGGCCAGTTTTATAAATGTATTATTTTTGATTGCATTTCCATAAAAAGAACATATCTACAATTGTTAAGATAAAACAGCATATGATGGACATGAGAATATACACATCCATCTGAATAGGTAAGCACATACTTCTTCATAAGAGGTGTATTCAGGTCATGAAGGGGAGTCATGACTGACAGCAGCAATAGTTGTACACAAAGGGTGATATATAATAGAAGGGGTGGCAGTTCATAAACCCATCCAAAGATGAACACCAAGGCTATTATATTTCATATCCAATATATCTTCGACAAGAGTGGGGGTAAAAATGACAATGTACAAGTGACAGCTTGGCTGACGACAACACTAACTAAATATGCTGCTGCAAGTGTTGTCATAATTTGTATCTTGAAGGTTTGTATTACAAAGAATGGTCCTCGCCCTCTTGACATACAGCTGTAAAAGAATGGTGTTGTGGCGGCTGGGACAAGCCCCTCTCACACTGCCAGACTGCAACAGAATGGCAACAGTTGCGGATTCCTGCAAAACATGCGCAAGTCTTATTATCAAGACATCCCTGCCCCCAGATAGCGACGTGGGGCAGCAGGTTGCCACTGGCAGATGCCTGGGAGGTGTGTGGCCTTCAAGGGGGGAAAAACACCTGTCCCCTAGCTGAATAACATAAATCACAACACCCAACTCAAGAGCCATAAACTTCCCAAGGTCCCTCCTCACTCATGGAGACACCCTAGAGTCTGAAAAGTGTGTGCAAACTGTTGGGGCCCCGCTGTGTGTGTGTAAGTGTGCAGGTGGGGGGACCCATGAAGCACCAGCAGAGGCTGGGGATGTTCTGGACCACAGCCGTCGTGGTTAAGTAAATTTCTTATTTTTTGTGTGAATTCTTTTTCTCTCTGGTTCACCAGCTACTGAGGCATCTCTGGGGCAGACCCACGTGACCTCACTTGAACCCATCCCCGACCGAGGAATGGGTGCTGGGTCCCCTTCTCCCACTGGCCCTTCACGGGAGGAGGCGGGGACCACAGAGAGCCAAGTTAGGTTCAGGGCCAGCAGCGGGTGTGTGGGTTTGGTCCCTGGAGTTCGAATGCTGCTTGCCCGGTAGCCGGGGTTTTACACCTTCGGTTTCCCCAAGGCACGGACGTGCACCGATGTTAGCATGCGGAAGGCGTGCTTCCGCCCCCTCCCACATTCGTCCACCGCTGCCTCGCCCCCTGCATGCCCCCGCTCAGGTGCAGTGCACCCAGTCTCCACTGGAAGCCACAGCTGAGCAGGGAATCCCCTGCTACCCACCCCAGGAGACGTGAGAAGTCCTCCGGATGCTCAATCCTCTCCTCCCCGGCTAACCTCTGACTCCCAAGTCCACTCCGAACCTGGTCGTCAGTGTGGCCTGAGGTGTGCGCCCAACACCTCAACCCTCAGTGCCATCAGGCCAGTTAAGTAAATTTAGAAGGGAAGCTGGCGTGCCAAAGCCTGAATAGTGGTGGTGGAGAATGAATACATACAGGTTACTCACCTGTAACAGAAGTTTTAGGAGTGGTATATTGTTCATCCGCACTGACTGGCAGGTTCCTTGCCACTTTAAATCTTGCCGGAAGGTCTTCAAGCTGGCTCCTCACACCCACCCGGGTGGTAAAACTCTCGGCTCCGCCCCATGACGCCAGATCTAGCCCGCTGGAAGCCAGGATGTGCGTCAAAGCCAGGGAGGTCGGGTGGGTCGTGTGGATGAACAACATATACCACTCCTAGAACTCCTGTTACAGGTGAGTAACCTGTATTTCTAGGGACATGGATATGTTGTTCAATCCACACTGTCTGGCAGACTCCTAGCAGTTCTCCGGGAGGAGGGAGGCAAGGTGCGCACCCCAAATACTTACTTGGGGAATAAGGACTGGAGAACCGAGGTCCCAAAACCAGCATCCCGGCGTGACTCTAGGTCAACGTGATAATGGGAAATAAAGGTGTGTGCTGACTTCCAGGTAGCAGCCCTGCAGATTTCCTGGATAGGGACGTCCCTAGAAGCAGCTACCGAAGCAGCGGCATGGCGGGTAGAATGAGCTCTTATCCCTTTGGGAGGCTCCATGCCCGCCAACCTATAGCAGAGATCTGTGCAGGAGGTGACCCACCTGCATATCGTCCGCTTGGCTGCAGGTCTACCAGGTGCGGCTTCAGCATAGGTGAGAAACAGCTGGCGAACCTCTCCCCGAACTTCAGCCGTTCGCTCCTAATAATAAGGGAGCGCTCTTCTAGGGTCCAAAGTATGGAGCCTATATTCAGCCTCAGAGGTGTGATTGGGGTAGAACACCAGCAGAGTCAACACCTGGTTAAGGTGAAACTCCGACACCACCTTCGGAAGGAATTTCGGTTGGGGGCGAAGGACAACCATGTTCCTGTGGAAGACCAGATAAGGAGACTCGATGGAAAGCACCTGGAGCTCATCCATCCTTCTGGCTGACGTGATAGCCACCAAGAAGGCGGTCTTCCACGACAGGTGGGAGATATCGCACCTGTACATAGGTTCGAATGGCTTGCCCATGAGCTTAGCCAATACCAGCAGTAGATCCCACGGAGGTGGAGGTTCTCGCACTGGAGGGCATATATGGCCTAGGCCTTGGAAAAAGCGCCCGACCACCTTCTCCTGCGCCACCGACTGCTTGCCGGCCCACGCCTGGTAGGTAGAGATGGCTGCTAGGTGCACCTTAAGAGTCGTCGACCAAAGCCCTAGCTGAGAAAGGGACCACAGGTAGTCCAGAATGCTAGCCAAGGAACAGGAAGAAGGGTCCAACCCCTTGTCCTGACACCAAATGGAGAATCTCTTCCATTTGAAGGCTTAGCATTTTCTGGTCGACTCTTACGGACGCCTAACGACGCCTGAGGACCTCGTCCGAAAGACCCAAGGCCTGGAACTCTAGCGCCAGGAACCAGGCCGCCAGGTGCAGGGATTGAAGGTCCGGATGGAGAACCTTCCCCTGTCGGACTGGAGAGCAGGTCCGGGGTGGGCTGGAAGCCGCCTCAGAAGCCTGGAGCTGAGGCTGAGGAGATCTGGGTACGAACTGGCGGGCCGGTCTGGGGCTACCAGAATCACCTGCCTTGTCCGCTCACCTTGAGAAGCACCTTGTGGATCAAGGGAAATGGAGGGAAGGCGAAGAGGCCCGGGTCCACGGCCTCGAGAAGGCATCCCCTGCAGCAAGCCCTGCTGAGGGGCAGGCATGAAACTGCCTCAGTTTCGCATTCTCCTGAGGGGCAACAGGTCCACCTGAGGGGTGCCCCAATGAGAGAACAGATCTTGACTACCTCCAGCAGGAGAGATCACCTGTGAGATGCAGCGCCATCCGGCTGAGGGCATCGGCCAGACTGTTGGAAGCTCCTGCCACATGGATGGCTATGAGAACTGCCCAGGCTGATCACGAGAGACCAAATGCGGAGAGCCTCCTTGCACAGAGGCAAGGAGTGCATCTCGCCCTGACAGTTGAGATAGTACATGGTCGTGGTGTTGTCCGTCCTGGACCTGAATCACCTGACCCTGCATAAACAGAGCAAAGTCGGTGAGGGCTAGTCGCACCACTCAAGCTCAGCAGGTTGATGTGGCATCGATACTCCTGAGGGGACCACAGGCCGTGGGCTCTGAGCTCCCCAGATGGGCACCCCAACCCATCAGAGAGCGCTTGTTGTTAGAGTGACCATCGGCTCGGGTGGACAAAAGGATACCCTCCTGCAGATGAGCTGGGACGAGCCACTAGTGCAGGCTGTCGACAACTCCTGGGTCACTGTCACCGCTGGTCTAGAGGACCGGAGCGCCAGACCACTAGCTGGCCAGCCCCATTGCAGGTGACGATATGCCAGCAGGCCCAATGGACCACGCTGGTGCAGGCCGCCATGAGGCCCAGGAAGTCCCGGCAGGCACAACTGCCCAACCAGAAATGATTGGGCAAAGGAGGAAAGGACCTCGCCTGTCCGGCCGAGAGCTGGGTTCGGGCTCGAAGAGTCTCGAGCCCTGCCCCGATGAACTGAATCACCCCAGATGGCACGAGTTCTGATTTGGCCTCGCTGGATGAGGAGGCCAATCTGAGAGCAGACCTGAGGGCCAGATCCCTGGACCGCCTCCACCTCCAACCTAGAGGGGCTGCAATCAGCCAGTCATCCAGGTAAGGGTACACCCGACCCCTCCGCCACAGGAATGCTGTCACCACTGCCATGCATTTGGTGAAGACCCTGGCAGCTGGAGAAAGGCCAAGGGCATGGCCTGAACTCTAGAAAGAGATCCTCTGCTCTGAAGCGGAGGAATCGCCGGTGAGACGGACGGACTGGAATGTGAAAGAATGCGTCCCTGAAGGTCCAGAGAACAGAACTACATGCCTGGTTCCAAGGATGGAATGATCTGAGCCAGAGTGACCATCCTGAAGGTGCGCGGCCTTAGGAACTTGTTCAGGTCGTGCAGGTCGAGAATGGGGCGCCAGCCCCCCGTCTGTTTTGGGACCAGGAAGTACCTGGACACAAACCCTGGGACTGGAGGAGGGTCCGCCACCTCACTGATCACCTCCTTCTGGAGGGAGCAAGGCAATGTCGTCGACGAGCCAACAGAGGCTACAGAACCCGCTGCCCCTGTGGGGTGACGGCTTGAATTCCAGAGGCAGACTTCTGCAGACCACTTCTAGTACCCAGCGTCCATGGTGATAGCGGACCAGATGGAAAAGAAGTGGCAGAGCTGTGCCCCACGCAGGGAACCTGGGAAGGAGTGATGAGGCTGGGGGCAACACCCTTCAACCCGTCACTAGGCAGGCTTGGACGAAGGGCTCGCTGAGGGACCTCCTGGACCCTTACCTCCAGGCTTCCTACTGGAGGAAGCGGCAGACTTGGCCTTAGGGTGCCAAGTGCAAGCCTCCTGGCTCTGTTGCTGGTGTTGCTGGGCCGGACATGCTGCAAGAGCGGAAGTGCGAAAGTGCTCACGCTGCTGTTGGCAGCCTTTGTCCTTCTGGGCAGACGTGATCGAGTCCAAGGTGGCGTTGGACTTCTCGATCCTCTGGAGATGGCCTTCCACCGGGCCTGAACAAGTTGGTGCCCAGGAAGGAACGCCTGCCAGCTTGTGCTGGGTGTCCCGCGGAAGATGGAGATCCTCAGCCAAGTTTCTGCGCACATGGCCACTTCGCCGCTACTGACCGGGCACAAGAGTCACCAATGTCCAATGAAGTTTGGAGCTGTTTTGCCACCGCCTTCCTGATCCTGCACCTGCTTGACCGTCGCCTGAAGGTCAGCGCGAGATGAGGAATCACCTCATCCAGGGAACCCATAAGGGCGCAGGAGAAATGTGCCGGCCAGCACGGGCTCAGTTAGCCTGTCGAGGCCCTAGGGAGGAAGCAGCATAAACCTTCCGCCCGGTAATCCGGCTTTTGATTCCTTATCAGGTGGTTTGTTCACGTCCCCAGCATTCCCAGAATGCCGAAAATGCTATAGTCTCTAACCCCACGCAGAGGGGTGCTCCAAGAAACCGGAGAGTGAACCGGTGGGGCCGCCTACTTGCGAGCCATCCTGGCCAGGGCGGGAGAAGATGCTGATCACTGCCATAGCTCCAGGGCCAGGCCCACAATGGCTTCGCCACCGGAAAGGCCCTAGGGAATCCCTCGGTCCAGTATCTCCGTAAGGGATACGCTGCCAGTTTTTGAACGGGTTTGAGCTACATCCCAGTAGACTCTGAGATGAATCTAAGCATACCCAAAAATGAGAATGGGCTCTTGTCCACCAACTGGCCCCCTGCAGATTCTAGGTCAAGCGGCCTGGCGAACAGGGAGGAGTCGGTGTCAGACTCCGAGAGAGTCTGTGAACAGCTGCCGAGCGCCTAAGCCACCCTCCACCTGCCGAGGTTGATTGGGAGTGAGGGTGACCGACAACCTGTGGGGCAAGCCCTGACCCAACCGAGAATCCTTGGTCAGGGCCCCAGTCTTTGGTTGTGGAGGCGGAGGTTCCACCATAATCGGTGGAGCAGATGGTTTCGGCCGAACAACCGGCGCTGGGTTTGGCTCCTCGACTACAACGAGGGGTTGTTTTGGCCGCCTCGGTGACAGCCACTTAATGGCTGGAGAAGGCGGTGGAGTCGGCTTGTTACTGGTCAACAAAAGTTGCTGCCACATCAAGTCCTCGTAGTGCCGACGTAACTTACGCCGGAGCCTACCTCCGAAGAGGACGAGCAGCGACGCCACTTTCCACTGTGCCGAGACCGAGACTGCTGATGTCGGCGGGACCAGCTGGACCTGAAAGAGGACCGAGACGCCGAGGGTGGGTCAGAGAGGGGACGGGGGAAACCCGCCCCTCCCTCAGTTCAGGGACCTTAACTGAGGACTTCGGCACAGAAGGCACAGGCAAGTCCTCAGTAACCACCGGGAGAACCAGTGAAGAAGGGTTGTCGGCATCTCCAGTCGACAGACCGTCCGACGGGTCGAGAAAAATCTCGACCACGTCGACTGGTGTCTTGGCCGGCTGACCTTACGGGGACACCGTGAAGTCAGCGGCTGCAGCCGCAACCTCGACTGAAGTAGAGAGTTGACGATCCGGTGAAGGGATCTCCCGCTCCCAAGAACGTCGACAGTGGGACTTACCTCTTGGATCTTCCTTCTTGGACCAACTGGTATGTCCTGATGGCCCTTCTCCCTTAGTGGAGAGGGACTGACAAAGCTCCTTAAAAGAAGCCATGTAGGAGGAGCCCAAGGAGAGCGGGATAAATGCTGCGGCCGAAGAGGAAGAAGATTCGGGCTTGGGCCGCCTCCTCCTCCAGGGTGATCAACTGCTCCAGCTGCTCCGCGGGGACCGCTGCCACGGACACCGCCCATCGGGGCTCCTTAGACTTCACCGGCGGGTACCATTTTTCGGGGCGCCCGAGTTGTAATCTGGCAGCGCGGTCCTCTAAGACCAAAGCCGAAAAGGACTTGCACAAGTCGCAGGCCTGCTAATTGTGGCCAAACCCCAGGCAGTAAACGCACGTGGAATGTGGATCGGTCTGGGACATCTTCTGCCCACAAGGGCACTGACTGAATCCGGGAGTCTATTTGTCCATCGCAGCTGCGAGGGAAGATGAAGACCTCAGTTTTGTAAATTTTAAAATTAGTTTCGGAAAACCCGAAGAGTTTGGATCCAGGCCTAAAACGCAGAGCGCTGAGGAGGGAACCTGAGCTTCCAAGCGGTAAGGAAGATCTGGCGTCATGGGGCTGAGCCGAGGGTTTTACCTCCCGGGTGGGTGGGAGGAGCCAGCTTGAAGACCTTCCGGCAAGATTTAAAGCGGCAAAGAACCTGCCACACAGTGTTGATTGAACAACATATCCACGTCCCTAGAAATGGTGGTTAGGAGAAAAAAGAATAAATTGTAAACAAACTAAAAAGCTTTTACATTACCTGGTCATATACAGTATCTAAATTTGTAATACATGACTGGAACGTTGCACTTTTGACTAATCCTTATGTCACATATACAGTACGCCTCCTTACCTGCAAGAGCTCAAGATCTGAGGGATCTTCCCGTCCCGGTACCATCTCTGTTAGCATTTCTGACATCACTTTAGTATTACCACGAACAATATCCAGCTCACTGCGCAGCCGAGCAATCTGTCAGAGAAAGAAGAGTTGGCTACAGTTTTGTAACAGATGCCACAAATACCAAGACAAAGTACTAAAGGTCTGAGGCACATTCATTTACCTCTTTACATGGCAGGGTGGCTACCCTCAGATAGCTTTAAATTCAAAACCTAACCCCAAATCTTGAAGCCTATTCTAACCTTTGAAACCAATTTAATTTGATTCAAAATTTAGCCTTTTCTTCACTGTTTCTAGATGAAACTACTGGCACATCAGGCAGAGAAAATACCCTATGACAGAGTGACAATATGGCCACATATCTGCACTATCACACTCGTTATTTATTTGTGAACCAGGTAGGTACACTGGTCCAGGGAACTCTTTTCAGGAATGACCTAGGCCATCAAGCTGGCACATACAGAAACATGGGATCTAGCACATAGTACATAAGTATTAACTTACAATCAGAGGGAAAAAAAATGACCAAAAAAAAAAAAAAAAGCATGTGGTCCAACAGATTCATGCAATAACCTGTACCACAGAATCTTTCTGGGTTAAAAAATCCTTCAAGGTTTTCACCTAGGAAAGAAGATGCTTATTGGTTCAATAAAAAGTATGACACCATCCAGTGAATCTGCCATTTGTCAACCTCAAGGGACTGCTGCTAAGTACCTGTTCTGAAGTGGCAGCAATCGGTTCGCCACGTGTACAGCAGGTGTCGAGGAGCTGGAATACGCTAGCGGGGTGGAGTAGGAGCTGGTACTGCTCTCTGCTGGGACTGAGATGTGTGCATATTTACTGCGGGATCCACCTCAGGGATACTCTGCTTCATAAAACACAGAAATAATTCTATTAACTTGGGTACCAAGAACTGTCGACCTTTCTTTCATTTATTTGGAGATGGGGTGTAATAGGCAACCCCAAATGGTCAGCTTTAAGGCATGCTCCACTAATCTCAGAGTACATATGAACCAGAGCTGCATATTCTAAGTAGGAACCCATGAAGTGTTGGGGGGCAAAGAACCTGTTTTCATGCAAATGCCTTTAGTAATAAGATACTGAATGTCTTGAAATTTGAATTGTGTGGGAATGCTATGAGATTCGAGTCTAACGATGCCAAAATAAGCTTTGCAGGCAAACTGAAAACCTCTGCACAGAGCAACTCTGCACTTCAGCAAGTACTTTCAAAAACAAGATGTTTCAGCTATTAATTACTAGAGAGTACTTTCAATGTTTCTTTTCAAAGTTTACAGCACATCTTGGCAGCCTATATACAGGAAAACCTTTGCTCTTCGCCATTAACCTCATTAATACCTTGTTTATGACATCACAATGCTCACCATGGCAACACACTGATGTCATAAAACAGCAACTGTGAGGTTAAGCAGGGAGAGGCGGATAGATTTTGAAAGACTCAAAGAAATAAGTGTTGCATTGCCCACAATATTCAGTAGACCAACAGCAGGGGAAGTTAAAAAATAACTAAAAACCAAAAAGTTAAAACATAATTCATGTAAGTCTAGTGTTTTTAAGCTTTGGAGCTTTTTAACTTTAGAAGTCCAGTATTCTATGAGGTAAAGTGAGCAAATATTGAGCAACGGCTGGACATGAAATTTGGCAGAAACCTTAGAAGGCATGATAGGAAACGATGCATCTATGTAGCCCATTAGCCTTTGGCTTCTAGTTTCCAAGGTAAATAAATGTGCATTTCTACGCATAGTTTCCGTTGTATCCGCCAATGCCCATGCTGACACCTGAGCCTCAAATGCAGTGAGAGCCTGCTGTCACAGCAATATCCTACACCATACAGCATTCCACAAACCTTGGTAATCCGAGATTTATATAAGGTGACTTCTTTTGGCAAAGCATCATAAGCCTATCCTCTACATGAGGACTTACATATCCATGATGCTTTGCACAGAGTCTGAAGCTTCTGAATACATGTGTGTGGTTTGGATAGAAACACAGAAACCAAAAAATTGGAATTTTTACTGTCTTCTTGTATCCTTTTGATCCCACAAGCTCTTCTTCCAATCTACCTTTCTGGTATACTAACTTCACGTGTACCAATTGCCTGAGATCGCTTATCAAAATAAATAAACAGATGGGTTCACATATGACAAATGCACGGTTTTCCCTTAAAACATTTATGCAAGAGAGTGCCCCATGCTTTTACTATGCACCCGCTGTACCTCCTGTATGTTTCAAGAAGAGCCTGATCATGTCAAAATGGTCACATTTACATCATTGGGGAGACACAGAGAAGAGAAACTATGGAGGAAAGGAGGAAGAGAGAGAAAAGGATAATTTCCGAGGGAAAAAAGAAAACTATAAGGACTCAGAAAAACAAATGGAGAGAACACTCAATGAACAGAGACAGGGACAGTATGCATCATGCCTACGTTTCTCAACAAATGACCCTGTCCTTTCAATCTGTTTTTGAGGGAAACAATGAAGGTGCAACCCAGGTTCTGGCTAAGAACTCAGCACAAGGCAATGGGGCAGGCCACACTTAGTAGCCCGTAATTCTAAAAAGGTCCATTAGGTCTGAAATTTGAGTAGATTTTACAAAACAACCTTAAACTAACAAAAATAAAAGCTCTGATCATGCAAGAAGCTTACCTGGATGCCAAAGCAACAGCACATGCTGCAGTGAAACGTACCTATACCATTTTATTTTAAATCACCCTTTTTCTCTGGTTTTGTAAGATGCCCTTTCTTCCCGTTTTGAGACCTATTTAGCATATTGGAAGGGATATGAAATAAGTAAAAGAGTGCTCCTTTAAATATGGCTGTCTCAGGTTTTTATTCGCATTCTTGGCTGTTTTTGAGCACTTGCTGTCGGATGATGTTAGGGGGTAGTGTCTATTGCATGTTAGTTCACCTCAGTAAAAAGAAAGTGTCCAAATACAGCTAAGGCTACTAACGAAAACCTGGGGGCCAGCCACATTACAAGGAGCACGCCTTTTATTTATTTTTTTCTGTCTTGCCTTTTGCCCTCCCCCCGTGCCACCTCGCCTTACTTGGCAATGAGGGAGACACCGATTTGTCTTTTCGCCCCTTAAGTCCTGGGACCCCATATTGTGGCTGCCCATGCGCGTGGAGGCATGCATGCACACCACGGCTCTGGTGACGGCCCCTTCCGTCCTAATGCCAGGCCCCCCCCTTCCACCCGTATCTTGGCACTGCCACCTAGCATCCACTAGGTGGCAGCCAAGAGCCGGGAAACCCCACGCCCTCGCCAGAGAAGAGTTGCCCTTGGCGGCCGCTTAATCCAGACTCCTCGCCTCCACCCTGACGGCTCAAGCCACTCCCAAACCCGGTTGCTGACATGGCGCAAGGTGTGGCGTCCAGTGCCTCAACCCTCAGCGTCACCGGACCGGCCCACCCTTTATTATTTTAGATGTAAAAAAGATGCTACAGCAGGGGTAAAAGAGCATTTTACAAGAGAGGAGAACAAGCACACACTAAAATAGAATCAAAAGGTATGGGTACAAAAGAAGAAATTCCGTCAGACTTACCATAATTTATTTTCTGCTAGTTCCCATATTGTCACTGGGCATTCATTTGCTGCTGAGTTATGCAAGCAAACCGACTAGGGGCCGACACACTCCCATGTTGAAATATCATCACAGAACCCTGGCTCCACCACATTCTGAGTAAGTCGGCTTAGAATCTTCAGTCATAAATCTTGTAGAGTCATACAGCAACAGAACTATGACAAGGGTAGCTTATACATTCCTTATAGCAGCAGTATTTGCTAGTCAACAAAAAATGTAATCCAGATTGTTTTTAGTAAAACTATTTCTGACATCCTTAGATTCATCCACACTGTATTTTCAGTTCTCTGAAACACTTTTAAAACAGCTTTTATAGCTTATTTTGTACTTAATGACGTCATTAAAAGACGGCAGCCACTAGCAATTGTTAAAAATCTCTTCTGTTGGGCGGCCTGCCTGATGAAGAGGATGGTTAAGCCTCAAGAGCTGGGGTCTTTTCTTTCTGAGGCCAGTTTCACAAAAAGCACAAACTGCAGCGCAAATGTTTGCGCTGCACCTTGCGATTGCGCAGGGTCCAAATGTTGCTAGTTGCAATCTGATAGCACAGTGTGCTATCCGACTGTGACTAGGGGCCAGATGGAGCCAGTGATAACCCCTATAGTGCTGCCCTGGCCTGGAGCCAGGAATACCCCACTCCAACGTACAGTGCTGCTGCGCCATTTGCAATTCACAAAGCGAGGCATGCAAATGAGCCCACTGGGCCTGCAAGGTGCTAGGTGGCCATTTGTATGCCTATTATGGCCCATTTGCATAGGCTGGGGGTGCCCTGGCATGACCCCCCCAGCTCACAGCCAACACACAGCTGCAGTCCATGGTGGCTAGTGTGCCCCCCCCACCCCAATGCTGATCGCCCTCCGGTTAGAATAAAAAAAAAACTTCCTGGTAGTCTCATGGTCCGTCCCCAATGTCCGATCACTGTCCTGTTATAAAATAAACACTTGCCTGGTAGTTTAGTGGTCCCCCCACCTCCAATGTCCAATTGCCATCCGGTTATAATAGAAAAACTGCCCTGATAGTCTAGTGGTCCCTCCCCATGCCTGTGCTCCATCACCATCCAGTCATATAAACAAATTGACCCTGGTGGTCTAGGGTCCCTCCACCCTTTCCCAATCTGCCCCTATATGAAAAGTATAGCTTTTCCATGTGTAGTGGACCCCTGCCCACCCACCTGGGCAGGCAGTGTCCCACCACCCTGCTCCAAACCGAGCCGGTGACTAGCACAGGAAAATGGACAAAGGGCATATGGTGGAAGTCCTGTACCTGGACTTCAACAAGTCATTCAACTTGGTGCCACATGGGAGACTGGCACATAAGCTAAGGGGCACAGGGGTGGGGACAAAATTGGTGGGATGGGTGGAGAACTGGCTGCAGGGACTGCAGCAGAGGGTGGTGGTGGGAGATGAATTATCATCCCCAAGGGCAGTGACGAGCGGGGTCCCACAGGGGTCAGTGTTGGGGCCGGTGTTATTTGGGGTATTTATTGCAGACATCTCGGGAGGCGTAAATAGCAAGATCAGTCTATTTGTGGACGACACCAAGATGGGAGCAGTGGTGGATGACCAAGGGGGGGTGGCAGGGATTGCAGGAAGACCTAGCAAGGCTGGAGACATGGTCTGACACCTGGCAACTTGGTTTCAACACCAAAAAATGCAAGGTGCTGCATTTTAGGGCAAAGAATCCAAAGCGGAGCCACCATCTGGGGAAGGGGGGGTGCAGCGAGCTGTGACTGAGGAGGAGAGAGATCTGGGAGTGCTCATTACCAGAGTACGCACAACTCAGCACAGTGTAGAAAAACGACAGCAGCGGCCAACAAGATGCTGGGTTATATTGCAAGGGTATAACCTCTAGGAGGAGGGAGGCGATTCTGCTGTTATACAGATCGCTGGTCAGACCCCACCTGGGGTACTGCATTCAGTTTTGGCGCTCTTACCTAAAGGAGGGACATTAGATTGCTGGAAAGGGTGCAACGCAGAGCAACAAAGATGATCATAGGTCTGGGGAGTTACCATATGAGGTCAGACTGAGGGAGTTGAACATGTACTCTCTGGAGGAGAGGAGGGACGGGGGATATGACTGAGACCTTTAAGTACATGAGAGGAATAAAAAGGACAGGTACGGAAGGACTGCTCAAGGGGAAGGTGGAGAGAGACACTCGGGGTCATGAACATGAGATTGGGGGTGGAAGGTTTAGGAGGGAGATGAGGAGGCATTTCTTTACCGAAAGGGTGGTAGCAGAGTGGAACATACTACTGGCAGAGGTGGTGGCCTGTAAAACAGTGGGATGCTTCAAGAGGGACTGGGATAGGGCAAAAGGGTGGGTCATGGGAGGGGCAGCTGCAGAGTAGGGGTGCTAGCTGCAAAATCGAGCAGACTCGATAGACCAAAAGGCCTTTTTCTACTGGCAGTTTCGTATGTTTGTATACAGTACATGCTTTGAGCACATACTGTATACAGTTCACTCTCGTTGACCGCTCAGCCCACAGCAAGCCGTGGTGGTGAGAGAGGGGCTGTGCTGGTTGCTACAGTTTCGGGATGGAGGGGGAACGGGTGGTGGACACTACACCTGCAGCGATCGGACATCGGGAGCGGGACCACTAGACTACCAGGAAAGTGTTTATTTTATAATGGAATGGTGACTGGACATCGAAGGAGGGACAACTAGACTACCAGGGACAATTTTTTTTTTACACTTGGGGACAGGGATGGGGTGATTTGTGCGGGCTTATGGCCAGGTCTGGCTCAGTGGTGTTTTCTCCACACAGATCTTCACAAATGGCCCTTGCATGGAGAAAATGGTTTGTGAATGGGACTGCACCCATATGCAAGCCCCCCATTGCATTGTGACCCCCTCAATATTTTGCCCCAAGCGTAAACCCACTTTACAGTTGCAAACTGGGCTTTTGTGAATACCACTTTGGAGGAAATCCCAGTTGTATGGCTACAAAACAGGTTTGTGCCATGGCAAAGTTTTGTGAATCTGGCCCCTGGTCTCATATGTAATGTCTAGCTATGCTACAGAACATTGATGCTGGGAAAAAAAACATCCTCTGCAAGTTTGGTCTGTGAGTGCTTCTTACATCTGTTGAGCTGTGTTTGGTTGAAAAAACTATGGAGAAGGCACCAGGGTTTAATGAAACATTGCAACCCACCCCATGCTACCAATGGGATCATGCTCCTTGCCCTGACACCAAATGGAAACTCTTTCACTTAAAGGCATAGCATTTACGGGTCAACTGCTTTTCAGAGGCCTCCACAATGTGCAGCACCTCATCCGAAAGATCCCAGGCCTGGAACTCTAGCCAGTTAGGAACCAGGCTGGGAGGTGCAGGGACTGCAGGAACATCCCTGGAGTCTGGCCAGCAGATCCATGTGGAAAGGCAGTCGCAACAGAGTTCTCCTGCTAAGGATGAGGAGATCCGGGTACCAGAACTGTCTCAGCATATCTGGAGCCATAAGGATCATCCACGCCTTGTCCTTCCGGGCCTTTATCATGACCTTTTGGACAAAGAGGAAGGGAGGAAAGGTGAACATGAGGCCAGGGGTCCAGGGCCTTGCAAAGGCATCCGACAACAGTGTCCCGGATTGGAGGGAGGAGGGGCACAAAATAGTCTCAGTGTTCTCCCAGGAGGCAAACAGATCCACTACAGGAGTGCCTCATAGGGAAATCAGGTGGTTCACCACCTCCTGATACAGAGACCACTGTGGACGCCTCTCCAACCTACCTGACTGTGTCCACCAGCTGAGTGTTCTCTCTTGCGATATGAATTGCCAGGAGATCTACACCCAGCCTGCATACAAGGATCCCGCTACAGAGGGCCTCCTGACACAAGGGAGGGGAGTGAGTTCTGCCCTGCCTGTTCAGGTAGAATATGGTCGTGGTGTTATATGCCTGGACCTGGATGACCTGACCAGATTAAAAGGAGTGAATTCCGCCACTGCCAGCCACACTGCACAGAGGTTCATCAGGTTTATGTGCTGATGAGATCCCTGGATGACCAGAACCATGGGTTCTGTGGTCTCCCAGGTGTGCTCTTAACCCCACCAGAGATGTGTCCGTTCTGAGTGTGATAGTCGGTTCTGGTGGACAAATGGGATTCTCCTTCCTCAAGGTGTTCTTGGATCGGCCACCACTGGATGACATCCCACATAGGCTGGGTCACTGTGACCGCTAGTCCAAGTGTCTTTGGTGGTGGGACAACCGATGGCCAGTTCCTACTGGAGATGGCGATCCACCAGCTGGCCCAATAGACCACACTGGTGCAGGATGCCACATACCCCAGCAGCCTCAGGAAATCCCAGGCAGGCACGACAGCCCAACCTGAAATGATCCAGTAAAGGAGGTAAGATCCAGTTCCCAGGAGGCAGGCAATGACCCGTGAGGGCGTAAAGTTCTGACCCAATGAACTTGATCACTTTCTTCAGTACCAGTTTGGACTTGCCCGGGTTGATCTACAAGCCCAAGTCTCAAGAAGCTTGGAGAGCCAGATCTCTGGACCACTCCATGGCCTCCCTGGATGGACTGGCAAACAGTCATCCAGGTAGGGGTACACTCTGACCTCTATGCATCACAGGTGGGCTGCCACCACTGCCATGCACTTGGTGAAGACCTTGGGTGCCCAGGAGAGGCCAGAGGGCATGATCTGGAACTGGTACGGAACCCCTTCCACTCGGAACTGGAGGTACTGGTGGTGAGACAGGTGACAGGAATGTGGAAAAACACATCCTGGAGGTCCAGGGAGCAGAACAACATGTTCTGCTCCTGTGATGGAATGATCCGATTCAGCGTGTAGTTCATATCATGTAGATTCAGAATGGGACATCAGCTCCCCATCCACTTCAGGACCAGAAAGTAACCTGAACATGTAATCCTGACCAGCCAGGGCATCCAGGACATGGGCTATTGCCTCTTTTGCAAGGAGCTGAGCTATGTCCTCCTGAAGGGTGGACAGTTGTGTCCTGAGACACCTAGGACTCCCAAAGCACGTGGAGGCAGCAAGGCAGGAGAGCCACAAAGTCCAGAGGCAACCCTCTCCCCACTATGTCCAACACCCACTTGTCCATTGTGATAGTGGACCAACATGGCAAAAGTGACATAGGCAGTGCAGACAGGGACAGAACAAATGGAAGGATGACACCCATTGACCAGTTACTGGGCAGCTTTTGCAGGGCACTGGAGACTGCGGCTGGAGGGCACCACACCCATGCCCCTCCTTTCTTAGAAGCCTGGCCCCAGACTTTGACTTGGGGCACAAGGCCTGGTACTGCCCCTGCTATGGCTGCTGCCAAGGAAGCTGTGGCTGCAAGGACTAATAAACCCGTTTTTAGGCTTCTTTTCAGGTCCTTCTAGGACAGCACTACAGAATGCAGGGTGGCAATGGACTTCTCAATACGGGTGAAATGTCCTTCCACCCCCAGGGCCAAATTGGTTTCTGCCCAAGAAAGGGACATTAGCCAGCTTATGCTGGGTGTTCACCACAATGGTGGACGGCCTCAGCCGGGCCCTGCGACACAAAGACAGCCACTGCTGTGGGACAAGTGCAGGAATTGTCTATGTCCAAGGCTATCTGGAGCTGGTGTTTAGCCAGCGACTGACCCTGGTCTCTGATGACCATCACTGCCATTTGCTTAGCAGGGAGGTGAGGAAGTACTGCATCAATGACACCCCCATTAGGGAGTGACTGCTGGCCATCATCAAGGCATAACCAGCCTGACGAAGACCCAATGACACTGCAGCATACACCCTTTTAGTTGTGTGATCAATCTTGAAGGACTTCTTGTCTGGAGGCCTGTCCATGTCCCCCTGGTATCTGGACTTGTGGAACACTGAATCCATGACCAATGACTCTGTGGAGCAGTGGTCAGAGAACCCAGAAGGGGATCCCGTAGGGATTGCATACTCGCAGACCATATGGGCAGAGGGTGTTGGGCAGGATGTTGGATGCTGCCAAAGCTCCAGAGACAGTCCCACAATGGCCTCATTCAGAGGGAAGAAAACCCTTGAGGATTCATCCCGATCAAAAGTGTCCATAAGGTGATACTTAACCCTTTTTTTGGACTGGCTCAAGTAGGATACACATGGAGTCCCAGATGAGTCACAGAAGCGCCCAGAAGGACAATGGGCCTTGTTCAGTGGTCAGCTCCTTGACGGATCCTCAGTTGAGGGGGGTCCCAGAGGAGGCCATGGACTTATGATCCAAGTCGTCCAAGGACTCCTTGAAAATGGCCCTCAACCATTTTTCACCACAGACCTGCATAGCAGCCTCTCCCAGGGTGATCCTCACTTGACAACTGGCCTGGCAAGCCAGTGGCCAAATGGGCCTCCTTGGTCAGAGCATCCACCATCGGCTGCGGTGGTGGTGGCTCCACCCAAAGAGGTGGAGAAGCAGATGTGGGGGGCACCTGCGTGACGTGGACTGGTGGGGATGCTAATGGTAGTGGCCAGGTGATCAGAGGTCCAAAGAGCAGAGTCCTACACTGCCCCGTGATGGCCCACTGTTGCCAGAGGAGCTCCTCGTAGCACTGCTGCAGCCTGTGACAGTGTCTCTCTTCACACAAGTATGAGGAGGTTGAAGAACATCGATGGCAATGCCTCCTAGTCAAGTGGGATCAACAGGCTTGAGAAATATCTCAGTGATCTGCTCGACCAGAGTTGAAGTTGACTGGTTCAAAGGGGGAACCCAAGAGCCTTCAACCTGCCTAAACTGCCCCTTGGCTGAGAGGCGCTAGACAGCTGGAGAGCAGTCGGATGAACTGAGGAACCAGGAGGGCCATGATCTCTCCCAGACCCATCACTGGTGCTGGCAGTGCTTGTGTTTACAATCAAGTGGGCAGGGCTCCCCCCAGGGTCTGGAGGGCCAAACACGTCGCAGAATCCTCCAGTGAATAACCCTCCAATGCTGGCCCCCGCCGGGAGCAGCGCAGAAACCAAGGAGGTGCCTGCCACAGCAGCTGCTACTTCCACCTCAAGGGTTGCAAGTTGATGAGCAGAACTGGCTGCAGCAGAGGCCTTCTTGTGGCCCTTAGGTGGTCCTTCAGATCCTGTTCCAAAGGCCGACCAGGGAAGAGACAGAGCTTCCTGTCTCGAGGGACTCTGGAAGCATGCTTAAATAAGAGCCGCACCCAGCCACGTCATGTTGCCTGCCTCGGCAGTACATGCACATGTCATATGGGTCAGTGACAGACATCTTCTGCTGACAGTGAACACAGAATTAGAACTCCAGCTTCTGCTGCTTTGTCGTAGATCGACAAGGGGATGAAGGAATAAAGTGAATAAGGTAATTAAACCGAAAAACACTGAAGACAAAGTTCACCAATGGTGCGCTAAACCTAAGCAGGAACCAAAAAGAAGGTAACCTGTTCTTTCAGCAGAAGGATCTGACATCATGGGACTGAGTCAGGGGATATACCTCCCGTGTGGTGGGAAGAGCTTCGCTTAAAGACACGTGGCCAATCAGACAGTTCCAGTGGAACTGCAAAAATGTGGATAGTGAACCATATCCATGCTTCTAGAAAATAAATTACAGTATTTCTGACACAATTTCTTTTGTGTTATTCCAGGCATTCATTTACTGCAGGTATTTAATAAGCAATTCCCACCAAATGTGCTATGGGGGGAAAGAAAATTCTTCCACTTTTAGTTGCCAGTCACTTTACTGCGGCACTGGTGGAGCTCTGAGTATCCAATCTGTAATGCTGTGTGAATGTGTTCAAGGAAGAACAGGTTCCTCTCTTGCACAAGTCCATCACAGCGGCCTCTGCATTTTCTGCTCAACAGGCTGCCTCTGGCTGAATGAGTTCTGATCAAAGCTAGCAGTTTCAATTTTTCTGTCACATAAGCCTTTGCTATACATGTTTTGAGCCATCTAGCCAAGATCACGTTAAAAGCTTCCTGGCCCTTTGCAGCTACTCTGAACATTACAAGAAAGTTAGCAGACTTCTGAAAAGACTGAGTTGGTTTAAGGTGTCTTAACTGCTCTGCGTACATCTAGGTCTTACTTTGAGGTGGAGCTCTTGCAGCAGGCTATTACCATTAGGACTAATGCTGCAGGCCTTAGGACCCACCGGAAAAACTTAGCTTGCTATATCCTAGGACCCCCCCGTCAGTCATGCCATAAAAGAGGCGGTCCCTAGCTCCACCCAGTTCTTTTCCTGCCGCAGACCCACTCTCATAGGGAAAGTCTTAAGAGTGTTCTTCAGCAGTTCCAATGAAATTTGGTGACTTTTCATCGTTTTTCTCCATAGAACCTTTCTCTTCTCGGATTCTCCCTTTTCTCAGACTTCTCATAGCATGTCATCTCCGTCGTCGGTCTCGTCCTCCGGCCCCAAGACTACCAAGCATGCCTGTGGCTGCCAGATCCCATCTAAGGACAACCACAAGGCCTGCATCTTCTGTCTGGGCCCAGATCACAACCTCCAAGCCTGCAAGATCTGCAAGGGCTTCACCATCAGGACTCTGATCAGGCACCTGAAGGCCTTAAAAGCCCATCTTTTAGGGAAAAGATGTACATCATGAAAAGCTCTCCCAGGGAAAGGCCAAGCACCGGGACAAATCCCACAAGTCCACAGTAGGACCACAAGCTGGTCCCACCAGCCAGTCCAGGTAGATGTTCTCCCCATAAAAGGCCTCGCCTTCGGCCCGCGCTTCCAACCATTTGAGACACTCAAACATGGAGAAAAGGCGTAAGTCCCATGCCCCGCCAAGACAACAATGCTGGTTACTTCTGACAAACCGCCAAGGTGAAGGCTACGCCGCCACGAACCTGTCACCGGCAGACACAACTAAGTCCTCCACTATGGCGTATGCTTCGCCCCGCTGGAAAAGGCTCCTTATTCATGGCTTTACCCGCCGGTAGCCATTGAGCAAGGATCGACCCTATGACTAAGACCCTTCTGGGTCCCGCCTTCCAAGTCGGTGAAGTCAGAGCCGACTTCGGTCAAGATATCAGCCACGGCGCTGCCCACGGTGTCCAAGGTCGACTTGCCTCAGGGTGAGCCCACACAGGTCATGGTACTGTCGCCGGCCCCGAGGCCCTCTACTCCGGAGGACTCTTCCTCAGAATCTTTCCCAAGGCCCTGCTGGACCTTCCGACTTCACCAATTCCCCTGAAGGGGACAGCGGCTTCGGTTTTTAATCAGGAGGAGCTGCAGGAGCTCTCTTCCTTCTGGTGGAGTCAAGTCAAAAAGGACGAGGCTACCCCGAAGCCAGATCCGACACTGGTACTCAACTGGCCGGACATCCAGGACACCGAGATCTTCCCATGAAGTCGCCTCAAACCCCACCCCAGATGAGCGGCATAAACCTTCCAAATCCCGCCCCCCCCGGTGGTTCGATCCCGGTCTTGGTCTAAAGACTGTCGGCCCCACTCAAGGTCCTCTAGATGACGCCGGTCCCAGCCCAAGTCCCGCAGCCGCCAAAGATCTATCACTAGGTGAGGACGCTCTTCCAGCCAACGCTGGTCCCGACAGGCGCCGGTCTCCACTCCGTCGGTCCCCGAGTTGACGTTGGTCGGAAAGTGCCAGAAGTTCTAGGGAGGGTAGCCCCTACAGGCATGGTTCAGGCTCCCCTCATCCCAGTAGGAGTCGGTCTGCTTCATCTTCATCCTCTTTGGACCAGTCCCTCTCAGGAGTTGGGGGTTCTCCTGATGACAAAGAGACATCCCGTTCGCTCCCTGATGATCCAACTTTAATGGATGTCACGAGGCACATCCAGGCCTCCAACGAATGGGAGACGGAGGACCTGGATCCAGAACACCAGAGATTGCCCAGATACCTGAGGCAGAAGGAGCCTAAACCATTGGTAGTGCCTCCTTTGGTGGATACATTCCAAGACCTGATAAGGATCACTTGGAAACACCCAGCCACAGTCTCGGCAGTTCCCAAAAAATCAGACAGGCTGTATAGAGCACCAAGGGAGGAGCCCTATTTGGCGGACCACCCTCAGGCTGACTCGATGGTCATAGTGGCTGCTCATGATAAGTCTCGACAGCCCAAGTACTTTAGTTCTCAGCCTCCTGATCAGGAATCCCATTATTTGGACCAGGTGGGTAAGAAGGTATACTGTGCATCCACCTGCTCCATACATTCCCTGGACTTCCTAACATATATGGTCCAGTACCAGAATGCCTTATGGGAGAAGGGACAAGAGGTAGCCAATGCCTTGCCAGACTCTGCGCAAAAAACGGAGCTCCTGGACATTCTGAAATCAGGCTTGGACATAGGCATCTATGTTTTGCGTGCCTCGTACGACACTGCAGATACGGCATCAAGGGCGGCAGCATCAGGTGTCTGCCTAAGGCGCTATGCCTGGCTATGAGTCGCAGGGCTCTCCCAGGATCTGCAGACTGGAATCAGGGACATTCCCTTCCATGGCTCCGTACTGTTTGGGTCGGAGACAGAGAGCCTCATCTCTTGTCTCCAAGAGTCAGCAAATCAATCTGGTCCATCTGACAGATGTACAAGGGGGACCAGAAGCGATTCCATAAAATGCCATTTCGGAAGACCTCAGGCCAGCATGCCCATGGTAACCAGATGGCACAGAGAGGCGGCTTCAAGAGGAAGGTCGGAAACCAGCAACCTGGAGGTGCTCCCTTTCAAGGCCCAAAGTCCTCCCAAGCCTCTCTGCCAACTCCCGGCTCTGCCCAATGACTCCCTGTTAAGGGGAGGCAGTAGGGAGTCACTTCTCCCTCCACCTGGAGGGATGGAGCAAAATCACTTTGGGCCCTTGGGTCCTAGATATCATAAGGAGGGGACATACGTTGGAGATCCCTCAGATTCCCCCAGACACACCACCAAGGTCCTGAAGGTATCCTCCTTCTCATGTACCTCTCACAGAAGGAGAGATTTAGGCCCTCTTGAGAAAAAAGGCGATAGAGCCAGTCCCCCTGCAGCAGCGGGGAAAAGGGTTTTACTACCACTTCTTCCTGGTTCCAAAGAAAACTCAGGATCTTCGGCCCAACCTCAGCTCCTTAAATAACTATATAGAATACCGAAGGTTCAGGATGGTGACCCTTCCAGATCTCATTCCTCTGCTGCACCAGGGAGACTGGCTCTGTTCCCTCGACATGCAAGATGCATACATGCCTATCGAGGTCTTTACCCCCTCACAGGAAGTACTTAAGGTTCCACTTCCAAGGGGTATACTACCAGTTCCGGGTTCTGCCATTCGGCCTCTCCTCCGCTCCTCGGGTCTTTACCAAATGCCTAGCAGTGGTAGTTGCAGCTCTAAGGCGCAAGGGCATTAAGTCTTCCCTTACCTGTATGATTGGCTCTTGGCAGCCTTGTCCAGAATGCGCCTCATTCAAACTCTCGGGGACACCTATACACTATTCTGAGAGTTGGGGATCACCCCAAATCTTACAAAGTCATCCCCAGAGCCCAGCCAATACTCTTCTTTATAGGTGTGGTCGTAGATACAGTCCAGGGCATGGCCTTCCTCCCACAGGAAAGGGGAGATCGCCTGCGAGAAGTGGCCCAAATGGTCCTTGTAGCCCCACAGGTCCAGGCCAGGACCTTCCTCAGGTTACTGGGGCACATGGCGGTGGCCATCCCTGTAACTCCTTTGGCTCGCCTCCACATGAGGGTCCCACAATAGATGCTCAGGGTGCAGTGGGACCAAAGCTCAGATGGTCTCAACCATATGGTCAGGATCTTCGAGCCAGTCAGAAGGACCCTTCTTCGGTGGTTGGAGCCCCTCAACTTGGAGGCAGGGGTCTTGTTTCGACAGGAGCTGCAGAGTTGGACATTGATGACAGACTCCTCCAACTTCGGCTAGGGGGCTCACATAGGGGACAACCAGACTCGGGGTGTTTGGTCCCCAGAGGAGCGCGCCCTCCACATCAGTGTTCGGGAAATGCAAGTTGTTCAACGCCCTTCAGGCTTTCCAAGAGGACCTAGTGCCAGGCTCTCTCCTCGTTCAGTCAGACAACATGGCTCTTGTCTTCTATATCAACAAGCAAGGGGGAACACAGTTCTACTCCCTGTGTAGGGAGATGATGAGAGTCTGGTTCTGGGCACTGGAACATTGAATCTCTCTGACTGCAGTGCATGTTCCAGGCATCCAAAACACCTTGGCAGACAGCCTAAGCCAGTCTCGCTCCAAGGCGCATGAGTGGGAGCTACTCCAATCAGTAGCGGACCAGCTCTTCGACACTTGAGGTCTTCCAGAGCTGGACCTCTTTGCGTCTGCACGCAACACCAAACTACCAAGTTTCTGCTCGCGAGAGCATGTGCCTGGTGTTTTTTGGCCAGACGCGTTGTCCCTTTGTTAGACAGGGAGGTTCCTTTACGTCTTCCCTCCCTTCCCTCTGATTCAGATGGTTCTGTTGAAGGTACCGGTCAAGGGGGCTCGGATGATCCTAATCACCCTGCTGTGGCCACGGCAGATTTGGTTCCCACTACTTCAGCAGCTGTCGTCGGAACCTCCGATCCCGCTGCCAATATGCTCGCAGTTGCAGTCTCACGATCAGGGCAAGCTGGTGCATCCAGATCTCAAGTCCCTGCACCTTCGTGTATGGCTCCTGCAGACAGTTAAAACAAGGTAGGGGTCTCCCAAGAGGTGGCAGATGTCCACGTTTCAGCGAGAAAGCCCTATACTCGTTCCATTAATGCTATGAAGTGGAAGCGTTTTTGCCTCTGGGCTTCGTCGCATCATCTGGATCCCCTTACCTGTCCAGTGAACTCAGCATTACAGTATCTCCTCTCCTAATTACAACAAGGCTTGAGCTACTCCTACATTAAGGTGCATATGGGGGCCATTTTGGCACATCACATCCTGGATGAAGGCAGAACCCTAGCCCAGCTGGACATGGCCCGTACCTTTTTACGGGGCATACTTCATATTTAGCCTCCCATTAGGGATCCAATTCCCCCCCGGGATTTCCTTTTTGTGTTAGAGAAGCTTACTTTCCCTCTGAACCTGCAGCAGAGTGTGAGCTGTGTTTTTTTTCCTGGAAGGTGTCCTTTTTAGTTGTTGTTACTTCAGCTCGAAGGGTTTCCGAGATTTAGGCCCTGATGTGCCAGGAGCCTTATTTGATTTTTCATAGGGAAAGGGTTTCCCTCAGTACAAATCCTAAGTTTCTGCCAAAAGTGGTTTTTGAATTAACCCTCAACCAGTCGGTTGACCTTCCAGTTTATTATTCGACCCTTCCAACAGGGGAGAAGCTCTCTTACACACCTTGGATGTCCACAGGGTGCTAAGGTACTACCTCAAGCGTACAGCAGCACACCACAAATCGAAGCAACTGTCTGTGGCCTTTGCGCCCAACACCTGGGCAAACCGGTGTCTAAACCGACTACATCTCGGTGGCTAGTCCACTGCATAGTCTTCTGTTACAACGAGTACAACAAACCTCTACCGGGAGTGATTAGAGGTCATTCTACCAGAGGAGTTTCTACCTCCTTCGCTTCTTTGAAAAATGTCTCTATCCGAGACATTTGTGCAGCAGCTACTTGGGAGTTCAGTACATACTTTTGTCAGGCATTACAGCCTGGACATTGCTTCCAGGCACTGAGATGGTTTTTGCCTGGCGGTCCTTCAAGGACTACTGTCCTGATGTACTGTCTCCCTACCTGTTTAGGCAATGCCATCATACTAGTTCCTGTCATCCTCCTCCTCCTCCTCCCGGGCTCGTCACCTCCTTAGCATGGGACTGCTTGGGATTCAGTCCTAATGGTAATAGCCTGCTGCAAGAGCTCCCCCTCAAAGTAAGATAGTACAGTTATGTAAGAACTTACCGTAACAATAGATCGAGAGGAGCTCTTGCAGCAGGCGCTGCTTTCCCACCCTCCTTCCACCTGGAGAGTTTCAGCATGACTGGGGCGAGCTTCTCCTGGTTCACTTGCTGGGATCTGTTCGCGGGTCCTCGGTGGGTGAACTGAGGTGGAGCTAGGGACCGTTACCTTTTATGGCATGACAGACGTCGCGGCAGAGCCAACGACGTCGGGGGGCGGGCCCTGCTGAGTATTGCTAGCTAAGTTTTTTCCGGTGGGTCCTAAGGCCTGTGGCATTAGTCCTAATGGTAACAGCCTGCCGCAAGAGCTCCTCTCGAAGCTCTACTGTTACGGTAAGTTCTTACGTAACCGTACTTTTGTGCCACTGCTTCTCCTTAGCATTCATGGGCTTTACACAAAAGGAATGGAGATTTACTTCTTGGTTAACATGAAACATGGTAGGAAAAGAAACAAGGAACTGTACGTAACATTACCATATCCTGATAAATAAATGGATATGGTTCCCTTGCATGAAAGGGCCTGCAACTCTATTATTCATCGAGCAGAGTAAACAACAACAACTAGAAAACATGCCTTAATCAGCAGGATCTCCTTTGAAACTTGAAACAAAAGCCATGTTTACACGGCAGTAGCGCTGCAAATATGAAACCGCAACTGTGTGGTCCCGACCACTTGCCACCCACAGTCTGTCTGTCTACATGGCCCCTCTCTGCACCACTGCAATCTGTGCTGGTGAGTCGTCGTGCACTGCAGGGGAGCTGGACATCTGCTGGTTGAGAACAGGTTGCTGCGGCGCAGGCAGTCCACACTGCCACTTAAGCCGCTGTAACCCGCTTGCTCCTCTTGGTGTTCCCAACTTGCCAGAGAATTAGGGAACATCTCAGCGAGTGGCTTACCCTGATTGGGTATGTGTCGACACAGACCCATTTGCACTGGAGCAATACAAGTGAACGGGTTACTCCAGTGCAAATGTGACCGTGTAAACACGGTTAAAGACTTGATTAGAGAATTCCAGACTGCATTAAAGACCACATTAAGGTCCCATGGATATAATTGAGAGCTATAGACCAGTTTGGTTCTACTAGGAGTTCTAAACACACACCCAAGTGCAAGCCTAGAGAGTGCTCCTGGCAAGGACCAAGCACTGCACCCAGAGCAGAGATTTGTACTCACAATGAACTGAGGGCCAGACCCTTTTCTGCCCCCGCCTGAAAGGGATCTAAAATCTGACACAGATTCCTTCCTAGGTCTAATACGTGCCTGTTTGGCCCAATGGGAATAAGTTAAACACATTCTATCACATGCCCCGATGTAGACCCTTTCCCTGATGACATCATGGTATCCAGAACTCTCTCAGAATATCCTAATCTTAGACGTCCCCACCTCTCAGCATCCAAGATGCTAGCTCAAGCAGAGCCAGATTGGAATGAAGAATCAGGCCTTGATGCAGAAGACTGTGCTGCTGAGGAAGCTGGAATATCTTCTACCAGATTGCCCAGGTCCAAGAACCACAGTGTGCTTGGGCACTCCGCTGTCATTAGGATAAACCAACCATGAGATGGATGAATCTTTCTAAGGGCATCTGCAGTAATGGCATTTTCACGCCAGTAATTTCAAGCACACAGCTTCAGCTGTTAGACATGAAATAACATTCTGCCATACTGAATGGTGTTTCATATCCACTATCTGGAAAGAAGACACTTGAATTAGCTGGATGACTGAAAAATTAAGATACCATTATTAACCTATATGGATATTTAAACGCCTCTAACCTGATGAAGAAATTGCTGGATATCAAAATGGTGCATTTAATACAATGGCTTTATAATAAACTTAATATGGAGTGAATGAGAGGGTGTTAGTCTTTTCCTTGTATTTTTGTCTAATTTTCCATTAAAGCCTACTTTACCCTTAAAAGGATTTGTTTGCATTTTTCTGAGAGCTGCCAGAAGTAATGGGAATGGTAGGAACAGAAACCCTGTGCTGAAAATCCATGACTGGGATAAAGTGTCCACTGCTTCTGCTATTGGACATCTGTACCTACTGTAAAATACTGCCACTTGATCACTGCTTCAGCAGGCAAAGAGGTCTATCTCCAGATACCCGAATCATGACAAGGACTTAAATCTCTCTCAATTCAGAGACCATTCCCGGGATTAACTTATTGGAGGATGAGACAATCTGCTTGGAGGTTGAGCTGCCCAGATGAAACTCAGAGAGGACTCCAGATTAGCTTCCACTCAATGAAGAAGCAAGTATGCTTCTGTCTGCAACACCTCTATTCTCGTGCTGCCGTGTTTATGTGATTGTCACCACGTTGTTGGCCTGGATTTTTCCTGATATCTGCTGAATTCTTTCCCTGAAATGCCTCAACACCAATAAGACTGCTCTGGTCTCAAGAATGTTTATTTGAAGGATTTACTCATCCAAGGACCATTCTTAGACCCAGAACCTGGTCCAGCACCATACCCCAGCCTGTCAGGCTGGTGTCGGTGAATAAGCTGCTCTGACTGAACTAAAGGAGATCCCTTTAACAGGGTTTGAGGGTTTTCCCACCACTGCAATGACTGGTGCATTGACCTTGTGAGGCACATTGGGGCCTGGTACTGCTCCAGTGCTGGTGGCCAATGATATCAGGAAGACAGTCTCATGTGCAGTCTGGCCCAAGGAAAAAACAGTTACTTATCGTAACAGTAGCTCTTCGAGAGAATCTCCACCACTAGGCCACACCTTTGAAACTGTAAACCGTCAGCATAAGGATCATTCAGGACCTTTTGCTAGCAGGGGGCTGCCCATGATGACGTGCAACACCAGTGCCTATATAATCTTGGGCGCCCTACTGCTCCTCAGTTCCCCACCAGAAAACAGCTTGGAGGGCCTCCTACTGTGAGGAACCAGGAGAAGAAAACAGCAGCATACACAAGAAGAGGCATGGGACTGGAAATATGGTATACATAGGGCACTTACTGGACACCTCCAAACAAGGCAGTGGACAAACCTGCCAGTTTATACTTCAGAAAAAGGGGGAAGCAGGGTGCGTGCGGAGTGACCCAGTGGAGGAGATTCTCTCAAAGATCTATTATGGCAAGTAACTGTTTTATCTTCAAAGATACCTCCTCCGTTAGGCCACACCTGTGGAATGATTCCCAAGCAGTACCAAGCACCCAAGAAGGATGGCAAAGTCTACTATGCAATCAGAACATAAAACCTTGCAATACCACAAGACCAAAGCCAGCACATCTATGATAGATGATGTGTAGACTGTGGTGCTTAGTGAAGGAATGCAGTGCTCCATGTGGAAGCAGCACATATACCAGCTGCAGAAACATTCTGAAAACAAGCAACAGAAGTGGCCATACTATGTGTCAAGTGTTCATACATAGCACCAGGAAGTTCCCTATCGTACTTCCCAGAACAGAACACAATACAGTTAAGTCAGCCATTTGGACAGGCACTGCTTCGACACAGGGGCATCCTCTTTCCTGGGGTAATTGAAACAGAGATGTTCTATTACATCAAGTGTATGTAGCAATGCCTCACCTTAGCTAGCATGCTCAGGATAATACACATAAAGGTGTATGGTGTGATGCAATGTAAAATCAGAAACCATCTTAGGTAGAAAATGAGGACTGGTTAGCAAAGACACCTTGTCCTTGTTCAAAATCAAATAAAGAGGCTTATGCATCGGAGCCTGAAGTTTGGAAATCCTACCAGCAAAAGTCACAGTGACCAAAAATAAAAATGATATATTTATAATTCTTGATCTTCCAGGAATATCTTCACCATTGATTCCCACTAGTGGGTCTGAGCTGGAGGCACTAGGTCCCAGCGAGAGCCAGAATATTTCAGAGGTAAGCAGCGTGCATGTGTGGCTCCATAAGTAAATGAACGTGGCTGCCTGTCTGTATCGGCACCAATCCTCAACCACCTCAGTACCTTTTTTTTTTTTTACTGAGGATGTGCATCATAACCTAACAAGTACCTATGCACTTAATCAAACGACATAAGATAGCCCTGGTGGCTTGTGTAGGAAGGGCCACCAAACCCATTAACAGTGTCTTCACAGCCCATACCAAGCATATAGGGTAAAGACCAACACAACCACACTGGAATGAGTCAGGAGAATGGCAGGTGGAAGTCTGAATTACTGGTGAAAATACTTGCAGAAAATCAAGAATTATGGTTAAGTACACAATTTTCATATCTTCCAGGAATCAATCTTCACCACTGATTCCCATTAGTGTATCAGAGTACCAAGCTGAGACAAAGTCCCCTGGACTAGGGCAGCAGGAGCTCAAGTCTCACTCAGCAAAGTAATCCATTCATTTGTCCTGACGAAGGTGGCATTTTGCCTGGCATGGACATCCACGACAGAGTGCTTCATTAAAGTGTGCACTGTGTACCAAGTTGCAGTTCTGCAAATTTCTCCAACCGGCACAGAGCGCATCTCAGCCAGGGACATGGCATCTGCTCTGTGGAGTGGGCTTGAACCTTTCCCTCCAGTTTAACCTGAGCCATGGTACAGCAGTGAAGGCAATTCACAATCCAAGCAGAAATGAACTTGACTGTAACAAGCTGTCCCTTTCCATTAGGATCAAAGAACTCAAAGAGATGTTCAGATTGTCTGAAGTCATTTGTTCCAGCCAGGTAAAATCAAAGGACTCTCTTAATGTCCAGTGAGTGGAAGGACCTCTCTCCCTCATTCTGGAAGCTGTAAAAGTAGGTAGCTAGGACTAAGGCCTGGTTAAGATGGGACTCCCAATACCACTTTCAGAAGAAACTATGGGTGTGTACAGAGAACTACCTTATCTTTACAGAAAACAGTAAACAGAAGATTTGTGACCAAACATGCATTTCTGATACTCTGCAAGCAGAGGTGATGGGCACCAGAAACAATGCTTTCCAAGTTAAATACTTCAAGTGACATGTCTCAAGGGGCTCTAAAGGCTTGCAAGTGAGAATATCCAACATAAGGTTGATATCCCAGGCAGCCATTGGCTTCCTGATGGGACTCCTTGCATGTAAAATGCCCTTGAAGAACCTCTTGAACCGTGGCAGGTAGAGTACCAATAGGCTCGTGATAAGCTGAAACAGCACACAGATAGACCTTTACTATGGAATACTGTAGACCAACATCATAAAGGTCCAGTAGGTACTCCAGAACTTTCTCAGGTGGACACTTAAAGGGGTCCATGCAGGTTTTGGAGCACCAGATGGAGAATCTTTTCCATTTGCATTTGGTTATGTACATTTTCCTAGTAGAAGGCTTATGCACAGCCAGAAGTGTTTCAGAGACCCTTGTACCTGTTCACTTCTATCTCTTCAGGAGCTAGGCCTGAAGGGGAAGCGAGCACAGGTTGAGATGGACCAGGTAACCCTGTGTCAGTAAGTCCATCCTGAGTGGTAGCGTCCTTGGTGTGCCGACTGAAAGTCTATTCAACAAAAGAAACCATATCTGTCAAGGACAGCAGGGGCCACTAGTATCATCTTGCCCCCTTGTGCCTCCAATTTGAGCAACACCCTGTGGACCACAGTGATTGCACGTACAGAAACAGAGTTTGCCATTATAGTCTGAATGCATCCTAACAGAAAAACGCCATGTCCTGGATAGCTGGAGCAGAATCGAGGCAATCTGGTGCGGAGTGGAGGACTCAAAAAGGTCCAGATCTGGGGCACCCACTTGTCAAACAGTGATCTCACAAAGTCTGGAGCTAGTGACCACTCATAAGGATCAATCGGTCTCTGAGTTCATCTGCCACAGTGTTCTGGACTCCTAGCAGATAGACTGCCTGGAGCAGATCCCAATCTCAAGGCACTATTCTCACATTCTTATTGCCTCCCTACAGAGCGGGTAAGAGTGTGCTCCTCTTTGTTTGTTGATGCAGTACATGACAGACTTGTCTGTCTGGAGGAGGACTGTTTTGAGGCTGACTAGGTCCACTAGGGCTTTCACACTGTACAGAATAGCTGGCATCTCCAACGCACTGATATGGTGATGAGTCTCTAAAGGGTCCCAGAGGCCTTATGTTTGGAGGTCCTGACAGCGGGTTCCCCACCCCAACAGGGAGACATTCACGGTGAGAGCCACCTGACGCTCTGGTTAGGAGAAAGGAAAGCCTTGGAGGACACTGTCCTCCATTGTCCATTATGTAAGAGACCGAACCTGAATAGGGCCAGTCTGAGTGTGTGATGCCTAAGACCACTGTCCACTGGGCCTCCATTGAGCCATCCTAATAAGCAGATGTGCCAGGGGCACTGTAAACACCAAGGAGGCTATTAGATCCATCATGCATTGCATGAAGCGGGCCTGCACAGTTTTGCGCTCCATGATGTAGCATGCCATCCGTAGAACTGCTTCTAGTCTGCTCTCTGGAAGAAAAGTCTGAGCCTGCGTTGTGTCCGGAAGAGCTCCTACGAACAGCAATTGCTGGGAGGGTTGTAGCTGAGACTCTTCAAGGTTCAGCAATTCCCCCATCAAAGTCAGGAACTGGGAGGCAGTGGTTACTGTCTGTTCCATCCCCTGTGTGGACAGGCATGCAATTAGCCAGTCATCCAATTACAGGAAGACATGGAGTCCTAACTTCCTCAGCTGTGCAGCGAGTACTGCAAAGCACTCTGTGAAGACTTGTGGTGCCGATGAAAGCCAAACGGTAGGACTGTGAACTGGTAATGCTGCCCCAGCACCATGAAGCGCAGTTATCTGTGATGGTTGGGGTGTACCAGTACATGCTGGTATGCATCCTGCATATCCAGAGACGCTAACCAATCTTGAGGTTTCAGGTAGGGTAGCAGAAAGCTCAGAGAAATTCTTTAATTTTTCTCGCTACATGAATTTCCAAGGTCGAGAACAGGGCACATGTCTCCTAATTTCTTTGTAACAAAGATGTAGTGAGAGTAGAACCCTGTGTTTTGTTCTGACTCTGGCACTATTTCCACCACCCTGTTGCTCAGAATGCCCACAATCTCCTGCACCAGAAGTCTGGACATGTGAGCTGACCGGGGGGGGGGGTGCCTTCTGGTTAGACAGTCTGGATGGAGTTCTTTTAAAATCCAGGGACTATCCCCCTCGGATGATCCTGAGGACTCGCTTGTCCATCGTGATGGATTCCCACTGATGGTAAAACTGGGTCAGGCACCCCCACAGGGGAGGAGAGGTACTGCCTCGGGCAACTGACAGAGCTTCAGATAGTGGCACTACATGCTTTCAGCACCTGTGCCTTTGGCTGCACTTTCTTTTGAGGCTGGTTTCTGTTATTTTGGGCTCCCCTGCCTCTACCATGAAAGGACTGCTTATTATGGAAAGGACCACACCCCTTGCCATTTTTAAGGTTTTAAAGGAGGCTGATCTGAAGTCTTAAGGGTCATGCTAGTTTCATTGGATGCCTTTAGAGACTGTTCCACTGGCTGTCCGAACAGGTAAATTCCATCAAAAGGAACAATCGTTACCTGTTGCTGGACGTCCTGGGTGAAGCCAGAAGTTCAGGAATGCCGTATGATAGAAATGTCTGCCGCAGCAGAGCGAGATGCAGCATCAAAAGCATCAATAGAGGCTTTAAGATGGCGACTGTTGGATTTTATACCTTGTTTAACAGTCAGCATATCATCTTGTTTAGCCTCTGAATTGGACAGAAGCTCTGCCAGTCACTTCAGCCTGCTCCAGAGGGTATATTCATACTTAGAAAAACGTGCTTGCTATTCTCATGCCCACGGTGGCTGAGAAATAGGTTTGCTTGCCCACAGTGTTAGTCTTGCATGACTCCTCATTAATGGGGTGTGCAGTGACCTCTTTGGGGACAATGGCTTTGTCATTCTCAGCTAGAATAACAACAGCATCAGCAATGGACTGAATGACGTACACTGCCTTATCTTTAGGGGCAGTGTATTTTTTTGTCTGCCTGTATGGGGATAGCTGCCACCAAAGCAAGACTTTGCCAAACAGCATTAAACAAGGTCTCCACTGAGGGTGGAACCAGAGGAAGTAAACTGACCTGCATATTTAAGAACTCCAGTTGAAGGAGTTTATTTATTTATGTCTTCGATAACCGGGTAGGTGGGACTGATCCAAGCGGATCGATTTCAGTCACGACCCTGGCCAACAGGAAGGCAACAAAAGATGGAAAATACAGTGGTAATACATAGTGCATATCCAAGCGGTAAATACAGGTACACTGGTGCACATAGGAACAACTGGTTACAGAGAAGTAGGCTGGGTGAACAATACATAGTTATAGCTATACAGAGCAACGGTTTTGTACAAATATAACAAGGAATAATACGTTTAGCCAGGTCAGTTGGAGGAGTTTAGCCAGGTCAATTGCTGCTGGCTCGAAATTCAATGCAAAGTGCATATTTCTGAGCAGAGCCTGGATCCTCCTGAGGCACAGACACGGGAACAGGGTTTGAGGTCTTTAGGCTGAAATAAGAGTCATCATCGACACCTTCAGAGATATTTAGATCAGGGTCTGACTCATCCCCATCTACACCCTCCTTGGTACAGCAACATAAACCATGTGAGCATCATCCTTGTAGATCTTGTAACTGCAGGTACAAAACCTAAATAAAAGTTCTTTAATGGCAGTATAAACAGACCACATTGAAAGGTAAAGTTTAGAAAATAAATTCAACTAAATGGCGTCACTTCTCTGCAGGTCTGACAAGTGGTTGATGGCGAGAGAAAAAAAAAAAACTGAGGAGCTATGGGGCTGCCGACAATTATATAGGAGCCCACGTTGTACATCAACATGGGTAGTCCCTCGCTAGCAAGTTTCCAAATGGTCCCGATGCAGACTGTTTACATTTCCAAAGGTGTGGCCCAATGGAAGTGATATCCTCAATGAAGATCCATCTACATGGTAGCTGTCATTAAACCTAAAATCTTAAGAGCCTTATAAGTGAACACAAACCTGAGCATCCTGACTTGCTGAAGCCATTCAATGAGGTTTCCCCATTCTGCCTTTCAAAAGAATCACCCTCACCAAATCTGTCTGAAAGCAGGCTCTGAGGTGCTCCAGAGATCGAGGTACAGTACTAAAGGGAGCTTTTCTCCTGGAACACGTTCCAATGGGCTTACTTCAGGATCTGTAAAATTCTGTGGACTGAATGGTAAGTCAACTGTTCCAAATCTGCTCGGATCAGAAGATCATTCAAGTAGGGATAATCATAGTGTCCCACCAAAGGAGAGCCACCAAGACTATCAGGACTTTAATAACAATCAGGGGGTGGTGGATAACCCAAAGGGGAAGTGTCTCTTTAAAGTGCTGACCTCAGATGGCAAACCTGAGCAATTTCTGGTGCGACTACCACATCGGAATGTGTAGATAAGCATCTGATAGGTCTACTGAGACCTGAAAATTGCCTGCCCGAATAAGTGCAATAACTGACCTCGGACTCCATCTTGAACCAGACAGGTCTCACAAACTGCTTCAGATTGGAGAGATCCAGGATCAGATGTAATCTTCCAGATTTCTTGAGGACAAATAAGTAAATGGAGTAGAACGCCTGTTCTTTATCTTTGGGAGGAACCAGAATCACTGCCCCTATACTATGCAGATGATCTATGGTCTGGTCTACTGTTTGACATTTCCTGTGATTTATAGAATCAGTGGACTTGGGGGTGGGGGAGAGACGCACTCTCTGGAAGGCACAGAAGAAAATTCTGTCACACAGCTCTGCAACATTATCTCCAGAAGTCAGATGTTTTACATGGCCAGGACCGACAGTATCCATCAATAAATCTCTGTAGCTGTACACCCAGATGGGCCCGCAAATTCTCACGCAGAATAACTACCTTTACGATTGGCTCCCCTAAGTGTTTACGGAGAAACTGCCTTAATTCTGCAGGAACGTTAAGCTTGAGAACAGGCCTCTATCTTCACTGGTTTCCATATCCTCAAAAGGCATGAAACCTGCCACAGGAGTTGTGACCAAAATCCCCACCTCAGAAGCCAACATTAGAAGACTGCTGATTCTTGGATCTCGGTAAATATCCTTTCTTGTCCTTAATCCCCTTTCAGGAACTCTTCCAACTGTTGGCCAAACAAAATACCACGTGAATGACTCAGAGTCAGACTCAGAAGTGAGGCCTATGGAGCCATGTCTCAGCCAAACTGACCTCGACCAAATGGCGGTCTCAGTTGCAGCACAACCTCTCATGGAGGTATGAAGGAGCACCATCATGGAATCCCTTAAAAATGATGCTGTCACATGTGCAAAGGAAAGCGATCTCTCACTGCAGAATCCTCCAGAATGTAATACATCACTGCTGTTGACCATTCATACAGTACTCCCAATACTAACGCTGTGGCTCATATGACCTACAAACCAAAACCTAATGGGGAGTATGCACATTTACAGGCTGTTTCTAGATGTGCAACATAAGGGTCTGCAAAAGGAGCTGCGCCTTTACAGGAATAATCATCTATTTAACTACAAGAGAAATGGAATCATCCAAAAAGGAGGATCCTCCCATTTTTCTAAGCAATACGTGAAGAAATTTGCCTGTGACTTGGAAAACTGCTTCTTGTCTACAGTATCCCATTCATCTTTAACTATCTGCACAAAATGTTCATATTCAGGGAAGCCTTTAGGCATACTTCCTTTAGAGGACAAGATGGGATTAAACATTCAGTGTAGTGGTAGGCTGTCTTTAGTAACGGTTGAACCCTTCAGGTCTCGGCAATCAGGATGGAAATATGTTTTGGACCAAACAGATAGGATAAAGGAAGACTGATTCTCCTCTACCCATTTACCTTCTCTTGCATAGACTGGTTTGGGCGCACATGTAGATCTAGAAGAACACCCTCTTAGCCCAAGTTCTATGATGGATATTCAGAGTGTCAGGCCTGACCACCCCTTCCCTGCATTAGGGGTCTGCTGCAGACAGAGTGTAAGAGGAAGAACACTCTTGTGCACCCTGGCTGTTTAGTCTTCTTTCTTTAAAAAAAAAAAAAAAAAGGATGCAACATATCAAAAAGATTATGCAAATTGCATCAAAATGTGTAGACAGCAAATCAATAAGTGACCCCCGCCAAAAAAAAAAATGGAGGGAAAGAATTAAACTCCCCAAAAGTCTTAGAGCCTCAGAGGGGACCCAAAATAAAACCAGAGGGCAGAGAAATGGACTCAAGCTCAAAGTCTATGCTGAGGAAAGAACCAGAGCAGACGACGCAGTTAAGGGAGGGAAAACTGTTCTGAAACAAACAAATGCAAAAAAAGTCTTACCTAGGCACCAGGCTAAAGTCAGACAGCAGCAGCAAGGCCTTTAATACTTATACCAAGGAATTATTGAGGTAAATATTGAGGTTTCGGAGATGGAAATATATATTGTGTCCATACATGACCATCTGTTGATTTATGCTAAGAAAGATTCATGTTTACCATCCTGTAGTCATTTGTCAACTCCCCGCTTGAATATATATTGTTATTGGTGCTATTTGCTAGGTCCTGCAGTAGGTTATTCCATAGGTTCACTACCTTCTGTGTATAAAACGGTTTCCTAGTATTTGTTTTAAATAGTGATGTTTTCAGCTGTTTATTATGACGCCTTAGTGCAAGTTTCTTGTCCATCAACCAGATTAAGTACATCCTTCAATTCCCTAGATATATATCTCTACATATATAATATATCAAATAGAAAATAATATACGGAGTGGAGTGAATGAGAATTTAATACACACTCGAGGTGAGCGATACTACATAAACCCAGAAAGCAATGCTTAAGGGGCTTATATTAGCATCACACCGTGAGAGTGTGTATTACATTCGAATTGCACTCCATTCTATATATTATTTTTTTCATGATTTCTGGTGCGCTATTCCCCCCTCCACCAGAGTACAAAGTTGTGCCTCTTTAAATGCAGCAACATACAACACTCCCCTGATAACTGCGTTATGATAAAGAGGAAATAATGAAATGTAGAGGTTTGTAAATCTTAACCCTTGCTGTGCCACCAACATGTATACACGTCCTAAAAATCTATACGTTCTAAATCTTCTGGCAGCCTAAGGGTTAAAAAATTAATAAATACTTTTTCTGTAGAAATGGTACGAGGCAATATGGTAGGAATGGCAGCATGCATGAACAGCAAAGTCAGAAATAGAGCAGAAATCGGGTTGAGGACACTCAGAAATTGTATTTTTTTAAACTGCTTATAAAGAACGATTGAACTGCATAGTCTTAAGGAGAGTGGTGCTAATATTAAAATTGTTTAAATTAAAGCTTCAAAAAATGGATTAAGAAATCCAAAAAGTTAAACATTTACTGATCTGTTTTCTTCCGGTTTTCTTTCTTTGCGGTCATAAGATCTGGTTGCCATAGAGATTACAATGTCTTTTTGTACCATTTATGCAGAAAAGGTATTTGTTATAAATTTTTTATAGAAGGTAAATCTTGTTTATGTGAAGCTAGAAATGGCATTGGTTTTGTGAATAGTTTCGTTTTTGCGTTGAGTGAGACATGGAGCACAGTTCCACAGAGTTTCCCACAGTTGCAGCGCAAATGATTGGAGACAGCAGCTCTGAGGCTGTGAGAACGGGGCTTGTATGCAGAAAAGCTAAATGGAGTGGACATTTGCCATAATAACTGGCTGGTAATTACGGCAAATAATAAGCGGGTGAGACCACAGAAAAAACTGCTCGCCAGTTATTATATACAAATAATAAATCACTCCATGCTCTATGCTTTTCTAGAAAGTGCAGACCCAAATGTGAACCTTTTCCTGTATGGAAAAATGTTCCAATCCCTGAATCAATTTAGTGGTCCTGTGCAGGTTTTTTTCTCTATTTTAATATTCTCCCCGATGTTTAGACCCCCCCTCCCCACCAAAGAATTGACATCTGTAGTCAGTCTACAGCCCAACATATGCTCTGTATGGGGGAAGAACATGTTCAGACCAGTGCAAAATGTTTTCTTGTTGTGTTAAGTAGTTTGTTGGTTTTAGCATAAGGCAATATCTACCAGAATTCATACCGAATTCCAAAACAGCCAGCAGCTTCAAACAGGGTTTTGACATTAAAGTTGGAGTCAACTAAGTAAATAAACAATGGGCATGATGTAAATTTAGAAATCATGTCAGTAAAACAAATGGGAGTCTCTAAGAGTTACTACAGTTGGAGAAAACAAAAAAGATTTCAAAAAGTCTTCAAGCAAAAGAGCTCCTACCTATGATGCATGTCCCTTTGGCCAGCACACTAAGACTGAGGACTTTAAGCTAACTGACTCAGAATGGGGTGGAGCCAGGGGTATGATGTCACAGCTCTGGTGTGTGTGCTGGCCTCTACTAGGTGAGCATGTGTAACCAGCATCAAATCTATGCCCAGGGACAATGCAGAAAGATCACTTATTTCCATTTTTTTCTTGGTAGTCCAAAGAAATGGCAGTTTATGCTATACAAAAAAACAACCTCTTCCCCTCTATACTGACAGAAATTCAGTCTCCTTTAATCTAAGTTTAAACACTGCTTCCTGTAATTTTGCAATCTTTATTGGTTGATTTTTGTCCAGTGTGAATTTATTTATGATAGTTCCACTTTCTTGTACACCTTTACAATGGATTAAAACAAATATTCGGGAGATAACAAATAGCAGTCTTAAGCAGGCAGTTGATTGAGGAGGGAAACAGACATGATGGGAGTGGTGCAGTGCCGTGGTTGTAGAGCAGCTGTCTTCAGGGAGACATTCTGGAGGCTGCGATGCTGCCCTATCTGCAGGCACCGCTGAGAGAAGGAGGCTGCCTGTCTTCGAGCAGAGTTGGCCAAGCTGAAGGTGGCATCCACCCCCACACAGAGACCACCAGGTCCACAACCTGTACCTGAAAGAGAAGAGGAGTGAATGGACTACGGTGGGCTCAGGGAGGGGGGGTCGAAAGCACATCCTCCCCAACCGGTCCCGCTTAGTAACTCCTACACTGTTTTGGAAGGGTGGGAAAGCCCCACTGAGGAACTCAAGGCTGGGACCAGGGAGGATCCTCCAGGATGGAGCCCCAGAGAAGGGAGGCAGGGAACCCTGGAGGAGGGGGAAGCTTCTTCTAGTGGAGGACTCTATTGTCCAGGGAGTGAAGTTAGGGTAACCTAGCAGTGGGGGAGAGAGGGAGGGAGGTCAAGTGCCTCCCAGGAAGCACTGCGTGGAGGGACGGGAAGTGGATTCACAGGACTGCTATGGCAATAGCTAGGAAGGAGCAGCTGGATGTCATTGTCCACATGGGGACTAATGACCTGGCCAGGAGAAGGGTGGAGTTAGCCAGAGTCCATGAAGATTTCAGGAAGCTGGGAGAAACCTGAAACAGACAGCATGCACCGTCTCATTCTCTGAGGAGCTACCTGTCCAGAAAATAGGGCACTATACACCCATACCTTCAACTCCTGGTTGAAGGACTGGTGTGGAAGGGAGGGTTTTGGCTTCACAGGGGACTGGGGCCTGACCTGGGCAGATGCGAGCTTATATAAGGAGGACGGCCTGCATCTGTCTAAGAAGGGGACCTTGGTCCTTTGTGAGTAGTTTAAATGCTCAGGGTTTAAAATAATTGATTAGCAGTTTTTTCTTGGGACTATACCAACTGTACAGAAAGTATTTATATAGATTTTCTAGAAGTGCTGTGTTTATGAAACACAGTGAGACAAGAGCTATGTATTTTCAGAAAGATTTAGCACTTTTATGAGCAAAACGCTAATCAATTTTTAGAGTTAAATAAATCCCTGACGCTTTAGCTGTGAGCATTTAAAGTGGCCAAGGGAGGAGAGCCAGGAGGGTCAGGAGGCTTAGGAACACCCCCCACCCCATGGGAACATGAAGGAACATAAGCTGAATACGGGAACAGCTAAAGCAGGCAGGGAGGGGCAGGCAGGTAAAGAATGCATAACGAGTGGGGAGGGGCAAGACCACATAGTAAAGGAAACTGGGGTGGGGGAGAGATGCTGGAGATGAAGAATAAGAGTAGAGGGAGGAAGGGCAGACTGTAAAACATGGAAGGTCATGCTAATGGATGCCCATAACCTAGGAAATAAGGTTCCAGACCTGGAGGCCTTGTAGGCAGATGCCGACCATGACATAGCAGCAATAACAGAGACATGATACTCTGCTAATCATGGCTGGGAAGTCAATGTACCAGGCTATACACCGCTCCGGAGGGACAGGGAGGGTGAAAAGGGTGGGGGAGTGGCCCTGTACATCAGAGATGGTATAAAGGCTACATTAGCTCAGGGAAGACAGGGGGAGGCCGAGGTAATGTGGGTCACCCTGGAGCCAGGGAATGGAACAACAATATGCACAGGGGTGATCTACAGACCTCCGGCACAGAGGGAGGAAGCAGACAGGGAACTAGTAGAGAACATATATGATATGGCAGCTAAAAGCGAAATCCAGCTACTGAGGGATTTCAATATGCCAGATGTGGATTGGGCCACCCAGATGGCTGTTTCAGTCAGAAGCACAGCCATCCTTGAATCTTTGCAGGGACTGGACTCAGGCAGCTGGTGCATGAGCCAACCAGGGGCAAGTCAATTCTGGACCTGGTATGGATCAATGGTAACAGAGTTGAAGAAATACAGGTGGAAGGGCAGCTGGGGTCCCATGACCAGCACTAGGTGTGGTTCACCATGGAGACATGGACGCAATTAAGCCACACAAGGGCAAGATTATTAGATTTCAGGACAGTGGATTTCACTGAAATGGGTATATGTATACAAGCAGTCCTGGGGAAGGGAGAGGTAATAGAGGAGGTGGAAGAACAATGGAAGAAACTGAAAGGAGCCATAGTGCATATAGTAAACCAATGCATTAGGATAGTGGCCAAAGGGAAAAGAAGAAGGAAACCACTATGGTTCTCCAAAGAGGTGGGGGACAAAGTCAGGACTAAAAGGCTGAGTTTCAGGAAATATAAGGGGAGCCAAAGGGAGGAGGACAGGGAGGTGTACTGTGAATGTACAAGGGAAGCAGGGAAGGCTGTTAGGAGGGTGAAGGCGCAGACTGAAGAAGGCTTAGCATAGTCTGTAAACAAATGGGATAAGGCATTTTACAGGTACATCAGTGAAAGAAGAAAAAACGGGGGAGATGGTGAGACTCAAAGGAGAAGGGAGAGTAAGGAGGGATCTGGACAAGGCAGAAATATTGAACAAATGCTCCTGCTCAGTATTCACTAAGAAGGGAAGGGTCAAGGACAACAGTTGGGTTGCAGAGGCAATTGGGAGAGAAGAGGTGGACACCAGTCCATTCACAGTGGAGAGTGTTCTGGAAGAACTCACAAAGCTGAAGGTGGATAGAGCCATACGGCCTCCACCCAAGGATATTAAAAGGAGCTGCGAAGGGAACTAGCAGCACCTCTGGTGGCCCTATTCACAGAGTCACTCAACATGGGTGTCATTCCACAGGACGGGAGGAGGGCACATGTAGTCCCATAGCACAAAAGCAACAGTAGGGAGGAGGCAGGGAAAGTACAGTTACGTAAGAACTTACCGCAACAGCAGATCTTCGAGATGAGCTCTTGCAGCAGGTAATACCAATAGGAGTAAGGCCACCAGGTGTTGGGACCCCATGGAAAAATCTTCTAGCCAGCAGTCTGTGATGGGGACCGCCCCCGATGTCGGCTCTGTCAGACGTCAGATGTAGTATAAAGGGGGTGGTCCCCCCCGGCACCATCTCAGTTCTCCCACCGGAGACCGGCTAACAAACAGAATGGAGAACTGAGAAGGTTCCCCCATACTCAAAGAGAAAGAAAAAAAAACATTTTATCTTGGGGGCTGGAGGGTGGGAAAGCCACCTGCTGCAAGAGCTCCTCTCAAAGATATACTGTTATGGTAAGTTCTTACGTGAATCATACTCTCTTACTTCAAGGGGGGAGCTCTTGCAGCAGGTAATACCAGTAGGACTGAGTCCCAAGCAGTACCAAAGAGATACCCAGGTCAGAGGAGGAGAATATAACTGAAAACTGATAAGGTGGAGCTTAGGAGAGGAGACCCTGAAGGACTGCAAGTCCAAAGCCTGCTCTCCTCCTAGAGGCAATGTCCAGACTGTAGTGTCTGATGAATGTATGGACTGAGCTCCAAGTAGCGGCAGTGCAAAGGTCTGCCGAAGACACATTCTGGAGAGAGGTAAAGGAGGTTTATTTATTTATTTAGCTTTTGTTGACCGGGTAAGTACACTAGACAAGTTGTATGCCTATTTTCAGGAATGACCTGGGAGAGTACAACAGGTATTACAGAGCACATCATTACAAACCACATCGTTACAGCGTAGCAGGTGAACAAGTACAATACTGTAACTTAATACATTGAGTCAGCAGAACAAACAGGCAGAAAATGAATCATTATGTATGACAAAGGTAAAGTACATAATGAGCAAGCATTCGGTAGCATTGAGCATACATGTAGCATAGGCAAGTGCATAGGAAGAGATGGTCCGAAGTCAACAATCTTGTCGGTTCGGTAAGTGTTCCAAGTGAGAGAGTACCGAGGAGTTACGGTACCTAGGGCATGGAGCAGGGGTGGCTAAGGGCACTCGCAATGTGAAGCCAGCTTTAGGTGCCCCCACAGGGATTTCCGGAGACACTGACGGGAAGGGGTGGTGCGAACCAGCTCAGGAAAGGTGTTCCAGAGCCTAGGAACCCATGCAGTGAAGTCCCTGTCCCCATAAGGGTGCGGGTTGGGGGTACTTTTAGTACCCCAGGACCATGGGACCTGAGAGGGTAGGAGGAGCGGTCAGCAGGAGAGAGGAGCTGAACCAGCTCCAGTGGGGAGTCAGTACTGATCACCTTACTCACAAGGCACCCTAGTCCAAAGTTTAAGTGATTAGTCGGGGAAAGCCAACCAAGCTTGTCATAGAGTTCACAATGATGGGTAAGGCGGGGGGCGGCCAGAGCGAAACGACAAATATTGTTGTACGTCGTGTGCCACCGGGTGAGGAGGGCTTTCGAGGTACGAGCAAAAAGGTGGAGGCCATAGCTGAGGGAAGGGAGTAGTGCACCCCTAGCAAGTGCCAGACGAGCAGCAGAAGATAGGTTGTATTTGGCTCTGTAGGCCAGTCCCAGCTTACAGTTCACAGTTCACAGCTCTGCAGGCACTGAGGATATGGCTCCCTAGGTCCAGTTGAGGGTCGAGCATCACCCCAAAGTATTTCAGAGAGGTCACAAAACTCTGGTAGAATGGCCCTTAACCGATCCCAGTAAGGGCTTGTAATGGTGCCAATAGCAAAAGGTAATGCAAAGCACTAACCATCTGGTCAGTGTTTGCCTGGTGACAGGAGCCACTGTTTTCCTGTAAGCAAAGGAAATGAACAACTGGTCCATCTGTCTAACGGAACTAGTACTGTCGAGGTAATATCTGAGGATTCTATGAACATCCAGGGTATGCAACAGAGCCTCCCCTTTATTAGAATACTCTGGAAAATAAACTGGAAGCTGTATGTCCTGATTCAAGGTAAGTTTGGACACCACCTTCGGAAGAAACTTAAGGTTTGTACTCAGTGCTATCCTGTCCCCATGGAAAATGGGGTAAGGCTCTTTACACATCAGAGCCTGCAACTCGAAACTCTCAAGCAGAAATATGCAACTAAAAATAAGCGCTTTCAGAGAAAGCGCTCGTATTCGCGCTTGCTCAAAGGAGGTGGGGTGAGCTTCTCTAAAACAAAAAGAAGATCCCATGGAGGGATAGGATCCTTCTGGGGTCTGCTGTGCAAGATTCCCCTCAAGAAAGTCTTGCACACATCAAGCTGTGCCAGAGTCCTCCCATTTATCGGTGCGTGGTAGACTGATAGAGCGCAGAGGTGCACCTTAATGGACGAGTAGCTGAGGCCCAAGTCCAAACGATGGAGAAGGTACTCCAGCACAGATTTTACCGGACAACCCAAGGGGTCCAAAGAATGGGGTGCCACCCATAAACAAAAACGCTTTCACTTCATGGCATAAGTTGTCCTGGTGGAGGGTTTTCTCTCGCTGCCACTAGGACCTCTGCCACTCTACGCGACACTCCCAATCTTTCTTCAGCTAGGACTGCAGGAGCCAGGCATGCAGATGCAGGGGCTGCAGAGCTGAGTGGACTAGGATCCCTTGTTCTTGGGACAGCAAGAGAGAGAGGAGAGGGGCAACTGAACTGGAGGGTCTGTGGCCAGTTGTTGCAGCAACTGGTACCAGATCTGACTAGGCCAGAGAGAAGTTACCAGAATCATCCTGGCTTCCTCAGTCTGCAACTTGAGCAGAAATCTCTGAAGGAGAGGGAAGGCATATAGAAACCTCCCTGTCCAGGAGAGGGACAATGTGTCTCACCAAAAAACACCAGGCCCTGGATCTAGCAAGCAGAAATTTGGCAGTTTGGCGTTGCACAGGGATTCAAAGTCATCCAGCTCTGGTTGATCCTATCTTTCAAAGAGGTCTTCTGCCACCTATTGGTGCAACTCCCACTCGTGATTCAGAGACTGAGAGCGACAAACTGTCAGGGAGAACATTCTGGACACCTGGGTCGTGAATCGCTGTGATGTCCAGACCATGTTCTACTGCCCAGTACCATATTCTCATGCCTTCTCTGCACAGGGAATATGAATAAGTGCCCCCTTGCATGTTTAGATGGAATACTACCGGGGTGTTGTCTGACTGAACTAGGAGTGGGCTTGAGCTGATCTTGGAAAGCCTGAAGGGCATAGAGTACGGCTTTCATTTCCAAAATACTGATGTGGAGAGACCGCTCTACTGCATTCCAAGAGCCTTTTGTGCGATACGCATCCAGATGGGCTCCCCAGCCTAAACCCGAGGCATCTGGAAATGAGGGAGGGAGATGAAAGGAAGCAAGCAGGGAGTAAGAGGGGTGGAATCTTAGTGCTGGGGGACTCAATACTAAGAGGAGTTAGGTGGGGTAGCAAGGCGGAGAGGCATAGTCGCACTTGGGTGGAAGCCATGCCAGGAATGACAGCGGAAAGGGTGGGACAGTCTGTTCTGAAATATGCTAGAAGGGGTAGGGACAAGCCTCATTTAATTATACATGTTGGGACAAACGACCTGGCTGACAAGACAGTGGATATAGTCCAGAGGAGGTTTGAGGAACTAGCAAAAATATGTGAGGGCAGGAAGATCAGTAACTTTTTCCGAGATACTCGGAAGCAAAGGCAAGCAACAAGAAAGCTGAGAATAGAGGAATTTAACAGATGGCTAAGAACCTGGTGTTGTGCTAAAGGGTATGGGCTGTTGGGGGGGGTGGGGAGGGACCTGGGAGGACAGTAGTCTCTATGCCAAGGACAGACTACACTTGAGTGAGGAGGTTAAAGAAAGTGTTGAAACAGAGGATGGAAGAATATATAGAGGAAGTTGGGAGTTTAAACTAGGAGTGGGGGTGGCAGTTGGGGAAGAGATATGCAGAGACCACAGGTTGGGAAATCATATGAGCTTATCCCCCATAACAGTGACAAAGGACAAATGGCAAGTACTATTGGTGATGCTAGGAAAGGAGGGCAGGATGGGAGGAGGGGAAAGGGTGGAAGGTGGTTACCCTTAATGCTAGGAGCCTTGGGAGGAAAACTGCAGAGTTACAGGTTCTCATGGCAGAGGGAGAGGTGGACATTGCAGCCATCACGGAAACATGGGCCACCCAATATAATGACTGGGACCTGTCTGTACCAGGGTACAGGTTATTTCATAGGGACAGGGTGACTGGGAAAGGGGGGGTGGCACTATATGTGAAGGAAGGACTGAAGTGTGTAAGGGAGGAAGGGGAGGAGGGTAGTACAGAGTCACTTTGGGTGCAAATCCAGGATTCCAAGAATAGGATTCTTAGAATGGGAGTGGTGTACAGGCCACCATCTCAGATGGAGGAGTTAGACAGGGAACTAGCGGGACAGATCAGGAGGACCTGCGAGAAGGGTAGTGTGGTGATTGTGGGGGACTTCAACATGCCAGGAGTGGACTGGAGCACCCCAACAACCAGGAACAGAAGGAGCAGGTACTGCTGGATGCCTTCCAGGACAGCTTCCTGCTGCAATGGTCAGTGAACCAACCAGGTTAGGGAATACCCTGGACCTTGTGCTGGCAAATGGGGACTTTGTGAGAGAACTTACAGTGGAGGAACCGCTGTCAGGAGTGACCACCACTCAGTATGGCTCACATTGGATATGGGCAAGGAAGGATGGAATCTGGCACAAGAGTGCTGGATTTCAGGAGGCCGACTTTGGGAGGATGGGGAAGGGTAAAGGGCACTGGCCAGAATTCAATCTAGTATGGATACTAACCAGAGATGGGAGCTCATAAAGCTGGGGATAGTGGAGGCAACCAAAACCTGCTGCAAAGCCCAGAGCAAGAAGGCTAGGGCTAAGAAACCGAGCTGGTTGAGCAAGGAGGTCATGGAAAGGTAAGGAGGAAAGAGCTGCCTTTAGGAAGTACAAGAAAACAGGGAGGGGAGGACAGAGAGGAGTACTTGACAGAATCAAGGAGGTGACAAGGGCAGTAAGGGAGCCAAAGCATCTACGAACTCAGGCTGGCACAAGGCATTAAGAAGGGGAGAAGGACTTTAAGTACATCAGGAGAAAAGGAGCTGTAAGGACCACATAGTAAGGATTAGGAAGGAGGGGTTGGGTGGAAGCAGGGTACGTATAAGGCGGAAGCACTAAATGAGTACTTCTGCTCAGTATTTACTAAAGAGAAGAGGGGGGACACCAAAGATGGGAGAAATGGCAGACGAGGGGGGAAGTGGTGACAGATGGGGAAATCATGGAGGGCAGAGTTCGAGAGGGTTTGAAGGCACTGAGGGTGGACAAGGCGCCAGGCCCAGATGGCATCCACCCCAGGGTACTGAAGGAGCTGGCAGAGGTCCTTGCAGGACCTTTGGCAGACCTATTTAATGCCTCACTACATTCGGGGTGTGTACCTCAGGACTGGAGGATGGCTCATGTGGTGCCCCTCCACAAAAGTGGCCCCAAGGATGAACCGGGAAACTACAGACCAGTGAGCCTCACATCCATCATGGGTAAGCTAATGGAGACTATCCTGAAGGAGAGGCTGGTGGCCCTCCTAGAGGCCAAAGGACTACAGGACAGCAGACAGCATGGCTTCATACGTGGCCGATCCTGCCAAACCAACCTGGTCGAGTTCTATGACTGGGTAACTAGGCAACTGGACAGGGGACATGCAGTGGATGTCCTGTATCTGGACTTCAGTAAGGCATGTGACTCAGTGCCACATGGAAGGCTGGGAAGGAAGTTAGTAGGCACAGGGGCAGGTGCAATGCTGGTGAGATGGGTAGGAAACTGGCTGTAGGGAAGGCAACAGAGGGTGGTGGTGGGTGGGGAGCTCTCACACCCAAGGGCAGTGACAAGCGGTGTCCCACAGGGCTCGTGTTGGGACCAGTGTTGTTTGGGATATTCATTGCAGACATATCATGGGACATCAAGAGCAAGATCAGTCTGTTTGCTGATGATACCAAGGTTGGCGGTGGTGGATGACCTAGGGGATGGCAGAGGTTGCAGGATGATCTGGCAAAGCTTGAAACCTGGTCAGACACCTGGCAACTGGGCTTTAATGCCAAAAAGTGCAAGGTGATGCATTTTGGGATGAAGAACCCAAGGAAGACTTACCAGCTAGGGGAGTGCAGCTAGCCCAGACAGAGGAGGAGAAGGATCTGGGTGTGCTCATCACAGGGTCAACGAACAACTCGGCACAGTGTAGGAAGGCAGCTGCAAAGGCCAACAAAATGCTGGGTTGTATTGCAAGGGGTATATCCTCGAGGAGGGAAGAGGTGATTCTGCCACTGTATAGGTCATTAGTTAGACCACACCTGGAGTACTGGCGTCCGTATCTGAAGAGGGACATTAAGTTACTGGAGGGAGTGCAGCGCAGGGCGACAAAGATGATCAAGAGTCTGGGGGACTTATCATACGAGAGGAGGTTGAAGGAGTTGAACATGTACTCACTGGAGGAGAGACAGGGACAGGGGGGACATGATTGAAACCTTTAAATACATGAAAGGAATAAACAAGACAGGTACAGAGGGGCTGTTCAAAGTAGGGGAGGGCCACCAGGGGCCATGATATGAGACTGGAGCGAGGAAGGTTCAGGAGGAGATGAGGAGACACTTTTATACAGAGAGGTGGTGGCTGGGTGGAATGTGTTACCTGCAGAAGTGGTATGCAGTAGAACAGTGGACTGCTTCAAATGAGGATGGGACAGGACAAGGGGGAGGGTTAATGAAGGGGAAGGGTGGAAGGGAGGGGCAGCTGCAGAATAAGGGGTGCTAGCTGCACATTCGAGCAGACTTGATAGACCTCTAGGCCTTTATCTGCTGGCAAATTTCATATGTTCGTATCTGTAGTGAGAATCTGCATTGGGCTCGGCCACTGAAAGGGAACACCTACCTCGAGGTTGACTAGATTTAACCACCATAGTAGAGAACGATGAACCACCTCCGATATCCGAATAGGCTGGTCCAGCTCGTCTACACCCTGGTCCCACTGAACCCTGAGGTGCCACTGTAGTATCCTCATGTTCAGCCATGCCAAAGGGACTGTGGCTATGGCGGCTGTCATATGCCCCAACAGTTGCAGAATTACCCTCGCTGGTACTCAGTCTGAAGTTTGCACCTTTCGGGCAACTCCTCTCAGTCATTCTGCCCTGTCTGGTAGCAGAAAGGCCATGCCTTGAATGGTGTCTAGGACCACCCCAATATACTGAAGCCTCTGGGAGGGCCAAGGATGTGACTTGGACCAATTCAGAGTGATGCCCAGAGACGGTAACATCAAGATTGTTTCTTGCAAGGCACTGTTTAGCTGGTCTGCTGACTGGGCAGAAATAAGCCAGTCGTCCAGATAGGGGTAGATAAAGTGGCCCTTTCTTCTCAGGGCCGCTGTTACCACCAACACCAGGCACTTGGTGAAGACTCTTGGCGCTGATGATAGGCCGAACGGAAGAAGCATGACTTCATAGTGCTGACCTTGAAAAAGGAAGCGCAGGAACTTCCTGTGCGAGGGCAGGATTTGATGTGCATGTATGCATCCTGCATGTCTAGGAAGCACAGCCAGTCTCCTTGGTGGATCATGGGCAATAGGCTTGCTAGGGTCACCATTCTGAACCTCCTGTATTGGAGATGTTCGTTCAGCTGACAGATCCAGAATAGGGCGGAGGTCTCCTGCTTTCTTGGGAACCAGAAAGAAATGTGAGTAGAAGACTTTGCCCTGCTGGGCAGGTGGTACCACCTGGATGGCCTTCTTCTGTAGGAGGGCCTGGAAGGGTGAGCAATGGGAAGGGATAGGAGGGTTGTCCGGAGGGCAGCTCAGAAATTCTGGGGAGTAGCCCATCTGCATCGTCTGAAGAACCCATTGGTCCAAGGTGATACTGGACCACGGCGACAGGTAGAGGGAGAATCTCCCTCCTCCCATCTCCCCCAACAGAATCGAGGGTAGGGGAGGGAAGGCAGGGAATCATGCCATATTAGGGGGATTTTGCAGGGGGGTTCGGGGCACCTTGGGGTGTTTGGGGCCCTGGGTGCCAGAAGGGACAGGGTGGCAGTATCTCTTAAAGACTCCTTTGGTCTGGGGTTACCTTTTCCCTTGCTGTCCTTAGTTTCGATGAAAAGGATGACGACGGGAAGTGGGAGGCTCTGTCTTGTATATTCTGTGCACATCAGCCACCGCCTTGCTAGAATCTTGAAGCTCAAGGATGACTTTCTCAATCTCTTGTCTGAAAAGGACAAAGCCCTGGAAAGGGGCGTCCAGGATGGCATCCTGCAAGTCCTGGCGGAATCCAGATACCCTGAGACAGGCATGTCTGCTCATGCAAACGCCTGAGGCTGCCGCTCTGACTGCCATGTCTGTCAAATCGTAGGAGCACCTGAACACGTGCTCATCTACATCCATACCCAACTGGATATATGCCATGAGCTCGTTTTTGCTGTTGGAATCCAGCTGAGCTTTTACCAGGTCCATGGTCTTCTCCCAGAGTAACTTCTGGTAAGCCACCATGTGGGCTAGGAAATTTAGGGAGCGAGAAGCACCAGTGGCAGATGTGTACACTTTCCTTCCCATGTGGTCCAGCTTTTTGGACCCAGGGTCCGGAGGCTGGACGCTCATATGCTTAGGCTGCTGAGCTCTTCCATGAGCTGCCGTGAGCACCATGGAGTCTGCTTTGGGATTCTCGCCCAAGAATGGCTCTGCATTAAGTGTTCTATACAGCCTGTCTGCCTTCCTTGGCACTGCAGACGTGGTGGCGGAGTGCTACCAGGTGAGCCTGGTAACATCTTGAAAAGGCTCTACCAAAGGTGGGATGACCAAGGGTTTGGGATCCTTGGATACCAAAAATTTTGCCAAGCAGTGCCTCTTTGGATCAAACTCCTCCATATCCCACTAGTAGAGGGCTTGCATGTGCTGCATAATGTCAAGGAACGAGGGGTTGTCCGGGGGGGGGACCTAGGCGAGGTCTCTTGGACCAGGGAGGATCGAAGATCTTCTGAAGAGGATGAGTCCCCTGCGTCTTCACCGGACGACAACGATGGCGGACGACCACTGGAAGAAGGCACCAATGACGGGTGTCTTCGTCTACCCATGGGACCAGGTGGCGGCTGGGAGCCTTCGTCAGGCACCCGACTGCCGGAGGGCGGATGAGGCACTGGAGGGGTTTCCTTTGAGGAAGGTTCCGGAGGCCTGCAGAGTAAGTCCCCTTTAACAGTGTTCCACCAATAGGTGAACAATGCACTGACATCCGCTAGGGGTACAACCGAGGGTGCAGGCATTAGGTGCGACGGACCAGATGACTGGCCTTTAGGACCCTCTGGGGTGGGCGTCCGGTCAGGAGACTCTTCAATTACAGTATCGGATTGCAGGTCTGGCTCAGTATCAGGGCAGTCTTGTCATCCGACCTGGCATCTGGCTTTGCCCGTGAATCATCGGGCGACTGATCCCCAGGAACAGGGGTAGACGCCTGATCCTTGGGGACCAACAACCTCTTATAGGCCAGTGGCACCTGGTCCTGACCAGAGGGCGAGCTACCTGGGCTTACGGGTCGTCTGTCACCCGCAGGAGATTTCCCCTTTGCAGGGGGTGGAGGCGTCCGATGCTGGACAGCTTCCTGGCATCTGGTGGAGTCGTCAGAGTGTCTCGGTTTATTGGACGAACCACTGGACTTACGGCCTGCTTCAGAAGACCTGCCTGAGGAAGACGCCTGTCCCTCTTGGGCCAACCTATGAGAAGGTTGGTGGGGTCAGTGAGCCAAGGGGATCTGGGCAGATGAACGTCCAGAAGAAGACTCTTTGCTCTTGTCTTGGGAGGAGGAGGAGGAAGTCTTCTTGGGAACAGTCCCAGAGGTGGCCAGGGACTGCACCCGCCACTACCGGAGGCCGAGGAAGAAGAAGCCTTGGTGGGGGAGGGGAGAGACTTAGGCAAGACTTCAACCTGGCCCGGCTTTCTCTCGGTGATGATGTTTCCTCCTGATGACTTCTCTTGGTTGGGGAGGGAGAGACACTCTAGCGGGGGACGAAGAACTATGTCCCGATGGAGATTTCTGCATGGCTGCCACCTGATTCTCTAGGAGATAGGCCTTCAGGGCATTGGCTCTTCTGATACGGGTCTTGCTGCTGAACTTCTGGCAGTAAAAGCAATCATCAGGCCGGTGGTCTGGGCCTAAGCAGATCAAGCAGGTCATGTGGCTGTCCTTGGCCGGGATCTGCTTCCCGCACGAACACTTTGACTTGCGCTGTGTGGAAGACAGTGAAGACATGCAAAATCGTTGAATAACTATGAAATATACTGGAATCAAACGTCTTGGGTGAGTAGGAAAAAAGCACGGTTGACTGCAAAAAATCTAGGTGTCAGTGGAGCCGAGGTAAGCAGGTCGATGGTGGAAAGGAACAGAGATGGCGCCGGGATGGCCCCTTATACCACGCCTGACGTCAGGGAGCCGACGCTTAGCCACCTCCAACGCCGGCTCTACTGGCTAGAAGATTTTTTCCATGGGGTCCCAACCCCTGGCGGTCTTAGTCCTATTGGTATTATCTGCTGCAAGAACTGCCCCCTCAAAGTAAGATCTACAGGCCAGTCAGCCTCACCGCAGTGGTGGGAAAGATCATGGAGACACTGCTGAAAGAAAGAATAGTGGCACATATGGAATCCAGTGGTGCTCAGGATCTGTGGCAACACGGATTCACAACAGGAAGGTCATGTCAAATGAATCCAATAGATGTTTTGATTGGGTGACTAGGGAACTAAATCAGGGAGGGGCGATAGACGTCGCCTACCTAGATTTCAGTAAAGCCTTCAACACCATCCCACTTAGAAGGCTGATTAACAAGATGGGTAGTCTGGGCATGGGAGACAAGATGGTGAACTGGGTTAGGAACTGGTTAACAGACAGGAGACAGAGGATGGTGGTATATGGAGTACAACATGGGGGTTACCAGTGGGGTACCACAAGGATCAGTACTAGGACCAGTCCTGTTCAATGTCTTCATCAGTGACACTGTAGAGGGACTGGAAGGAAAAGTCTGCCTGTTTGCAGATGACACCAAGATATGCAACAGGGAGGATACTCCAGAAGGGGTGCAGAAAATGAAGAGGGACCTTGAGAAGCTTGAAAGATGGTCAGAGATGTGGCAACTGAGGTGCAATGCAAAGAAGTGCAAAATAATGCACCTGGGTAGAAGGAAACCTGGGGACAGCTACAGGTTGGGGGATGACTGTCACCAAAGAGTAAAGGGACCTAGGGGTTATCATCTCTGATGATCTTAAGGTATCAAAGCAGTGTACAAAGGTGGCAGGGAAGGCCAGTTTCATGCTGGGGTGCACAGGCAGAGGTATCACTAGCAGGAGGCGGGAGGTGGTGATGCCATTATATAAAACATTGGAAAGGCCTCACCTGAAGTACTGCGTGCAGTTCTGGAGGCCACACCTTCGCAAGGACATAGACAAGGTGGAGACTATTCAGACAAGGGCAACAAAGATGGTGCAGGGCTTGTACCACAAAACATATGAGAAGAGACTAGGGGACCTCAATATGTACTCACTGGAGGAGAGGAGACAGTTGGGGGACATGACTGAACTTTAAGTACCTCAAGGGCATAAACATGGTGCAGGTGGGGGACATTTTCCAATGTAGAAAAAGTACTAGAACAAGGGGGCACAACATGAAATTAGAAGGTGCTAGATTAAGAGGTAATGTGAGGAAGTTTTTCTACACAGAAAGGGTAGTCGACGCTTGGAATAGTCTGCCACAGGAGGTAGAGGGGCAAGCACAGTGGAGGGGTTTAAAGATCAAATGCACACATATTTCATAAAAAAACAGGTTACTCACCTGTAACAGTAGTTCTAGGAGTGGTATATGTTGTTCATCCACACTCTGGCATGTCCCTTTCCCCTTTAAGGATCACCAGATGTCTTCAAGCTGACTCCTCCCACCCACCCAGGTGGTATATACCTTGGCTCCACCCCATGACGCCAGATCTTAGCCCACTGGAAGCCAGGCTGTGTGCGTCCGCAGCCGGGGAAGTCGGGTGGGTCCGTGTGGATGAACATATACCACTTCTAGAACTACTGTTACAGGTGAGTAACCTGTTTTTCTAGTATCGTGGATATGCTGTTCATCCACACTCTTTGGCAGACTCCTAGCAATTCTCTGGGAGGAGGGAGGCAAGGTGCACACCCGGAGAACTGAGGCCCCAAAACCAGCATACCGGTGTGACTCAAGGTCGATGTGGTAGTGGGTGAGGAAGGTGTTTGCTGACTTTCAGGTAGCAGCCAGACAGATTTCCTGGATAGGGATGTCCATGGAAGCAACCACCGATGCAGCGGTATGGCGGGTGGAATGAGCTCTTATCCATCTGGGAGGCTCCTTGTACGCCAACTCATAACACAGACCGACGCATGATGTAATCCATCTTGCAATAGTCCGCTTTGCTGCAGGTCTGCCAGAAGCGGCTTCAGCGTAGGTGACGAACAGCTGGCGAACCTCACCCCAAATTTCCACAGTCCTCTCCTTATAGTAGGAGAGGGCACGTCTCAGGTCCAAAGTATGGAGCCTGTACTCGGACTCCGAGATGTAATTAGGGTAGTAAACCGGCAGGGTTAAAATCTGGTTAAGATGAAACTCTGACACCATCTTCGGAAGGAATTTTGGGTGGGGGCGCAGGACAACCTTGTCCCTGTGGAAGACCAGATAAGGAGAGTCCATCAAAAGCGCCTGCAGCTCCCCCGTCCTTCTGGCAGAGGTGATAGCCACCACGAAGGCCATCTTCCATGACAAGTGTGACAAGACACACTTGTGCATTGGTTCGAATGGCCTGCCCATGAGCTTTCCCAGTACCAGCAGTATATCCCATGGAGGTGGAGGTTCATGCACCAGAGGGGATATGTGATCCAGGCCTTTAAAAAAGTGCCCGACAACTGTCTCCTGCGCCAACATTGGCTGACTGGCCCGTGCCTGGTAGGCAGAGATGGCTGACAGGTGCATCCTAAAGGTCGATGACCGTAGACCCCCTTTGGAGAGAGAGAGAGAGAGACCAAAGGTAGTCGAGAATATTAGCCATTGGACAGGATAAAGGGTCCAGGCCCTTGCCCCCGACACCAAATGGAAAACCTTTTCCATTTGAAGGCATAACATTCCCTGGTCGATTCTTTTCTGGATGCCTCAACCACTGTGTAGATATCTTCGGAAAGACCCAAAGCCTGGAACTCTAGCTGCTCAGGTACCAGGCTGTGAGGTGCAGGGATTGAAGGTCCGGATAGAATACCTTCCTCTGATTGAGTGAGATATGGTCCGGGCATGTGCAAAGCCGCTCCAGGGGCTTGCAGGAGCACCTTGTGGATCAGGGGAAATGGAGAGAAGGTGTAGAGGAGGCCTGGGGTCCACGGCCTCAAGAAGGCATCCCCCTGCAGCGAGCCCTGCTTGATTGGGGCCGGCATGAAACAGCCTCAGCTTCGTGTTTTCCTTGGAGGCAAAAAGGTCCACCATCGGTTTGCCCCAACAGGAGAACAGGCTTTAAGTTACCTCTGGATGAAGAGACTACTCGTGGGATGTCTGGCCCAAGTGGCTGAGAGCATCTGCCAGATGGTTCGAGGCTCCTGCCACATGGATGGCTAGGAGATCCAATGCCAATCGGCTCACAAAGGTCCAGATGCAGAGTGCCTCCTTGCGCAACAGATAGGAGTGCTTGCCGCCCTGTTTGTTGAGGTAGTACATGGTCGCGGTACTGTCTGTCTGGACTTGAACCACTTGACCCTGGAGCTGAGGAGCGAGAGCCGACAACGCCAGTCTGACTGCTCTGAGCTCCAACAGTTTGATGTGGCATCGGGACTCCTCGGGGGTCCAGAGCCCGTGGGCCCTTTTGTCCCCCATGTGGGCTCCCCAGCCCATGAGAGAGGTATCGGTGGTGAGAACGACCGTCGGCTCGGGGCAGACAAACGGGATCCCTTCCTGCATCCGGTCTGGGGCAGTCCACCATTGGAGAGCGTCCCACATCTTCTGGGTTACAGTGATCAGCTGGTCGAATTGACCGTGGTGCTGAGCCCACTGGGTGGCTAGCTCCCACTGGATGGGGCGCATGTGCAACCGGGCCCAACGGACCATCGAGGTGCACGCCGCCATGTAACCCAGAAGGCGCAGAAAGTCCCGGGCAGGGCGCAACTGTTCAACCAGAAATGATTGGGCAAAGGAGGAAAGAACCTCCGCTCTGTTCGTCGGGAGCCGAGCTCTGTCCCAATGAAGCTCATCACCTGAGAAGGCACGAGTTCCGATCTGGCCTTGTTGATTAAGAGGCCAAGTTGGGAGCAGGTCTGTAGGGCCAGATCCCTGGACCTCTCCACCTCCTGTTGGGTGGGACCTGCCAGAAGCCAATCATCGAGGTTGGGGTAAATTCTGACCCCCCCCCCCCAAAACGCCAGAGATGGGCCACCACCACTGCAATGCATTTGGTGAAGACCCATCAGGCCGGTGACAGGCTGAATGGCAAGGCTCGAAACTCATAAGGGTCCTTCGACCCTCAAGTGGAGGAACCACTGATGAGACGGATGGAATGGGATGTGAAAGAACACGTCCTGCAGATCCAGTGAACAAAACCATGTTTTGTTCCAAGGATGGAATGATCTGGGACAGAGCGACCATCTGAAAGGTGCGAAACCTGAGATATTAATTCAGGACGTGGAGATCTATAATGGGGCACCAGCCCCCCATCCGCTTGGGCACCAGGAGATACCTGGAGACGAAGCCTGGGTCTGCTGGAGGATCCGCCACAGGAGCTATTGCCTCCTTGAGGAGGAGCTGAGCAATGTCGTCTCAAAGAGCCGACTGGGTGTGAGCGGATATCCGTTTTTCCCGAGGGGCACAGGCTTGGCTGGGAGGGTACTGCTTGAATTGTAGACGAAGTCCCTGACCGACCACTTCAAGAACCCACCTGTCTGAAGTGACAGCGGACCAGGCAGAAAGGAAGTGGCAGAGCCAGCCCACCATGGAAGGACCAAGAGCTGTCGTGACGGGAGTAGGGGTGGCAACCACCACCCCATCACTGAGCAGACTTGGAAGAGGAAGAGACTTCAGTACCTGAACCTCTGCCTCCTTTACCGGCCTGTTAGGGTCCAGGCTTGGGCCAAGTGTGCCAAGCTTGAGCCTGCTGTTGATGCTGGTGCTGCTGTCCCCCTTGAAAGGAGGACTGTCGAGCCGCAGGGGAAGAGTGCCGAAAGGACTTCTTCTTCTTCTGCTGGTTCTTACCCGAAGAATCCTTGGCAGAAGTAGCGTCCAAGGTGGCGTTGGACTGCTCAATGCACTGAAGGTGACCGGCCACTCCTGGGCCAAACTAGTCGGACCCAAGGAAAGACACATTAGCTAGTTTGTGCTCAGTGTCCGCTGGAAAGGAGGAGAGCCTCAGCCAAGCCCTGCAATGAGAGGCAACTGCGGCAGCCATCGAGCGGGCACAAAAATCCTCAATGTCCAGTGCCATCTGGAGCTGCTGTTTGGCAACAGCACGGCTTCGGTTTCAGACCTGCTTGACCGTGGTCTGCATGTCCGTGGGGAGATGTGGCCTGGGAGGACCTCATCTAATGACCGGAGAAGGGCGTGAGAGAAGTGTGCCATGACGACGGCCTAAGGAAGAGGCCACATAAACCTTCCTAGCCAAATGGTCCAAAAACTAGGGCTCTTTATTGGGAGGTCGGTTTGTATCGGCAGAACTGCCAGTATGCCTGAACACAGAGGCGGTCACCAGGCTCTCGGCCGAAGGGTGCTCTGTGAACCCCGCTAAGGACCCCATGGGCACCGCATACTTTCGGGCCATGCGAGCAGACTGAGCTGGACAAGAGGCAGGACGTTGCCAGAGTTCAAGGGCCGGACCAACAATGGCTTTGGCCACAGTAAAGGCCTCCATCAGGGTATCCCCTCTCTTAAGGATGTCCGTAAGAGGGTACTCCGCCTTTTTCTGGATAGGCTCTAGAGGCATCCCTGTGGACTCAGAGATGAGGTGAAGGATCCCTTGGAAGGAGGAAGGACCTTCCTCCATCCCAAAGTCAACAGATGATTCATCATCCCCAGGATGAGAATGAAGTCCAGTGACGTCCGAATCTGAATACAGTGGCCTAACACCCAAATCACCCTCGACTCGCTGGGGGCGGTCTGGGGTGACCGTGACCGACAAATGTCAGGGAAGCCTGGTGTCTGGTCTGTCTTCTTTGGAAGGAGCCCCTCCCACAGGCTGCTTAGGTGGCGTTTCCACCACAATCGGTGGAGAGACCGGTTTAGGCCGAACAGGTGGTCTCGCCGGCCCCGAGGGCGGGGCAATCGAAGATTTCGGCTGCAAAGGGGTCGGTTTCATCCTAGGAGGCGAAAGCCAAGTAATGGCCAGGGTAGGAGCCGGAGAAGGCTTGTATCCAGACAAGATCAGCTGTTGCCACATGAGGTCCTCGTGTCGCCGGAGTTTCTGCCAGAGCCTCTCCTCATCCGAGGAGGACGAGGACGACTGATGGCGGCGCCTCTTTTTTGAGCGCTTATGGCTCTTTCTCGGCCTTTCAGTCGAGGGGGTTCTAGACCTCAACCAAGATTGAGCGGGCTGACTCAGTCACTTGGGGGACACCGGCGGGGCCGGTGACTCCTGGGGGCCGGAACGGATCCTCGATGGGGACACCAGCAGGCTGGGTCTAACTTTGGGAAAAACAAGGACCAGAGTCCTCTCTAAGGAGTCGGCAACAGTGGGTTGATAATTTCGACCTCGTTGACCTCATCCTCGGTCATCTGGCCCAATGGGAGGTCTGAGAAGCCAGCAGCTGAAGAAGCGATCTTGACCGAGGTCGAGACCGCATGCTCCTGGGACTGAGACCTCTCCCGGTCCCAAGAGCGCCTTTGTCGAGACAGACTTGTTCGGTTCCTTCTCCCGCTTACGGGATCAGGAGGAGTGCGAGCCCGCAGACGCCTCTCCCCTGGTGGGAAGAGACTAGCACTACTCCCGGAAGGAGCCTGAGAAGGTGGAGCCCAGGTTGAGCGGAACAAAGAAGCTCCGAGAGTCTGCAGCGTGAGCCGCTTCTTCCTTGAATGCTTGCAAGCGTTCCAATTGCTCAGCGGATCCCGCAGCTGCGGAAACTGCCCACCTAGCCTCTTTGGACTTCACCGGAGGGTTCCTCTTCTCTGGTCTCCCCAGTTTCAAATGTGCAAGATGGTCGTCCAGGACGCTGGGATGGAAGGCCAAGCAAAAACTGCAGGACGAGGTGTCATGGCCGACACCGAGGCAGTAGGCGCACGTGAGGTGGGGATCGGTACGTGACATCTTTTCGGTGCAGGGGCACTGGTGAAATGCAGGGGAAGATTTCTTTTCCATAATCGAAGATGAGATGAAACGATCGCTAACTCTAACGATACGGAGTTTCGGTAAAACCGAAGGTTTGAAAGCCAGGGCCTACAAAATGCGTGAGCATGAGGGAGGCAACCTGAATCTTCCAGCGGAAAGGAAGATCTGGCGTCATGGGGCACAGCGGAGGTATATACCACCCGGGTGGGTGGGAGAAGCCAGCTTAAAGACTTCCGGTGATCCTTAAAGGGAAAGGGACATGCCAAAGAGTATGGATTAACAACATATCCACGATCCTAGAAAGCTTGAATTCACTTGAATACAAGTCCCTGTGTCATGATTAGTGTTTACTAAAAATAGCATGCGGTTTGGTTTTGTGGTTTTCTTTAAATCAGCATCTGTTAATGTGCTCTGTAGTAACTGAAACAGTGGAGAAACAGTGAAGATGTTTCTGTCCCTGTCAGGGAGCAATGACATCATAGCTGTCCAGCCTGCTGCTTCACCAATTAAATTCCTGATTGACTGAATAAGCTGTTGCAGTTCCTAGTTAGAGCAGTCTGTTGAGCCAACTGTTTGTTCACTCAGAGTTTACTAACCCATCTGGTTTGTGTTTAGAGAGATATGCTAAATATCTATCCTTCTGTTTTCATAAAATGTTGATCATTTGGGGTTCAGTGCTGAATTTTAGTGGCATGAATGAATGTCTGAGAAATTACCTTGTCTGTATCACAGATGTCCGTTCTCGGTCATCAAAACTCTACATTCTATTCTGGCTATATAACACAGGGTTGTTTAATGGCTATAAAATAAATCTGCATTCCGTTAATTCATAGAAGCAGTGTGTCTTTGACATAGCCTCAATAAACAGGTTCACGTGAGAACAATTTTGTTTTTATGTCAGATTGACAAACATGTGTCTGCCACACTGCTTTTTCAGAAACATGTACTGCATGAACTCATAAAATTCAGTTCTTTGTGCAGTTCTGTGTGAAAACACATCATGTATGTGTATAACTAGAAATACTATATGGTATTCTAATGCCCCTGTCTCCTGCCTCTCAGTTGAAGCTGCTGCACCCCGCTTCCCTCTGTGCCCCATCCCCACAGTCAGGGTCAAGGCACATTGTTGCCCCCTTTTCCTATCTCTACAGACAGGGCTGCTGTACTCTGCAAAGCCCTAGACTCCCAGGGCCTCTGCCTTTACAGTTTGGGATGCTGCACCATGTTGCCCCAGGCCACCAAAGGTGGGGCTTTTTTTTTTTGCATTATTTCTTTATCCCCCTACGTGCTCTGGGATCTGCCACTCCTTCTGGCCGCCATGGTCTCCGACAACCCCTACTACTCCCATGAGCCTCCTTAACTCATACTGCAGCCTTCCCCAGGGTAACCTGGCATAACCCTTCACTGGGTGGGTCCCTTTCCTCCGAAGGGGAAGGCACCAGAGGCGGGCATCCAGCACACTCTATTTTGTCCCAGGGTGCTGCTGAAGCGGACATGGCTCCACTGGGAGTTTTGGAGGTGACGGCAGACCGGCAGCCGTCACCTGGCCAATCCCGGAGTGGTCTCCGCTTTTGTGGTGCTTCCCCTATTGCAACCCTCATGCAGTGCTCCTGGTCTCCACCGGGGGCCGCTACAGAGTGATGTGAGCTACTGCCCACCCCAGGAGAGGGAGAGCAGTCCTCACAGACATCCAATCCTCTTCTCCTGCTGACCCCCAGTGACCGGAGTCCATTCCCAAACCCGGGTCGCCGATGTGGTGCGAGGTAAGGCACCTGCACCTCAGCCCTCTTCGCCACCGGGCCACACTAAAAAGTGGGGCTTTTGCTGCACCCTGCTAGCCACTTCCACTGCCCCAAAAGGGCAGGGCTGCGGCACCATGTGCACCCCGTCACACAATCAGGGCTGCTGTACCCAAATTCCCCACTGTATCCTGCTCCAAAGTCAAGGTTTCTGCACCATGCTGTCCTCTGTCCCCTGACACCACTGTGTCCTGCTGCACCACAGAGCCTCTTGCCCCCACAGTTACAGTTGTTGCACTATGCTGCTCCCTGCCACCAGAGTGGGATCCTTTGGTACATTGCCCAAAACTACCCGATAGAAAATACAAAAAAATACTTTCATCTTGTGTTATTGGGTGGGGGACAGAGGGTAGCAGGGTGCAGCAGCCTAAACTGTTTGTGCAGGAGGCAGTAGGGTGCAGCACCACTGACTGTGAGGGAAACAGTGGGCAGCAGGTTGCAGCAGCCTCATATGAGAGCATCAGGGGGCTTTTGGGGTAGGGGAAAGGGGGAAGCAGAGAGCTGCTGCCTCAACTGTTGGGCAGGAGACAGGGGCACCAGGATGCCATATAGTATTTCTAGTTATACACATACACGATGTATTTTCACACAGAAACCCTCAAAAAACTGAATTTTATGAGCTCAGACAGTACATGTTCCTGAAATAGCAGAGTGTGGCAGACACAGGTTTGTCAATCTGACATGTAAACAACATTGTTATCACATGAACATATTTATTGAGGCTATATCAAAGACACACTGCTTCTATGAATTAATGGAATGTAGATTTATTTTATATCCATTAAACAACCCTGTGTAATATAGCCAGACTAGAATGCATAGTTTTGATGAAACATCTGTGATACAGACAAGGTAATAATTTCTCACAGACATTCACTCATACCCCTTCAGTTCAGCAATGAACCCCAAATGATCCACGTGTTTATGAGAACAGAATGATCTTAAGCTAATCTCTCTAAACACAAACCAGATGGGTTTGTAATAAACTTCAAGTGAAAACAATTAGCTCTACAAACTGCTCTAACTAGGAACTGCAAAAAGCTTATTCAGTCAGTCAGGGGCTTAATTGGCAAAGCAGCAGGCTGGACAGGTATGATGTCATTACTCACTGACAGGGACAGAAATATCTTCACTGTTTTCAGTTACTGCAAAGCACATTAACAGATGCTGATTTAATAATAATAATCTTTATTTATATAGCGCCTTTCAAATTGCTAAGGCGCATTAATGTATCAATTTAAATAAAACAAAAACAGGATAAGATGATAAAAGCATAATTCAGATATAAATAGAATCAATTTGGGCAGGCTTGGCGTCACAAATATGTTTTCAGGGCCTGCTTGAAACCCCCCACAGTCATGAACTCCTGTAGCTGATGGGGTAGAGAATTCCACAGGGCTGGAGCCACATACTGTATAGAAATGCACAGGCCCCTGATGACTTTAGGAACACCCTTGGAATCTCCAGCAACCCCTCGTCAGCCGAGCGGAGTGGTTGCCTGGGGCAGTAGGGGGACAGGAGCTCTATCAGGTAGTCTGGGCTCTGTCCGTGTAAGGCTTTATAAATCAGAAGCCCAACCTTGAAGGTGATCTGCCACTGAATAGGCGGCCAGTGCAGTTCACGCAGCACCGGTGTGATGCGACACATCCAAGGGTTCCCCGCCAATAACCAGGCTGCAGCATTCTGCACCAGCTGCAAGAGGCGGATATCAACCCCCGGCAGCACTAGGTACAAGGAGTTGCAGTAATCAAGGCGCGAGTTCACAGAGGTGTGGATCAGTGTAGGAAGATTGCCAAACGGAACTAGGAGCTTGACCCTGGCTATGTTCCTCAGATGATAAAAGGAAGACTTGATGAAGAATCACTCCCAGGTCCTGCACCCGTTCAGAGGCAAGAAGCGGGAGCCCCACCGAGTAAAGCCCAGTAGGCTGACCAGTCCTCAACCACTCTATCCAGCGACCCGGAGCCACAACCATCACTTCAGTCTTTCCCAAGTTCAACTTCAGCCAGCTGGAATTCATCCAATCCTGGATTTCAGTGAGGCAGTTAAATACCGAAAGCGCACTATCCTGGTCAGGTGCGAAAGACAGGTAGAGCTGGGTATCATTAGCATAACAGTGAAACCTCAGCCCATACCATCTTACAATGTCTCTGATGGGCAGCATGTACACCGCGAACAACATAGGGGACAACATCGAACCCTGAGGGACCCCACATGGCAGAGAGAATGGATCAGAGGCAAAAATCCCCACCACCCTCCCTCTGCGTTCTGCAGTGAGGAAGGACTTAAACCACCTGAGAACTGTACCAGACAGGCCACAGATGAACCTTAGGCACTCAAGTAGCACCCCATGGTCCATGATGTCAAAAGCTGAGGCGAGATGAAGAAGTACCAAGATGGAGTGGCGTGTCTGATCTCTCGTCATCAAGAGATCACTGAGCACCCGAACCAGTGCGGTCTTGGTACTATGCCTCTTATGAAAACCGGATTGGAGAGGTTCGTAGATGTCTTAGATGGTTCAATGGTTCTCCAGCTGTAGCGCCACCACCTTCTCAATCACCTTCCCCACAAAAGGAAGGTTAGAGATCGGTCTGTAGTTAGCAGGGCAGCCTGGATTCAGAGATGCTTTCTTCAGGAGAGGTGTCACCCCCGCCTCCTTCAAGGAGCTAGGGAACTCACCTGACTCAAGGGAGCACCAGACTATCCCTGCAAGGACCGGGTCAACGATGTCACAACAACCCATAATCAGGGAAGTAGGGCCCGGACCAAAACTACAGCACGTAGGGCGCATACCCTGGACAATCCACGCAACATCCTCGGACTCCAGCCGGTCAAAGGTACTCCAGGCAAAGCGAGGAAGAGTGACCGAACACCGATCACTAGCAGTCCCCACAGAGTGTGCCCGTTGGATCTCCGCCTTGATGCCGGCCACCTTGTTAGCAAAGAACAGAGCAAGCTCATCACACTTAGGCTGTGAAAAGTCTCTTTGGGACCGAAGACAGGCCGGGTTGCACAGCCTGTCCACAGTTCGAAAGAGCTGAGCTGGTCGGTTCTGAGCAGCAGCAGCAATCTCCCCGGACAGGAACTCTGCCATCTTACACATGATTGTTGATTGACAGACTTGAAGAAAACCACAAAACCAAACAGCATGATATTTTCAGGAAACACTAACGACACAGGGATGTGAATTCAAGGGACTTCAAGCTTTTTATGAAATATGTGTATCTGATCTTTAAGCATGCCTGGGACAGGCATAAGGGAAGCCTGAGAGGGTACAGAGTGATGAAAAGCCATTGATCACTTAGGGTCAGTGGCCACATACAATGCATCGGGCCTATGGGCAGACTGGATGGGCCTAGCAGTCCTTATCTGCCGACAATTTCTATGTTTCTATGATTACTCTGCAATGAGAGAGTTAACGTTTAGAAATCTTAGTATGCCACCCTGACCAGTTTGTAAACTAGCTGTCATTTAACTGAAGCATTTTATTCACTTGCAAATTAGATTTCTTTTAACCTGACAATATGTGGAACACTATCCAATCTTGAAGATGGTATACTATTGCTAGTCTTCTTCAAAACCCAATAGCGTTGTAACCTGACTGCGACACCAGTGCTGTCCAAGAACAGTCACAAACCCCAGACTGGTGACTTTTGCCTTCACAGTGAGTGAGGTAACTATACTGATGAAGTATGAAGGGAAAAAAGTATTAGATCAGTTGTACTGTATGTGACGCGCCCCAAGCCTTTTTGGATAAGGCACTCAACAAATAAAATTGCCATTACCTTGCCTATGTCAACTTCCAGGTAGCGTGTTATTCTACATTTCTATGTATAGTTCAGGCATCTCTTACAGGAGTGCCTTCTCGAGTTCTTTGGGCGACAGAACTGCAAAGCACAACCAGGACAGTTTATTTCTAAACATTCCAGGTACTCATGTATATTTATATGTACAATTACTGTGTTTCTTATGGTTATAAAAGAGTGCACTCTCCAGTTCTCTGGGCAAGTAACTGTCTGGAATGTTAAGAAATAATCCCAACTGGCTAAAAGTTATGTATTGATTTAAAATATTCACAACACCTTGTGCTGTCAAGAAAACCTAATTAGCAAAGAAAAAAGGAAAATGCATCAGTAATATGAAACAAGTGCTACTTTTAACATTTATTACAATTTTCTGTCTTTCTTTTAAATATAATTGCTGTATTCTTTTATCCCCATCTCCCCCACCCAAAATCTCCTCCCCAAACCATCTGTGTAGCCATGGCTGCACCCTTCTTCCAGTTGGGAGGGCAGGTAAGTAACTGCCTTCACAGCCAATGCTGCTCAGTTGGCCAGCAGTGGGCATAACTATCAGGCAACCTATACTCTCCCTCCTAACACCAGAACACCTCACCTCACTGATGCACCCATCTCCAGATGGCCCTAGTGTAGTTTTCCAGGATAAGCATGCAAACCCAATCTCCATGTGATAGCACAACGTACTAGTTATTGTCCCACCCTGTTTGTAGTTTTGGTACTACAAGCTCTGTAAGTTACTAGCTACCAGGAAAGATCCATTCAAGTCACCATCAGGGGCTCTCAGTAGATTCTGCCCAATAGGGATGTGGGACTCCCAGAATAAAAAGTACAGTTATGTAAGAACTTACCGTAACAGTAGATCTTCGAGAGGAGCTCTTGCAGCAGGCTATAACAATTAGGACTATGCCGCAGGCACTAGGACCCTCCGGAACATTTTTCAGCCAGCAATATACAGCAGGGACCGCCCCTTACGTCGGCCCCGCCCGTCAGCCCTAGTACAAAAAGGGGCAGACCCAGCTCCACCTCAGTTCCCCTGCCAAGGCCCACGAACAAGCCCTGACAAGAGGAGGAGATGAAGCACTCGAAGATGTAGATGAAGATCTGCACACCTCGAGGGGGAAGGCGGGTGGTAAAGTAACGCCTGCTGCAAGAGTTCCTCTCGAAGATCTACTGTTACGGTAAGTTCTTATGTAACTGTACTATCTTACTTCGAGTGGGAGCTCTTGCAGCAGGCTATAACAATTAGGACTGAATACCAAGCAGTCCCACACCAAAGAGGTAGTCGACCCTGGGAGGTGGAATATACTGACTCCAGAGGCCTAGGACAAAAGTCCCTGCAAGACAGCCAGACCAAAACCGGCACGGCGTCTGGAGACGATATCCAAGCTATAATGCTTGACAAAGGTATGCACCAATTCCAGGTAGAGGCCGCACATATGTTCCTTATAGAGACACTTCTCTGGGCGGCAAAAGAAGCAGACACTCCCCTGGTGGAGTGACCCCTGACCGGACCCGGTAGGTTGGTCACCGGTTTGCCAAAGCATTGTGGTGCAAAGGCCACAAAGAGTTGCTCCGACTGATGGTGCGTAGCCGTCCTTTTGAGGTAATGCCTCAAAGTCCCGTGGACATCCAATGTGTGAAGGAGAGCTTCCCCTCTATTAGATGGGGAAGGAAAATAGACTGGAAGGTCAACCGACTGGTTGAGGGTCAACTCCGAGACCACTTTCAGAAGAAACTTAGGATTTGTTCTGAGGGAAACCCTTTCCCTGTGGAAAACCAAATATGGCTCTTTACACATCAGAGCCTGAAGCTCAGAAACTCCTTGAGCTGAGGTAACAGCAACCAAAAAACACACCTTCCAGGAAAGATAACACAGCTCACAATCCGCTGCTGGCTCAAAGGGAGGGAGGGTGAGCTTCTCCAACACAAAAAGGAGATCCCAGGGTGGGATAGGATCCCTAATGGGAGGTCTCATATGCAAAATTCCTCTCAGAAAGGTGCAGGCTACATCCAACTGTGCTAGCGCCTTGTCTCCAATCAGAGCATGATAGGCGGAGACAGCCCACATGTGCACCTTAATAGAGGAGTAACTCAGGCCATGTTGGTACAAGGAGAGGAGGTACTGTAACGCTGAGTTCACTGGACAGGTGATGGGGTCCAAATGCTGTGACGAGGCCCATAAACAAAATGCTTCCATTTCATAGCATAGGCGGAGTGGGTGGAGGGCTTCCTCGCCAACACTAGGACTGCCGCCACCTCCGGGGAAATCCTGTATCTCTGTTGAGCTACGTCTGAAGGAGCCAAGCACGTAGATGTAAGGAACGAAGATCCGGATGGACCAGCGACCCCTGTTCCTGGGATAGCAACTGCAAACATATGGGCAGTGGAGCTGGAGGTTCTGTGGATAACCACTGCAGGAGTGGGAACCAAATTTGCCGAGGCCATCTGGGGGCTACTAGAATCATTCGAGCCCCTTCTGCATGTAACTTCAGTAGAACTCTCTGAATGAGAGGGAAGGGCAGGAAGGCATAGAGAAACCTCCCTGCCCAGCAAAGGGATAACTCATCTGGCCAGAAAACTCCAGGTGCGTGCTTTCGTGAGCAAAAAATTGGCAGTTTGGCGTTGCGTGGTGACACAAAGAAGTCCAGCTCTGGATGACCCCACTTGTCGAAGAGCTGATCTGCTACGGACTGTAGCAGCTCCCACTGGTGCACTCTGGAACGAGACCTGCTTAAGCTGTCGGCCAGATTGTTCAGGACGCCTGGAACGTGCACTGCGGACAGCAGAATGTGCCGCTGCCCAGCCCAGTGCCAGACTCTCATCACCTCCCTGCAAAGGAGATACGAATCAGTATCCCCCTTGCTTGTTGATGTAGAAGATGACTGCCATATTGTCTGTCTGAATTATAAGACAGCCCGGCACCAGGTCCTCTTGAAAGACCTGTAAGGCATAGAGAATCGCTCACATCTCCAATACACTGATATGGAGAGATTGCTCCTTGGGTGTCCAAACCCCTTGCATTTGATGAGCATCCAGGTGCGCTCCCCATCCCAGATCCGATGCATCTGTCGTAAGAGTCTGACCTGGTGGCTCCAAACGAAACCTGACCCCTTTCTCCAAATTCCAGGGGTCTATCTGCCAAAGCAAAATTCTCCTGACTGGCTCGGTGATCCTGACCAAAAAGTCTAGATCGTCATAGCCCTGGTCCCACTGTACCCTGAGCATCCACTGTGGGACCCACATGTGGAGGTGGGCCAGAGGAGTGACTGGAATGGCCGCCGCCGTGTGCCCCAGTAGCCTGAGGAAGTTCCGTGCTGGAACTTGAAGAGTTACTGAGATCCATTTGGCAATCTCTCGCAGGCGATCACCCCTGTCTGGGGGTAGGAAAGCCATGCACTGGATAGAATCCAGGACCGCTCCAATGAAGACGAGTCTTTGACTGGGCTCAGGGAACGATTTCCAAAGGTTCAGGGTGATCCCCAGCTCTCAGAACGGAGTATAGGTGTCTCCGAGAGCGTGAAATAGGCTTGACCTGGATGGGGCTGTAAGCAGCCAATCGTCGAGGTAAGGGAAAACGTAGAGCCCCATGCGCCTTAGAGCCGCAGCCACCACTGCCAAGAATTTTGTAAAGACTCGTGGAGCAGAGGAGAGGCCAAACGGAAGAACTCTGAATTGGTAGTGCTCCCCCTTTGAAGTTGAACCTCAGAAACTACCGGTGTGGAGATAAGACCCCGATATGCATATATGCATCTTGCATGTCTAGGGAGCAGAGCCAGTCTCCTTGGTACAGCAGGGGGAGTAGCCCTGGACAGGTCACCATCCTGAACTTTTTGTACTCTATAAAGAGATTGAGAGAGCTGAGGTCCAGAATGGGACGAAGGTTCCCTGTCTTTTTCGGGACCAGGAAGAAATGAGAATAAAACCCTTTTCCCCGCTGATGCAAGGGGACTACCTCTATTGCCTTTTTCTGCAAGAGAGCCCAAATTTCTCCTTCTAGAAGTGGGATGTGAGAAGGAGGATATTGGGAATACTTTGTCGGAGCAGTTGGAGGGAACTCTGTGAACTCTAGTTTGTGTCCTCTCCTGACATTATCCAGGACCCATTGGTCCGCAGTTATCGATCTCCACCCTTCAAGATGAAGGGAGAAGCGGCCCCCAACCGTGTCCCCAGAGTCTTCCCTTGGGGGGGGCACAAGGGAGTCATTGGGCTGAGCCGAGCATGGGCAGAGAGGCCTGGAAGGACTTGGCCCATGGTTAGGAGCGCCTCCAGGTTGCTGGTTACTGGCTCTCCTACGAAAGCCGCCTCTCTGACCCTGCTAATTACCATGGGCTTGACCACCTGAGGGCTTGCGAAATGGCAGTTTCCATCACTAGTCACCGCGGTACATTTAGTGGACCGACCAGATGGACTTGCCCGACTCCTGGAGACGAGAAATCAAAGCTACTGTCTCTTGCCCAAACAACACGGTACCCTGGAATGGCAAATCCCTGATACCAGACTGCAGATCCTGGTGAAAACCCAAAACTCGCAACCAGGCGTGGCGCTGAAGGCGCACCCCGGAAGCGGCTGCCCTGACTGCCGCATCTGCAGTATCGTATGAGGCTCTCAGGACATGAGAACCTACGTCAGAGCCCAATTTAACAATGTCCAGAAGTTCCACCTTCTGCTCGGAATCTGACATGGCTCTCAGTAGCTCTTGTCCCCACTCACACTGTGCATTTTGGTACTGGACCATATGCATCAGGAAGTTACGGGACCGTATGGAGCAGGTGGAGGCAAGAGTAAACTTCCTTGCCCACCTGGTCCAAATACCGAGACTCCGTAACGGAAGGCTGTGAGCTAAGGTGCTTCGGCTGCCTGCACTTGACATGGGCAGCTGTGATGACCGAAGAGGCCGCCTGAGGGTTCTCTGCTAAAAAGGCTTCTGCCCTCGGGGCCTTATACAGCCTGTCTGATTTTTTTGGAACAGCTGGAATGGAAGCCGGACGCTTCCAGGTAGTCTGAGTCAGGTCCTGAGAAGTGTCCACTAAAGGAGGGACCACCAATGGTTTCAGCTCCTTTTGCCTCAGGTATTTGGCCAACCTTTGGCGTGCCGGATCCAAGTCCTCCGTTTCCCACTCATTGGAGGCCTGGATATGCCTCACGACGTCCATAAAGGTCGGATCGTCTGGAAGTGAGCGAGGCTGGTCATTCTCTCTCAGGGACTGCTCCAAGTCAAGAGAGGAAGAAGATGTCGATGAACAAGAGGGAGATTGACTACTAGGTCTGGAATAGTCAGATCTCTCCTTATGACCAGACTCCCTCTGTTGTCTGTAGCTGGTGGACCGACGTCGGTCCAAAGACCGACTCCGGTCCCGAGACCAGCGACGGGGCAAAGACCGACGTCTGTCAGAGGACCAACGTCGGGAGTGCTCTCGTCTAGGAGAATGAGAAGGGCTGCGAGTGAGAGACCTGGACCGGCGATGGTCTCCAAAGTCTTTGGAGCGCTGGCAGTGGCCTTTGGACCGGGCGCGGGAATGAGCTCTGGATGGAGGTGCAGGCGGCCGCTCTGGGGACTTCCTTGGGGAAGGCTCACCTCCAGGCTGTGGTTTGCCCGCCAGGTCCGTACCGTGTCTGGCTGGCGACGGGAGGTCCGCCTGACCTGTCCCGATCAAAGGAGAACAACTCCTGCAGCTCGTCCTTCGAGAAAACCTCTGCAGCGTGGCCCGGAAAGGGAGTATCCGGGTCGCTGGCCCACGAAGGAGAGCCCTCTTGGGAGCCCAGGGAGGAGGAGGACTTGGGAGACGGGGACGTTGGCTCTTCCATGGCCGCGCCCGCACCCTTTGCCCCTTCAACCAGCGTCGGTGGTGGGACTGACGACGGGGTGCCGCCAGCTGGCGCCGGAGAGTCCTTTGGCTCCGGAGGCACGCCTTTAGCAGGCGGCGCCAGTGCCTTGGGAGGTGGGGCTGAAGCTTTTACTTCCAAGGGCTTGGTGGTAACCCTTAGCGGGGTTATGCAGCAAGCGCCGGCTTCTCCCCCAATGGGCCAGCCTTGGCCTTAGAAGATTTCGGATGCTCGCCTGAGCCCGGGAAAACACGGGCCTTCTTAGGAGAGGGCCATAAGCGAGAATGGGACCGCAACCAGGACTGGTGCCGGGACCGACTACGGTCTTTCCCATGGCGCTTGGTCTTCTCCTTGCGCTTCCCCTCCGAGGAGTGCAGATCCATCTTCTTTTCCAAAAGGAACGCCTTCAGGGCCTTGAGACGTCGGATCCGGGTCCGGTTGGTGAACGCCTGGCAAGCTGAGCAGGCCACGGTGTCGTGGTCCGGCCCGAGGTAAAAGACGCAGTGCTTGTGCCCATCCTTAGCAAGGATCTGCTTCCCACAGTCGCACTTGTTCTGATGTGGCTCTGGAGAGACCGACGACGGCGAAGACATCTGTCGAGAACTTTAGAAAAACCAACGAAAACGGTACAAAAATGGGTTGAAAAATAGTTACTTAGTTTTTCTGGCAAGCTGAAATGAAGGTTTCTTCTCACGTGCGTGGGACGTGGCGGGAAAAGAACTGAGGTGGAGCTGGGTCCACCCCCTTTTGTACCAGGGATGACATCGGGCGGGGCCGACGTCGGGGGCAGTCCCTGCTGTATACTGCTGGCTGAAAAGTTTTCCGGAGGGTCCTAGTGCCTGCGGCATAGTCCTAATTGTTATAGCCTGCTGCAAGAGCTCCCACCCGAAGTAAGATCTGGGGGTCCTGAATGAAATTCCTTAAGTCCAGCACTGTTCCTGTACAGCTGCATTAGTGCAGCCTACTGCAGTGCAGATGGGTGCCAGACAGTTGATTTTTCATCCAGATGCATGTGACAGTGCTGAACCCTGTCCCATTTGTTAAACAGAGAAGCGTAAAAGCAAGAATCTGTTCTGTCCTGTCCTATTTCTGCCATTTCTCGGTCTACTTGTCTGACTGCACAGTCATATCTTTTTCTGAGGAACTTAGTAACTGGCCACTCCAATAGGTCCTACACTCCCCCCACCCTCCAGCTATCTTCCTTCCTTCAAGTGCTAAGTCTAAGTCTACTCTTTTTTTCCTCCCTTGCTTCTCTGTGGCTAAAATATATGGGAGTCTTTAGGTGAAACGGAGATCCCATGGTTTGCAAATGTATATAGCTAGTTTTTTTTTTTAACTTTATCCGCCGTGGCAGGTCACTGCTATCCTCTGCCAACCTACCGGACTCCGGCGCCTTTGGGAACTTACCTGCACTATGCGCGTCTTGGCAGAACTCCCGAGCCAGGCCGGAGGCTTCATCGTGTGGTGACTCCCCCCCCCTGATGTTTCCACCATTTTCTCCCCTCCCTAGCTACCTGGGACCCTGGAAGCGGCAACGCATGTGTGTGGAGGTGCGCATGCGCACCACAGCTCCAGTCTACAGCTCCTTCCACCCTTCCCGGACTTGCGCCCACACTTTTCGGAGGTGGCACTGCTACCCAGCCTCCACTGGAGGGCAGCTAAGCAACGAGAGGCCTTCCTGAACTCTCCCGAGGTGGAGAGCTGCCAGCTACTCAGCACCCTCTCCCTCCCCACAACCCAAGCTCGTTCCTGAACCCAGGTCGCCGGCATGGTGGAAGGTGTGGCATCCAGCACCTCAGCCCTCTACGCCACCAGGCCGACCTAGTTATGTTTTTTGAAATGTACTGCATAGGGCTACTTGGGAAATTAGAAAAGGCAGAAATCTGCAACACTGAGAGCTGACCCTGAGGAACCTTTCAATCTCCACAACCTTGTTAACAGAATTCACAATAGACGATCAGCCCCAGACAGAATGTTCTGTATCTTAACAGGGGCAGGATGCAGAGTTAAAACTGCCAGGCAAAGGCACCTTATAACAAAGGAGAGTAAGGTTTGGAGTTTCCAGATTTAGATTTGGAGATGCACTCAGAAGGAGGACTTCTGTTTGGACTTCCTGTACTGAAAAGCCATCCTGTATAAAACTCTTATTTTTTTATTTTATTGTTATTGATGATAATAAAGTGCTACTTGCAAATTTTATAACTTCTCCTGGCCTGCCTATGCTTCCTGACCTTTGCATCCACAACAATACGTCAACAGCGCATCGCATGGTTACAGTAAACTGTCGGACACTGGGCCCTGACGTGCCGCCAGAGCATTAATACCTCAGGGCCCCAATTCCCTGACAGCCCTGCCTACTGCATTATTTATGTTAAATTAAATTAAAGACCTACAGCTACAGAGGAGCAGCGCAAGAGAATACAGGAGACCTAGATAATAGAAAACAATGCTCAGCTGGCGCCAACGACAAGCAGGAGCAGCGGTCACGAACAGCATAATCTGACAAAACAGACTGCTCTATACAAAAAATAAGAGAAAGGCACTTAAAATAGTGCTGCAGAGTGATTATTAAAGAATGTAAAGAATTACTCTGCAGCACTAATTTAAGTGCCTTCCTCTTATTTTGTCTATAGTGCCATCAAAAGAAACATCAAATCAAAGGACCAAAATGTCTTACTTACTCTGTACAGAGTGTGTGTGTGGCCGCACTTAGATTTTGCCAGCCTTGTGTGGTGTTCCTATCAAAGGAAACATACAGACAAAACAGAAAAAGGCCAGAGACAAAACAAATCTGATCTATTAATGAATTAACATGTGACAACAGAGCACCACACCTTAACTAGATGACCTTTGAACAACGCAGACTGAGGGGAGATCTACTTTTGCCTTACGACATAATGCAGGACCCTTATCTGCTAGCAGAACTGAATACATCATTTAAACAAACTGATGTATGTACTAGGGGTCACCTTCCGCAACTGTAACCCCTCCTCGGGGGCTTACCTTAATTGCCCTTTGTCCCTTTGGATCTCCCGTTTCCTCCTGCTGCCTGCCAGCACCCCGCTCTCTCTTCCCCATGTCACCGCCACGGCCCGAGTTTGTGTGTGCCCCATGGTCTTCCCCGAGCCACCCTGTAGTTTATTTCAGCCCATTTCGGGCTTAAATGCAAAGCATGATCTCGCGCTATGGAAAGTGCACCGCAGTGCAAGTGGAGATTGCGTAGGCACAAGCGGTGCCTTTGATCGTCCGACTGCAAACCCAGCGGTCAGCACAAAAGTGATTTTGCAGTCCCGGCATCTCTCCTCAGTCACATGAGGGCCAGTGACCCGAATACTGTGGCGGAGGAGCCGCATGGGGGGAGAAATTGAAGGAGTTTACCTCGTGGCTTAAGATGGGTCCAGTAATATGCATGAGCCCTACATAAATATTAATGAGGTGTTGCTGCCGCCTAGGAGGTCAGAGTTACAGCGGTAGCAACTCTAAATCTACTGAGCACAAACATAAATCTGGGCTTACTTAAAAGAGCACTAAAGCAGCTACATTTCTGTGGGGGAATGGTGAAATAAAAGTGTACTGTCTTGGCTGCACCAGAACTCCAAAGTGGGGACAGTGTGTAATCTGCTTGGGGACTGTATATGCAGCCACATTTTGGGAGTGCATCAGCCAATCACAAGCCTGGATTTCAGCCAGAGGACACAGATGCCATAACTGGAGGTTTGTGGGGGATAATTAGGGACAAATCCCTGGTGCCAAAGTTCCAGCCAATTAAAAGGCTAAGACTGACAGCTTGAGCAGCCAATCGGAACTCTGGAACGCTGCCCTTTGTTGAGAGGGACTGTTCTGAATTGAGCTCAGTTGGGACTTCAGCTCGAGACTTAGAGGGGAGAGGAGCCAGTACGGCTCTGTGCTGCCTTTTCACAGGGAAGGCCCTGTGAGAAATCCTCCAGTCCAAAGGGTGATTGGAACTTGGAACTGCCTGCCAGCAGACCAGAGAAGGTTCTTCAGCAAATGGCTGAGAAAGAAACTGACCAGAAACAGTTTAAAAAAAGAGTTTGCTGCTTCTTCAGTCACACTGTTGTGGTCTACCTCATGGATGAGAAAGATGGTCCAGGGACTCCTATCTTAATTCAGGAGTCTTCCGAGAGACCAGAGAACTTTTTCTAAACACCAGCTGGAGGTTTCAGGGGCAGGGGCTGCGGTCACCTGTGGGAAAGGCCGTGAAGAGAAGATGCAGTCACCGGTGGGAAGGCTATGAAGACATCGACCTTCATTCCCCATTCTGGGTACAGTGAGTAATCTAAGGGCAACTCCATGCAACAAATGTTAAAATCTTTGTGGTACCATCTGATTGCTTTCATTTACATTACAAGAGTGTCAATAGACTGAGCCATCCGGCTCGGATTACAATTAAAAAGTACAGTCAATGTGGTTTCTGCTAATCTGTTCTTTCTCTCCAAGGGCCCCAACTACAGCTGCAACCCCGGCCACCCAAGGCATCGAGTAGGCCTGCCCACTTAATCATCCTGGGTGCCCAGTGCATGATAAATACAGGTTACTCACCTGTAACAGTAGTTCTAGGAGTGGTATATGTTGTTCATCTATACTCTTTGGCATCCCCCTTCCACTTTAAATCTCACCGGAAGTCTTCAAGCTGGCTCCTCCCACCCACATGGTACATACCTCAGCTCCGCCCCATGACGCCAGATCTTAGCCCGCTGGAAGCCAGGTTGTGTGTGTCCGCAGCTGGAGAGGTCGGGTGGGTCCGTGTGGATGAACAACATATACCACTCCTAGAACTACTTTTACAAGTGAGTAATCTGTTTTTCTAGGAGCGTGAATATGTTGTTCATCCACACTCTTTGGCAGACTCCTAGCAGTTCTTCGGGGGGGAGGGAAGCAAGGCACACACCCCCCCTACTTACGGAACAGAGATTAGAGAACTGAGGCCCCAAAACCAGCATCCTGGCGTGACTCAAGGTCAATGTGGTAGTGGGTGATGAAGGTGTTTGCTGACTTCCAGGTAGCAGCCCAACAGATTTCCTGGATAGGGATGTCCCTGGAAGCAGCCACCGATGCAGCAGTATGGCAGGTAGAATGAGCTCTTATCCCTCTGGGAGGCTCCTTGCCCGCCAACTCATCATAGCACAGACCTATGCATGATATAATCCATCTTGCAACAGTCCGCTTTGCTGCAGGTCTGCCAGAAGCGGCTTCAGCATAGGTGACAAACAGCTGGCAAACCTCTCTCTGAATTTCCACCGTCCTCTCCTTATAATAGGAGAGAGCATGTCTCAGGTCCAAAGTATGGAGCCTATACTCGGCCTCCAAAGTGTAATTAGGGTAGTATACCGACAGAGTTAACACCTGGTTAAGGTGAAACTCTGACACCACCTTCGGAAAGAATTTCGGGTGGGGGCATAAGACAACCTTGTCCCTGTGGAAGACCAGATAAGGGGAGTCCACCGAAAGCACCTGGAGCTCCCCTGTCCTTCTAGCAGACATGATAGCCACCAGGAAGGCTGTCTTCCATGACAAGTGTGACAAGGCACACTTGTGCATTGGTTCGAATGGCTTGCCCATGAGCTTTGCCAGTACCAGCAGTAGATCCCACAGAGGAGGAGGTTCACACACACCGGAGGGGATATGTGATCCAGGCCTTTGAAAAAGCGAACGACCACTGTCTCCTGCGCCGTCTGCTGACCGGCTCGTGCCCGGTAAGCAGAGATGGCTGCCAGGTGCACCCTAAGGGTCGATGACCAAAGCCCCCCTATGGAGAGGGACCAAAAGTAGTAGAGAATGTTAGCCACTGGACAGGACAGAGGGTCCAGGTCCTTGCCCTGACACCAAATGGAAAAACGTTTCCATTTGAAGGCATGACATTTCCTGCTTGATTCCTTTCTGGATGCCTCCACCATGGTGTAGACATCTTCAGAAAGACCCAAAGCCTGGAACTCTAGCCGCTCAGGTACCAGGCTGTGAGGTGCAGGGATTGAAGGTCCAGATGGAAAACCTTCCCCTGATTGAGTGATATCAGGTCCGGGCATGCTGGAAGCCACTCCAGCAGCCTGCAGCTGAGGCCAAGGAGATCTGGACACCAAGACTGGCACGGCCAGTCTGGAGCTACCAGGATCACCTTCACTTTGTCCCTCCTCACCTTGAGGAGCACCTTGTGGATCAAGGGAAATGGAGGGAAGGCAGAGAGGAGGCCTGGGGTCCACGGCCTCGAGAAGGCATCTCCCTGCAGCGAGCCCTGCTGAGGGGGGCGGGCATGAAACAGCCTCAGCTTGGTGTTTTCCCTGGAGGCAAACAGGTCCACCATCGGTTTGCCCCAGTGGAAGAACAGGCTTTAAGCTACCTCTGAATGGAGAGACCACTCGTGGGATGTCTGGCCTAAGTGGCTGAGAGCATTCGCCCGATGATTCAAGGCTCCTGCCACATGGATGGCTAGGAGATCTGCCTCTAATCGGCTCATGAGGGTCCAGATGCGGAGTGCCTCCCTGCACAGCAGACGGGAGTGCATGCCGCCCTGTTTGTTGAGGCAGTACATGGTCATGGCATTGTCCATCTGGACTTGAACCACTTGACCCTGTAGCTGAGGAGCAAAAGTTGACAGTGCCAGTCTGACTGCTCTAAGCTCCAACAGGCTTATGTGGCATCGGGACTGCTCAGGGGTCCAGAGCCCATGGGCCCTTCTGTCCCCCATGTGGGTTCCTCTGCCCATGAGAGAAGCATCGATTGTGAGGACGACCGTCAGCTCGGGGAGGACAAATGGGATCCCTTCCTGCAACTGGTCTGGGGTGGTCCACCATTGGAGAGCGTCCCACATCATCTGGGTTACAGTGATAAGCTGATCGAAATGACTGTGGCACTGAGTCCACTGGGCAGCCAGCTCCCACTGGAGGGGGCGCATGTGCAACCGGGCCCAATGGACCACTGAGGTTACACCGCCATGTAACCCAGAAGGCGCAGAAAGTCCCAGGCAGGGCGCAATTGCCCAACCAGAAATGTTTGGGCAAAGGAGGAAAGAACCTCCACCCTGTCCACCGGGAGTGGAATTCTGGCTTGATAAGAGTCGAGCTCTGCCCCAACGAAGCCCATTACCTTCGGAAGTATGAGTTCTGACTTGGCCTCATTGATCAGGAGGCCGAGTTGGGAGTAGGTCTGGAGGGCCAGGTCCCAGGCCCTCTCCACCTCCTGTTGGGCAGAACCTGCTAGGAGCCAATCGTTGAGGTAAGGATAAATCTTGCCCCCCCTCCGCCCCCCGACGCCTGAGATGGGCCGCCAACACTGCAATGCATTTGGTGAAGACCCGTGGGGCCAATGACCGGCCGAACGGCATGGCTTGGAACTCGTACAGGGTCCCTTCAACCCTAAAACGGAGGAACCGCTGATGGGATTGACTGAACACGTCCTGCAGATCCAGTGAACAGAACCACATGTTTCACTCCAAGGATGGTATGATCTGGGACAGAGTGACCATCCGAAAGGTGCGTGACCCGAGATATTGATTCAGGTTGTGCAGATGTAGAATGGGGCACCAGGAAGTACCTGGAGACAAAGCCTGGGTCTGCTGGAGGATCTGCCACTGGAGCTACTGCCTCCTTGAGGAGGAACCGAGCAATGTCTTGGAGAGCCGACTGGGTCTGAGTGGATACTCTTTCCTCCCAAGGGGTGCGGGCTCGGCTTGGGGGGTACTGCTCGAATTCCAGAGGCAGTCCCCCACTGACCACTTCGAGAACCCACCTGTCCGACGTGACAATGGACCAGGCGGAAAGGAAGTGGCGAAGCCGGCCACCCCATGGGAGGACCCAGAGCTGAGGTGACGGGAGAGGGGTTGACAGACCCCGCCCTGTCACTGAGAAGGCTTGGAGGAGGAAGAGGCTCCAGGACCTGAACCTCGGCCACCTTTACGGGCCTGTTGGGGTCCGGCCTTGGGCTGGGGGTGCCAAGCCTGAGCCTGCTGCTGCTGGTGCTGCCCTGAGCCGCAGGGGAAGAATGCCACAAAAAGGCTGCTTTTTCTTCTGCTGGTTCTTGCCCGAAGAACCCCTGGCAGAAGTGGCGTTCAAGGTGGCACTGGACTGCTCAATGCGCTGAAGGTGACCAGCCATTCCTGGGCCGAACAAGTCGGTCCTGAGGAGGGCACATCAGCTAGGTTGTGCTGTGTATCTGACGGAAAAGAGGAGAGCCTCAGCCAAGCCCTGCGACGAGAGGCAACTGCAGCGGCCACCGAACGGGCACAAGAATCCCCAATGTCCAGGGCCGTCTGAAGCTGCTGTTTGCTAACCGCTCGACCCTGATCACAGACCTGCTTCACTGTGGTCTGCATGTCCACAGGGAGATGTGGGAAGACTTCATCCAGCAACCCTAAAAGGGCGTGAGAGAAGTGTGCCTTGATGACGGCCGAACCTGCCTGACGAAGGCCAAGGAGGAAGCCGCACAGACCTTCCTGGCCGAATGGTCCAAAAGCTTGGACTCTTTATTGGGGGGTCAGTCAGTGTCGGCAGAACTGCCAGTATGCCTGAACACAGAGGCGGTCACCAGGCTCTCGGCCAAAGGGTGCTCTCTGAACCCCGCAAGGGGACCCCATGGGCACCGCATACTTACTAACACACTAAAATGCCATCAGAATAGGCCTAACGGTCTTTTGTGTCTGCTCGTTTGGTCAGCCCCCACCCTGGGTGCTGACCTTGCTGTCCCCCTCGCCTTCTCTGGCTTCTCCCTTCCCAGTTCCGGATAGTCTTGCTGCATTGGATTTTGCTTCCAGAACCCTTCCCCTGTACCTGTCCCACCCCCTCTTGAACCCCTCCACTGTCTCTGCCTCCACCAGCCCCCTAGGTAGTGCATTCCATGGCTCCACCACCCTCTCAATGAAGTAGCACCTCCTCCTTTCTCCCCTGAATCTTCCCCCCTCCAGCTTCCACCCATGCCCTCTAGTGGCCCCTTCCTCCTTCCTTTGAAGCACCCTAACTGTTCCTCCCCTATTTACCCTCTTCATGTACCTGAAGACCTCTATCATGTCCCCCCGGTCCCTTCTCTCTTCCAATGTGTACATATTTAGCTCTTGAGCCTCTCCTCATAGATCCTATCCCCAAGCCCCAAATCATTTTGTTGCCCTCCTCTGGACCCTCTCCAGGAGGTTAATGTCCCTCTTAAGTGTGGCCTCCAAACCGCACGCAGTACTCCAGGTGCGGCCTCACCAAGCAGTTATACAGAGGGAGTATCACTTCCTCCTTCTGGGGTGATCCCCCAGCGATGCATCCCAGCATCCTGTTGGCCTTGGCTGCTGCCTCCCACAAGTCTCAGAGTTGTTCATCTTGACATCCACCACCACCCCCAGGTCCCTCTCAGCCATTGAGACTTGTAGTATTCCCCATTCCCCCAGGGTGTACACTTGGCCTGGGTTTCTGGCCCCCAGGTGGAGTACCTTGCATTTCCCTGCATTGAACCTCAGCTTCCACTTTCTAGACCATCTTTCCAGAGCCTCCAGGTCCCCCTGCAGGGCCACCCCCCTCCTCCCCATCCACCACCGCCCCCAAAAAATCTTTCACCCCAGATGGGACTCGAACCCACAATCCCTGGCTTAGGAGGCCAGTGCCTTATCCATTAGGCCACTGGGGCTGAATCATTACCCGTAATCATTACTTACGGGTCATGCGGGCAGACGGAGCTGGACAAAAGGCAAGGTGCTGCCAGAGTTCTAAGACTGGGCCAACAATGGCCTCGGCCACAGGAAAGGCCTCCGTAGGGGGTATCCTCTCTCTTAAGGATGTCCGTAAGAGAGTACTCCCTTTTTCTGGATTGGCTCCAGGAGCATCCCTCTAGATTCAGAGATGATGCGAAGAATCCCTTGCAAAGACGAGGGACCTTCCTCCATCTCCAAGCCAATGGTTGATTCATCATCCCCTGGATGAGAATGCAAACCAGTGATGTCCAAATACGAGGAATTCGGGTATAACGGCCGACCACCCAGGTCACCTTCGACCCACTGAGGGCTGTCTGGGTAACTGTGACCAACAACTACCAGAGAAGCCTAGTGTCTGTTCTATCTTCCTTGGAAGGAGCCCCTCCAACAGGCTGTTTGGGCAGTGGTTCCACCACAATCAGTGGAGATACCATTTTGAGCCGAGCTGGTGGTTTTGCCAGCTCCACAGGCTGTGGAACCGATTTAATCGGCTCCGAAGGTGTCTGCTTCGGCCTAGGAGGCGAAAGCCAGGTAATGGCCGGTGTGGAAACCGGAGTTGGCTTGTGTGTCCAGTCAAAATTAGCTGTTGCCACATGAGGCCCTCGTAGCGCTGAGTCTCCACCAGAGCCTCTGACAAACCGATGATGCTACTTTTTAGAGCATTTATGGCTCTTCCTCGCCTGTTGGTTGAGGGGTCCCGGAGACCCGATCGAGATTGGATGGGCCGACTCAGTCGCTCGGGAGACACCGAGGACCGATGATTTCCCGGAATCAGGATCCACTGGTTAAATGGAGACCAGCAGGTTGGGTCTTGTCATCTGGAAACACCAGATTAGGCATTCGATCGAGGATTCATCCACCGGAGTTCAAAATCGATCGATCACTATTTCAACATCGTCAATCGATAATTCGGTCGACTGACCTGACGGCACAGCCGAAAAGCCAGCTGCCGAAGAAGTGATCTCGACCGAGGTAGAGACCACATGTTCCTGGGATCGAGATCTCTCCTGCTCCCAAGACTGTCTCAGTCGAAACAAAGACGATCCTGGGTCCTTCTCCCGCTTATGGGATCGAGAGGCGTGCAAGCCCTCAGGCGCCTCTCCCTTGGTTGGGAGAGACTGGCACAACTCTCGGAAGGAACCCAAGGTGGTGAAGCCCAGGTTAAGCAGAACGAAGAAGCTCCAAGAAGTCTCTGCAGCACGAGCCGCTTCCTCAAACCCTTGCACGCCAATTGTCGACGGATCCCACAGTCAAGGAAACCACCCACCGAGCTCTTCGGATTTCACAGGAGGGTTCCTCTTCTCCGCCTCCACAGTTTCAGGCGCAAGATGGTTGTCAAGGACGCTGGGATGAAAGGCAGACATATCAGATTTCGAGGTGTCATGGTTGACACCGAGGCAACAGACGACGCTGTGTGGGGATCGGTGCGACATCTTCTGGCCTGCAAGGGCACCAACGAATCCGAGGGAAGACTTGTCCTCCATAATTGAAGCAGCAAACTTGCAACAGCTAACACTAACAATGCAAATTTTTGAATAACAAGGTTTGAAAGCCAGGGCCTACTAGATGCGAGCATGAGGGAGGCAACCTGAATCTTCCAACGAAAGGAAGAACTGGCTTCATGGGGTGCAGCCAAGGTATATACCACCCGGGTGGGTGGGAGAAGCCAGCTTGAAGACTTCTGGTGAGATTTAAAGTGGAAGGGGACATGCCAAAAAGTGTGGATGAACAACATATCCACGCTCCAGAAACTGTAGTTACAGGTTATTCAAGCTAAATGCTCAAGCTACCAGATCGTTTGATTCTGGCCTTCCCCTGTCATTTTCCCCAAATAAACCACCCGAGTGTTTCATGTTACGACTGTGTATGAGCATATTATTACTTGGTTTGCAGTGATAAGATACATGCCAAGTACTGTTACAGTGTATGTCTGCTTGGAAACTCATGGGGAGTACTGGGTGAAAGTCAGATCCAGACCCTGTGGGTAAGTGCACCGAGAGTGAGCATATAATTAATGGTCAAACTGTTTGGTATTTCATTTTTTTTTTTGTCAATTCTCTTTCTCCTCCAGACCGGAACTCTCTCAGGCTACCTCACTTGCCTGCTGGTTCCCGCCATCTTCAAAGTGGGTATGATTCCCAGGACATATTGGGGGCTGCAGCCCCGAGGAGATGGGCAGTGGCGAGGAACCAGTGTTGGGCACGTGCAGTGGCACTGAGGAGCCAACACCTATCTGGCTGAGGGGCCTCTGCACGTCCTTTCCCTCCCCCTTTCCCCATGCTTGGTGCACGTCCCGACATTGCAGCGCACAGCAACACTGCCAGCATCAGGCCATGCTGTCTATGTGCTGTCCAGCCTCTGCAACGCCCTGGTCTCCACCAGGTGCCGCTGGAGCACCGGACGTCCCCAGTACCCTCCCCAGGAAAGGAGAGCAGCCCAGTGGGCGCTCAATCCAATCCCTCCCCTGTTGACCCCTCGGCACCGAAGTTCGCCCCGAACCAGGTCGCTGGCGTGGTGTCTGATGCCTCAACCTCAGCACCACCAGGCCGGCGAGATTCCAGCTGTTAAACACTGCAACTGTACAGGTTTTCATAAAAGGTCACTAGGCATGATTGTGAGTGGTATTAGCTTCCCAGAGGGCTGTACCTACTGATATAGTTACCCATGTAATTACTCTGGGTGGGGGCACCATAATTATAGCACTACTACTGGTAGGGCACCTCCCCCCCCCCATACTAGGTAGTTATGAACCCAGGCCCCTCAACCTGTTATTAGGAATACAGGCAGGGGTAGTAGCCCTTGGTATAACGGCACCAGGGTTACACAATCATCGGACAAAACTTGAAATCTACAAAAAGTAGGCACTTCTTCACTCAAAGAGTGGTCAAACCTTATAATTCACTATCAACAGAAGTAGAAGTAAGTAAAAACAAAAAACCCAAAACACGGTTAGACATACAACAAATGGGGGTAACCTGGCATATTACAATGAGAAAGAAGTTTTATGGGCCAATGCCTAAACAGCTCCATATCCACCTTTGTAAATTGTTACCACAATGAATAAGCCACAACAGGAGAGTCACCTACTCTCCAAGTTCACGCGGGGTCCAGAGGCAACAGCAGATTTAACTGTTCAGACACTTTACATAGTTAATTTAACGCTGCATGTACATGTAAGTACACACAAGTTCAATTCAGACTACAACAGTTTCTTAATAAATCCTACATACAAGTAGATTTAACATCCCAGTTCCAGAAGGCATGTATGCAAGTTACTAAACATGCAGTAAGACCTCAAAGTGATGTTAAAAAGTCTTCAAATATCCGGAAGTGGCTTCAACCTTTTGGTCCTTCACTCAAGAAAATCATCCCCCAATATTTTTCATTTGGGGGTCAACAAACAATTGGTTAACTTGACATCTAGCAATGATCCCCTTCTCTGTCAGGAGAGAAATTCAGACAGTTTCGCTTTTTTTTTTTTTTTTTTAGGGGCCCTATTAGGATGTTTGTGCAAGAAAGAAACCAATGACGATTTCGTCTTCTTTGCAGAGACATCATTCTCATGTCTCTCAACAGGTCACAATGGTCAGCCTCACGATCAATGTTCTATACAAATCAGAGAAGTTTATGAAACTATATCCACACGTTTCATTAGCAAATCTAAACATTTCATCAATGCAGTTAACTGTTGGTAAAGCAAAATGTTTCATCAGGTACTTTCTAATCACAGTAACACAAAAAAACTCCCAAAAAACAGCATTTGTTACCATGCACAAAACCTAGAGTAGGATTTTTGGATCTGTGGAGATTCACCCATTGCTATTTTCAACAGTGAAATCAGTCCAACCTGATAAGACGTAAGGGTTTAAGGCTCTGCAATAATTAGAGAAGAAAACACAAAGTGTATTGCTTTTTCGGGCGAACTGTACACAGCAAACAGCACTGCCATCAATCGGAAGAATGACTGCTACATCATGGGTAACCCGAAGAAAGGTAAAAGTTATCCAGGAAGGAGTAAAGAGGAAACAAATGCTCCAGGACCGCCAGCCACGAGGTCCACCCAGGGCCATGCCCCATCTGAGCCTCGGAACAGTCCAGAAGAAACTTCACAAAGTTTGGGTTTAAAGAGCAACATAACTTATTTCCTCAGCAGAGGGCTTGGCTTCCAGATTTGACTCCTTAACTAATAAAAGTTACGGTTCTTGAATGAATTCATTCATTCACATATTTGGACTGCTCCTGGCTAGTATGGGCTGCACGCCCATTGGCTCTTGCTCTGCACCAACTGGGCGGCAGCCTCACTGGGCAGTCAGTCGGGCGGGGCGGCAGGTGGGTGGATGCCGCGGGGAGCGGGTGGTGGAGTCTTGGTGTGGGTGGGGGACACCAGTTCACCAGGGATATGTCTCATGGGGTTTTAAACATTATGCAGCCCGCGATCGGGCTTAGCGTCCACTGGACCACCAGGATATGTTCACGGGGGTTTAACATTATGCAGCCCGATCGGGCTTAGTGGTCCACTGGACCACCAGGGATATGTTCATGGGGAGGGTTTAACATTATGCAGCCCGCGATCGGGCTTAGCGGTCCAATGGACCACCAGGGATATGGTCTTGGGGAGGGGGTTGGACACTTTGGTGCCGCGATCGGCTGGTGGGGGTGGGTTTTATTTTTCACTTTGCCCATGATCGGGCCAGTCGGGGGTGGGGGTTTTACACCTTTGCCCACCACTGGCTGCAGGGGCGCTGTCCTCGACGGCTGCTGCCTGGCAGGGCACCAGGCGCAAGTCCTCAGGATCGGCTGACCTGCATGCTAATGGCATGCAAATGGGGCTAAATAGATGCAAATGGCCCCCCTGCACCTTGCATGAATTATGGCCCCATTTGCAAGTCACCTGCGAAAATGGGAGATTTGCGATGGTGCAATGGTACTAGCCACCGCAGCTGAATGCTCCCTCTGACCACTTGCGGTGGGCGCAAGTGCCACTGCGCCCATGCACAGTGGCTGTGGCCAGGGTGATGTTCTGCCAGTTGCCCAACAGCAACCCTTTGAATACAGCCCCGCCACACCCCCATGCAACTATTTTGTGCAGCACAAGGGCTTGCGCCACAAAATAGCGCAGTTTGAATATCCAGCCCCACATGTCCTGACTTTTTAGCAGAAAAAATATTTTCTAACTTTCCACTAAATCTTGTAGAAAACTCTAGTACCTTAACTAAAATACATTAAAATGATATGAATCCATAGAAGCAACCAAGAAACTACAATACTTAGCCTTAATTCTGATTATATAGAGAAAACAAGTCTGTTGCACTAGTCGAGGTTACGTACTGTCCTGTGAAATATCATGTTTTAGTAAGAAATATCCCACTTTGGGCTTCTTAAAAGGTGGTAACCCTAGTGTGAGGGAAACGATGAGTGCGGGTGCTCGGTAATGGAGCCGCCATATTGGGTGAGATGTTCAGTACGTCCACAGACTACTAGCCAATGAGCTTTCTGAAGCGGAAACTTGATTAATAGGCACTGATTACAGCTGCCCAGCTGTAACCAAAAATATCAATCAGGTGGTTGTAACGCAATTTAAAAGTCTGGTTATCCAGACACGAAAAATGAGGACCAGTAATTAAATAAAATTTAGACACACTTCAGTTTTAAAGTGACGCTGTCAACCCCCTTAGGTTTCAATCTGTTATGATTTCTCACCTTCTGTAAAATGTGCTGTGTTGCTGGTAGTTTGATTCTGATTCCTTTTTTAAGTGAAAAACAGACTGCCCACCATACTAGTGTTACTACACAAAAATCTGGTTCTTTAACATATAAACATAGAATTTGATGGCAGATAAGGGCCACTTGGCCCACCTAGTCTGCCCACTTCTCTACCTAACGGATACGCTGCAGATCCTAGTTAACCAACAGCCTACTTCCTCCTATCCTCCACTAGAATTGCCTTATGTCTGTTCCATGCATTCTTGAATTCCCCCACTGTTTTTGACTCTACAACCTCCTCAGGAAGGCTGTTCCATGCATCTACAACCCTCTCTGTGAAGAAATACTTCCTCACATTACCTCTGAGCCGTCCCCCCTCTATCTTCAAATTGTGCCCCTTTGTTCTTGCACATCTCTTTTTCTGAAAGATGCTACCTTCTTGGACTTTGTTGATTCCCTTGAGGTATTTGAAAGTTTCTATCATGTCCCCCTTTCCCTCCTTTCCTCGAGGCTATACATCTTAAGCTCCTTTAGTCTTTCTTCATTTGTCTTCTGGTGCAGACTCTGCACCATTTTGGTTGCCCTCCTCCAGACAGCCTCCAGCCTGCCTATGTCTTTGCAGAGATGGGGTCTCCAGAACTGTACACAGTACTCCAGATGGGGTCTTACCCACTGTCTGTACAGAGGGCCAACAACATCCTGTTTTCTACTGGTGATGCCTCTCCCTATGCATCCCAGAATCCCCCCAGCCCTCCTTACTGCCTTCTCACATTGCTGGCCTACCTTTAAGTCATCTGATATGACTACCCTCAGGTCCCTTTCCATTTTTGTTGTTATCAGTATCTCACCCCCCATTGTGTACTCTTCCCCTGGGTTTTTGTTTCCCAGGTGCATTACTTTGCACTTCTTTGCGTTGAATCTAGGCTGCCATACATTTGACCATTCTTCCAACCTTGCCAAGTCCCTTTTAATCCTTTGTACCCCACCTTGCATATCAACCCTGTTGCAGATCTTTGTGTCATCTGCAAAGAGCCATACTTTTCCTTCCAGTCCCTCTGCCATGTCACTTATAAAGACATTAAAAAGGACCGGCCCCAGTACTGAACCCTGCGGTACCCCACTAGTAACCCTCCTTTCTTCACTGTCACTTTACTATTACCCTCTGTGTCCTGTTGTCCAGCCAGTGTTTTACCCAGGCTACCACCCGGACCCACTCCCAGGCAGGCTAATTTGTTTATTAATTTTTGTGCGGACTGTGTCAAATGCCTTGCTAAAGTCTAGGTAGGCCATGTCCACAGCCCTCCTGGGCTACTACTTTGGTCACCCAGTCAAAGAAATCAATTAGATTTGTCTGACATGACCTTCCTGCTGTGAAGCCATGCTGACTTGGGTCCTCTGCCCCACTGGCCTCTAGGTACTCAACAATTCTTTCCTTCAGAAGTGATGACATAATTTTCCCTACCACTGAGGTCAAATGGACAGGTCTAATTTCCTGCCCTCTGTCTTGCTCCCACTTTTGTGAAGGGGAATCACATCCGCCCTCCTGCAGTCCTCAGGTACCACACCATCCTCCCAAGATTTATTAAAAAGGGTAGTCAGTGGTGTTACTAGTTCTTCCCTTAGTTCTTTTAGAATTCTGGAGTGAATCTCATCAGGCCCCATTGCTTTATCCACCGTCAGTTTTAAGAGTTCTTTCAAAACCCTTTCTTCTGTGACAGGACTAATATCAACCCCCTATCCAGAGTGCTTTATTGACTGGATTAGGTATCTCCCCTGCTTTTCCATTGTGAATACTGAGCAGAAGTATTCGCTCAGTATCCTGCTTTTTCACTGTCACTCTCTGCCCAACCACCTTCCTCTTTATTCAGCTTCAGTATCCCTGCCTTAGTCTTTTCTTGCTCCCCTAATGTAGCTATAAAAGGTTTTATCCCCTCTTAACCGAGTTGGCTATCTTTTCCTCGGTTTGAAACTTTGCTATTCTGACTGCCTTCCCACTTCCTTCTGCTTCAACTGGTACAGTTCTCTGTCCTGCTCCTTCTGTGTTTCCTTATACTTCCTGAATGCTTTTTTCTCCCTAACCTTCCCCGCCACTTCTTTTGAGAACCACAGTGTTTTTTTCTTTTATTCTGATTTGTTTATTTGCTTCACAGAAAGGCTTGTTGCCTCTGTGATGGAGGTTTGATGTTTCCCCATTGTTGCTCCACCCCACCTTCTTGCCTGTTTGCTAGTGCTTTTCTGAGGCACTCTCCCATTTTGACAAAATCAGCCCTCCTGAAGTCCAGTACCTTCACTTTTGTATGGCTTGACTGTACAGCTAAGGTTATCGTGAACCACACTGTTTGGTGGTCACTTGTTCCCAGATGGCTACCCACTTCGAGACTGGAGATCCTCTCTCCGTCCCCATTTGAGAGTACCAGGTCTAAGATTGCTTCCTCCCGAGTGGGTTCCAAAACTAGCTTCTGAGGCATTCCCCCTGTAGGGCATCGAGAATGGCCCTGCTCTTGGATGTGGCTGCAGCAAAGGTGCTCCAGTTAACATCTGGCATATTCAGGTCCCCCATCAGCAATATCTCCCTTTCTCTGCCATCCTAAGGATGCCTTCTATCATTTCTTCCCCTGAGACGGGGTCTGTATACAACCCCTGTGCGGAATGTGGTGCCATTTCCAGTCTCCAGGGTGACCCACAGTGCCTCCTCTCCTCCCTGTTTACCCTTCAGTTCTGTTGCTTTGATCCCTTCCTCACATAGAGAGCTACCCTCCTCCCTCTTTTGCTCCCTGTCCCTCCTGTAGACTATGTACTCTGGTATGTTGACATCCCAGTCATGGTTCTCTGTATACCATGTTTCTGTGACTGCCATGATATCTAGGCATCCTTCTTCCATCAAGGCCACCATTTCGGGGAGCTTTTCACCTAGACTATGGGCATTGGTACTCATTACCCTCCATTTTCTATGGCTTTATTTCTGTTTGCCCCATTCCTGTCCTTACTGCCTTTGTCTTTTATTCCATTTACCCTTGCCCTTCTCCCTATCAACTGCTGTATCTTGCTGTTTACCTCCCTAACTACCCTGATTTTTTTTGGGGTGGGGCTAGGAGTTCCTTTCTCCTTTTCAGTGCCTCTCCCCTTGGCTAGTTTAAATGCTTTCCAATGAAGCATTTAAACCTAGGATCCTGGTTCTCCTCCTGGATAGATGCAGATGATTGCACCAGTATAGGCCTGCTTCCCTCCAGGTGGAGCCCCAGTCCCCAATGAAGCCAAATCCCTGAGCTCTGCACCAGTTTTTCAACCAGTCATTGAATCCCATGGTGCGGAGTACCCTAGCCATATCCATGCCACAGACAGGTAGCACTTCCGAGAAAGTTACCGTGTGTGCTACTTGTCTAAGGCCCCTCCCCAACTCCACAAACTCCTGTTGCACTGCTCTGATCCCATTCTCAGTCAGGTCATTTGTCCCTAGGTGGATAATGAGATCCAGCTCATTACCTCTTGCAGCTGCTCCCATGATCCTGAGGATTCATCTCCTGTCCCTCCAAGCCATGGCACCGGGCAGGCACCTTACCTCCCTTTCCCCTTCATCCCCCAGTTCTACCTCCCTAACAACTGAGTCCCCCACCAGGAGTTGTTTCCTTCCCCTGTGGGGTCCTGTGCCACCCTCCCGTGCATTTCCATTGTGGAGGTTCCCAGCATCCTCCTTGGTCTACACTGTGGGTGCCTCCATAGAGGAAGTATGCTCCGCCAGAGTGGCAAATTAATTGTGGAGAGGCACAACTGGAGGGATGCGCCTTTGTTCCACCACCCTGACCCTCCCTGAGCCCACTGTGGTCCAACCACTCGTCTTTCTTGGCCATCTCTGAGGTAGTGGCGGTGGCCTGGGTGGGGGAGCAGGTTTCCTGAATCCTTGCCAGGTCAGCATGGAGACGAACAACCTCCTCCCTCAGACCAGAGAGGTGCCTGCAAATAGGGCAGCAACACAGTCTCCAGAATGTCTCCCGGAAGACTGCTGCTCCACAGCCAGTGCATTGCACCACTCCCCACATGTCTGTGTCCCTTCCTGTTACAGATGCTTTTTTTTTTTGTTGTTCTTGTTTTAGTGTGTGCAAGCTTGAGAGTGTCTCTACCCCCTATTCAGTGTGCTGTGCCTTTAAGGATATGAACAGGTGTATGTTGTTAGCAGTTTTGGGGAAGTGATGTCAGAACCCCTGCTATAAACGAAGTTATGCGCTTGGGGTGGGTGGGGTGAGGGGCAGGGCAGGTGGGAGTAAACCTGTGCCCTCCAGAAACAGTCAACTACAACTCTGACCCTCCACCCCAGGGAGTGCCGTCCTTCCTTCCTTTCAGACACCTATTTCACAGAGGTTAAGTAACAGGTGTAGTCACAAATGACTGCAAATATCTCCCAGCTACAGTTCCTCCCTGGCAAATTAAAGTTAAACCAAGAAAAGTCAACCCCAAAAACAGAGAATCAATACTAGTTACTTACACAGGTCCAAAAAAGTAATAATTCAATTCAGTGTAGTCTAGTACATAACCTCCTTGATTTAAGGAAGCTTTGGCTGCATTCTCTCTCTCTCTCTCTGTCTCAGCAGCTTTTACATTCCTTGATCAACTCCCACTGCATCTTTCCTAAACTTGGAAACACCCCAACACAGTCTAGCCACTCAAGATGCTGTGGGGGAAGAGAGAACTATTGCATCGTGAGTGGCTGTACTGTTTGGGGTGTTCCTAATGTTCAGGAAGTATGCAAAAAGAGTAGATCAAGGATCTGAAACAAAACAAGGTTGGGTACAATTACACCGTTAGTATGCACTTCAGTTTTATTAAGTAGTAATCATAGTAGTATATTTATTTCTTAGGTGCCCAAGCCTGTAGGCTCTGGGCGCCTTACACATCAGTACAAAACAGTAATAGCAGCATAATAAATTACTTTCAGAAAGGAAGCAGATGAAACAACCAGCAATATCAATGAATTTTAGAGAAGGTAAACAATCATAACATGTGGGTTTTCAACTAGAAATAATATGATGCAAACAGGGTTAACAGTGTCCCTATAACTGGACAGATTTCCTATTTTTAGTTTCACCTTGTCCTTTATAGCAAAGTACATTTACATGAAAACTGATCATTACCATTCTGGATGCATCCATGTCTATAAAGGCGGGGGTTATGGATCTATCAAGCCTTTCATGTCAATGTTACTGACTATTTTGGGAGGCCTACAAAATTGAGGGGGACTGGACACCTTCATAACCCTCTGAGGTTGCACCCCTTCTACAGCACAAGAAGTGGGGATACACTCCAATGACCATGAACTGGAGTGTCTAATTGCAATGATAAAACAGGGACAGCTCAAGGCAGAATCAGCTCGCATGGCGGTGCAGCTAAACATAGCATAGCTCCATGGATTTTGTATAAAGATTTTGATCTTCTCCTTGCTGTCTTTTGAACTGATTAAATTAGATTCTGTAAAAGATATGTGAAATATAAGTATAGGACTAAAGGGCAAATATGTACTTTTAAAATGAGCACATAAGGGTGCAAATATATTAATGGCACTGAATCATTATTTGTAACAATACATTAATTATGCATTTAAAATGTGTAGGACCATAACCCTTGATAAAGCTTCAGAGCCCTCAAGTGAAAGCGTTAGGCTCAAGATATTGTGGTGGAGAATGGTGCAACAGATGCAATTCGCAGAAAGCTGAATAAATTGGAAGCTTTTTGAGAATCATTTGGTTTCTGTGGGCGTCATTCGCTAAATTTCTGCAATCTGCTTCATGGTCCAGCAAGTGTCTGATGCTGGTAACTGGAGAACCTGGTGGGGCTATACAGGAGCACCTCGAATTGCAATGGTGAAATTGATCCACATGTAAAAAAAAATACAGTAAATAAATTCTAGTTATAATGATGTGAGGCATCTGCCAATGAATAAAGAAGAAGCAGCAGCATTTATATGGCGCTTTTCATACACAGTGTATCTGGCGGCTTTACAAGCAATGCTAGACTGGTAGTGAAGTAACTGAATGTGCAGTGGTGGCCATATCGCACATCAGTACCCACGCATAGCCTGGACAATTGCATAAGCCAGTTTTATGGGAAGGGGAATGTTGGCCAGGACACTGGGAATGTTCCCTGTTCTTTGCAAGAATGCCGTGGGTTTTTTACTTCCATCTGGACACCCACCAGGACAGCAACAGGATGGGTAGAGGGGACCCGGTTTAACGCCCCATCCAAGGACGGCACACCCCAGCAGTACAGTATCCCCTAATACTGCACTTGGGTGCCAGCGCTTAGGTATGAGTCATCTCCTGTTGTGGGTCAAGAACCCACAATCTTCTGGTCCACAGGCGGATGTGCTACCAGCTGAGTCACACTGACACTAATTCAACAGCTATGTATAGCTAGCAGTAAAATATTGGGTCACAGAAGAGGATTTCTCCTGAAACAGGCTAACTCATCCCTGGTTCCAATGCATGTGCTTTTAAGAACTGCAGAAACATTTTTTTTAAGAATTTAGGGCCTATGTCCCTTTTCAAACCAGTTTCTTTTTTCTATGTCTTTCTCCACATTCAGTTCAATGTTTGTGGAATAGCAATAGGGAGAGCTTGGGTACATAGTGCCTGAGTAACCTGTAGTACTTTTTGTGGCTTTACCCTATTCCCACCCTTGAGCAGTACGTATGTAGGTAGTAATTTGTAGGGAAAAGAAGGCCCATGAACAAGGGTGAGAAGAGCGCCAGAGAAGGAGGAGGAGGAGGAGGAGGGGATGGTGGTGGATAAAAAACACTCCCTAAGCAAGGGAGGTGTGTTAGTGGAGGGCTTAAATAGAGGTTGTGGGAGGAGCTGTTCCCCACATTGAACCTCGACCAAGCCCTCCCATTCAGTGTTTGTGGAATAGCAATGGGGAGAGATGGAGTATATAGTGCTTGTGTAACTTGTAGTACTTTTTGTGGCTTTACTCTATTCCCACCCTTGAGTAGTAGGTATGTAGGTAGCAATTTGTAGAAAACAGAAGGCCCAAAAAGATACCTCCTCCAACTCATGGAGAGTATGACCCCTGGCACTCAGGAGAGGAAAAAAACCCAGGTGGAGGAAACTTCTGAGGACTCATGGCCAGAGGTCTGCCCGTCCTGTGGGCATACTAGAAGGAGAAAGACCTAGGTTCTAGTAACCGTAGCTAATTTGAAGTTGGTGAGCTGCTTGGAGAGACAATCATCCATCCTCGATCCATGGATGATGCAGACTGAATGATGATCCTGAGGTTGAACAGTAGGTCTTTTCTGAACGAGTGATAGACTCCAAAGTGTGAAGCAAATCCAGATGAAGGAGGGCGAAGGAAGTCCAAGTTTCAAAGGTGATGAATGATGCTTGTCCCACGGAACTGCAAGGGTGTAATAAGCAGAGGGAGCATGACTTGATCGATAAGTTACTAGATGGGGAATGGTGGAAATGCTATGGTACAAGAATCACTGCTGAATGATCCAACTTGTGAAAGGTTTGGATGTTGAGGTATGGTCTGGAGGCAAGGAATTCAGTAATGAACAAGGAGTCGCTGAGGAAGCATCCATGAAGTAGAAATAAGTAGAAGAGAGTCTTTGAGTGACCTGGAGATGATGGTTCATCCTCGATCCAAGGATGATACAGACTGAATGATGATCCTGAGGAAGAAGGGCACTTCTTTTCCGTAGGGATGGTAGAATCCTATGCATGGAGCAGATCCAGTTAAAGAAGGGCTAATGTAGTCCATATTTCCAAGGTGACGAAAGATGCATGTCCAAAGGGATTGTAGGGGTGTAATGAGTCGGGAGAGCATAATTTGATCGATATAAAAGCCGGCCCAGTGGCGCTGAGGAAGGCACTACACGCCTCACCTCACACCACGCTGGCCACCCGGGTTCGGGAACGCGCCCAGGCCGCCGGGGTCGGCATGCAGGGAGGGATCGAGCGTCCGCTGGACGCCTTCCTTCCCAGGGAGGGTGTAGGGTACGCGTCGCTCAGTGCACCTCTGGTGGTCGTCAGAGGTAGCCTGGTGCTTGTGATGCAGCCGTATGGCACTGGGCGGAGCTTAGCGGTTGGGCTGTCACTGTGCGTCAAGCTCCACGGGGGACGGCAGGTGTAAACCAATCCAAAGGAAAAAAACTCCCACTGACAGGCGTAAGGTGGAGTCCAGGAGCATTGGCCCCATTTCCAATGCCAGGCATCATGGAAGCACTCCCCAGGCCTTCAGAAGCAACGCCGCACACCAGCATTCTAGATAGAGTGCCCGAGGAGTGGTGGTCCTTCCCCGGGGGACTCAGAGCCGAGGGGGTTAGGCGGCACTGTGGAGAACAGGATGCCGGCATCCAGGAAGATGTAACCAGGGGCTTTGTGGGGGGGGGGTAGAGCCGTAGCTGAGTGCCCCCACCGGAGAGAAGGTTAGTATATCAAGAGGAGTGATAAAAAGAGTTAAAAAAAAAATAATAATAAAATGAAACCAGACAGTACACTGTGGGATTTGCAATGATTTGTAAAGTTATGGGTGACTGATCTAATTCATATAAGGTTTGATGTTGAAGGTAATCTGGAGGTAAGAACTGATTAGTGAACAATAAGCTGCTAAGTAAGCATCCCAGAGTAAAATGAGTAGAGGAGAGTTTGAGTGTCTGATGAGAGTAATGTCATAAGTGATTAGTAAACAATTAGAAGAAGATTTGCAAAGCGGTCCACATGGTAGCCCTAATGTATATGGGGAATGAGTGGAAATTCAGAACAAGGGATAGATGGCTTCTGGTCATAATGGTCATGATTTTATATGTAAATACTCTGTTGGTACGCTGTCTGAAGTTAGTGCAGGTATTTCTGTGGTGTGATCGTCTAGGAGATGCACTGTGGTGGCATAGGTTGGTTAAGTTTACATGTAATCCTGATGCCAAAGTACTTGAGAGAAGCTTGGAGGCAGATGTAAGAAAGAGTCTGTAGGCTGGATTGGTAGTGAGATTGATTAATGCAGGATGCCACAGGATCTTAGTGCTACGGCTGATTAATACTGATTGGCAGGCAAGGCTGAGTTGGTGGATTTGTCTTGACTGTTACGGATTGCCAGTTAGAATTCAGGAGAGCCAGTTCTCGGTGATGGTCTTTACTGCAGAGATTAACGAAGGTAATTAGGGAAGAAGAGGCTGAAGGGTCCGCTGGAAGAGCGGTTAACCCGGCTGAAGGTACCAGGTAGAAGAGTGCAGATGATTGTATAAGTAATGGCATGTCCAGGAGCCAAACGATGGCTTGGATGACTTGGAGTTAGTAATCAGCTACGTGGTGGAGATCCCACGATGAATATTCTGGAAGATATCTGAGAAATTCTTAAAACAAGAAATGACTGTTTAGGAGTAGGCGTTGAATAACGTGGTCAACAGAGTTGGTGTTAGTACGAGAGGCTGCAAAAGGTGAAACAGAGGATGGCCATAGTTGAATGAGTAATCTTGCGATTCCTGGTATCTGTAGGAGCGATACTAATTACAAAGTCAGAGCATAGCGAAGGATGTAAGTTCTTTCCATGTAGGAGGATGGCCAGTGAGACAAGGTAGACAGGGAAGTCACTGTGATTGAATGGACAGGAGTCAGACGGTATATCCAGTAGAGATGGACAAGATCTTTCTATTGTCCATACGGATGGGATTCCATGAATGATCGTGAGGAGCTGATTGGATAGTATATAAAACTCTATGATGATGTAAGAGTCTATGAGGCATGTTAGCCAAGGGTTTTTTGCTGGCAGTAGTATTTCTCCAGAGTAATGAATGAGTGATCCAAAGTGTAGTGCAAGGGTGCTGTTAAAATGGCCAGAGTAGGAGTATGAGATGGATAATGTGGAACAGCAGTTGACCGGGTAGGAATACTGGTTGGAGATAGGGTACTAGGCCCAAAAAAGCCACAGCAAAAGGATGAAGACCCAAGCCTGCAAGGCAGAGGCGATGGCAGCCAGTCAAATGGGAAGGAAGTCCGGAGTGGAGCCAGATGAACTGAAAGGGAGAAATCCGGGAAGGCGATGGGCTGGGCGAAGTCGCATGACATACAGTGCAGGAAGGAACAGGACCGGGTCAGCACTTCGGCAAGAAGTAATGGAATGTGAAAGGCTGTAGCAAGATATCAGAAGATGATCCACGGAAGGCCAAGGGTGAAGCAATGCGCCAAGAGCAACTGAGTTGAGATACATGAGTCCCACAGCAGCCGAATGCTTCAACTACGAGAGAAAAGGATGGAAGGTGCTGGAGCGATGAAGGATGAGGTTTCCACATCTGAAAAATGAAACCAGCCTGTATAGCAGCCAGAAGGGGGATGCGCAGCAAGGAAGTCCAAGAGGCAATCAATCCGGATTGAGAGAGACAGGACAAGCTGGCGAGATCCATATCGTGAGGGGAATGAGTCCAAAGGGGCTAGGGAATTAAAATCCATGGAAAAGCAGGATGGAGGAAGAAGGAAATATGAATCAGAGATGTCGTGTATCCAGAGGGAGGCTGCAAGCAGGCAGGTGGTACGAATGCAAAGGGATGAATGTTCAGGTGCAGACACAGGTTCCCAAGCAAGGGAGTCAAGGAGAGAAGACCTGACACTTACACTCCACATGGCAAATGACGGTGGAGGCAATTCAGAACATGGTTCAGGTCCAGGAGGGAGGAGCAGGCGGCCTGTAGAAAGCACCCACAGTTGAAACAGACGAATACAGAACGAAGCTTCCAGCCCAGGTACTGAGGAGAGATGACAAATAACCAATACCATCAGGCAGAGGTAGGATGACAGAGCCACTGAGAGGTTAAGATTTCGCTCCAGGTGGGAATGGCATCCGGGTGCGGGCTAGAGATGGCATGAAACCACCGGAGTCACATAACCGGGAAATCAAACAAGGCAGTCAGAGCGGGAAAACCAATATGCGGTGCCTGCAGGAAAAATTGGGAGGTGGAAGGCAAGTGAGGAATAAGGTCCCTGTTCCCGAAGGGAAGCAATGGGAAGCAGAGGGTAGAAGCAGTCTAGGTAGATGCAGGATCCCTGCAAGGTAGGACCATGTACCAAGGCAGGAGACTAGGTAAGCTGGAGAAGGCAGTGCAGCAAAGTCCGGTTCCTGAAGGGAAGCAGTATCCGAGAAGCAGGCTGAGAATGCGACAGGTGAAGTAGTGGAATGGAGAGTCAGACACCCATCTGTGGCGGCTGAGGCGGATGGTCTTGAATGGAGGCAGTCAGACATAGGTAGGATGATGAGGGCATAAGGGACAAAGAAGTTCTGGTACCAAAGACAAGCAGCAACTGGTATGAGGCTGAGAAGGCACGGTAAGACTCAGTAGATTGTAGACACGGCTCCCATCCCTGGTAGTCAGGGTGAGCTAACCTGCACTTGATGCTGCCAAACACAGTTAGGGACGGAGGATGTCAAGGTGGTAGGTAGTAGGAGGCAATGACTGGAACGGAATCCCATCACCGGTAGACAAGGGAAGCCTACCTTCGCTCAGCACCTCAGAAGGCGCAAGCTAGGGACGGAGTCTGGGGTACTGCTGATATGGGCTGGCAGAAAGCGCAGAACGCTGCTGGAAGAAGAAATAGAAGTAGGAAATGGGACAGAGATAGGATAACAAATCAGTACTGACATGGTGATATATGAATAGAAAGATAGACATGGAAGATACAGAAAACAGAATGGGATGTAGAGGAGAAGGCCTTGAGCAGGATGATGGGGAAAACAAACACTCATGGATAAAGTCAGGAGCAGGAAGGCAATAGATAATCTTAGCAACTGAAGCTGTAGGAGCAGGGAAGAGTATGAGGAATGTGTGGGTCAGTGAAGCTGAACACAGTTGTATGCCTCCCCAATGTCCTAAGGGGGGCTCAGAGTTGCCCTGAGAGACTGTTACCATGAGGATGGGGCATACAAAATGGGACAAAGGAAACAAAATTGCAAGCACAGGGCAGAAGGAGACAAGCACAACTCAAGATGCCAAAGGGAAGTGTAAGAATAAGGCTGGGCTGTTATATGACCCCCCTTTGCTGGAGCAACAAGCTGAGCAATGAAACTGAAGAGGAACTCTAGCAGCTGCTAGATGGCAGCAATGGGTAAAGTCAATTCCAGATGAGCAGACATGTACGTTGTTCAGTCGCGAGGTATGCAGAGGTCCAAATGCTGTCCTTGCTTCTCGAGGTGAGTGAGCGGAGGTAAACGGGTACCACTAACCTCAAGACTTGTCACTGCAGCGTTGAAGCGAGAACTGAAACGAATTTGAAGTGAAGCTGACAGATTCCCCCTGGGTGCTTGCCTTGGCAGAGGAACTGGCTACTGTATGCCAACCACATATAGGAACGATAATGAGGCAAACAGGCAAACCTAGGTTGTGTGATGACGTACGCTAATGCAGGAGGCCCTGCATGACTGAATGAAATGTGTGTGGGAGAAATCACTACTGAGAATGGGATGGGAAATTATGGGACAGATTAGGGTTACCATGCAGTACTAGGAAGCGGGATTTTACAGAGGTGGTTTCACAGTCAGGTACATTTGGACCAAATGAATACAGCATTGCTATAGTTCTACACACCTGAATAAGCTGTGGCAGACTGTAACAGGAAGTGGGAGTGATGATGGTAAGGTAGGTAGTTCAGCTGGACACCTAAGGGAGCAGGCTTGATAGCGGTGAGGAAATTACATAATTGCAACATACCAACGGGTGCTACGATGTTCAGTTAACAAGGCCGAAATCCAAATGATGACACCAATGCAAAGTAGGCATCAACGTGTCCCAATATGAACGCTGTTCCTGGTAGGAGGTGAGAAGCAGGTACTTAGTAAATAAGGGAGACAAGCTATAGGTCAGTGCTGAAGTGAGTAAGGAGAGATACAGTGGCAACTGAGACGAGAGCTGTGACCAACTGGAGTTCCAGGCACGCTGCAGAATCCCACAATGCTGACAGAGTCATGGAGTCGTGGAGGCAAAGGGGGTACTTGGAGGGCGAACAGGAAGAGGGGATGGATCTGAAAGGACTGAGGAAGAACAGGGAATTGAGGGGAAGCAGTGGGGATACATGAAGGCGCCGGCCGTAGAAGCCCAAAAAATAACAAAGAGGGGAGAACCGAAGCACAAACGGGATGAGGGGGGAGCAAAGGACAGGAGCGGGGGGCAGCAGGAACCACTGAATAAGACCAAACAGAACGGGAAGCAGGTAGGCAGCACACAGGGAAACAACGGCAAGAGGAAGACAAAGCAATGGAAAACACACACAAGACAGCAGCAGCAAAAGCACAAAGGAGGCACAGCCTCACAAGCCACGCAGGGAACCAGGGACAAAAAAACACTCCCTAAGCAAGGGAGGTGCGTTAGTGGAGGGCTTAAATAGAGGTTGTGGGAGGAGCTATTCCCCACATTGAACCTTGGGCCAAGCCCTTCCATAGATGGAAAGATTGTTTACCATGGTGGAATACAAGAATTCAAGATTCTGCATAATTCTGCCTGCAGAATGTTTACCCCTTCCCCACTCACACTCACTCGCAACTGAAGCCCTAATATGGAGCCAGAGCCTCAATTTTATTCGTATCAGGGTCAGCTACAGGGATTTCTCTGGTATGCACAGTTCATGGTAAACACAGGAACAATAAAATACAAACCTTTGATTAGTACTTCATTTTTTTTATTTATATGTTTGTGATATAAGGGATGATGGAAACAGTATTTTTGTTTTTTAATTAAAGTGAGGTTTTTTTTTTTTTTTTTTTAAGGCCTAGCTGGAGGATTTAGTGAAGGAAAGATGACTGCCATTTAAAGTCTTTAGCAGGTGAAAGTTCTGAGAGACAGGTACAAGGATTTTAATGCAGGTAATGAGGCTGACTGGTCATTTTGCCATAGGTCATTGCAGGTTTACCCATGGGTAAAAAAAAAAAAAAAAAAAAATGACTGGATTGCAGGATTTTTCCCACCCATTTATAATGTGATTTCACTGATGTAGTTGGTATTCCTGGTTGGACTACAGCATACATCCATTCTGATGTCATCAAACATTGTTAAACTGCTCTACCGTTACTTACATTAACTCTTAAATACACAAAAAGTAGTACTGTAAGCAGGGAGAGGAGGGAACTAGTAATATGGATTAGACATTGGATGAATGACAGGAGGCAAGAAGTGGTGATAGTAGTGGTTGTGGTACGGAAGGAGGGTACAAGTGTCAGACCGAATGCAGACTACTGGGGTTCCACAGGGTTACATTTGGGAATGCATCTATCCAACTTATTCATTAATGATTTAGAACTGGGAACTAGTAGCTATTTAGTCAAGTTTGCAGATGACAGGGAGCTAGCAAGAGTTGTCAATGGTGATGAGCGTTAGAAGTTACAGCTGGGCCTAGATAAACTAAGGCATTGGTCAGACAGATGGCAGATGTGGGCCAGTATGGAAAGATGTAAAGTAATGCACCTAGGGGGGTCAGAAACAAAAAATAGAATTAACAACTAAAAGGTACAGTGCTGGAAGTGGCAGAGCAGGAACGGGACTTGGGGGTTATTTCAGTCTCGTCATTTTTTTTTTTTTAACTGAGTATGATTTACGGTGCCTGGATGGACCCCCATCAGCCTTATCTTGGACCTGACCACCGTCAACACCAGTCTGGGAATTACTTCGCCTGGTGTTCCTCCCTGGCTTACCCCCCCAGGGCGGGGCCTCCGGGGCCTCCCCTTTACTCCATCGGACGCCACGCTCAATGTTCGGGGAGGCAGCCCCAGGTTGGCTATGCGGTGGCAGCGGCCTGAGGCATCCAGTTCATCCGGTAACTTTTTCAGTATGGTGACTGTGGGAGGCATGACATGCAAAGATGCTGCAGCGTGAGAATGCCATGTGTCTGGCACGCCTGCCATCCAAGACCTGGCCTCTAGTGACAGGGCATCATGTGGTCACCCAGGAGCACCGCACTGGAGACACTACCTATTCCCCTCCAGGAGGTGGAGCGCGTGCAAAGGCCACTCAATTTCCCCCAGCCCTCTAGCAACCCTGGCCCATTCCCAAACCCGGTCACTCATTGTCACGACGATAGCTCTACTGCTGTGCTGGCGGGCTGGCCCCATTATAGTCTCAGCTCTGAAAATGCACAGTGCTGAGCAGTAGAATGTGAGGCCAACAGAATGCTACGTTCCATTAAAAGGGGGTAAACAGTAGAGAAAAGGAGGTGATAATGACACCGTATGGAGCACTGGTTGGACCCCATATGGAGTATTATGTACATAAAGGAACTGGAAAAAATGCACATACAGTTACAAACAGGATTAGGGAACTAGAAAGAATGCCTTATGGAAAAGGCAGCCCTCTGGGTTTGCTCTCCCTAAAGATAAGAGACTGGAGGCAAGATTGAGGTATTCAAAATCATGAACATGTATATAAAAACAGGTCAGAATCTTGGGTGTAGGAACGCATATGCAAAGTAAGCCATGGCTTAAAAGTTGATTGGGGGGCATTTTGGGCCATGACCATTGATTTTGGTTACTCCTACTGTCTGATATCCACTCCTGTTGCTATAATATGATTAGTCTGCTCTAATTGAATTTAACATAATGCTAAATGCATACTAAGTAATATAGGGTGTGCAGGGGGTCTGGATGACAAATATAGGTTAATGTACCATGGGAGAGGGGCGGCAGAGTGGCACCAAAGGGTTTTGGCTTATAGAAGTTATTTTCTTAGCTACACCACTGACAATATCAGACTGTTCTGCAGAATTCAGGATAGAAGAACCAGTGGGCACAAGTAAAAACTAAGGAAGGAGACAGTCAGCAGAGATGCAGGGAAGCATTTTTCATCCAGAGTGATAGGACTGTGGAACGGATTACCAGAGAAGATGATAAATGCAGATAGTGTTTAGAGTTTCAAGACAGGCTCAATAGCACAAACGATAAGGCATTTATACTGGTGTTAGGGTAACAGAGGGTGAATTACCTGGGCTGCACACTCTTTAGTCGCCTCATCAAACCAATGTACCTATATAATAATAAACAAACTAAAAAGGTGAATAGAATGGCATTTTTAACCATGACTATATCTCAGGAATACTGTCACTGTTAGAAAATGACTCAGCCAATGAAAAGCCTCTGTTCTATGTCACTATTACATTACTGATTGCGAGAGCATACCCGACCAATCACAGCCCTCCCTTCAGTTGCACGTGAGGTACTATTGTTACCGTAAAGTATCTCATGTGCTGAGCCACTGTAAAGGGCTTTTTGCTGATCGCTTGTGCCACCAGCATTTTAAATAAAAAAGAGGATTTTTTAATTAATACAGTGAACACTCTATAATAATTTTACATTTGGGGGCACATTATGGATCTAAGAGTGTGCCTCTTTTGTCTTTAGGACCACAGAACTGCTCACCTTTAGTTTGAAGTCTTATGGTCCTGAGAATGCATGAGGCGACATTCATATCAATGAGAGGCCCTCCAAACGGACCCATAAACTTATATAATAGGACAACATTTATCATATGTTATAAAACAATGGCTGCAAAAGGAGCATTCTGATTGGCTGACAGCATTCAAAGAAAGTTAGGTTAATGGCTGGAAACCTTCATGTACAGATGGAACCATTAGAACTTTAGCCATAAAAACATTAATTTTAAAACTATAAAAAGTTTAATTTAATAATGGTATGATGGCACGGCAGGATTTGGTTTGTTAATCTAATCCTAGGGGCATACAGTACTCCGCTTCACCTTGTACCTCATGATTCCCCTAGGGTTTGATTAACGGACAGTAACTCAACCCCCTGATCATGGCTTAATGCTTAATTAGTTTTGGCTATGACGTATCTTTTTTCTCCCACAAAACAGTTTCTTGTTCTGGTTTCATCTGGCAGCAGCCCCCCACCACTGACCTTCTCATGGACTTACATGTTATCCACCATCTGAGTTCAGGCATCCATTGGACGCCTCCCGCCTCAAAGAAGGCGGGAGGGCACCTCCTTCTGCTGCACGACCACCTCCTGGTGACCCAGGGGGAGGGGGTAGTCGTACGGGAAGGAACAAGTGGTCCCATTGGGGTGGCCTTACATCGGCACGTACCCACTCGTCTGGCAGTTGACGGGAGGCATCCCATGTCCAGAGTGATGCCGGCAGGGGAGCACCCAAGGTGGGATGGAGATCACCCACCCTTCTGATGGCCCCAATTGGCATCTCGCCAAGGCCACCTCCCAGTACTATGCCCTGGGGTGAAGGGAGGAAAAGGGAATAAAATACCCAGCAGCTCCAGACAGATGAAGCCGCCCTGCCCCCCAAGCCACAGCAGAGTGTCCTCAACTCCTCCCACACCTGCCGGCTCCACCCCACGGGTCCCAACTGTTGAGAAAGTATGTTCCTCCGGTTTGAGGGGACCGGGGATCCTGCCACGGGTATAAGACATGTGTTACAGTTGGGGTACCCAGAAGGTTGTCGAGCAAAGACTGGTGTTGGGCTGGATCATCTGGGACATCACATGGTGGGTGGAGGACTTGGGCAGGTGGAAGGAGGTCCCAGCAGCTGGTGAGGTGAAAATGGGGACAAAAAACAGAAAGTAAAAAAAAAACTGTTATCCATCACCTACCCAGAATCACAATGTGGCAGGTGGCCAGCTGTGTCGGTTGTGCGAGAGCTAGGGGAATGCCAACTTGGATAGCTGGCATCTTCCTCCTTTCTCCTGATTATCTCCTGGGGCATGCAATGACATGGTCACACATGTGTGCAGTGGCATGCATGCTTGACTGGCTTCCAGCGGTGACCCCTCTCCTCCTGGTGCTCTTGAAGGTGCTGCTAAACGGTCTCCTCCAGTCAGCAGTCATGCAGCAGGAACAGCATCCCCCATCCCCAAGGAAGGAAAGCAGTGCCTGGGACCTTCAAGCCCTCTTCCCTCATCTAGCCCCCCGATGGCCCATGTTCATTCCCAAAGACAGGCCACAAGCAAAGCAAGCAGTAGCACTACCCCATACAGCCAGACCAGCTCCGTTTGTGACATATATAACATCAGAATACATTATTTTGAGGTTGGGTATTTCGTCAACAAAAATACCCTTTCATCTGGTGAAATGCATCCTCCTTAGTGTGGTATACACCAAGAGGGGTGCTAAATACACATAATACATAATTGTGTATAACAATGATGCTCTATCAAATTTATCCTGGTAAAGACAGGGGTTCTTTAATGGTGGCTCTTATCTCATTAGGCCATCATGATTGTAAAACATGAGGGCGACGACTGCTCTCAACAAATAAACACAAGGGGCAAAGGATCAGAATCAGAGATGTCACTGCAAAAAGCTGCCACGAAGAGCCTCAGAGCGCTTGAAAGCAAAAATGGTTTGAACGTGAAAGGCAGTTTCTGTCAGATTGCTTGAGCAGAACTTTTCATGCCTGACATTAAACAGGCCTCCAAATTCCTGCCGTTCAGTGAAGGCCAATACAAGCTTGAGAAAGACACACAAAGATATTTTCTCAGTGTGCAAAACCAGTGCCTGCCCCCAGTAATCAAGGACACTTGAGGAGTACTCTGTAACAATATACATTAAAGGAAACTAAAACGAAATGCAAAATTATAAAAATGCAAGATGCATGGTTTTTGTTTATCCAATTGTCTGTGTCATTCTGATCCCTATGTCTGTGGCAAGTTTTTTGTTATTGTTTTTTGTGCTTTCCTCAGCCAGTTTTATGGCCCCTGTGGGTAGCCATGCCAGCTTCTTTTATTGTTTTTGATCTATTGGAATTTTCCCAGAATGCCTCTGGGAATGATGTCAACTAGACCTAAGACCTTCAAAGCTGTATAGCTTTTATTATCATTCAGTGACAGCACTTTACCACCATACATCCATAACAACAGCGTCTCTCTGAGAAATCTGACTTAGGCTGGGGAGAGAGGGGGCAACTGCTTTTTCAAAGCAACTTAGTTAACTTTCACAAGCAGTTGCCGTTGGATGTTGTGACTACATTACAACTAGGATGCTGGGCTCTTATTTCTAGTGTTAGGTCTAACTGACATCATTACCAGAGGCATTCTGGGAAATTTCCAACAGATGAAAGGCAATAAAAGAAATCTGCATAGCTACCCCTAGGGGCCATAAAACTGGCAAGGAAAAGTGAAAAAAAAAATTAAAACTTGCCACAGACACGGGGAACAGAACGCCAGGGACAATCAGAGAAACAAAAACCCAATTCACGTGTTTTTATCATTTTTGCATGTAGTTTCGCTTAAGTAGTGGAAAGGTAAGAGTTGTAGTGTTTGCAGAACTTGTATTGCAGACATTATTCTGATTTTCTGAATGGATAGTTCCCGTTATTAAAAGGCTAATGCAGCAACTGTAAAGAAGAATGTGCTTAATAAACACTGCTAGTCTGTCTCATAAGAATCCACACTGACACGCACTGCCAGGTCTGTTTTCTCCAGGGATTTTATTTCTACTTTATGTCAATGGAATATCTTAATGAATTTATTTTATTTTATAATTCTGTGGTCATTTTGCAAGTGCAACCCAGGAGCACAGGGAGGATTATGTGATTTGCTTAGGGTCGCTACAGTATGCAAGCAGCAGTTGTGGATTCAAACCAGGTCTACTGGGTCTCCAGGTTCACAGCTTGGTTCTCTAAACTCTGAGCTGTAGGCCTCATGCCACCAGAACATTTCAAGCTGGACTCTACTGGATTTTAGCTTGTAGATCAAAAGAAGCCCCCCAACCCACCCCACCACACCACCTGGAATGACTCAAGATGAAAGGAAACTGGCATATAAGGTGGTGAGGGGGAAGTGTCCTGCAGCACACTGGACTGGGAATATAAATCAACTGGGATTTACTCAAAGCTCCCAACCGTAAGTAACCGAAATGAGTGACAGTGTCCCTCAAGATACATGAAAAAGAGATACAGTGCTCCACTCACAGCTGCGATGGGTGGCGCTGCAAACAGGCTGCTGCTACCCATTCACAGCTGCAAGGCTAACACTGCATCAGGCTCCCCAATGCTGCCCCATTCCACAACTACAATGGGTAGTACTGCAAACAGGCTCGCCATTGCTGCCCCAGTCACAACTGCACAGGGTGGCACCACAAACAGTCTCTCCGCTGCTGCCCCAGTTACAACTACAAAGGGTGGTGCTGCAGATAGGCTCCCTGTTGCTGCCCAGTCACAAGTGCACAAGGTAGCACTGCAAACTGGCCTCCTGTTGCTGCCCCAGTCGCAACTACAAAGGGGTGCGCTGCAAAAAGGCTCCCTGTTGCCACCCCAGTCACAAGCGCATAGGATGGCACTGCAAATAGGCTCCCTGTTGCTGCCCCAGTCACAGCTGCAAAGGGTGGCGCTGCAAACAGGCTCCCCATTGTTGCCCCATTCACAGCTGCAATGGCTGGCACTGCAAAGAAGCTTCCCGCTGCTGCCCATTCACAACTGCAACACGTGGTGTTGCAAACAGGCTTCCCGTTGCTTCCCCATTCACAACTGCAATGGGCAACATTGCAAACAGGCATCCCACTGCTACCACATTCACAACTGCAGTGGTGGTGCTGCAATAGGCTCTCCATTGCCGCCCCGGTCACAACTGTAAGGATGGCACTGAAACCAGCTCCCTGTTGCTGCCCAAGTCACTACTGCAATGGGTGGTGCTGCCAATAGGCTCCCCATTGCTGCCCCAGTCATAAGAACACAGGGTGGCACTACAAACAGGCTGCCCGTTACTGCCCCATTCACAGCTACAATGGCTGGCGTTGCAAACAGGCTCCCCATTGCTGCCCCAGTCATAGCCAAATCACTGGTACTGCAAACAGGCCTCCCACTGCTGCCCCATTCTCAGGTGCAATGGGTGGTGCTGCAAACAGGCTCCCTGTTGCTGCCCCATTCACAGCTGTAATGGGTGATGCGGCAAACAGGCACTCTATTGTTACCACAGTCATAACCAAATCACTGGCACTGCAAACAAGCCTCCCACTGCTGCCCCATTCACAGCTGCGATAGGTGGCACTGCAAACAGGTTCCCCATTGCTGCCGCATTCACAGCTGCATTGGGTGGTGCTGCAAACAAGATCCCCGTTGCTGCCCCAGTCACAGCCAAATCAGTGGTGCTGCAAACAGGCTCCCTGTTGCTGCCCCATTCACAGATGCAATGGGTGGTATTGCAAATAGGCTCTCCATTGCTACCACAGTCATAGCCAAATCACTGGCACTGCAAACAAGCCTCCCATTGCTGCCCCATTCACAGCTGCGATAGGTGGCACTGCAAACAGGCTCCCCATTGCTGCCGCATTCACAGCTGCAATGGGTGGTGCTGCAAACAGGCTCCCCATTGCTGCCACATTAACAGCTGCAATGGGTGGTGCTGCAAACAGGCTCCCCACTGCTGCCACATTCACAGCTGCAATGGGTGGTGCTGCAAACAGGCTCCCCACTGCTGCCACATTCACAGCTGCAATGGGTGGTGCTGCAAACAGGCTCCCCACTGCTGCCACATTCACAGCTGCAATGGGTGGTGCTGCAAACAGGCTCCCCACTGCTGCCACATTCACAGCTGCAATGGGTGGTGCTGCAAACAAGCTCCCCACTGCTGCCCCATTCACAGCTGCAATGGGTGGTGCTGCAAACAGGCTCCCACTGCTGCCCCATTCACAGCTGCAATGGTGGTGCTGTAAACAGGTTCCCACTGCTGCCCCATTCACAGCTGCAATGGGTGGTGCTGCAAACAGGCTCCCACTGCTGCCCCATTCACAGTTGCAATGGTGGTGCAAACAGGTTCCCACTGCCGCCGATTCACAGCTGCAATGGGTGGTGGCTGCAAACAGGCTCCCCACTGTTGCCACACTTACAGCTGCAATGGGTGGTGCTGCAAACTGGCTCCCACTGCTGCCCCATTCACAGTTGCAATGGGTGGTGCTGTAAACAGGTTCCCCACTGCTGCCACATTCACAGCTGCAATGGGTGGTGCTGCAAACAGGCTCTCTATTGCTCCCAAGGTCATAGCCAAATCACTGGCACTGCAAATAAGCCTCCCATTGCTGCCCCATTCACAACGGCGATAGGTGACACTGCAACAGGCTCCCATTGCTGCTGCATTCACAGCTGCAATGGGTGGTGGCTGCAAACAGGCTCCCCACTGTTGCCACATTTACAGCTGCAATGGGTGGTGCTGTAAACAGGCTCCCCACTGCTGCCACATTCACAGTTGCAATGGGTGGTGCTGCAAACAAGCCCTCACTCCTGCCACATTCACAGCTGCAATGGGTGGTGCAAACAGGATCCCCACTGCTGCCACATTCACAGCTGCAATGGGTGGTGCTGCAAACAAGCTCCCCACTGCTGCCCTATTCACAGCTGCAATGGGTGGTGCTGTAAACAGGTTCCCCACTGCTGACATTCACAGCTGCAATGGGTGGTGCTGCAAACAGCCTCCCCACTGCTGCCCCATTCACAGCTGCAATGGGTGGTGCTGCAAACAGGCTCTCTATTGCTCCCAAGGTCATAGCCAAATCACTGGCACTGCAAATAAGCCTCCATTGCTGCCCCATTCACAGCGGCGATAGGTGGCACTGCAAACAGGCTCCCACTGCTGCCACATTCACAGCTGCAATGGTGGTGCTGCAAACTGGCTCCCCACAGCTGCCACATTCACAGCTGCAATGGGTGGTGCTGCAAACAAGCTCCCCACTGCTGCCCCATTCACAGCTGCAATGGGTGGTGCTGCAAACAGGCTCCCCACTGCTGCCCCATTCACAGCTGCAATGGGTGGTGCTGTAAACAGGTTCCCACTGCTGCCCCATTCACAGCTGCAATGGGTGGTGCTGCAAACAGGCTCCCACTGCTGCCCCATTCACAGTTGCAATGGGTGGTGCTGTAAACAGGTTCCCCACTGCTGCCGCATTCACAGCTGCAATGGGTGGTGGCTGCAAACAGGCTCCCCACTGTTGCCACACTTACAGCTGCAATGGGTGGTGCTGCAAATGGCTCCCCGCTGCTGCCCCATTCACAGTTGCAATGGGTGGTGCTGTAAACAGGTTCCCCACTGCTGCCACATTCACAGCTGCAATGGGTGGTGCTGCAAACAGGCTCTCTATTGCTCCCACGGTCATAGCCAAATCACTGGCACTGCAAATAAGCCTCCCATTGCTGCCCCATTCACAGCGGCGATAGGTGGCACTGCAAACAGGCTCCCCATTGCTGCCACATTCACAGCTGCAATGGGTGGTGCTGCAAACAAGCTCCCCACTGCTGCCACATTCACAGCTGCAATGGGTGGTGCTGCAAACAGGCTCCCCACTGCTGCCACATTCACAGCTGCAATGGGTGGTGCTGCAAACAGGCTCCCCATTGCTGCCACATTCACAGCTGCAATGGGTGGTGCTGCAAACAAGCTCCCCACTGCTGCCCCATTCACAGCTGCAATGGTGGTGCTGCAAACAGGCTCCCACTGCTGCCCCATTCACAGCTGCAATGGGTGGTGCTGTAAACAGGTTCCCCACTGCTGCCCCATTCACAGCTGCAATGGGTGGTGCTGCAAACAGGCTCCCACTGCTGCCCCATTCACAGTTGCAATGGGTGGTGCTGTAAACAGGTTCCCCACTGCTGCCGCATTCACAGCTGCAATGGGTGGTGGCTGCAAACAGGCTCCCCACTGTTGCCACACTTACAGCTGCAATGGGTGGTGCTGCAAACTGGCTCCCCACTGCTGCCCCATTCACAGTTGCAATGGGTGGTGCTGTAAACAGGTTCCCCACTGCTGCCACATTCACAGCTGCAATGGGTGGTGCTGCAAACAGGCTCTCTATTGCTCCCAAGGTCATAGCCAAATCACTGGCACTGCAAATAAGCCTCCCATTGCTGCCCCATTCACAACGGCGATAGGTGACACTGCAAACAGGCTCCCCATTGCTGCTGCATTCACAGCTGCAATGGGTGGTGGCTGCAAACAGGCTCCCCACTGTTGCCACATTTACAGCTGCAATGGGTGGTGCTGTAAACAGGCTCCCCACTGCTGCCACATTCACAGTTGCAATGGGTGGTGCTGCAAACAAGCTCCTCACTCCTGCCACATTCACAGCTGCAATGGGTGGTGCTGCAAACAGGATCCCCACTGCTGCCACATTCACAGCTGCAATGGGTGGTGCTGCAAACAAGCTCCCCACTGCTGCCCTATTCACAGCTGCAATGGGTGGTGCTGTAAACAGGTTCCCCACTGCTGGCGCATTCACAGCTGCAATGGGTGGTGCTGCAAACAGCCTCCCACTGCTGCCCCATTCACAGCTGCAATGGGTGGTGCTGCAAACAGGCTCTCTATTGCTCCCAAGGTCATAGCCAAATCACTGGCACTGCAAATAAGCCTCCCATTGCTGCCCCATTCACAGCGGCGATAGGGTGGCACTGCAAACAGGCTCCCACTGCTGCCACATTCACAGCTGCAATGGTGGTGCTGCAAACTGGCTCCCCACAGCTGCCACATTCACAGCTGCAATGGGTGGTGCTGCAAACAAGCTCCCCACTGCTGCCCCATTCACAGCTGCAATGGGTGGTGCTGCAAACAGGCTCCCCACTGCTGCCCCATTCACAGCTGCAATGGGTGGTGCTGTAAACAGGTTCCCCACTGCTGCCCCATTCACAGCTGCAATGGGTGGTGCTGCAAACAGGCTCCCCACTGCTGCCCCATTCACAGTTGCAATGGGTGGTGCTGTAAACAGGTTCCCCACTGCTGCCGCATTCACAGCTGCAATGGGTGGTGGCTGCAAACAGGCTCCCCACTGTTGCCACACTTACAGCTGCAATGGGTGGTGCTGCAAAATGGCTCCCCGCTGCTGCCCCATTCACAGTTGCAATGGTGGTGCTGTAAACAGGTTCCCACTGCTGCCACATTCACAGCTGCAATGGGTGGTGCTGCAAACAGGCTCTCATTGCTCCCACGGTCATAGCCAAATCACTGGCACTGCAAATAAGCCTCCCATTGCTGCCCCATTCACAGGCGATAGGTGGCACTGCAAACAGGCTCCCCATTGCTGCCACATTCACAGCTGCAATGGGTGGTGCTGCAAACTGGCTCCCCACTGCTGCCACATTCACAGCTGCAATGGTGGTGCTGCAAACAAGCTCCCCACTGCTGCCCCATTCACAGCTGCAATGGTGGTGCTGCAAACAGGCTCCCCACTGCTGCCCCATTCACAGCTGCAATGGGTGGTGCTGTAAACAGGTTCCCCACTGCTGCCCCATTCACAGCTGCAATGGGTGGTGCTGCAAACAGGCTCCCCACTGCTGCCCCATTCACAGTTGCAATGGGTGGTGCTGTAAACAGGTTCCCCTGCTGCCGCATTCACAGCTGCAATGGGTGGTGGCTGCAAACAGGCTCCCACTGTTGCCACACTTACAGCTGCAATGGGTGGTGCTGCAAAATGGCTCCCCACTGCTGCCCCATTCACAGTTGCAATGGGTGGTGCTGTAAACAGGTTCCCCACTGCTGCCACATTCACAGCTGCAATGGGTGGTGCTGCAAACAGGCTCTATTGCTCCCAAGGTCATAGCCAAATCACTGGCACTGCAAATAAGCCTCCCATTGCTGCCCCATTCACAGCGGCGATAGGTGACACTGCAAACAGGCTCCCATTGCTGCTGCATTCACAGCTGCAATGGGTGGTGGCTGCAAACAGGCTCCCACTGTTGCCACATTTACAGCTGCAAAGGGTGGTGCTGTAAACAGGCTCCCCACTGCTGCCACATTCACAGTTGCAATGGGTGGTGCTGCAAACAAGCTCCTCACTCCTGCCACATTCACAGCTGCAATGGGTGGTGCTGCAAACAGGCTCCCCACTGCTGCCACATTCACAGCTGCAATGGGTGGTGCTGCAAACAAGATCCCCACTGCTGCCCTATTCACAGCTGCAATGGGTGGTGCTGTAAACAGGTTCCCCACTGCTGCCCCATTCACAGCTGCAATGGATGGTGCTGCAAACAGGCTCTCTATTGCTCCCAAGGTCATAGCCAAATCACTGGCACTGCAAATAAGCCTCCCATTGCTGCCCCATTCACAGCGGCGATAGGTGGCACTGCAAACAGGCTCCCCATTGCTGCCGCATTCACAGCTGCAATGGGTGGTGCTGCAAACTGGCTCCCCACTGCTGCCACATTCATAGCTGCAATGGGTGGTACTGCAAACAAGCTCCCCACTGCTGCTCCATTCACAGCTGCAATGGGTGGTGCTGCAAACAGGCTCCCCTCTGCTGCCGCATTCACAGCTGCAATGGGTGGTGCTGCAAACAGCCTCCCCACTGCTGCCGCATTCACAGCTGCAATGGGTAGTGCTGCAAACAGGCTCCCCACTGTTGCCACATTCACAGCTGCAATGGGTGGTGCTGCAAACTGGTCCTCACCACTGCCACATTCACAGCTGCAATGGTGGTGCTGTAAACTGGCTCCTTATTGCTTCCGTATTCACAGCTGCAATGAGTGGTGCTGCAAACAGGCTCCCCACTGCTGCCACAGTCACAGCTGCAATGGGTTGTGCTGCAAACAGGCTCCCCACTGCTGTCACATTCACAGCTGCAACAGGTGGTGCTGCAAACAGGCTCCCCACTGCTGCCATATTCACAGCTGCAATGGGTGGTGCGCAAATGGCACCCTATTGCTACCACAGTCATAACCAAATCACTGGCACTGCAAACAAGCCTCCCACTGCTGCCCCATTCACAGTTGCGATAGGTGGCACTGCAAACAGGCTCCCCACTGCTGCCACATTCACAGCTGCAATGGGTGGTGCTGCAACAGGCTCCCACTGCTGCCACATTCACAGCTGCAATGGGTGGTGCTGCAAACAAGCTCCCACTGCTGCCCCATTCACAGCTGCAATGGGTGGTGCTGCAAACAGGCTCCCCACTGCTGCCCCATTCACAGCTGCAATGGGTGGTGCTGTAAACAGGTTCCCACTGCTGCCCCATTCACAGCTGCAATGGGTGGTGCTGCAAACAGGCTCCCACTGCTGCCCCATTCACAGTTGCAATGGGTGGTGCTGTAAACAGGTTCCCCACTGCCGCGCATTCACAGCTGCAATGGGTGGTGGCTGCAAACAGGCTCCCACTGTTGCCACACTTACAGCTGCAATGGGTGGTGCTGCAAACTGGCTCCCCACTGCTGCCCCATTCACAGTTGCAATGGGTGGTGCTGTAAACAGGTTCCCCACTGCTGCCACATTCACAGCTGCAATGGGTGGTGCTGCAAACAGGCTCTCTATTGCTCCCAAGGTCATAGCCAAATCACTGGCACTGCAAATAAGCCTCCCATTGCTGCCCCATTCACAGCGAGATAGGTGACACTGCAACAGGCTCCCCATTGCTGCTGCATTCACAGCTGCAATGGTGGTGGCTGCAAACAGGCTCCCCACTGTTGCCACATTTACAGCTGCAATGGTGGTGCTGTAAACAGGCTCCCCACTGCTGCCACATTCACAGTTGCAATGGGTGGTGCTGCAAACAAGCTCCTCACTCCTGCCACATTCACAGCTGCAATGGGTGGTGCTGCAAACAGGATCCCCACTGCTGCCACATTCACAGCTGCAATGGGTGGTGCTGCAAACAAGCTCCCACTGCTGCCCTATTCACAGCTGCAATGGGTGGTGCTGTAAACAGGTTCCCACTGCTGACGCATTCACAGCTGCAATGGGTGGTGCTGCAAACAGCCTCCCACTGCTGCCCCATTCACAGCTGCAATGGTGGTGCTGCAAACAGGCTCTCTATTGCTCCCAAGGTCATAGCCAAATCACTGGCACTGCAAATAAGCCTCCCATTGCTGCCCCATTCACAGCGGCGATAGGTGGCACTGCAAACAGGCTCCCCACTGCTGCCACATTCACAGCTGCAATGGGTGGTGCTGCAAACTGGCTCCCCACAGCTGCCACATTCACAGCTGCAATGGGTGGTGCTGCAAACAAGCTCCCCACTGCTGCCCCATTCACAGCTGCAATGGGTGGTGCTGCAAACAGGCTCCCCACTGCTGCCCCATTCACAGCTGCAATGGGTGGTGCTGTAAACAGGTTCCCCACTGCTGCCCCATTCACAGCTGCAATGGGTGGTGCTGCAAACAGGCTCCCACTGCTGCCCCATTCACAGTTGCAATGGGTGGTGCTGTAAACAGGTTCCCACTGCTGCCGCATTCACAGCTGCAATGGGTGGTGGCTGCAAACAGGCTCCCCACTGTTGCCACACTACAGCTGCAATGGGTGGTGCTGCAAAATGGCTCCCCGCTGCTGCCCCATTCACAGTTGCAATGGGTGGTGCTGTAAACAGGTTCCCACTGCTGCCACATTCACAGCTGCAATGGGTGGTGCTGCAAACAGGCTCTCTATTGCTCCCACGGTCATAGCCAAATCACTGGCACTGCAAATAAGCCTCCCATTGCTGCCCCATTCACAGCGGCGATAGGTGGCACTGCAAACAGGCTCCCCATTGCTGCCACATTCACAGCTGCAATGGGTGGTGCTGCAAACTGGCTCCCCACTGCTGCCACATTCACAGCTGCAATGGGTGGTGCTGCAAACAAGCTCCCCACTGCTGCCCCATTCACAGCTGCAATGGGTGGTGCTGCAAACAGGCTCCCCACTGCTGCCCCATTCACAGCTGCAATGGGTGGTGCTGTAAACAGGTTCCCCACTGCTGCCCCATTCACAGCTGCAATGGGTGGTGCTGCAAACAGGCTCCCACTGCTGCCCCATTCACAGTTGCAATGGGTGGTGCTGTAAACAGGTTCCCACTGCTGCCGCATTCACAGCTGCAATGGGTGGTGGCTGCAAACAGGCTCCCACTGTTGCCACACTTACAGCTGCAATGGGTGGTGCTGCAAAATGGCTCCCCACTGCTGCCCCATTCACAGTTGCAATGGGTGGTGCTGTAAACAGGTTCCCCACTGCTGCCACATTCACAGCTGCAATGGGTGGTGCTGCAAACAGGCTCTCTATTGCTCCCAAGGTCATAGCCAAATCACTGGCACTGCAAATAAGCCTCCCATTGCTGCCCCATTCACAGCGGCGATAGGTGACACTGCAAACAGGCTCCCCATTGCTGCTGCATTCACAGCTGCAATGGGTGGTGGCTGCAAACAGGCTCCCCACTGTTGCCACATTTACAGCTGCAAAGGGTGGTGCTGTAAACAGGCTCCCCACTGCTGCCACATTCACAGTTGCAATGGGTGGTGCTGCAAACAAGCTCCTCACTCCTGCCACATTCACAGCTGCAATGGGTGGTGCTGCAAACAGGCTCCCCACTGCTGCCACATTCACAGCTGCAATGGGTGGTGCTGCAAACAAGATCCCCACTGCTGCCCTATTCACAGCTGCAATGGGTGGTGCTGTAAACAGGTTCCCCACTGCTGCCCCATTCACAGCTGCAATGGATGGTGCTGCAAACAGGCTCTCTATTGCTCCCAAGGTCATAGCCAAATCACTGGCACTGCAAATAAGCCTCCCATTGCTGCCCCATTCACAGCGGCGATAGGTGGCACTGCAAACAGGCTCCCCATTGCTGCCGCATTCACAGCTGCAATGGGTGGTGCTGCAAACTGGCTCCCCACTGCTGCCACATTCATAGCTGCAATGGGTGGTACTGCAAACAAGCTCCCACTGCTGCTCCATTCACAGCTGCAATGGGTGGTGCTGCAAACAGGCTCTCCTCTGCTGCCGCATTCACAGCTGCAATGGGTGGTGCTGCAAACAGCCTCCCACTGCTGCCGCATTCACAGCTGCAATGGGTAGTGCTGCAAACAGGCTCCCCACTGTTGCCACATTCACAGCTGCAATGGGTGGTGCTGCAAACTGGTCCTCACCACTGCCACATTCACAGCTGCAATGGGTGGTGCTGTAAACTGGCTCCTTATTGCTTCCGTATCACAGCTGCAATGAGTGGTGCTGCAAACAGGCTCCCCACTGCTGCCACAGTCACAGCTGCAATGGGTTGTGCTGCAAACAGGCTCCCCACTGCTGTCACATTCACAGCTGCAACAGGTGGTGCTGCAAACAGGCTCCCCACTGCTGCTATATTCACAGCTGCAATGGGTGGTGCGCAAATAGGCACCCTATTGCTACCACAGTCATAACCAAATCACTGGCACTGCAAACAAGCCTCCCACTGCTGCCCCATTCACAGTTGCGATAGGTGGCACTGCAAACAGGCTCCCCACTGCTGCCACATTCACAACCGCAATGGGTGGTGCTGCAAACAGGCTTCCACTGCTGCCACATTCATAACTGCAATGGGTGGTGCTGAAAACAGCCTCCCACAGCTGCCGCATTCACAGCTGCAATGGGTGGTGCTGTAAACAGCCTCCCACTCTGCTGCATTCACAGCTGCAATGGGTGGTGCTGCAAACAGGCTCCCCACTGTTGCCACAGTCACAGCTGCAATGGGTGATGCTGCAAACTGGTTCCTCACCACTGCTGCATTCACAGCTGCAATAGGTGGTGCTGCAAACTGACTCCTTATTGCTTCCAGATTCACAGCTGCAATGGGTGGTGTTGCAAACAGGCTCCCCACTGCTGCCGATTCACAGCTGCAATGGGTTGTGCTGCAAACAGGCTCCCCACTGCTGTCACATTCACAGCTGCAACGGTGGTGCTGCAACAGGCTCCCCACTGCTGCCGTGTTCACAGCTGCAATGGGTGGTGCGGCAAACAGGCACACTATTGCTACCACAGTCATAACCAAATCACTGGCACTGCAAACAAGCCTCCCACTGCTGTTCCATTCACAGTTGCGATAGGTGGCATTGCAAACAGGCTCCCAATTGCTGCCGCATTCACAGCTGCAATGGGGGGTGCTGCAAACAAGATCCCCATTGCTGCCCCAGTCACAGTCAAATCAGTGGTGCTGCAAACAAGCCTCCCACTGCGGCCCCGTTCACAGTTGCGATAGGTGGCACTGCAAACAGGCTCCTCATTGCTGCTGCATTCACAGCTGCAATGGGGGGTGCTGCAAACAAGATCCCCATTGCTGCCCCAGTCACAGCCAAATCAGTGGTACTGCAAACAGGCTCCCTGTTGCTGCCCCATTCACAGCTGCAATGGGTGGTATTGCAAACAGGCTCTCTACTGCTACCACAGTCATAGCCAAATCACTGGCACTGCAAACAAGCCTCCCATTGCTGCCCCATTCACAGCTGCGATAGGTGGCACTGCAAACAGGCTCCCCATTGCTGCTGCATTCACAGCTACAATGGGTGGTGCTGCAAACAAGATCCCCGTTGCTGCCCCAGTCACAGCTGCAATAGGTGGTGCTGCAAACAGGCTCCCCGTTGCTGCCCCATTCACAGCTGCAATGGGTGGTGCTGCAAACAGGCTCTCTATTGCTGCCCCATTCAGAGCTGCAATTAGTGTCACTGCAAACTGGCTCCCCACTGCTGCCGCATTTATAGCTGCAATGGGTGGTGCTGCAAACAGGTTCTCTATTGCTGCCCCATTCAGAGCTGCAATTAGTGTCACTGCAAACTGGCTCCCCACTGCTGCCGCATTCACAGCTGCAATGGTGGTGCTGCAAACAGGCTCCTTATTGCTTGCATATTCACAGCTGCAATGGGTGGTGCTGCAAACAGGCTCCCCACTGCTGCCACATTCACAGCTGCAATGGGTGGTGCTGCAAACAGGCTCTCCACTGCTGCCGCATTCACCGCTGCAATGGGTGGTGCTGCAAACAGACTCCCCACTGCTGCTGCATTCACAGCTGCAATGGTGGTGCTGAAACAGACTCCCACTGCTGCTGCATTCACAGCTGCAATGGGTGGTTCTGCAAACAGGCTCTCTATTGCTACCACAGTCATAGCCAAATTACTGGCACTGCAAACAAGCCTCCCATTGCTGCCCCATTCACAGCCGCGATAGGTGGCACTGCAAACAGGCTCCCCATTGCCGCCGATTCACAGCTGCAATGGGTGGTGCTGCAAACAAGATCTCCGTTGCTGCCCCAGTCACAGCTGCAATAGGTGGTGCTGCAAACAGGCTCCCATTGCTGCCCCATTCACAGCTGCAATGGGTGGTGCTGCAAACAGGCTCTCTATTGCTACCCAATTCAGAGCTGCAATTAGTGTCACTGCAAACTGGCTCCCCACTCCGCCGATTTACAGCTGCAATGGGTGGTGCTGCAAACAGGCTCCTTATTGCTTTGCGTATTCACAGCTGCAATGGGTGGTGCTGCAAACAGGCTCCCACTGCTGCCACATTCACAGCTGCAATGGGTGGTGCTGCAAACAGGCTCCCCACTGCTGCCGCATTCACAGCTGCAATGGGTGGTGCTGCAAACAGACTCCCCACTGCTGCCACATTCACAGCTGCAATGGGTGGTGCTGCAAACAAGCTCCCCACTGCTGCCCCATTCACAGCTGCAATGGGTGGTGCTGCAAACAGGCTCCCCACTGCTGCCCCATTCACAGCTGCAATGGGTGGTGCTGTAAACAGGTTCCCCACTGCTGCCCCATTCACAGCTGCAATGGGTGGTGCTGCAAACAGGCTCCCCACTGCTGCCCCATTCACAGTTGCAATGGGTGGTGCTGTAAACAGGTTCCCCACTGCTGCCGCATTCACAGCTGCAATGGGTGGTGGCTGCAAACAGGCTCCCCACTGTTGCCACACTTACAGCTGCAATGGGTGGTGCTGCAAAATGGCTCCCCACTGCTGCCCCATTCACAGTTGCAATGGGTGGTGCTGTAAACAGGTTCCCCACTGCTGCCACATTCACAGCTGCAATGGGTGGTGCTGCAAACAGGCTCTCTATTGCTCCCAAGGTCATAGCCAAATCACTGGCACTGCAAATAAGCCTCCCATTGCTGCCCCATTCACAGCGGCGATAGGTGACACTGCAACAGGCTCCCATTGCTGCTGCATTCACAGCTGCAATGGGTGGTGCCTGCAAACAGGCTCCCCACTGTTGCCACATTTACAGCTGCAATGGGTGGTGCTGTAAACAGGCTCCCCACTGCTGCCACATTCACAGTTGCAATGGGTGGTGCTGCAAACAAGCTCCTCACTCCTGCCACATTCACAGCTGCAATGGGTGGTGCTGCAAACAGGCTCCCCACTGCAGCCACATTCACAGCTGCAATGGGTGGTGCTGCAAACAAGATCCCCACTGCTGCCCTATTCACAGCTGCAATGGGTGGTGCTGTAAACAGGTTCCCCACTGCTGCCCCATTCACAGCTGCAATGGATGGTGCTGCAAACAGGCTCTCTATTGCTCCCAAGGTCATAGCCAAATCACTGGCACTGCAAATAAGCCTCCCATTGCTGCCCCATTCACAGCGGCGATAGGTGGCACTGCAAACAGGCTCCCCATTGCTGCCACATTCACAGCTGCAATGGGTGGTGCTGCAAACTGGCTCCCCACTGCTGCCACATTCACAGCTGCAATGGGTGGTACTGCAAACAAGCTCCCCACTGCTGCTCCATTCACAGCTGCAATGGGTGGTGCTGCAAACAGGCTCCCCTCTGCTGCCGCATTCACAGCTGCAATGGGTGGTGCTGCAAACAGCTCCCCACTGCTGCCCATTCACAGCTGCAATGGGTAGTGCTGCAAACAGGCTCCCCACTGTTGCCACATTCACAGCTGCAATGGGTAGTGCTGCAAACTGGTCCTCACCACTGCCACATTCACAGCTGCAATGGGTGGTGCTGTAAACTGGCTCCTTATTGCTTCCGTATTCACAGCTGCAATGAGTGGTGCTGCAAACAGGCTCCCACTGCTGCCACAGTCACAGCTGCAATGGGTTGTGCTGCAAACAGGCTCCCCACTGCTGTCACATTCACAGCTGCAACGGGTGGTGCTGCAAACAGGCTCCCCACTGCTGCTATATTCACAGCTGCAATGGGTGGTGCGGCAAATAGGCACCCTATTGCTACCACAGTCATAACCAAATCACTGGCACTGCAAACAAGCCTCCCACTGCTGCCCCATTCACAGTTGCGATAGGTGGCACTGCAAACAGGCTCCCCACTGCTGCCACATTCACAACTGCAATGGGTGGTGCTGCAAACAGGCTCCCCACTGCTGCCACATTCATAACTGCAATGGGTGGTGCTGAAAACAGCCTCCCCACAGCTGCCGCATTCACAGCTGCAATGGGTGGTGCTGTAAACAGCCTCCCCACTCTGCTGCATTCACAGCTGCAATGGGTGGTGCTGCAAACAGGCTCCCCACTGTTGCCACAGTCACAGCTGCAATGGGTGATGCTGCAAACTGGTTCCTCACCACTGCTGCATTCACAGCTGCAATAGGTGGTGCTGCAAACTGACTCTTATTGCTTCCGATTCACAGCTGCAATGGGTGGTGTTGCAAACAGGCTCCCCACTGCTGCCGCATTCACAGCTGCAATGGGTTGTGCTGCAAACAGGCTCCCACTGCTGTCACATTCACAGCTGCAACGGGTGGTGCTGCAACAGGCTCCCCACTGCTGCCGTGTTCACAGCTGCAATGGGTGATGCGGCAAACAGGCACACTATTGCTACCACAGTCATAACCAAATCACTGGCACTGCAAACAAGCCTCCCACTGCTGTTCCATTCACAGTTCGCGATAGGTGGCATTGCAAACAGGCTCCCAATTGCTGCCGCATTCACAGCTGCAACGGGGGTGCTGCACACAGATCCCCATTGCTGCCCCAGTCACAGTCAAATCAGTGGTGCTGCAAACAAGCCTCCCACTGCGCCCCGCTCACAGTTGCGATAGGTGGCACTGCAAACAGGCTCCTCATTGCTGCCGTGATTCACAGCTGCAATGGGGGTGCTGCAAACAAGATCCCCATTGCTGCCCCAGTCACAGCCAAATCAGTGGTACTGCAAACAGGCTCCCTGTTGCTGCCCCATTCACAGCTGCAATGGGTGGTATTGCAAACAGGCTCTCTATTGCTACCACAGTCATAGCCAAATCACTGGCACTGCAAACAAGCCTCCCATTGCTGCCCCATTCACAGCTGCGATAGGTGGCACTGCAAACAGGCTCCCCATTGCTGCTGCATTCACAGCTACAATGGGTGGTGCTGCAAACAAGATCCCCGTTGCTGCCCCAGTCACAGCTGCAATAGGTGGTGCTGCAAACAGGCTCCCCGTTGCTGCCCCATTCACAGCTGCAATGGGTGGTGCTGCAAACAGGCTCTCTATTGCTGCCCCATTCAGAGCTGCAATTAGTGTCACTGCAAACTGGCTCCCCACTGCTGCCGCATTTATAGCTGCAATGGGTGGTGCTGCAAACAGGTTCTCTATTGCTGCCCCATTCAGAGCTGCAATTAGTGTCACTGCAAACTGGCTCCCCACTGCTGCCGCATTCACAGCTGCAATGGGTGGTGCTGCAAACAGGCTCCTTATTGCTTGCATATTCACAGCTGCAATGGGTGGTGCTGCAAACAGGCTCCCCACTGCTGCCACATTCACAGCTGCAATGGGTGGTGCTGCAAACAGGCTCTCCACTGCTGCCGCATTCACCGCTGCAATGGGTGGTGCTGCAAACAGACTCCCCACTGCTGCCGCATTCACAGCTGCAATGGGTGGTGCTGCAAACAGACTCCCCACTGCTGCTGCATTCACAGCTGCAATGGGTGGTTCTGCAAACAGGCTCTCTATTGCTACCACAGTCATAGCCAAATTACTGGCACTGCAAACAAGCCTCCCATTGCTGCCCCATTCACAGCTGTGATAGGTGGCACTGCAAACAGGCTCCCCATTGCTGCCGCATTCACAGCTGCAATGGGTGGTGCTGCAAACAAGATCTCCGTTGCTGCCCCAGTCACAGCTGCAATAGGTGGTGCTGCAAACAGGCTCCCCATTGCTGCCCCATTCACAGCTGCAATGGGTGGTGCTGCAAACAGGCTCTCTATTGCTACCCAATTCAGAGCTGCAATTAGTGTCACTGCAAACTGGCTCCCCACTGCTGCCGCATTTACAGCTGCAATGGGTGGTGCTGCAAACAGGCTCCTTATTGCTTGCGTATTCACAGCTGCAATGGGTGGTGCTGCAAACAGGCTCCCCACTGCTGCCGCATTCACAGCTGCAATGGGTGGTGCTGCAAACAGGCTCCCCACTGCTGCCGCATTCACAGCTGCAATGGGTGGTGCTGCAAACAGGCTCCCCACTGCTGCCGCATTCACAGCTGCAATGGGTGGTGTTGCAAACAGGCTCCCCACTGCTGCCGCATTCACAGCTGCAATGGGCGGTGCTGCAAACAGGCTCCCCACTGCTGCCATATTCACAGCTGCAATGGTGGTGCTGCAAACAGGCTCCCCACTGCTGCCCCATTCACAACTGCAACAGGTGGTGTTGCAAACAGGCTCCGTGTTGCTTCCCCATTCACAGCTGCAATGGGTGGTGCTGCAAACAGGATCCCAGTTGCTACCCCATTCAAAGATGCAATGGGTGACGTAGCAAACAGGGACCCCACTGCACTGCAGCCCATTATTGCCATACACAATAATGTTCATAGTCATGGGGGAAAAGCCCCCCCGTTGACTATAGTAGATCACAATGCAAATGGGTTTGTTAAATGTTAGTGGGCACAACTGGAGTTTGCACTTGCTAACACACTGATCTGCAACACCGACTGAGGTCTCAGCATGGCACTAGTGCCTGTCATATGACACTCTGTCATGCCGAGAGCTCATAGTAAACTAGGGCTACAGCCAGAAGGTTCCCCCACTTATCTATAGGCCCACTTCTAGGCCTAGGCCTTTTCAAACTCTGGTGACCTCCCAGAAGTTTCTCTTTTGGTCCAGTGCCCCCTCCCTTCCCCCAAACACACACACACTTCTCAGTTCAGCATTCATCCCTGGTGTCCAGTGGACCCCCCCATTCCCCAGTGCCAGCCATCCTATAAATGGCAGCTGACATCAATGAAAGCACATGTAAGGGTACTTCTTTAGTTATGAATTATCAGCGTGTGTGTGTGTGTGTGTGTGTGTGTGTGTGTGTGTGTGTGTGTGTGTGTGTGTGATGTGGGAAGCATGGCTAGCACCAGACAGCAACAGACGCTATGCAGGAGAACTCCTGATCTGCAAACTATAACCAACAAAACAAGATTTTTAAGACTACTGTTCGCAATAAAATTGACTTCAATTGATAGATCTCACTTCCCAGCATTAGAAGATCTAAATTTTGATATGCTATTTCATGGAAGGACCTCACCACATTGCTTTTTAGGACAGTGGTAAATCTCAACAGCAGAAGCCACCCAAGAAGGCTGGGACAGAGAGTTCAAGCCACATGGAGGGGAAGGAGATGAGCCCTCTAATTCAGTGCTATTGCAGGTAATTATGGATCTCGACAAAAAGGTTGAACTACTTAGGCCCAGATTCTCATCGACGGAGGGGAAACTTACCATGGTGGCTGATGAGGCAAAGGCAGCTAAAACAGCCGCGGCAGTAATAGGCTTTTTACTGAAAATATGATAGACTCAGACTTGTGCACCTCGAAAATTGCGCTTGCATGGATAACATCAGGCTCCTTGGTATTCGTGAGGGAGCCAAGGACTCAGACTCACAGCAACATTCAATCTCCTTGCTGGAATCACGACACTTGAACTAATCTCAATGGGCTCATCATAAAAACTCACAGAATAACCCCACACAGCCAGCCATTCAATGTGGAGCAGCCCCGTACCATTTTGATGATCACCACAGGACCACATATCGAAGAAAATATTCTCCTGGAGGCAAAAAGAAGGGGACAATTACAGCTGCAAGATGGATCAGCATTCTTTCTTTTCCCAAATCTTGAGTTTTGCCACAAGGCAAAGGCTCAAGAGTTTTGAGGCTGTGAGGGAAGGACTGCAGACAATGGGAGTCATGCAGTCTCTTCAGTATCCCACCCGCCTTCACATCCTCTGCGCAGGCAAGACATACATATAACCGGATCCCTCAAAGGCACGTAAAAGGCTCAAAACAATTCAATTAGACTTTGTCAGGAGAGAACAATGCCTCTGAGGGGGAGAGAGGGGACGGAATTGTACCTGGAGGGCAGAATGCATCTACCATGAACTAGAATACATAAATGTTTAAATCAAAATGTCACCTTCCCTTTGGTCTTCAGTTCTTAAAAGGCGCACCTGGGTACCAGCTTCAAAATGTGTAGCTAGCACATTGGATGTCGGGTGAGTTGGATTAACGATCAACCTCAGCTTAATCCTTATTTAATCTGCTAGGCAGGAAGACCCTTTGGCCATGGGTGAAACTTAGCGGGGTACAATGGCTACCGCCATGAGACAGCAATGCAGCATGCTAAATGCATGCACGGCACTCCCTGACACTTACCAGCAAAACTCAATTCAGGAGTGCCCCTGTGTTGACTGGTGATATTGTCTGACAAGGCATTTGTTTTGTTTTTTTGAACAATTAAATAAGTATTCTCAACTAAAGCTATTTTTATATGCCTTAATAGGGAATAGTTCATGTTATAGAGACACACTGTAAGGTTATCAGTGCTTAATACCCATACAGGTAATAAGTTTGATTTTACTAGTAGTTCACTGTTTGCAATTTCTTATTTAGTTGGAGGTTTGAGTCAGAAATGCCCTGTTAGAAGTGTTCCCTAATCTCTTGTTACAACATGTTTACACCATCTCAGTTGGCCCAACATATCACACAAGTGACGTCAAACATGCAAAATGCATGGAATGAATTTTATGGACTGCTCTCATGGACTTGGGACCATGTTACTGCTGCAAGAGCCAATTTAGGTGTATTATTGAGGTTAATGTATTTACATAGTCTTGATTGACCCCCGAATGCTGTATCAAAGGGAGACAAGTTACAGTTATATTGACATTAAGATGTTGTCACAAGTATTGCTGTACTTGGAACCAGGTTGTTTTCACATGTATTTTTATATGCCTGAATTTGTAATTGTCTGTATTTTTATACGTCTGAAAATTAATACAAATAAATAAAAAAAAAAGTGAGTGTGATTTGACATTTTTGCAACATTAATTTAACTTTTATTAAGTACCCTTTTTGCATGTGCGCTCCCGGGGTCAGCTGTTGGTATGACAAGGAAGCACTACTGCTTGCTTGGAGCGAACGCTGGCTAGGTATAGATTTCAGCATAGGCGACAGACGTGCCTGCAGTGTGACGCAACAAACCTAAAAATTGCCCGATCCATCAGGTGAAGCACAGATGTAAAAAACAAACCTTTTAATTACTTAGATGTCATGAGAACATTTCTAATACTAGTGTACCAGTGGAAAACATAAATGAGGCGGTACAGGACTCGGAAGAAAGGACAGCCCAAAAGGTACATATTCCCTTTAAAGGGGGGGTGACAAATTAATGTGAACTTCTACTTTGAAGTCACTTGGTAAGGTGTGGATGACACTTTCCACTTATGGAACATAGGGCTTCTGAGGGTAGAATGAGTAGCCTCTCTCAGAACGTCGACAGCTGAGAGGAATGGATTCACCCCTTTAATCATTCACAGGAAATGTCTGCAGCCTGCCTGTAAGAAAGATTTTGTTCATTCCAAGCACCCCCCCACACACACACACACACTACTGTGGCTTTACTATTATCAATTTTCTTGTTCCTTATGTTAAATAATTTAGAAACTAAAGCCCTACAGTCGAACCACGTGGTAGCTGACATTTTTTTTAACCACAGAGGGTTGAAAAGACAGCTTAGGGTTTCATTCTGGAATACAGATACTCTTTGCACAGGTCTCTTTGAACAGGGGTCCATATTCATCAACATCTCAGGCTGCTTTGCTAGATTTTATTTTCAACATCTTTAAACACTGTGAATGCTGTGCTGCGTTTGAAAATATCTCTTGTGTGTGAACTTTCCAGACCCCAGATATTTTACAGAGCACTACTGTTCCTCATTTATTATTGCTTTTTATTGCTATGTGGATCTCTTCTGTGCCCAACCTCACTGGCCTGTCGCCACCCTCCAGCCCCGCCACCCACCTTTACTGGGACCTATCTTCACCACTTGCGCAGGACCAGCTTCAGTGGGTGAGTGTTGTGGTTGGTGGTGTGTGGTCTGCCAGGGTACTGGCGCCATCCTAATGGTTGGGGAGTCACCCTCCAGGTTTTCGCCTAAGGGTCGCAAGTGCGCAGTGAAGCACGATTAGCCCTATCGGCATCCGAGAACAGACCCTCCTCTGAGAGTGTGTGTATCCCCACTGTGCTGCCACCCAACTTCCACTAGGGGGCAGCCAAGCTGCAGGACTCACTGTCCCCAAGGGACGAGAACCATCCAAGACACTCTCAGTCCTCCCTCCCCTTCCCATTCCCAGACTGATCCAAGTCCATTCCCCGAACCTGGATTGCCTGCACTACTGCGCTTGCCTCCATTCATGATTTTAGCATTGTGGGCCGCCAAACTATATTTGTTTACAACCACTCTGTTTTTTTTACCACCCCCGTATATTTTCAGATATCATCCTAAGATTTTTTATAAAATTCTCTAAAATCTTAGCATAATCCTTTATTACACAACCACCCCATTTCAATACCAATGGACTATATCTTTCTTAAAGAGCTAATATTACTATTTTAAACAAATCAACTATTATATTTTATAGGTGAAGTACTTTTTTTTTCTTTTCCCTTTGGTTAATTAGAAGATTTTTTTTTCTGATGTCAGTATGTGTTATGTGGGCAATCTGCCTGACAGCTGACATTATCTAGCTCTGTTCTTCCCACTACATCATCAGCATTGTGGCCTCACAGACTGTGACATCACAGCTGCTGAGGAAGAGCTACTTCATGGTTGTCAGGTCAGTCCCCTGTGATGTCACTGAGGTCACAGTGCTGATGAGGTGGGGGAAATAACAGAACTACATGTTGTGATGTAGACAGCCAGCTCTGAGTGCTCGAGTGCTGTATTAATTTTTTTTATTACATATAAAATATATGATGGGAAGGTCAGTTTGAGGAAACTACTGTCTTACTGGAACTGACACATCAAGACCCCCCAGGGATAAGTTCAAAGGACAGGAGGTATTTTAAACTGCAGAGATCTGGGGTGCAATTACCTTGTCAATTTGCGTTCACCCCAGGAAATAAGATTAGCCATTCATAATGCCCTCAGGAAGATTCTTTGACTTGCATAGTTGCCAGGAGGGACTTGTGGGGAGGGGTGTCGGAGAGAGGCCAGAATGGACATTGAAGAGGTTTGATGTCTGGGCCAGGCAGGATCCAGACGAATTTGGAAGGTCAAATACACATTCCCCAAGAAGCCTTGGGAGGGCATCACAGAACATATGTGTGTGTGTGTGTGTTTGTGTGTGTGTGTGTGTGGCAGAACAAAAACCAGTTCTGACCAGTTACCCTGAGGAGAGGAAATTGAGTACGTCACTTATAATTTTTTTTAAATCTTGTTGGGACATCCTATGTGGTAACATATAACTTTTAATACACCAAGGTAGAGTTTAATGATCTCAGAGAGAAGGCCGCCCAGAACTCTTATCCAACTGAGCAAGCCTGAGAGACACATAAGACAATATTTCTGACTGAGAGAATAGAGACCCTCAAAGCACTGAAAAAGTAAGCATTAGACAAGATTAGTCTGAAGTTATAAATTGTAGGAACTGTACTTTTTACCTGTTTGTTTTAAGGCTGTATGTGTTGGGATATATAATTGTTCTGTAATTATTGTTCTGTTTTGATATTTTTAAAGTAAAGATATTTTTTACAAACGAAACTGCATGGAGTGCCTTGACATTTCTTTTAAGTGGAGCTTTTAAAAGTTATAAGTATACTGTGTATGGGCTATTGTATACCAAACTGGGAAATGAATAGAGTTCTCTAAAAGTCTTGCATAGAGTTCTAAGAGTTCATTTGAAAGACCTGGTTGGGTGCCCACAGGCAAAGATATCTGGCCCCCGAAGACAGAATTATCTGAGTCTGATAATTGGGTACGCTAACAAGAGGTTATCAGTTTGAATCCTTCCAGAGCTTGAGACTAAGATGACTTGAACCCACAAAACAGACAAGAGGGTTACCTTGTTTGTTACACTGTACAAAAATCATAATGCTTAGAGGTTGGCACTTTGGGAGAGGGCCGGACCGGCTGAGTGAGTTTGTGTCAGCTGCCTAAAAGAGTGCTATTCCACACATCCATCATAATACTATCGCATATAAAACTTTCAAAGGAACAAAAGAAAAATACTTCAGAAATAAAAAGTTGCAACAACTACATCATAAAATTTGTCAGATTTTCATGTATGTTATTTTTAATTCTACTATTTGTCTACTTTCTATTATATTTCTATATTTACATTTTTTAGCTTTTGTTTTAGTTGCTCTAGAACAAGGGGACATGCTATGAAACTGGAGGGGAGGGTACATTCAGGAGGGAGGTAAGAAAGTACTTTTTCACAGAAAGGGTGGTGGATACCTGGAACAGCCTTCCAGCTAGTGGGGGCAAAAACAGTAGTGGAGTTCAAAAATGCCTAGGACAGGCACAAGGAAATTGTAAACGTAAAGGGGGGAGATTGCGTTACAGATCACATGTAAGGATCTGCATCATAAAATAAAGGAATAATGCACAACAGGGTATGTGTCGTGCTGGGATAACGCCATGCTTGGGGTGGTTAAGACCGGGCCCAACGCCCCCAGGCATGCATGCTATCCCAGCACAGCACACACCCTGGAGTGCATTATTCCTATTGTACAATGGCTCTTTGCAATAAAATGCAAAAAAAACTGAGTACAATATGTTTTAAAGTATTTTTAAGTCATTTTTTTACTGAGTAGGTATACATAGAAGAAAAATAGTCCTGCTGTGTTATTGCCCTGCAGATGGTTAAGCTGCCCTTTTTTGTACCACACTGGGCTTATTCCATGCCCTCCACACCTCACATACAGAACTCTTTCCTGTCTCTCAAGTTTAATTGACCAGGTCCTGCTGCCTGCTGCCTGCTTTGGGACTGCATGAAGTTCTTGAGCAAGCCAGCTAGCAACAGTGATGCTGTCCTGCTGACCCCCGCCTTTCACATTCTGGTTTTTCGGGCTCTGCTTCTGGTTCTCCTGGTACACTTGATGTTTGTTTGTACCAGGAGAAGAAATGGATGAAAAAAAAGAGAAAGAGAATAGCGTGATCGGAATGGCGAGGAGAGAGCATGTACTAGGAACACTGAAGACACCCGGTCGGTCTCTCTCGTTCTCCTCCAGCTGCTCTGAATGTGCACGGACATTTCAGGTTCTCCGGCTCTGCTTCACCCGGTACAGTTGACCTCTGCTAAAATAACCAGGAAAAGATGGGACAGAGAAAACACTGTGTGGTAGGTTACTGGTCCCAACCTGCTTTTGAACGGATATGCTATGTTGGGGGTGGGCGGGAAGGATCACACTGATGGCTTCCTGGGGACATTCGCTTTTGTTTGTTTTTTAATGAAAAACATTCAGGATTTAGGGGAATGTGTGAGGGTTGTAGGTTTAATTTAAGTTTGCAGTGATGTGAAGCTGAGCCGTTGTACGAGGAGCTGTGTACTATGAGGAACGAACGTGTCGCGGCTTTCTCTTCAGCTCGGAGCGGGACTTAGGCAGTGGTGAAGGTGCTGGCAGGAACAGCTGTGGACTGATTTTTTCTTTCTTTTGACATTTTGTGCGATCACTAGGTGTGCTGGCACCAGATCCGTGGTGTTATGCCAGGCTAACACAATCGGTACAGTGCCAAACTGACCAATCAAAGGCCAGCATTCTTTCTTGCCATTGTGTAATGAAGGTTAAAAATGGGAAGACTTGGTGGGCCCAGCGACCCTTATCTGCCATCACACTCTACATTTTTGTGCTTACCAGCTCTTTCAAACCCTTTTTTGCACATGTTCAGTAAATATAGGAGGCTCAAGGCTGAATGCGCCCTTTGCCCCGATCTCCACAACCCCACCCTACAGTTCCAGGCAATGACGAACCTTAGAGCACCATACTGTTCATCCACAGTGGAGCCTGCACATCAGCTAATAAAAATATGACACATCTCACTCCTCTTTAATCTCATCCACTGACAAATGTCACCTTACAAAAAAAATATATAAATTCCATAGGATCATGGCCACGTAGCTCATTTGTAGCAAGGCACTGCATGTTTTACAAATGTTATTTTCTGGTGCTCCTAAAATCCCAGTGTTGGAACCAGGCTAATGTTGCTTGCAGTACAAATATAATAAATCAACCGTTTTTAATCAACCATTTTAAAAGGCTGCAGAGAAAGGCTTTTAAGAAAGCTGCTTATGTGGTGAAGTAACAATTGGCTTGTCTATGTTGCTGCAGAAGAAAACCGAGGAGGTTAGCGTGCACGTTGGCAGTAAATGGGTTTAGAATATGTGATGTTATTTCCAGAGCCTGTATCTGACAAAGATGCAAGTCATAACTGCTGTTGTTGTTTACCAAAGAATAGTCAAGGCCAAATAGTTTCTTTGTGCACAGTAAAAGGTAGGAATCGCACCAGGTTGTTTCCTGATTGACAAGGGAAGAGTGAATGCTACAAGGGTTTGGCAAAAATGGCTTGGGATCAGTCAAACACATACATGGCTGCTTACATAAAGGGTCTTCATAACACAGAGAATAACAATACATGGGTTGGTGTGTGCAACTAGAATTTTATACACAGCTGAGGTGTGTGATACTATATAAACTTCGAAAGTGAAGCTCAAGGGGACTGTAAAAGCATTACACACCGAGGGTGCGTATATAACTCTGGTTACACACACCAACCCACGTTTTGTTTTATATAATTACTCGGTAGCATTTTTCATTAAGAGGTGATTTTATAACTGACATGATTTTGCTCAGACTTTTGATTTACAACTTTAAGTTTGTTTTTTTTTTTAACTAATGTAGAGCTCTGCAGGGTCAGTTTGGTTCACTGGGCTCGCAGAGAAGAGAAGCTCCAGTTGCCAGGGTAATGAGGCTGGCTGTGAGAGACACCATCGGGAGTTCTGGTGGAGGCATTAAGACTAGGAGGCAATGGTTAGTGTGGGAGTTGGGGACTGTCAGCATAGGGGAGGAGATGCAGGAGACTGATTGGCTGGGGTAAAGAGAAAGATTCCCTGGGGCTCCTGCAGTGTTCTTTACAGTCTGTTTTCCACTCCCAGGTCTAGTGTCACGGAACAATCGGTTCCACCCACCAGGTGCAGAGAAATATATCAGTGGGAGTGAGGAGAGGTCCCCTGCCCTCAGCAGCAGTGTTAGTGGTAGCAGTGAAGTGCTGCTGTACTATAGTTCAGCAGTTTGGGCTGCAGTGGCGAGGCCATACAAGGAGGCAGGCCAGGCAAAACCCATGGAGACAGTGGATCCGGAGCAGGTAGGGCTCCCCAAAGACATTTCCAGTCCCATCCCTAACAGCACCCATTTGTGGTGGTGATATGGCAGCGGTGTCAGTTGAAAGACAATGCCGTGGGTTTAGAACCACGTGCTTCATTGACAGGTCATGATTACACACAACTGGATGTAACGGATAATTAAAGCACGGTTATGCGTGTGTTTAAACATGGTGAGCAGTAACTATTATGTAATAATGGGTATAATATACTATACTTTCTTCCTCCATCCCCCGTATCCCCACTCTCTCCAAATAGTCATGCTGCTGGCACATACCGTAAGCCACAAGGAGCATGAGTGAGCAGCCTTCTCCCCACACTGACGACAAGTCTAATTCTCCCCACCAGCATCATTCTCACCTGTTTTCCCCTCTCCTCTCTTCACTAGCCATGTTTATATAGCCAAACCTTCGATATAAAGGGAATCCCTATGACTCCCTCCATGGAGACCGGTGACATGTTTTGCTCATGGGCTGGCTGCTAAACATTTCCATGGTAACAGGCTGTGATGTCATAAGTAGAGGACTAATACTTCAGAGCAGGCAAAGCAGCAGAAACAGATGAAATCTAAGTGGCAAAGAATATGTTTTCACGCAAATGTCTTTAATAATAAGGAACAGAATAACCAGAAATTCAGAAAAGGTTTTGGAAACGTTATGAGATTTGAGTCTGGTCAATACCAACACTATTGTTTGGCTGAAAGTTGGAAAATAACACTAAGCATTACTAGAAAACTAATCAGAGCGTGAAGAGAATGTTGTACACTGTGGGGGTCAAAGGTCTGCACCATAGTTATTTATTCATTGTCAAATCTAAATTTCACATATTCAGCATTATTACAGTGTATGATGGAATGTTGTTCGGGATGGAAAGCCATCCCTCGAACAATGTTGTTGTGCTGCACTAGCTACTTACTTAGTGCAGCATTAACAACTTGGAATGCGGTCGCCCATGAGCGGTCTGTTGACCTCCGATCCTCGGGGAATGGTCACAGCAGGGGGAGCTCTCCCAGAAAGCGAGCGGCAAAAAAACCCTATAAAAGAAAGGACACCAACTGTTTTTTATGCGTGCTGACACACTATAAAAGACAGTCTATGAGAGCTCTTACACAACAAGGATATTTGTTACTTCAGGTTTCCATGGTAACTAGACCCTGGAGCTGTGCTCTCAGGGTCTCCGGTTACCAGGGAAACCTCTCAAGTGAAAATATCCTTGTTGTGTATGAGCGATCATACACTATCATCTATGTAAGTCTTTAACAACAGGGCAATTCAGCAAGTGGCAGCAAAAGGGGGTGAGATTGTAATGAGGAGGCCTCAGTCACATTATTTTTTCACAATAATATTAATCATTCTTTCAATGTCCAAAAAAAGAAACTATTTTATTCACATCACAATTTCTGGCCAGGAATGGCACACCAAGGCGAGGCTTATTTCCAGGTGCGTCATGGGAGCACAGGAAAGTTAAAGGTGATTTGCAAAGTAAATGCTGCAGCCTGCTCTCATCCCACATACCTTTTTGTGCTGCGGCAGGAGTCCATGGCTGCTATGATGACCGTTATGAGAATAATGTGTATATTTTAAAACACTGCTGAAATTATTTGGCAAACACAGAAGCCCAGCGTGGGCCCCAATCGAGTGGGAGCAAGTTTTCAAGGGTATTCCACCCATTTAGTAATGTGGAAGACACCACTACTATGAATGTAGTAGCAGTGGCGGAGAGCTTAATATTCTTATTTTATTGCTTCCACAATGGTCTTGATGGCAAAAAATACTTACAGCAACACCTGCTCCCATGGACCCCGCTGCAGCATAGAAAGGTATGTGGGATGGGAGGGCTGCAGCATTTACTTTGCAAGTCACCTTTAAGTGACTTGCTTATGGTTACACAGTATGCAAGTAGTGACTGTGGGATTCTAACTCAGTTCTCCAGGTCTGCAGCTCAGTGCTCTTAAAGGGAAATGTCCACCTCCTATCAGGCCCCTCCTCCATGTGAAGCAGGGACCGATTAGCAGTTTAATAAATAGAAGTATTTTTTTTAACTTACTGTGGCAGATTTTATTTTAAATTGTATCTGGTTGATCCTGCGTCCTCCCTGCTGGCATTTTACAACTTAGAGCCCTCCTCGGCGAGCCCACAACCACCCATGGCTGTCCCGAGGATGACATGTCATGCAGAGAGCAGCCAGGGCCGACCCATAGGCTTACTGTAATGTTTTTATTATAGCTCGCTTTGGTTCCAGGTGCCCATGCTATACCGCGACCAGGCATGGGCTGACAGGCACCCTGCCAGTTGGTACCTGGTCTCGTATAGCATGGAAACACGTAGGCTCCAAACCAGAGCTATTTAAAGATACTGCAATATGGTCATCTGTATTGCGTATCTTCAAATAGCTCTGGTTTGGAGCCTACATATGTCCTGACTATACGGAGACCAGGTACCCGACTGGCAGGGGTGCCTGTCAGCCCGCATCTGGTCTCGGCATAGCACAGGCTCCAAACCAGAGCTATTTGAAAATAGAGCAATACAGTAGCTTCCATGGACGAGCCTGCTGCTCCCTGCACAACACGCCATCTGGAGACAGTCACAGTGGTTGTTGTGGGCGTGCTAGGAGGGCTCTTGTTGTAAACGCCAGCAGGGAGGGTGCAGGATCAGCTAGATACAATTTAAAATCTGCCACAATAAGTTAAAAACATACTTTTATTTATTAAACTGCTAATCGGCTCTGCTTCACACGGAGGTGGGGGCCCAGAGGAGGTGGACGCTTTCTTAACCACTTGCTATACTGCCTCCCCACTAGGTTTCTCTGTTTCTTGTTTTCAGCATCTAGTATATTTTTCTTAGTGAATTATAGTGTTCAAATGATGCATAAGTATTTTATTTGTTTTACACCAGTTTTGTGTGGAAGAAAATAATAAATTACAAATATTATGAATAAAAGTGTTTTGCAATCTATAGCTTTTTAGAAAATGCAATAAATTGCATAGCTAGATACAACAGCATTACTGATGCATTTTTTTTTATGTCTGGGCATACTAACTTGATGTTTAGCTACAGAAGACTAAAATGAACAAGGGAATGCATGTCTTTCTTTTTATGTTTTTATATTTGGCTTTTGTTGATCGGGTAAATACACTAGACAAATAATGCCTATTCTCAGGTACAACCCGAATGTTACAATGAGAAATGCAGACACTATAACAAGGTAAAATACAGGCAGAGTTGGTGAGCATTAACATAAGGTTTTATTTGTTAGAAATTACTTCTTGTACTACAGGTGTCACAAGTGTTAGCATGTATGAAATGCTTTTTTTGTTTGTATACTGCAATCAGACAAGCGTAGCAAAATATAGCTTTCAATATTTAATTTTTATTTAATAGGGTTTCAAGGGTCTATTCTGCAACATTTGTTTAGCAAAATTACATTCTGTTTATGGATCAGGCTGTGTATAATGGTCACATGACCAAGCACCGACAGCACATCCCACTGATGAACTACTCAGATTACAATGATAAAATAGATGCATGGTTTCCTTGAATGGAACATACAGATATTTTTATCATAAATAAATATAGTACAAAATAGCAAAACAAAACTGGCACAAGAGTGCAAATTATTCCTGGCAGTGAAAGGGTTAAAGGCATGCTCTTGTTACATGGTAAGCTTATTATTTCAACTAGTTATTTTCTTCCATTATAAGATGTGTAAGAAAAATACTAGCTTTGATTAGCTGAAAGAGCAGTACAGCCGTGTAATTATGTGCTCATAATTACAGCCTGCACTTCTTTCAAGGTTACTAGCCTGTGTACCAGACTGACCAGTTACAAGATCACTACCGGCACAGCCTCCTTTGCCAAATGCAGAACTATCACCATTGGTCAACTGGGTGAGCCTGAACTGACACAAATCATAGTCAAGCCAGCGAGTGTAGTTGTAATTTAAAAAAAGGAACAGTGAATTCCATATTTAACTCTGACTTTACTTGAGCCACACTACTGGGAGCTGAAAGTGCTGGGAGATCGAGACCCATGAAGCCACGTGGTTAGGATGAGGAACTTTTTCTTTTTAGTTTTACTAACAGCTCGTCATGCAGACATTTTATTACTTTATAACATTTGTAAGAAAAATCACTTGCTGGTATTTTTTTTTTACCGTCATACTGTAAGTGCAATAAAACACTCGAGGGATGTGTTATTATGGTCAATAATTACACGTCTCTCTCAAATGTTAAAGGCCCTCAGCACAAGAGCCTCATGCCTAACAACACCCTCGAGAGGCATGCGATTACTGACTCATAATCACACACCTTCTTGTGTATTATTGCTTCCATGCAAAGCGAAAGAATGCAAGGAAGATGTGGGATAGTTGGGGGGGGGGGCTGTGTGCGGTGTGATTAGAAGAGGCAGATCTACAAATTTCATAAAGGGGTAAGGGATCATGAATTTTAGGAGGTGTGAGGGCATGCCCTCTGGAGAATAGTTTGGATAAACCTCCTCTAATTTAGCATAATCTAGCAATAGCAAGCACAAATTGGAATGATTAACCAGGTGAGTCTAACCCCCGAAATGCCTCCACTAGATCTGCCACTGGATTAATGATATAATATTCAACTGACTTCAAGCTAGCACAGAACCTGTTTACATAAGTTAAAAGTTAAATACACAAAAAAAAGTATATAAATTGAAATTCAAAAAAACAGTAACATACTGGTACAGACCTAATTGCTTTTAATATGAAACCCCCTTCCAATTGTGATCAGTTCTACAGTCAGATACTATATTATTTTGATTCACAAACTCTTTTGTTTAGGATTTATTTATTGATAAGCTTTTCCCACTGGAACCCCATGGCAGAAGCTCAGCAATGAGCAACTGAGCATACTGAGAATTTAAGCGCCTGGCTGCCAGGAACAGTAAACGGAGCGTGAGTGAGACTGCTGTGCATGTCATGTTCCTAAGGCAGGAGTTCTCACACTTTGTCATAGTGAGCCTCCCCAAGCCTTGGAAAAGATCTTGAGCCTCCCTAATATAGAAATAATTTTGGACCTCCCATAGTGAGAATAACTGTCATATTTTGCACATTACAGGAAGAATACAATGAAGTGCATTTGAGTAGCTGAGTTTATTCTCATTTATTGAACTTATTATTCTCCTCTCTATAACCCTCGTCAGCCTACTCACTTCACACTTCTCACTTTTAGCCCTATTTTCCCCTCGTTGCAATACCTCCATGAGTCAGACTGTTTTCTTTGTCAGTTTTACCCTGCTCTTAAACATCTTCTTGGGGACCATTTTGCTTCCTCCTGGCCTTGCTCCTTAGTATCTCTTTTTAACCTTTGTAGTTGTGCTTTTCTGCAGCCAGTATAATGGATCAGTCTTTACCTTGTTCCTATTCATTTGCATTATTTTGCTTTTTTTTTTTTGCACAATTTCCAAGAATTGTGTTTCCTCCATTCAGCTTCCACCCATGTCATACCAGAATAGAAGTGTTTGCTGAGCGTTTCATTCCTGGTAACCATTTTGTACATAAATTCGCATGCCATTATTTGCTTTCAGTTTGCTGCATCCTTTCACACAAAGCATCCAAAAGTTGACATTTAAATATAGTACATTTTAAGGCTTGCTTGAGCCTCCCCTTGAACAGGTTGGGGCTCCCCTGGGAGGCTGGCCTCACCATTTGAGAAACCCTGTCCTAAGGCAATGTAGTGCACGCACAAGCACTCGACTTGCTTAAGAATGAGTCCAAGTACTCCAGATACACTGGCAGTCAAGATGGGGAGATTGCGCTGCCACGGCAACAGGAGGCGACAGTGATCGCATGATTCGCACTGGCTGAATTGGTAGTTCATACAGTATTTTAAACTTCTATTCAGATGTAATTAATCCTGTCTCCTTCCAACCTCCAACTTTCAGTAGTCAGTGCACCCTGCTAAGCTGCTGAAGGTTTTGGGGAGGAGACAATACAAAATGCAAGCTGGAAGAAACTAATGATTTGCTAACATGAAACAACACCTTTTTCTAGTTCTGGAGGTTTTCACTAAATACTTAATTACCTTTACTGAGGCAGACAGTGTATTTCAGGGCTTTTATTTGTATTTTGTCCCTAGGAGGTCTGGTATTCTCATAATAAAATGGTGTGTCCCTGACCAAAATTCTAAAAGTTCATGAGTTCCTTTGATTTGTCCTGCTACAGTGCTCGTGGGCTCCTGGCAGCTGTGTGTATGCCTTTTCATATTCTATTTATGACCCTGGCACTGTCCAGCCCTCAGGCTGCCATCAGCAACTTCTTAGCCCAGATATATCTCTCTCCCACGGCCTCCACGACTTCCCCCCACCTATGTGGCAGGGCCCGTGGGTTGGTGGCATCTCCTCATCCCGCAGTACTTTAAATATCCAGTGGGGAGGAGGAATTGCTGCAGCTGGCCCGAGAGCAGCAACGCACCATTATCCTATCCTTTATCTTCCCCTTTAGTCTCAGTGATGGAGAAGATCAATGTGCATTGTCGTGCAAGTCCTGTTACCCCCAAGTCTCCTCACAGTGCCATGCGCTGTCCCACTATGGGTCTGTGTGCACACAGAACATACCCTTACATGGAAGGAGCAAGCTCCTCTGGGCCATCACAAGGGTAAATTGTAGTGGCAGGCTGTGGTGCCTTCCATTCCTGGGCTAGTACATGCCGTCAGCAGCAGTGCACTTCCCAGCTCTGACTGACAAGACACAGGTTCCCAGGTCCTCTCTCAAACACAGCTCACCTACTTACAGTAGATGAGCGATGCACTACCACTGGATCGCCAGGGATCCCTAAGCCTGTTCTTAGATAACTATAACATTCTAATATTTCACACGTTTTCTAAATCCTTACAATATATTCAATTAGGAGGGCCTCACTACAGGCATAGGACAGGTACTGCACAAGTCTGTCCACTTGACTGTCATTAATATGCCTATTATAGACATGATCAGGAGTTGTTTTTTAAAGTACACTTTATTCCCCTACCTGACCATACCTGGCACTTGCATCCTTAGGTTGCTCCTGCCTCGCCGCTGCCCATCAGCAACTAACCCACATTACACTCTGCCATGCCAGACCCTCTAGCATCCAGTCCCAGAATCACAGAATCACAGAAGTATGTCAGCAGAAAAGGACCACATTGGCCCATGTAGTCTGCCCATTTTTCCCTTCCCATAGATAGCCCTGTCTCTATCAACTTAACCCCCCAACTTCCATGTCCTCCCTGTAGATTTCTGTCCCCTGTTTTCCCATCAGGGTACTATCCCTCACTCTCCTTTTTAAACCCCGTATTTATCCATGCATTTTTGAATCCCCTCACTGTTGATGTATGAACACCCACTCTGGTAGCCCATTCCAGGGACCACCACTCTCTCAGAGAAGTAGTGTCCTCTCTTATTACCGCTGAATTGCCCACCCTCTATTTTCCATCTGTGCCCCCTAATTCTTGGGTTTTCCATTATCTTGAATATACTCCCTTCCCTCACCTTGTTAATTCCCTTCAGGTACTTAAAAGTTTCAATCATATCCCCCTATCCCTCCTAGTCTCCAGTGGATATAGGCCAAGCATCTCCAACCTCTCCTTATAAGTCCTCTGCTGCATACCATGCACCATTTTGGTCGCCCTCCTCTGTACTCTCTCCACCCTATCGATTTCCTTCTGTAAGTGAGGTCTCCAGAACTGCACCCCATATTCTAGGTGTGGACGAACCACTGACCTGTATAGGGGCACAATCACCTCCCTTCTCCTGCGTGTAATATCCTTCCCTATGCATGCCAGCATACTGCTTGCCTTTCCAACCGCTTTGTTACACTGGTTTGCCACCTTAAGGTTGTCTGAAATAATAATACCCAGATCCCTCTCCTTCTCCGTAATCTCTACCTCTTATCCTCCTCCTAGTGTGTATTTAGTGTTAAGGTACTTTTGCCCTATATGCATTATTCTACACTTTTTGGCATTAAATCTCAGTTGTCACCTATCCAACCACCCTTCCGGCTTTAACAGGTCCTCTCTAATACTCTCCACCCCCCCCCCCAGTGTGTCCACTCTATTGCAGATCTTTGTATCATCCGAAGACACACTTTTCCATTCAACCCAACCGCAATACCCCAATGTAAATGTTATAAAGTATTCGCCCCAGTTCAGACCCCTGTGGTGCTCCACTTGTCGCTCTTTCCTTCCTGGAATGAACTCCATTTACAACCACCCTTTGACTCCTGCCACAAAGCCAGCTGTTCACCCAATTTGTTAGTTTCTCCCCTAGACCTAGACTGCCCATCTTGCTCACCAGCTTCATATGCAAGACTGTATCAAAGGCCTTACTGAAGTCTAGACAGGCCGCATCCACCGCCCTTCCCTGATCGCACTCTCGTCACCCAAAGAAATTGATGAGATTCGTCTGGCATGACCTTCCCTCAGTGAACCCATGCTGCTTGTCATCCTGCAGCCCATTTTCTACCAGATATTCCACTATCCTTTCCATTAGGACTGCCTCCATAATCTTTCCTACCACTGATGTAAGACTGACTGGACAATAGCTACTTGGCTCTTCCTTTCCTCCACTCTTGTGTATTGGCACTACATCTGCCCTTCTCCAGTCACCTGGTACCCTCCCTGTGTCTAAGGATTGGTTGAACAACTTCGTCAGAGGTTCTGCTATTTCCTCCCTAAGCTCTCGGAGCACCCTGGGATGCAGGGCATCCAGACTCATTGCTTTGTCCACCCTTAATTTCTCCAATTTCTTCACTACCCTGCTCTCATTGAAAGGTCTATTATCCATCTTCCTCCCCTCACTACCTCTCACCTGCAATACAGATCTATGTCCTTCCCTTTCAACCGTGAACACTGAGCAGAAATATTTGTTTAAGGGGCTGGAAGGGTAAGGAAGTGTTTCATTTCAGGGCAGCGACTGTTGATTTTTGCTGATTTTTTGCTGTTGTTATTGTTTCTTTTGCAGCTTTTTGTTGCTTTCAGTTAGTACCAGGTTGCTTTCTGGATTCATTTGGAAAGTTTCATGTTTGGGGGATTTTGTAGGTGCAGCTGAGTGTTTCTGTGGGGGTTTGCTGGTGTGGCTGATTGTCTCTGGTGGTCAGGAGGGGCCCATCCCACCTACCGCTAGCGCATCACTTCCTTTATACCGTTAACCTGTGACATCATACGGTACCAGCTGACTGCAGACACACACTGTTAACCATCTTATTTCAGTACACAACATAGGCAACACACCCCTGACATAAATCTACATTCCTTGATACATTATACCACTAAAGAGTATTGACAGTACAAATATATATAGCTAGGCACGGACAAGGTATAGAAGGAAAGAGCAGCAGGGTACAGGGCAATAAGGGAAGTTAGGGCAATGACAGGAGAAGGAAGATGATGGGTGTGGTGCTTTGCAGCGGATGTGGGGCAGCAGTATTCAGAAAGACTTTCTGGACACTGCGGTGCTGCCCTATCTGCAGGCACCTCTTTGTGTAGAGGGAGGAGGTTGCTAGACTCCGAGCAGAGTTGGCGAGGATACAGGCAACCTTTTCCCCCCCATACACAGACCACCATGCCCACCACCACTCCCTCAGAGGTTGCCAAGAAGGAGGGAAGAATGGACTACTGTGAGCTTAGGGAGGGTGTGGGAGGCAGCACTGAGACACATCCCCCAGTCAGTGGCACTTCACAACTCGTATGCCATCCTGGCAGAGCATAGAGATTACACAGCATCTCTGGAAGTGAACACCATGGGGTTGAGGGGGTCATCCGGGATGGAACCCCAAGGACAGATGCAAGGAGAACACACAGGAGGAGGAAGCAAATGCTGGTTGGGGACTCCATTGTCCAGGGGATTGAGCGGGGTTCAGGTAGCAGTGGTGAGATGGAGATAATGTGCCTTCCTGGAGGCACAGTTCAGAGAAGTGCAAGTGAATCCTTAGGATTGCAAGAGCAGTAGCAAAGAGGGGAGCTGGACATCATTATTCACTTGGGACTAATAACCTGGCTAGAGAGGGGGTAGATGTAGAAAGAGTACAGGAAGAGTTCAGGGAGCTGGGAAGGAGTCTTGGGCAAGCAGCACACTCTGTCACCTTCTCGGAGGTGCTACCTGTCCAAGGCAAGGGGGAAGAGAGGGACATCCACATCACTGAATTCAACACATGGCTGAAGAAATGGTGTGGAGAGGTGGGGTATGGTTTCATTGGGGACTGGAATCTCACCTGGAGGGATGAAGGAATATATTCTCTAGATGGCCTGCATCTATCCAGGGAGGCAAAGGTATCCTCTCTGAGAAGTTTAAGTGCTTCCTTAGTGATCATTTAAACTTGTGACAGGGAGAGGCATAGACAGTTAAGGGGATTATCATAGCTCTCCCCCCCCCCCCGAGAGGCACAGACAGTTAAGGGGATTATCTTCGCTCCCCCCCCCCCCCCCCCACAGGACATAACTGAAAGCAGCGTATCCAGATTCCTCGGATTCGGATGAGAACGGCCTACATTCTCATCCCGGGGAGGACGAATTGGCCAGTGGGTTAGAGACGGAGGAAGGTCCTTCGTCCTTTCAGGACATTCTTCACCTCATCTCTGAGTCTACAGGGATGCCCCTGGAACCTATCCAGAAAAAGCTGGAGTACCCTCTCACGAACATCCTCAAGAGAGGGGATACCCCGACGGAGGCCTTTCCTGTGGCCGAGGCCATAGTTGGCCAAGCCTTAGAACTTTGGCCGTGCCCTGCCTCCTGTCCAGCTCCATCTGCCTGCATGGCCCGCAAGTATGTGGTGCCCATGGGATCCCTTGCAGGGTTCACAGAGCATCCTTCGTCCGAGAGCCTGGTGACCGCCTCTGTGTTCAGGTGTACTGGCAGTTCTGCCAACACTGACCGACCTCCCGAAAAAGAATCCAAACTCTTGGATCATTTGGCTCGAAAGGTCTATGCGACCTCATCTTTAGGCCTTCGTCAGGCAAGTCCGGCCGTCATCATGGCACACTTCTCTCATGCTCTGCCTGGGTCATTAGACAAAGTCCTCCAACATCTCTCCATGGACATGCAGACCATGGTCAAACAGGTCCGGGATCAGGGCCAAGCTGTTGCCAAACAGCAGCTTCAGACGGCCCTGGACATTGGGGATTCTTGTGCCCGCTCGATGGCACCCGCAGTTGCCTCTCGTCGCAGGGCTTGGCTAAGACTCTCCTCTTTTCCAGCAGATACTCAGCACAAACTAGCTGATGTGCCTTTCCTGGGCACCAACCTTTTCGGCCCAGGTGTGGCTGGCCACCTTCAGTGAATTGAGCAGTCCAATACCACCTTGGACGCTACTTCTGCTAAAAGTTCTTCAGGCAAGAAACAGCAGAAGAAGAAGCCTTTTTTTTTTTTTTTGAAATTACTCTTTATCTCTCCTCACTACCTGCTAGCCCCGACCCTTCGGGACATCCAACAAGTCATCCTCCTACCACACACCCACCAGGACTCACCTCTCGCTCCTCCATGGAGCTTCAGCTCCCCCCCCCCCCGAGCGGGGAAGAGGCGGGGTCCAACAACCCGTAATCTAATTTCATCAGGCCGAGATGGTGGTCCTGGTGAGCGGGGCACATCAGAGGCACGCTCTGGGAAGTCCGTCTTCCCAGAGTCAGCAGGCATCTTTTCTCCTTTCTCCCTCCCTGATGCGCAGCCCCCTGACATCAAAGTCAGCGCTGACATCCTCACTGTAAAGCCGCCCGTTCCCCTGTCATTGGGGCTTGTAGTACCGAGACTCCGCTCGGGGTCAGACAAATACTCGGGCTAAGGCAGTAACCCTTCCCAGAGAAGGTGAGCTGTCGTCGGACGCTCAAGCCTATCTCCCTCTGGCTGACCCACCAGCGACCTGAGCCCGCTCCCGAACCCGGGTTGCCGGCATGGAACAAGGTGTGGCGTCCAGCGCCTCAACCCTCAGCGCCACTGGGCCAGCTAGAAGAAGCCTTTTTGGCACTCTTCCCCTGCAGCACAGCAACCCTCCTTTCAAGAAGGGCAGCAGCAACAGCAACAGCAACAGCAGGCTCAAGCTTGGCACCCCGGCCCAAACCCAGGCCTTCCCAGGCCCATAAAGGAGGCCGAGGTTCAGGTGCTGCATCCTCCACCTCCAAGCCTGCTCAGTGACGGGGCAGGGGCTGCCACCCCCTCTCCCATCACGCCAGCTCTGGGACCTCCCATAGGGGGCTGGCTCCGCCACTTTCTTTCTGCCTGGTCCATTATTACCACGGACAGGTGGGTTGTAGAAGTGGTTGGTCAGGGACTGCCTCTGGAATTTGAGCAGCACCCTCCAATCTGAGTACGCGCCCCTCGGGAGGAAAGATTATCTGTCCATACTTAGTCGGCTCTCCGATACGACATCACTCATCTCCTCCTCAAGGAGGCAGTAGCTCCAGTGGCGGATTCTCCAGCAGACCCAGGCTTTGTCTCCAGGTACTTCCTGGTTCCCAAGTGGATGGGGGGCTGGCGCCCCATTCTAGATGTGCACGACCTGAATCGGTATCTCAAGTCATGCACCTTTCGGATGGTCACTGTTCCAGATCATACCATCCTTGGAGCAAAACATGTGGTTCTGTTCACTGGATCTACAGGGAGCGTTCTTTCATGTCTCAATCCGTCTGTCTCATTGGCAGTTCCTCCGCTTCGGAGATGAAGGGACCCTATATGAGTTCCAAGCCATGACGTTCGGCCTGTCATTGGCCCCATGGGTCTTCACCAAATGCATCGCAGTGGTGGCAGGCCATCTCACGTGTCGGGGGTCAGAATTTACCCCTACCTCGATGATTGGCTCTTAGCAGATCCCATCCAGCAGGAGGTGGAGAGGTCCAGGGACCTGGCCCTCCAGATCTGTTCCCAACTCGACCTCTTGATCAACAAGGCCAAGTTGGAACTTGTGCCTTCTCACGTGATGTGCTTCATCAGGGCAGAGCTCGACTCTTGTCAAGCCAGTGCTTGGCTCCCGGCGGACAGGACGGAGGTTCTCTCCTCCCTTGCTCAATCATTTCTGGTTGGGTAATTGTGCCCTGCTGGGACTTTCTGCGCCTTCTGGGTTACATGGCAGCGTCCACCTCCATGGTCCATTGGGCCTGGTGGCACATGCACCCCCTCCAATGGGAGCTGGCCGCCCAATGGACTCAGTGCCATGGTCATTTCGACCAGCTGATCACTGTAACCCAGAAGATGTGGGACACTCTCCAATGGCGGACCGCCCCAGACCAGTTGTAGGAAGGGATTCTGTTTGTCCACCCAGAGCCGGGGGCTGTCCTCATGACCGATGCCTCTCTCATGGGCTGGGGAGCCCACATGGGGGACAAAAGGACCCATGGGTTCTGGACCCCAAGGAGTCCTGATACCACATCAACCTGTTGGAGCTCAGAGCAGTCAGACTGGAACTGTCAGCTTTAACTCCTCAGCTTCAGGGTCAAGTGGTTCAAGTCCAGACGGACAATACCATGACCATGTACTACCTCAACAAACAGGGTGGCACATACTCCCATCTGCTTTGCAGGAGGCGTTCCGCATCTCGACCCTAGTCAGCCATCTGGAGGTGGATCTCCTAGCCATTCATGTGGCAGGAGCCTCAAACCATCTGGCAGATGTTCTCAGCCACTTAGGCGAGACATTCCACGAGTGGTCTCTCCATCCAGAGGTAGCTTACAGCCTGTTCTCCCACTGGGGCAAACGATGGTAGACTTGTTTGCCTCCAGGGAAACACCAAGCTGAGGCTCTTTCATGCCCGCCACCCTCAGCAGGGCTTGCTGCAGGGGGATGCCTTTTCAAGGCCATGGACCCCAGGCCTCTTCTATGCCTTCCCTCCATTTCCCTTGGTCCACAAGGTGCTCCTCAAGGTGAGGAGGGGCAAGGCGAAGGTGATTCTGATAGCCCCAGACTGGCTATGCCAGTTCTGGTATCCAGATCTCCTCAGCCTCAGCTGCAGGTCCCCAGAGCAGCTTCCGGCATGCCTGGACCTGATCTCTCTCAATCAGGGGGAAGGTATACCATCTGGACCTTCAATCCTTGCACCTCACAACCTGGTATCTGAGTGGCTAGAGTTCCAGGTTTTGGGTCTTTCTGAGGATGTCCTCACCGTAGTGGAGGCATCCAGAAAGGAATCAACCAGGAAATGTTATGCCTTCAAATGGAAAAGGTTTTCCATTTGGTGTCCGGGCAAGGGCCTGGACCCTCTGTCCTGTCCAGTGGCTAACATTCTCGACTACCTTTGGTCTCTGTCCAAAGGGGGTCTTCGGTCATCGACACTTATGGTGCACCTGGCAGCCATCTCTGCTTATCGGGTGTGGGCGGTCAGCCCGGCGTTAGCACAGAGACAGTGGTCGGGTGCTTTTTCAAAGATCTCCAGTGCATGGACGTCCACCTCTGTTGGATCTACTGCTGGTACTGGCAAAGCTCATGGGCAAGCCATTCAAACCAATACGCAAGTGTGCATTGTCACACTTGTCGTGGAAGACAGTCTTCCTGCTGGCTATCACATCTGCCAGAAGGACAGGGGAGCTCCAGGCGCTTTCGGTGGACTCCCCTTATCTGGTCTTCCACAGGGACATGGTTGTCCTGCGCCCCCACCCGAAATTCCTTCCGAAGGTGGTGTCAGAGTTTCACCTTAACCAGGTGTTAACTCTGCCAGTATACTACCCTAATTACACCTTGGAGGCCGAGTACAGGCTCCATAGTTTGGACCTAAGATGAGCTCTCTCCTATTATAAGGAGAGGACAGTGGAAATTCAGGGAGAGGTTCACCAGCTGTTTGTTACCTATGCTGAAGCTGCTTCTGGCATACCTGCAGCAAAATGGACTATTGCAAGGTGGATTACATCTTGCATAAGTCTGTGCTATGAGTTGGCAGGCATGGAACCTCCCAGAGGGATAAGAGCTCACTCTACCTGCCATACCGCTGCATTGGTGGCTCCTTCAGGGACATCCTATCTAGGAAATCTGTCAGGCTGCTATCTGGAAGTCACGAACACCTTCATTACCCATTACCACATTGACCTTGAGTTACGCCGGGATGCTGGTTTTGGGGCCTCAGTTCTCAATCTCTATTTCCCAAGTGAGTATCAGTGAATTGTGCGCATGCCTCCCTCCTCCCAGAGGGTACTAGAGTCTGCCAATAGTGTGGATAAACAACATATCACGATCCTAGAAAAACAGGTTACTCACCTGTAAATACAGGTTACTCACCTGTAACAGGAGTTCTAGGAGTGATACATGTTGTTCATCCACACTTACTGACAGGTTCCTTGCCACTTTAAATCTTGCCGGAAGGTCTTCAAGCTGGCTCCTCCCACCCACCCAGGTGGTAAAACTCTCGGCTCCGCCCCATGACGCCAGATCTAGCCCGCTGGAAGCCAGGTTGCACGTTGAAGGCGGGGAGGTCGGGTGGGTTGAATGGATGAACAACATACACCACTCCTAGAACTCCTGTTACAGGTGAGTAACCTGTATTTCTAGGGACGTGGATATGTTGTTCAATCCACACTTACTGGCAGACTCCTGGCAGTTCTCCGGGAGGAGGGAGGCAAGGCGCGCAACCCCTACTTGGGAAATAAGGACTGGAGAACAGAGGTCCTAAAACCAGCACCCCGGCCTGACTCAAGCTCAATGTGGTAGTGGGTAATGAAGGTGTGTGCTGACTTCCAGGTAGCAGCCTGCAGATTTCCTCAATAGGGCGTCCCTGAAGCAGCCACCAAGCCAGTATGGCGGGTAGAATGAGCTCTTATCCCTTTGGGAGGCTCCATGCCCGCCAACCTATAGCAGAGATCTATGCAGAAGGTGACCCACCTGCCCATCGTCCGCTTGGCTGCAGGTCTGCCTGGTGCGGCTTCAGCATAGGTGACAAACAGCTGGCGAACCTCTCCCCCGAACTTCAGCTGTCCGCTCCTTATAAGAGAGCACTCTTCTAGGGTCCAAAGTATGGAGCCTATATTCAGCCTCCGAGGTGTGACTGGGGTAGAACACCGGCAGAGTCAACACCTGGTTTAGGTGAAACTCCGACACCACCTTCGGAAGGAATTTCGGGTGGGGACACAGGACAATCTTGTCCCTATGGAAGACCGGATAAGGAGACTTAATGGAAAGTGCCTGGAGCTCTCCATCCTTCTGGCTAACATAATAGCCACCAAGAAGGTGGTCTTCCACAACAGGTGGGAGATATCGCACCTGTGCATCGGTTTGAATGGCTTGCCCATGAGCTTAGCCAATACTAGCAGTAGATCCCCTGGAGGTGGAGGTTCTCGCACCGGAGGGGATATGTGATCAAGGCCTTTGAAAAAGCACCTGACCACCTTCTCCTGCGCCAGCGACTGCTTCCTGGCCTGTGCCCAGTAAGCAGAGATGGCTGCCAGGTGCATCTTAAGGGTCGTCGACCGAAGCCCTAGCTGAGAAAGGGACCACAGGTAGTCCAGAATGCTAGCCAAAGAACAGGAGAAAGGGTCCAACCCCTTATCCTAACACCAAATGGAGAATCTCTTCCATTTGAAGGCATAGCATTTTCTGGTTGACTCCTTATGGGATGCCTCAACAACGTTGAGGACCTCGACTGAAAGACCCAAGGTCTGGAACTCTAGCCACTCAGGAACCAGCCTGTCAAGTGCAGGGAATGAAGGTCTGGGTGGAGTACCTTCACCTTGTTGACTGGTGCAGGCAGGCAGGAAGCCGCCTCGGGAGCTTGGAGCTGAGGTTGAGGAGATCTGGATACCAGAACTGGCAGGGCCACTCTGGGGCTACCAGAATCACCTGCGCCTTGTCCCTCTTCACCTTGAGAAGCACCTCGTGGATCAAGGGAAATGGAGGGAAGGCGTAGAAGAGGCCTGGGGTCCATGGCCTCGAGAAGGCATCCCCCTGCAGCGAGCCCTGCTGAGGGGGGCGGATATGAAACAGCCTCAGCTTCGCATTCTCCCTGGAGGCAAACAGGTCCACCTGAGGAGTGCCCCAGTGGGAGAACATATCTTGTACTACCTCCGGCACGACAGACCACTCGTGAGATGCAGCACCTATCCGGCTGAGTGCATCGGCCAGAGTGTTGGAGGCTCCTGCCACATGGATGGCTAGGAGATCCGCCTCCAGTCTGCTCACGAGAGACCAAGTGCGGACAGCCTCCTTGCACAGAGGCAAGGAGTGCATCCCGCCCTGATGGTTTAGGTAGTACATGGTCATGTTGTCCATCTGGACCTGGACCACTTGACCTCGTACAAACAAGCGCGAGGCAGTGAGGCTAGTCAGACCTCTCGATGCTCCAGCAGGCAGATGTGGCATCGAGACTCCTGAGGGGACCAGAGGCCATGTGCTCTGAGCTCCCTCAGATAGGCACCCCAACCCATCAGAAAGACGTCGGTCGTCAGAGTGACTGTCAGCTCTGGGCGGACAAACGGGATACCCTCCTGCAGATGAGCTGGAAAGAGCCACCACTGGAGGCCATTCCACATCTCCTGGGTCACTGTCACTGGCTGGTCCAGAGGACCAGAGCGCTGTGACCATTGGCGGGCCAGCCCCCACTGTAGTGGAAGCATGTGCCAGCAGGCCCAACGGACCACGCTGGTGCAGGCCGCCATGAGGCCCAGGAGGCGCAGGAAGTCCCGGGCAGGGCGCAATTGCCCAAGCAGAAATGACTGGGCAAAGGAGGAAAGGACCTCGGCCCTGTCTGCGAGCCATGCTCTGGCTCGAAGAGAGTCGAGAGCTCTGCCCGATGAACTGAATCACCTGCGATGGCACGAGTTCCGATTTGGCCGCACTGATAAGGAGGCCAATTTAAGAGCAGACCTGGAGGGCCAGATCCCTGGACCGCTCCACCTCCAACTTGGAGGGGCTGCAATCAGCCAGTCGTCCAGGTAAGGGTACACCTGGACCATTTGGCGCTGCAGGAATGCTGTCACCACTGCCATGTATTTGGTGAAGACCCTGGGAGCTGGAGAGGCCGAAGGGCATGGCCCGGAACTCGTAAAGGGATCCCTCTGCCCTGAAGCAGAGGAATCGCTGGTAGACAGACGGATTGGGACGTGAAAAGCATCCTGGAGGTCCAGAGAACAGAACCACATGCCTCGTTCCAAGGATGGAATGATCTGAGCCAGAGTGACCATCCTGAAGGTACGAGACCTTAGGAACTTGTTCAGGTCGTGTAGGTCTAGAATGGGGCGCCAGCCCCCCGTCTGTTTTGGGACCAGGAAGTACCTGGACACAAACCCTGGGTCAGGTGGAGGATCCGCCACCTCCCTGATCACCTCCTTCTGGAGGAGCAGGGCAATGTCGGCTCGACGAGCCGACAGAGAGGCTGCGGAACCCATAGCCCCCCGTGGGGCAACGGCTCGATAGAGTGGGGACTGCTCGAATTCCAGAGGCAGACCCTTGCCTACCACTTCCAACACCCAGCGGTCCGTGGTGATATCGGACCAGACAGAAAGGAAGTGGCTGAGCCGTCCCCCCACGGGGGGGAACCCGGGGAGGAGTGACGAGGTTGGGGGCAACACCCCTCAACCCGTCACTGGGCAGGCTTTGAGGAAGGGCTGGCCGAGGAGCCGCCTGGACCTTTCCCTCCCGGCTTCCTGCTGGAGCAAGCTGCAGGCTTGGCTTTGGGGTGCCAAGTGCGAGCCTGCTGGCCCTGATGCTGGTGTTGCTGGGCAGGACGTGCTGCAGGGGCTGAAGGACGAAAGGGCTTACGCTGCTGCTGGTGGACTTTGTCCTTCTGGACAGATGTGACCAAGTCCAAGGTGGCGCTGGACTTCTCGATCTGTTGCAGATGACACTCCACCCCGGGACAGAACAAGTCGGTACCCAAGAAGGGAACGTCTGCCAGCTTGTGCTGGGTATCCGCCGTAAAGTTGGAGATCCGCAGCCAAGCTCTGCGGCGTATGGCCACTGTGGCCACTACTGACCGGGCACATGAGTCAGTGATGTTCAAGGAAGTTTGGAGCTGCTGTTTGGCCCCCGGCCTTCCCTGATCCCACACCTGCTTGACTGTCGTTTTGAAGGTCAGCCGAGAGATGAGGAATCACCTCATCCAGGGAGCGCAAAAGGGTGTGTGAAAAGTGTGCCATCAGGATGGCCAAGCTGGCCTGACAAAGGCCTAGGGAGGAAGCAGCATAGACTTTCTACCCAGAGTAGTCCAATTTCTTGGACTCCTTATCGGGTGGCTTGTCCACATCCCGAATATTCCCAGAACGCTGTAAAACGCTGTCGGTCACTAGCCCCTCTGCAGAGGGGTGCTCCGAGAAACCGGAGAGTGAACCGGTGGGAACAGCATACTTCCGAGCCCTCCTGGCCGAAGGTGCTGGACAAGAAGCTGGCCTCTGCCACTGCTCCAGGGCCGGGCCAGTAATGGCTTTGGCCACCGGGAAGGCCTCCGTAGGGGAATCCCCTTGGTCCAGTATCTCCGTGAGGGGATACTTGGCCCGTTTTGAAACGGGTTCGAGCTTCATCCCAGTGGACTCTGAGATGAGTCGAGGCATTCCAAGAAACGAAGATGGGCTCTCGTCCACCGACTGACCCCCAGTGGACTCCAGGTCAAGCGGCCTGGAGAACAAGGAGAAGTCGTCGTCAGACTCAGAGGAGTCTGCGAACAGATGCCGAGCGCCTGAGCCACCCTCCACCTGTCGAGGTCGATCAGGAGTGAGGGTGACCAACAACCAATGGGGCAAGCCTTCTTGGTCGGGGCCCCACTTTTAGGTTGTGGAGGCAGGGGTTCCACCACAATGGGTGGCGCAGCCGGTTTCGGCCGAACAACCGGTGCCGGCTTCGGCTCCTCGACTACTATGAGGGGTTGTTTGCGCTCGGTGACAGACACTTAATGGCCAGAGAAGGCGGCGGGCCAGCTTATTCCTGGACAATAAGGGCTGCTGCCACATTAGTCCTCCTTAGCACTGTGCAACTGGCGAACCTATCCTCCAAAGAAGGCGGCGAGGATTGGCCGGCGTCGCCGCTCCATGTGCCGAGACCGAGATCGCCAATGTTGGCGGGACTAGCTGGACCTGGAAGGGTCCGGGGACCGAGACCTTCAGGGATTCGAGGTGGGTCTGGAGAGGGGGCGGGCAAACCCACTCCTCCCTCGGCTCAGGGACCTTAACTGGGGACTCTGGCACAGGAGGCAGGCAGAGTCCTCGGTTTCCACTGGGGAACGGTGAAGAAGGTTGTCGGCTTCTCCAGTCGACAAACCGTCCGACAGAGGTCAAGAAAAATCTTGACTGCATCTATAGTTGTCTCGGCCGGCTGACCTGGCGGGCACGTGAAACCCAGCAGCCTTAGCATAACCTCAACTGAAGTCAGTGTCGACAATCCGGGAAAAAGACCTCTACCACTCCCACGAGCGTCGACTGTGGGACTTACCTTTGAGTCCTTCTTTTAGGACTGAGAGAATGTCGAAGGCCTTTCTCCTTGGTGGAGAGGATTGGAAAGCTCCTTGAAAGAAGCTGTGTAGGAGGAGCCCAGGAGAGGCGGGATAAATGCGTGACCGAGGATAATGATGATGCGGCCTGGGCCACCTCCTCCTCGGGCGATCATCTGTTCCAGTTGTTCAGCCGAGCCCGCAGCTGCGGACACATGTGGGCCTCCTTGACTTGACGGGAGTATAATGTTTTCTCGGTCGCCCCAACACGCATAATCAGGCAGCGCGGTCCTCCAAGACCGAAGCCGAAAAGGATTTGCACAACTCACAAGCCTGTGAGTCATGGTCGAGCCCAAGGCAATAATGCACGTGGAGTGTGGATCGGTCCGGGACATTTTCTGCCCACAGGGGCACCGACGAAATCCGGGAGTCGATTTGTCCATCACAGCCATGAAGAAAGGAGAAGACCGAAGGCTTTTGAATTTAAGAATAAGTTTCGGATTGACCGAAGAGTGTGGATCCAGGCCTAAAACACAGCGCTAAGGAGGAACTTGAGCTCCAAGCGGTAAGGAGGATCTGGCGTCATGGGGCAGAGCGAGAGTTTTGCCACCGGGTGGGTGGGTGGGAGGAGCCAGCTTGAATACCTTCCGGCAAGATTTAAAGCGGCAAGGAACCTGCTAGTAAGTATGGATTGAACAACATATCCACATCCCTAGAACAGTAGTTCTAGGAGTAGTATATGTTGTTCATCCACACAGACCCACCCGACCTCCCCAGCTGCGGATGGCTTCCAACGGGCTAAAATCTGGCGTCATGAGGCAGAGCCGAGGGTTATACCACCGGGTTGGTGGGAGGAGCCTGCTTGAAGACTTTCAGCGATTCTTAAAGGGGAAAGAGACATGCCAATAAGTGTGGATGAACAACATATACCACTCCTAGAACTACTGTTACAGGTGAGTAACCTGTTTTTCAATACCCATACCTTGCCTCCTGAGTTCACATGTCTGCTCTCATCTTGATTATAACTTTCATTTGACCTTGCCCCTTACCCTGCCCCATCTCCACCTTTTCTCCCAAACTCCTTCCAGTTATCTTCATCACTACCTTGTGATCTGCAACCCCCTCATCCGCACACACCCTCGTTTCCCCTGTACCCCTATCCATACCCCAGCCCTTAATGTTGCCTGTTCCACTGCTCCCTTCTGCCCTATCCCCTTCCCACCTTATTCCTGCCCTCCACTCCACCTCCCTTCTTAACCAAATAAGCTCCACCTCCAGCTGCACCAATCTTTGACATATTGGACACCCTCTGATTCTCAAAGTGTGTTCCATATACAGTCGCCCATCCATTACATTCAACTATACTCCCCCTTCTTGATGCTCCTCTATACTCCTCCTGCTCTACCCCACCCCACCCACCCTGCCATCTCTCACTACTAGTATACTCCATTCTATGCCAGTCTAACCCTCCCTTGTATGCCACCTGTTTTAATAATTCATTTAATTTTTTAACAGTGTGATATTAATTCCCCTTGTCTTTTATATTTATCTAGCAGGCCCCAGCCATTTAATTATACTGTATCAAGTTCCAGTAAGTACTCCCTGTTGAATCAGTTAACATTTAAGCCTCTGGTTCCTGTTGTGGGTAACCCCGATTTCCTTCCAGGACTGGAAGATGCTGGGTTCTCATTATGGCAAGACCGGGGGATCTGGTGTTTGGATGATTTGGTTACTAGCACGGGGTTGTTTTCCTTTGAGGACATTCACTCAAAACTGAGCATTCCTCAATCTCATTTGTTTAGATTCTTCCAGCTCAGGAACTATTATAGAAGACTGGACAGGATGTTTCTGGGGGACTCACCCCTTGCTGGCGTGGAGAGGGAGGTTATCAATACTAGAATAAATGAGAACGGCCTAATAGGTAGAGCTGTTCAACAGGACAGGGCCTTTTTCCCTAATAACACCCTTAGGGCTAAACAATGGTAGGAAAGGAACCTGGGTAGTGAGATCTCAGACATCAACTGGGACCTTCTATTGGGATCCCACATGGGACTTCTGTTATGTAACAAGTTTAAAGAAATGCAATATAGATTTATACATTGTTTGTATTATTCCCCCGAGTGTTGTACACAGATTTTACCCGAGGGTACCCCAGAACTGTGGTAGGTGTGGGGCGGACAGAGGACCTTTTTCATTATTACTGGGAGTGCCCCATCTGGACCCATACTGGAAGGGAATAGCTCATGAGTTATCAGCGATGGGGGAGTCGACCTATAGAGATCTCTCCTTTGTCGCTTTTATTTGAGGTTGAAGGGACGGAAGAGGGTGACTGGTATCTATACCCTAGATGGGCAAGGGTTCTGCTAGCTGTAGCCCGACAAGGAATTCAGAACCTGTGGGTGGTTGGTATTGCTTCAACAGCAGAACAGTGGAAAAGATTGGTGATCCAGACACTAACTGTGGATAGATTAACTTATGTTCTGAGAGACAGGGAGGAACAGTTCTTAACGGAATGGAATAAATGTCTGGACACTCTCACGGTTAGAGAAGCAACGTTGTTGAGAGAAGGGGGGGGTAAGCATGTAAGCATTTATATTAACCGTGCACAGGAGTAGAACTCGATGAATGGCCGGTTCCCTGCAGGTACCCCCTGGATTGAGAAAATAGCTGGCTGGCATGCTTTTGGGGTGCTGATACAATAGCATAGCATCAAAATTATAACTAAACTGGAGTGGTCTTGAGAAGTCTATAGATCTTTTTTTTTAATCCATATATGTTTAGCTATATAAGGAGGCGAAGTGCCATTTTATCTTTTTAATTTACTTCTTTTTGGTCCCACGCACGGTACCTCAGTCGATCCACGGACCTCACCGCTTCCTCCCATAGGCCACCGATATCCCTGGCTTACTTCAGGGTGGGGCCACGCACTCCTGGGCCTAAGTACTGTGAACATAGGGGAGCTTGCCAGGGAGCAATCGATGCGAGGCGGACGTCATCAAGGTGGAAGGTGGTGGAAGTTTTCCCCAATGTAATGGGGCGGGGACATGCAATGATGACCTGTGTCCGCCCACCCCTGAATGTACTGGCTCTGGTTGCTACTGCCAGGGGTCCATCAGGTGCGGACACACTCCCTCCTTCCCCTTGGAGAAGGAGAGCAGTCGCAGGGCGCTCTATCCTTCTCTCCGGCAACCCTCCAATGCCCGGGTCCCAAGCGTGCAGCAGAAATCCAACCGCTGTGCTGACAGGCTGGCTCTGTGCATTTTATCTCTTGTCTTTCATCTTGTATCTTATGTCTTTCTTCAGCTCTTGTTAATACTAACCTACTATTAAAGATTCTATGTTACTTCTCAACTACACAAGGATTAAGTAAGCAAGCGGTTGGATCTGATTTGAATATAATTGGATGGCTTGGGATGCTATGAGTAGTTTCAGACACCTTGCAATAATATCAGCTTAAGGTACATATAAGTTCAAATGGATCAACAGCCTGATGATTAATGCCTCTCAAGATTTTATGGCCTCTCATGTACTAATATGTAGTACTGTTTCTTACGTTGCACAGTTTAGTGTGTAGCACACCACTATCTTCCCTTAATAAGTTCTGTTAAACCCTCCCTTTACAACAAAGTGAATTTAGTCATAACTACTTAACCCACCCAGCTACACCTAGATAGCACAGGCCAGATAGTCAAGTCCTTCCCATGCCAAATAGACATTACTACACCTTGACCCTGTTACAACAGGATGAAATTAATACAGATCTGATAAGCCTTTCCTCATACAACTAGAATCACAGAAATACTAAACCCTCCTTGTTTAATAATTATGTCTTATATCCCTTAAACTTTCAAGTCTTAACTATTAAAATAAACATCACAGTATCATTTAGACTTTCACATTCTTACATGTGTCATCTAAGAAAAAAAACAACAAAGTAAAGTACATGATAAGGACCATTGTCAAAACACGTCAAGTGTATTTGGGTGCAAATAAATAAGATTTTAAAAAAGCTCCGTGTCCTGCCTCTTGTGGGTGTGCTAGTACATCAGCTTTTTGGAAGATATACGCAAATATTGGCTGAATGCACGCGAGTTCCGAGTGCATGGTTCGTTTGTTTGAGTAAAGTACATGTCCCCTAGCTTGCTCCCTCAGGAAAGGAGGTCCTCTTGGAACTTGCACCAATGGTGAGGCATGGGCAGCAAACCTACACTGCGTGCCAGCCCATGGACGGTGGCTGATGTTGCGTGGTCACCCATGGCATCAAGGCAACACCGTAGTTCAGAAGGGATGCTGCTGCATGGAGAGACTTCTTCCTCTCTTCCAGAGTCGAAGAGCACTGCCTCTGTAGAAACGCCGTTAGCTTCACCAGCCCAAGGTATATGGGCTTGAGAACATGGATAGTCCACATAGGAGTGTGGTGTACTCCACAAGTGCCACCGGGCCAAGCAGAATTTGGTTTAACATGAGTTAGTCACCTCCTTGGAATGTCATGAGGCATGAAGCGAAGCCAAATGCATTATGCTCTGGGGTCACTCATGTAGACCAACCCCCAGAGTACCTTCATGCAATTACTGAAGTAGGGTACTTTCAACCATTTTTAAACATTTCTTTTTCAATTTCTATGGTTATTATGATGTCACAGATTAGGGTTTTCTATTTCCAAAGAGGGTTTTCTCCCCTCTGGGCTCATGCATCTAACCTTCAGGCTATAACACACACCCACCCAGCCCCACTGACTACTGACCTGGCCTCTTTCACACTTCCTCTGTGGTTTGTCCTCCATGACAGGGGGATCCAAAGGTGGGCCATCCTCTCTCCAGCTCCACTACAAATCTGGTACAGTATTGAGGATATATCGCATGGGGCCTGGCTACAATGGCAGCCTTCACTCTGATGAAAGCCAGGATTCCCCCCTCCCCCCAGTTTCTTCACCAAATCCCTTCCTCCTCCCCATGACATGGGCGCAGTCTATGTCAGCCTGGTGCACGCACAGTGTGTTCCTGGGGAAGCAGCAAGTACCCTGCTCCTAATATGGGGTCACTGTGCTGATGGATCTCTGCTGTCAAACCTCCCCAGCTGAGGTGTGCTGCTGACATGCAGCTGCCACAGCCTGACCTGTCTCCTAAGGCAGTGCCTGAGTTAGTTTCTAATTTTGGGTCTGGGCCCAATAATTATAACATATTTAGACTGCCTGGAGTAAGGGGTCAGAAGTAAGCTGCTAAAGTTTGCTGATGACACTTTATTTTTTTTGCAGTTAGTGCTTCTTATCCCTTGAGCACCGGATGGCTCCCCTCATGCCAGCCATCCCAGCTCCATCCCCGACATCTCAGGACTTACCCTGCCTGCATGTTCCTCCAAGGCTAGGGCGGCTCGTTCCCCAACCCTCACCACCAAATAGATCTAGTGATGCGGAGTGCCTGGTTGTCAGGTGCAGGGACTGCAGGTGGCTAGAGTCATCCGCTGGCTGGGAGTTTCCTGGCTTCTTCTCCCTCTCCCTCGTACTGATGCAATGGAGTGTATGCGTGCAATGGCATCAATGACAACACCCATGCGCTTTCTACATGGCGCATCAGGCACCTGCTGCTCCCGGCTTCTTCTTTCAGTCCCTCTGCCCTACCCCCAGCCGCCATTATGGGACAGGCTAATGCTGGACTCCATACTGCTACCTCCCGGAGGCAGTCCGCTGAATGCTCAGTTCTCCCAGCCAACCCTCCTACATCCCAAGTTCACTCCCGCACCGGGTTGCTGGTGCAGCAACGTAGAGCTACCATTGTGCTGGTGGGACGGTGATGGCTGATGACATTTAAATGAAAGAAGAGTGGGCACGGCCAGGAAAATGATAAACCACACATATTATGGGTGGGGTTGGGAAAGTGGAGCTTAGAAGAACTGAAGAATTAGCATTTATATAGCACCTTTCATAAACATTGTATCCCAAAGTGCTTTATAAGCAATGAGAGATGGGTAGCCAGTGACTGTGTAGTGGCAGCCATTTTGCACATCAACACCCGCACTCAGCCTTGGACAACTGCATGAACCAGTTTATGGGATGGGGACTGTTGGCCAGGACATAAGGAAAATACCGTGTTAAAGGACTCGAGTAAAATCTGGGCCCTTGGATACTGCCATGTTTTCCAAGCATGGCAAGAAGGACAATGGGTGTGCCAAGCACAGGCTTTGTCTCATGTAGTCCCAACATATATAGGTGATTATCCAAAAGCTTAAAACATAGAAATTAACACCGACCATTCTTATGTCTCAATCTAGGCATTAGATTTATAACCGAGTCACTGTCATTCGCAGCCACCAAGCTTTAAAATGTGTCCAGATGGGAGGAAAGTAACGGTGTTAAAGCAGCTTTCAAATAAAAGAATACCATGTCAAATATGGGATATTACCTGGTTGGGGTACATGGTAAAACAGATGTTAAGGGATCAGTTAAACATAAAAGAAATGGAGGAATGGGGGAGCGCTGTTGAGCAGCAATCTGGCAAGACATGCCCTGAAGCAGCTCTCTACATCCTAGAGATTAAATCTGTACAAACCGACGAACAAGTGAAAGAAAAGTGACTACTTGTTGACTTCCGGTGACGTCAGGACCCGACATGGTCGCTTGATTCACCCACTCTGCTGCCCACCGAACATAATCGAAATTAATTACCTCAAAGAAGATGACATCCCCAGCCAAACCTAAGAGAAACAAAGCAGGGAAGCTACTTTTAACCCCTGCGCAAAAACTTAAAGTCCTACTGCAAGAGGAAGAAGGGGATAATCCTGCCGAAATGGAGACCTCCAGGGAAGCGCTGCAGACTGGGCCACATGGTAGCCTCCAAGGCAATGATCTTATTGAAACAATTAAACAAACAGCCCGCACAGTCACTAAAATAGATTGAACTCTCTCCGCTCTCCGGTCCGATCTGGGTAGAACTGAACATAAAACAGACCAGATGGAAAATGTCTCAAGCGGTATCTGAACAATCCGACAGGCAAGATAGGCTCCTGCTATACCTGCTGGCTCGGGGCCAAGAATTAACACACAAGCTGAACGACTTGGAGGGCAGAAGCCGAAGATAGAATCTCAGAATCCATGGGGTGCCCGAAGGCCTTGAAGGAGAAGCAACTAATACTATAGACTTTATTCAAAGGCTACTCAGATCAGCTACCAACCTCCCCGAGGGCCTAGATTTGAGTCTTGACAACGCGCACTGCTCCCTGGCACCGAGACCAAGTAACCCAGAGGCTAGGCCCCGATCTTTTGTGGTCCGGTTCACCAGATATGCCAGTAAAGAAGAAATATTACGGAAAGCATGGCAACAGAGTCCTTTAGATTTTGAGGCCACAAGATTTCTATTGATAATGATTACACCTCCGAGTTCAAAGAGGCCGGAGGCGATCTGTGTCCGTGAAGTCACTGAGAGCCAGGAACATCAAGGCCCAAATACTGCACCAGCAAGGTTAAAAATCACATCGAACATGGCACCAAAATATTTAAAGACCTTCTTTCCACTCTACCTACCTGGAAGAGCTGGGGATCCGACTCCCCAATAAAGAAAGGTTAGAAGAGACCTACTGGTTTGGCATGGTCTGTCACACAAGGAATCTCTAAGCCAAGCTCCTCGGGAGACAACCACAGACCTCCTTGCGTGCTGATATCGGCTCTGTACTGCAGAGACTGGCGATCTACACTAATAAACAAGAATGCCTCTTACTTGAAATTGGTGATGTCGTCGAAGGAGGCACAATTCAGGCTCTCCACGATCCCCGATTACTTGAAGTAACCACAAAGAAAGTGCAGCTCTGCTCATCTCTTCCTCCTCGAATCATCCCAATTTACACCTCGGGTCCTAATGGGCCTAGTCGAACTCATCGCCCTCGGTGTGTTCTTACCTGCAGCTTGCCCTTTCGTTTCCTGATCCCTCCTCCAGATATGGGGGCGCAGTGAGTAACTTTGACTGTATACAGTGGCCTGATCACCTTGTTATCTGATGACTTTCTGTTCTGTGCAGGCATTCGGGACTTTGCAGTCGATGCTGACTCCCTCCTCCCAACATTGACTTATTTTTCTGTGTTCTCTGCACAGACTTGCTCAGATTGTGATTGTTGCCTTGAGGAGGGGCTTCATGGACCAAGCGGTCATCCCGGACAACCTGGTGGGGTTACTCAGGTTCATAATGTTGGCGTACTTGTTTATTGGCCATCTGTTTGCAGGGAAAATGTAGTCTGATGTGGTCTATGGGGGAGGGCGAGGCGCCAATGTTGTTCCCTTTGGGAGAGTATTGCATACTACCTCCTCTCTAAAATGGCATCCCAGATCTGGTGAGGTTTCCCTTCCCTCTCTCCCAACTTTGCCTGTCCTGCATAGGTATACATCCCATAACTGGCAACTTCTCCGGACGGAGAGTTCTTGGAACCCAGCCGGATTTGCTATTCATAACAGTTGAGGAGGCCCGGTGTACAGCCTAACAGCTTACTTTACCCCCATCCAAGTGGGCCGGCTTCCCGGGACCTCTGCGGGCGGGAGATCGAGAGGAGGGGAAGATTCGGGCAATGCGTCATGCGGTTGGGATGACTGTACCTCTCCTCTAAGGACAGACCTCCCGGGAAGAGGGAGGACACAGCCAGAGACTGGGCCACTCACTAGGGCGGGCGGCCCAGACCTTGACCCTTAAATCAGCTGCACCATTGGGAGAGGCTTACTGTGGAAAGCCCTGAGGCCCTGGAGCATCTACCCCAACCTCACGACCTGTTTCCGGTTCTCGGGTACAAATCCCCCCCATATAAGTATGGTTGTTCTCCCGGTGGGAGAGTAGGAACTAAGAGGTGGAAACTCCTCGAGTGGGGGAGTGGGTACTTGGGTCCCAACACCAACTAATTTTAACACAAACTAGGGGCCCGGGCGATTGGGTTTATCCACCAGATCCGCATACTGCTCCCTGGGTCTTCTATTCTCAACTCGGTTGGCATACCAGCCAGTGGTCGAACAGGGGCTCAAACTCCAGCTGGGTTTAGGGGTGATGTCTATGTATGCATGGATTATCTGGATCAGGGTGAGTTACACTCCCTTTTGACTAGAAGGCCCATACATTTAACAGAGGTCGGGATCTGGAGGGTGGGGTCCCCACCGTGAAGGCCCAGATCACCGCATGGTGTTGCTGATGTGATGAGCCCTCTCTTTTAGGGACGATACAACACGAGGATTTGGGAGGTCGGGATGTACCATTAAAACAAAGAAGGCTGAGGATAATAAAAACAGAACGCCTTAAATATGGAACCTAGGGCTAATCATAACCAGTCCCGAGGGTCTTCTCCTCTCCTCGAGGTCCTTCTTTTGTAAGTTCAGGTGGGCGGGCATGGGCATATGTTGGGGTTTGTTTCTCTGCAGTTATGCAGATTAATACTGACGGGGGGACTTCACTCCTGGTTATACAGGACCCTGCAGACAATACTCATTGTACTTCTGAGTGCTCTGCTTTGGTCTGTTCTCAGACACCCTTCGCTGACAAATATCGGTCACCTCATCCTTGGAAGTCGTTTCAGTAAATACTGGGTAACCAGGTCAAGAGAGTCTCGGCCAGAGTAACCCATCACTCAAGTCAGCTCATGGCTCAAATCAAATGAAGCCAGAACAACTGTTTTGTTGCATTAAAATTGCAAAAGTTACTCTTCTAGTTGTGTTACAGACTACCACTTTATATGTGAAGCTCTGCAGACTTGTTATACTGTATATTAAACCACTATTGCTTAGAGAATCTATGCTACAGAAAAGGAATACTATTTTCAGTTGGAGGAATATGGCTACTGTACCACTAAGTTCATGTCTCTGAATGTAAGCGGATCGTCCAGCCCAGTGAAGAGAGAGGATTCAACAATTCATTACATCTCAGGGTTGTGAAGGTGTGTTCCTGCAGGAGACCCATCTCTCCTCTCAGGAAGCCCAAAAACTTAAATCTAAGTCCTTCCCAGTGATATACGAGTCTTGCCTTCCAGAAGGCAGAAAGAGGGGGGTAGCGATACTATTGTCAGCAAAGCTACAGTTTCAACAACAGGAGGTGATAGAGGATCCTGAAACCAGGTTTGTTATTGTAGTTGGGACTATTCAGGATACACCAATAACTTTAGCTAATATTTACATTCCTCCGGGATCTTCATTTAGATTGTACTCGAACATTCTACAGCTGGTAGTAGAAAAGGCCAAAGGCGTACTAATAATGGGAGGAGATTGGAACACAGTTTTAAACAGGGCCCTCGACTCAACCTCCCAGGTCCCAAAATTGGATGCAGCCAAAGCCCGATCTCTTAAAATTCAGTTGCACCAGCTAGGTCTGTGTGATATTTGGAGGGAGAAATATCCCGGAGCACGGGAGTATACCTGCTTCTCCCCAAGGTTCAAGGTATTCTCTCGCCTGGACATGTTCCTTACATTCAGGAATGACCTGAACAGATTTCTATCCACCTGGGTGGGCACGACTTTCCTCTCAGATCACAGCCCTATCTTCCTAGAGGTGGAGCTGGGACTGCCTAAACGAACCACGCACTGGAGACTGAATAGTTCCCTACTTCAGGACAAAGGAGTTCTGAAGGAACTCAGGGACTTCCTGAAAGTTACCCTTGAAGAAAACACAAAACAAGATGTAACCCCCCTGCAAATGGGGGTTCCCAAAAGACTTCCAGGAGCTTGCTTGAATGCTCCAAGCCTGAATGGTGTTTGGCGTTTAAGCCATTTATCAGTGAGTGTTTTTAGAGCCTCTGGTACTGTCTCTTTAAGAGCTGTCTGCTTGCAGACATAATTAGTTGTATGGGGGGACTGTGTGCTTCTCTGTTTGAGTACCACTCGAGCTGCTGCCAATTCACTCTATTTTGCAGTCACTAGAGTGCAAAGGAACCTATCTGAAAGATGTAACTGTTTGCCAGAAATCATTTACAGTAATAATGAAATTACAGTTTGTCTAACCTGTTTTCTTTGCAGTCAGAACTGTGTCTGCCTAGTTCCCCATTCTGGTTTTGAACTGCTGAACTGGACCAATCAGTGTGGGGTAAGCTAGCTCTAAAATGGTGCCTTGGACGAATCAGAACTTGGACTCATAATCTGAGCCAGCCACAAGAGGATTGTATGGGCAGTGACTCTGGGAGATGTAGTTTAGACTTCGGGGCCTTTTTGGACCAACAGCAGCAGTCTATTGTGAGTGACAGCCAATCCAGTCAAGAACTGGGAGGAACTCAAAGGAAGTGCCCGGTTTTGTCTGTTGGAGTTTCAGTTTAGCTCTGGGAGTGAAGGGGAAAGAAACCCTGTGCTCCTTCAGTGCAGTTTCAGTCAAAAAACGTGTGTAAGGCCCAGAGTTCCGGTCTGCAGCTTGTGTAACTGCTTGTTAGGACTGAATCCGTCCTGTGAAAAGAATCAAAGGATCTCTGAAGAGTAGAAACCAGGCTCACCCTGTAGAAGACTGGAGAAATTGTTGAATTGCACTCGGTCTGTCAGGAACTGAATCTGCTGTGTGTTCTCCCGGGTATTGTGCAGTAATTGCGATCGGGATAGAGAAGCAGCCTGCCTGGTGTAGTACTTTCTTTTTTACCATATAAATGTGTGAGGAGGCTTGTGCAGCTCAAGTGAATCCTGCTGCCATTAAAGGACTTTTGCCTGTGACTGTTTACCATATAAATGTGTGAGGAGTCTCTTGGAGCTCAAGTAGCCCTGCTGGCGTTGAAGGACCCTATCTTGTTTGGAGGTCGTGAGTACTAATTCAGGATCGCTCCTGTTGAATTGCCACATTAAATCAAATGGAATCACTGTACTGCTGACTGTTTAAACTAATTTTTCTTTTCACTGTGTGAAGGGCCCCTACCAGCTGCCGCGGTTTGGACTAGCCACTAGGGCTTGGGTACCCAGGGACAGTAACTGGTAGGATAGGCCTATGCACAGAGCCATGAGGTAGATAGTAAAGTGATAAGCTAATTAACCTGATTTCCCCTGTCCTTGTTATATCCCCTAAATAAATCAGAGCTGCTTGTTTTAGCAAAGTTATACTGCCTGAGTGTATTTGTCTATGTTAAAGTACTGTACTGTGATTGTTGCACTGTATCTTATTTCACAGGAGGTCCCAGTGCCGGAACTAGTCCTGGGGGTAAGTGTATACTGTGAAGGTAATTCTGATATATTGTGTGGGCCACTAGTGGGAAGAAAGGGGGGTTGCAGTGTCCCAGAGGGCTGTGACCAAGTAAGTTTAACTATTGCAAACCCTGACCTCTGGGTGGAGGCACCCGCCATTGGATCCAGGCCCCTCAACCTGTTAGTGGCAAATCAGGCAGGGGTAGTAGCCCCTGGGATAGCGCCATCTAGGGGTTACAAAGAGGTCTCACCACAGATATTATGGGACACTATCAAGGCCTCTTTCAGAGGTAAAATTATATCACTAGCATCCCATAAAAAATGTGAACTAAAACAAAACTAACAGAAATTAATCTCTCATATTAAAGAACTTGAAGATGCCCAAAAAATTAAGTGGGAGGAGTCTAGGGAGGGAATTACAAAAGTGTAGAGAGCTGTTACATAACATCCAAAAATGAGGTAGAAAAAGCTTTGTTCTATTTAAACAAAGATACTACGAGGGTGGACCTCGAAGTACTAAACTCTAGCCTGTAGGCTGCGTCACTATGCAGCTAAAGCTACAATAACTAAAACAGTCTCACCTGTACAGGTCAACTAGTTAGACAAACCACACAGATAAGCGGAATCATTTGTGAGTATTACTCCAACTTATATAGTTCAGTGGAGAATACCTCCAAGCAAGACAAGCAAGATTATCTGGACTCAATCCCGCTCCCTCCTTCCACCAGATACTACCCAAACACTGATCAGGCCTATTACCCAAGAAGAAATAATTTCCTCAATTAGAAACTTAAGCCAGCCAAATGTCCAGGCCCGATGGGTTCGGGCCAATTTTATAAAACCCTGGCCCCAGAGGTAGTACCCCTTCTTCATAAAAGCCTTCTTGAACATCTGGTCCGAGAGGGCCCCCTTGGCAATACGCAACCATTACAATCTTACACAAGGAGGGAAAAGGCCCCTCGAAGTGTGAATCTTATCACCCCATATCCCTGCTAAATCAGGATTACAAGATTTTTACCTCCATAATAGCCTCGAGAATTAACCCTATACTACCAGAGTTAATTCAGTCAGATCAATCTGGCTTTGTGATGGGCCGACAGGCACCTGACGGAGTACGCCCTGCCCTGGATATGATAGATAAGATCCAACAAACCCGGACCCCGGCTTGCTTGTTGAGTCTAGATGCTGAGAAGGCCTTTAATAGGGTCTCATGGCATTTTCTGTTTTAGGTGCTTGAACACAGGGGTTCCCTGAATCTTTCATAGGTACCATGAGATCCTATACACTGGACCTCAGGCTTATGTCAGAGTTAATGGGGTTCTCTAAGAGATTCCAACTGGGCAGGGGTACCCGTCAGGGATGTCCCCTCTCCCCCCTCCTGTTCGCCCTCTATATTGAGCCACTGGCTGAGGCTGTCAGAAGGACACAGGACGTGGCAGGAACAGAGGTGGGTGGTGTTCATAAGAAGATTCTGCTGTACACAGATGACGTTCTGCTGTCCCTCTCCCAGCCACATAAATCTATAGAACAAGTGTGGCCTATATTGGAGAACTTCGGGAGACATTCGGGCTATTCCCTAAATAAATCAAAAATGGAGGTTTTAAGTTTCTTTTCTGACCCACCTGAACGCATCCGCCAACTCCTTCCTTTAAACTGGGCAGCTGAAGGGATGAGATATCTAGGGATCCACATCACTAAACACTCATCCAATTTATTTAAAGCAAACTACACAACCCTGACAACTTTCCTCAGGAAAGATTTTGAAAAATGGTCCTTGATTAATATCCCTATGCATGCCAGAATTCAAGCTATAACCATGAACGTGTTACCTAAATTTCTGTACTTGTTTCAATGTATACCCTCACATTCATAAATCTATATTCCAGACCTGGCATAAGATGATTTCCAGATTTATCTGGTCTAACAAGAGACCAAGAATTAGATTGAAAGCATTACAGGCCCGAGGTGAGGCAGGTGGTAGATCCCTTCCAGACTTGGAGGATTATTTCCTCATGGTGCAACTGAAGCAGTCTCTCCAGTGGTCCAGTCCCAGCTCCACCTCGTGTTGGAGGGAAATGGAGGGGAGGAAGAAGAGGGGGGAGTTAGGTTGCCCCTTGAAGATCGAGTGGTAACTCCTTTACTGACCCGTCATCACCCTACACCCAGGCAAAACTCGGTGGAAGAGACCCTTCACTCGGTCCATAGACTATGGCAAAAATATAAACTGTTACTTTCATTATGGACCCTTAAAAGACTGGCCTGGGCCGAGGACTTCCCCCCTAACCGAATAGATCTTACATATAAACAATGGACTAGGGTGGGTCTGATTTCCCTAGGACAGTTTTCTCAGGGTGCCCTACTCTTAGATTTTAATTCTCTTAAGAACAGATTTGGCCTTAAGAACTCAGACCACTTCAGGTTCCTTCAAGTAAGAACATATATCAATTCTCTCCAGAGGAGAGTGCCGGACCCGGAGGGGGTAGCTCCCCTTCTGGCAGCCATCCAACAAATAAAATCATCAACGGATCAGAAGGGCCAGATTTCTGCCCTATATAAGGCTCTGAGAACTATAAAACCAGACCCTCTAACTAAAATTAAAAACAAATGGCAGTAGGAGGCCGGGCCTGGCTCCCCATCTCTTAATTGGAACTTGATTTTTGGCATTGCCAAACTGGCAACCGGATCACCTCTCTGGCAAGAATTTGCCTGGAAGGTAAGGATTCGCTTTTTCCTCACTCCTGAGGTGTTAAATAAAAGAAACCCAAATTTCTTGGCTGGCTGCTGGAGGGGATGTGGGGAAGACAAAGCAGGATATCTACACATTTTTGGGGCCTGCCCCAGGCTTAGCGGATTTTGGGCCGACATCATATCAGCAATAAAAGAAATCCTTGCTATCACTCAGCAGTTGAACTGGGTTGAAATGATCTTGGGGGTTCCCCCTCCAGAGGTCAGGGGACAAGACTCAAGGTATCTTTGGGCAATTTTAATGACAGCGTCTCTCAAAGCGATAACTAGAGCATGGCTTATTCATCTGTGCATCAGAAACAAGATTGGATTTTGATCACTAAAAGCCTGGCCGACCTGGAGGAACTCACTTTTAAAATAAACCATAGGACCCACTTTTGTTGAAAGATGGTCCAGGTGGATAATATGGCAACAGCTAGATGGGGCAGCAGCGGCAGAAAATTGAGAGAGAGAATCCCCTGGGTTAGGGCGATCTGTATCTGTAAGTCTAAGTTCCAGCAATGTTATGTATCTAAGTAGGCCTCTACTTGTTCCTAAAAAAAAAAAAAAAACTAGGGATTCCTCCTGTATACTTCTTACCTGCTTTGGTCACAGAGACCTTCAGTCTCCGTACAGCTGGAACAATAGCAATTAAGTTGTTTCTATATACAATATACTAAGTCTGTATTAATGATTCTTGAAGTTGTAATTAAATTTCCTGCAGAGCATGAATAAAGATTAAAGTCTAAAAAAAAAGAAAAGTGACTAAAAGTAAAAGATCTGACTGGGTAAGGTGTACTGAATCCTAGATATTAAACTTAAAGTATGGTACGAACCCAGAAAGTGACTGGAAGTGCCTCCAAAAACTCATCGGCATCGCAAGAGCAGGCCACGAGCTCCTCGACGCAGATGGGAGCAGAGCCTCCATGGAAAGCGCTCCAATCAGCCATGAACGCTATCGATCTAAAAGTGGAGTCGATACTCCAATGATTTGTCAAGCAAGATGCCAAAATAGGCTCAGCGATTGACACGGCCAAGACAGCAGAAAAATCAGCAACTCAGGCCTTAGCCACCACATCGAAACTGGTCCAAGAGAATGCCAGTTACGGTACAGGGTGGAGGCATTAGAAAATTCGAATCGGGCCTCTCATGTTCGGATTACAGGGCTACCTGAAGGCTCAGGAGGCAGAGCTGATTACTTTTAAAGTCCTGGCTTTCTGAAGTGCTGAATTTACCAGTGGATATGCTGGGGGACTATCTTTGGAAGGCATTCAGACTTACCCATCGATTAGCCGGTCCATGTGGGGACTTACCGAGGGTAATTCTTCTGATCACAGCCAGCTCTACAGTTCAAGATACGATTCTACAGGCTTCAAGACCAGCAGATGGACTATCCTATGAAGGTGCGACAGTGCATTTGTTTCCAGATCTGTCGTTTGCAACCTGTGCCAGGAGAAAATAATTTGACGCAGTTCGGCCCCAACTTAGAGCCCCGGGGATTTCACATTCTCTCTTAATGCCCGCTAGGCTTCGGATCCACTACGGTGGGCGCACATACCAATTCAGTGATCCGACGGAGGCTGGGAAAAAAGTGGAGGCCTTGGCACGGGAGTTTCAGGTTTCAGAAGGGCAACAATTTGAAGATACAGATGAGGAGACCTGAAGAGGACTTTGTACCCTGATGGGACTTAAGTACAAGTTAAAATTGTTTGTTTAGTTCCTATCTTTAGCCAATTAAAAATAGAATATTTCTGGGGTGGTTTAGTCTCATACAAATAACTTGCTCGAGACTGTTACTTATAAATAGACTACTACTTTGGAAAAGAAACTCAGTTTTGGGAATGGACACCTACATTACTTTGTTTTTCTTTCCTTGTTGGAAACTGCATATAGTGGGGATGATTGGGCAGTTTTTCAGAGGCACTAATTATGTGGGTAATCATTTTGGACTTGGGGCATACCAACACTGGATGACAGTATAATGTAACCCCCATGATACCGGGATTACTAGAATCCCAGTAAGACCTAGTGGTAGGCAGGAAGGCAGCTTGTGAAACTCCAGTTAAATGGATTTCACGCTGTCTCACTCTGTTCTCAGTCTCAGCTGAGACTGAGGATGACATCATTTAGAACTGTTGCAGCTACATAAGCCACACTGGAATGTTGCAGTTGGAGGTTAGAGTAGAATGTTGGGAATCTGAAGTCAGTCTGAGAGAGTCTGTTGCAGGCTGTAGTAGAGAAGAAGGTGCTCTGCTGTAAGCAGGCCCTCAAACTCTAGCGCTGTCAAAAGCTATTTTTGTTTGTATAGGTGTGTGTTCTCACCTGAAGAGAATACAAGTAAGAGCACAGTGAAGTGGTAGAGACCGCTTTTAGTGATTCAGGGCCCCATCCCTGCAGGGATGGGGGAAGGAATCAGCCTGCTTCCAGGGGCAACCCCCCTGGTCCGGCTAGGGAAAAAGAAGCTGCCTGAGTTAAGTTCGTGCTGAGGCACCAGAAGTTATGGATGAGATTTTTGAGGAAAGCATACGTGAGGGCACCTGCAACCAAGGGTGAGTTCGCTCTGCTAAAGGCCAATGTGTTTTCACCTGAAACAAGATGAAACTAAAGTGACTGTTACTGTGGGGTCAGGAAAAGACAGCCAAGTACAGTTTGGAAGATGGGGATTAGACTGCTTAACTCTGTGGGTGGTCTAGAATAATGGACACAGCAACTTATAAGTATGTTCAAGTTCAGCACAAATGGGATGTAAAGACAGTAGATTGAATGTGAATACATTTAAAAAGAATCTACACAGCAAAGTGTTTTCAAGGATGAGGTGTTACAGTCCAGAGAAATGGCCGGGTATGAATTATGGGAGCGAGAGGTGGGAGACCCCCATCAGTAGTAACCAAATTCACCTCTAGGGGTTTGCTTTGGGACATCTGTTGTTTTCTCTCAGGTACTTGGCCAGTGCCTGAGGAAAGTACTGAACATGGGATTGATGAGGAAGATTCCTGATGGAGCAGAAGTGCTCATAGGTGGTTTAGGGAGCCACCAGTAAATGTTTCCATGCTATATGGAAAGTGTCCAAAGGGCTGGCAAGGGAGCCGAGCCAGAGAAAGCCCAGAGCAACGTACAAGTTCGGGCTGTGTGCCCAGTGTGTTTCAGAGCCTGAGGGCTAAAGTGAATGAGGATGTGTTCTGATCTCCATAAATCTGCATTACCAGGAGTGTAGCCCCATGGGGGTCCATCTGTGCTTTGTTTATTCTGTTGGATGTGAATAAAGCCACACTTTAGAATCCACTTCTGGTATTGGACATTACAGCTATTGCTTCCTGTCCGGGTTTCTTAGGTGCCCCTGTTGCAGAGTCGCTTCAAACCTAGCCAATGTGCCGAGTGACATATTTCTCCCCGAACCCAGCCCACCAAGTAGTGCTGTCAAGATGGAAGCAGCATACCTGGGTGAGGTTACAAAATGGAGGCACCACTATGGATTTGGGTTTGGAATTTAGGGAGGAATGTAAGAAAGGTCGCTCGGACAATGGCTAGTGTTTTGGTTATCTGGCAGTGGGTAGCCCAAAACCACTGAAGCAACGTTTAACTAATGTGCCGCTGTGTGCTGCTATCCATGTGCTGCTATTAAAATGCCAACTGTTTACCAAGCAGCAGTAAAGCCTGAGAGTGTATGCCCTTGTTCTGCATCAAATTACAGCATTTGCCAGCTTTTAAAAGTGTCTGTGACAAAGAAATGTGTGGAAAACTGTGGGTAGCAAAAGTAAGGTGTGCCCTAGACATTGGAAATACTTTCTGTGTGGACTGAGAGACTTGTTGTGCTTAATGGCCATGAAAAAAGGTTAAAATGGGCTCTCACCGAGGAGTTTCAGTTGAAAAAAAAAAGTGTGGTTTGCAGTTTAAATTTGCCTGCTCAACGATCGCCATGAGGAGAAGAGCATGAGAGGAAAGAGGCTCATTTGCATGGCATTGGGTGATTGGTGAGACTGCAATCAGTCCTGCCCCCAAGCCAGCTCTAGAGCGACTGCACAGCATTCGAGAGGGAGAGTGAGTGGACTGTGCAAACTGGCTTACCAGGAGGAGCATCGCGGTGACTGAAAGCACTGTAAAAAGTAAAAAAAATGACTTTTCTGTTTAAATTCGGGCTCAACCCGCATCTCGATCAACTGGACTGTGAGAGTGTGGTGTTCAGAGGGACAATCGGCAGGACTGCCAATCCGCTTCTTTCCAGAGGCCTCCAAGACTGGCTGCCGGCCCTTTTTTCATTGCAGCAAACAGCTACTGATAACAGTGAGTAACAAAAAAAAAATTGCTCAAACTGTGTGATTTCACCAAAAGCCAGCTGAATCTGTGTGTAGCAGTGTAATCGCTTTGCAAAGAAGGACTGTGTTAAGTTTTACATGCAAAAGCAAGAATTCTAAGCAATCAACTGTGAGCATAATTTTAGGTTCAGCGTCAGTATAATTTTCAAGGCCATGTGAGAGACTGTGAGTTGTATCAGATATGCAGCAAGAAATACAGGCAATCCTGTGCTACGAAATACTGAGGCTTTAAGGGACTGTAAGCTACAGCAATGTCTTCAGCGAGTAAAAAGTATGTGGTAAATCATATAAATGTGCTAGGAAAAAGAACAGTGCAAGTTTGTGCAGTTTGAGCAATGTTATCAGTAGAGTGTGTAAATCGGATGCACAGTGGCTTGACCCAATTACAGAATATTGATGCGTAGGAGTGCTGCCGCCGCCATTACAGGGTGGGGTAATAATGTAAACACAGCAGCAGAGGAGCCATTTTGAAAGAGAGAGAGAAAGTTTTCAGTGATGTGGGACTTGAAATAACAGTGAGCGTTGTTTGTTTTTTCTCTGCAGTCATGGCTTCAGGACCAGCCCGTTACCAGGATCATGCCCGGGCCGTGATAGCAGTAGAAGTTAACAAGTTAAGGGACATTGAGAGATGTTATTACGGGGGACAACTGCCTCCTCGTGTGGCAATTCCTGGATGTCCAGTGCGAGTATGTGTGATGTTCTTAAATACTGGAAGGGACGTCTTCATGGTACCTCACTGTTCTGGGTGCCTAGAGAAATACGGTTTGTTTAAAACGCCCAAGATTTGTTTGGCTCCCACATGGACAAAAGTTCAAGAATCTGCAGTTGGCAGCACACAGCACCAGGCGGAGCCTGTTGGAGAAGGCCCTTCAGAGTGTGGCACAAAGCAAGAGGGGTGCAGATTTACAGACAGAACAATGTGCTGATGTTTCAGAGTCAGAGTCGCAGAGAGAAAATTGGGGAAGAGCATCAGTAGACCCTTGGAGAGTGGGGCCTAGCCCAAGTCTCATAGGTGAAGACGAGATGAGGGAGGCCTTTGAATGGGAGGTTTCGACCTCTGCGTCCAGCGAAGAGTGGACAGTCTCAGGAGTGAGGATGACTGCTCACTCCTGGGCACAGATTCTCAGTGAGGAAGAAGAAGAAGAAGAAGAGGGGGAACCTATGTGGCCTTGTGAAAAAGGAACTGGTACACAGCCTCAAGCTCTTGCCTCAGAGGGAACGCATGGAAGAGAGTGGTGATTCCACTGCCCTGGCTGTGCAAGAAGAAGCCAGGGATCCATTTTTTGTGTCATTAAGAATGCGTAGCTGGCAGAACCAGGACTGGCCACCCCAAGCCAGGCTAGAGGTCTCAAGTTGACCAAAGCTAGTAAAGAGGAAAGACTGGTTCGTAGGGAAGCGAATGAAATCTATGAGATGTCCTTTTCTACCTTTCCTCAGAGAGTCTGGGAGGAGATTGAAAAAAGCAGGAAATCCTAGATTTGGGAAGAAGCAATGAGATATTGCATCCTGGTGCAAACAAGCATGTCAGGAACAGAATGTTTCAAGAAAAATACAGCCTGTGGAAAAGAGGCAGTACACTGTTTATGGACACTGTTCGAATTGTGGATGGAGAGAAACATGAAACCTTTCACAGTGTGAATTATGAGCGCCCAGATGGGGTAATAATTCCAGCACCTAACCCGTTGTGCTATTGGCCACAATGCAAAGACCTTCCTGTGAATGTGCCCATGCCTACCAAATGTAAAGCAGAGCAGTGGTAGCCAGTGCTGCCACTCCAGCCGTTGCCATACCTATGTTGTTCCGCCAGTCTGGACGTCCAGAAACCAGGTGCCCCACATTCATCAGTTCTACAGTGTACTGGCTTTCCAGAATCCATCGACTGGCCTACCAGATGACTTCAGATCCAGAAAGGACACCAGCCCAGCTGTATCCTGATTTATCACCTGGGTATCGGATGACTTCAGACCAGCTGTTTTCCTTTTTGTTCCTGTTCCAAGGTTCCATCTCCAGAGATTACACCAGCCCAGCAGTTTCCAGATGTGCCCTCCTGTTGTTTCCCGGAAGATGTCCGCCCAGCTGTATTGGAAGAATGCTGCCAGGGAGAGTCTTCGGCCGAGGACCAGGTGTGGTATCGTGTTGTTCTACAAGGGACTGGTAAGTCCAGACTTTTCTATTCTTATGACATTGCAGTACACACCTTACACTAGCAGACTCCAGATGTTTGAACTGTCCTCAAAGACTCTCCCCTTCGGGACTTTGGCCTGCTAGAACTGTGCTTCACGGGCTCCGGCCCAGGACAGACTCTTTAATGGACTTGCCTTCGGGCACTGTGGTCACTAGATGGGACTTTTAGGGCACTCCATCCCCAAATATTGTGTATTGTAAATAATGTCATTGTTTTCTACTGTTTTCTAATGTTTATACTGTTTTTTCTACTTTTCTAAAAAAGATATTTTGGGGGATTCTCTAGTGTTTAGATGGTAGGGGGTTAGATAGACTGTGTGAATGCGGATTAGGAGTGTGTGTTGTCTTTCTTTTTCTTGCAGGTGTTCCTGAAGAAGACAGAAGAGAAGACAAGAAGAGGAGGAGGGACTCAGCGGAGTTCCTCAGTAGTACTTTAGAGTGTAGTGTTTAAAGTACTGTTGTTGTTGTTACTGTGTGTAACTTTTTCTTCCACAGATATGGTTGTGGGGGGAGTGTGGGAGTAATGCATAGTGTAGGGTATTAGCTCCTAGTGTGTGGTTGCATAGTGTCCCGGGTTGGGGGGAGGTTCCCTATTTGTTTTGTTTTGGGAATTTTAAGTTAGAGGCAGACAGGTTTTCCCTAGAGGGCTAGGGAGATAGACAGGCTGTGGTTCTGAATGGCCATAGGGGCCACAGTACTGATCTAATACGGCTATGCTCTGGACAGTTCTTCCAGAGCCACTGGGTACCCATAGTCAGCGGGCAGAGTAGAGGCTGATGCGTCAGCTGATGGCCTCTGGGCCCTTAGTGTTGCCTGCCTGTGCCTAGCACATGGTAGAAGGGGGCCTGATCACCCCTCTCCGTAGGTAGCACATAGGGTAGGATGGCCTAGGTTGGGTAACTAATGACTGCGGACAGTCATTTTCCTGGCCCAGGGTGAGTGTAACCCCCCTGTTACCCGGGGTTACTAGAATCCCAGTAAGACCTAGTGGTAGGCAGGGAAGGCAGCTTGTGAAACTCCAGTTAAATGGATTTCACACTGTCTCACTCTGTTCTCAGTCTCAGCTGAGACTGAGGGATGACATCATTTTAGAACTGTCGCAGCTGCATGCGCCACACTGGAATGTTGCAGTTGGAGGTTAGAGTAGAATGCTGGGGAATTTGAAGTCAGTCTGACAGAGTCTGTTGCAGTCTGTAGTAGAGGAAGGAGGTGATCTGCTGTAAGCAGGCCCTCAGAGCTCTAAGTGCTGTCAAAGAGCTATTTTTGTTTGTATAGGTGTGTGTTCTCACCTGACAAGGAATACAAGTAAGAGCACAGTGAAGTGGTAGAGACCACTTTTAGTGGTTCAGGGCCCCATCCCTGCGGGGATTGGGGGAAGGAATCAACCTGCTTCAGGGGCAACCCAGTCCGGTTAGGGAAAAAAGAAGCTGCCTGAGTTAAGTTTGTGCTGGGGCACCAGAAGTTCTGGACGAGATTTCTTTGAGGAGAAAACGCCTGTGGGGCACCTGCAACCAAGGGGTGAGTTCGCTCTACTAAAGGGCCAATGTGTTTTCACCTGAAACTAGATGAAACTACAGTGACTGTTACTGTGGGGTCAGGAAAAGACAGCCAAGTACAGTTTGGAAGATGTGGGGATTGGACTGCTTAAAACTGTGGGTGGTCTAGAGTAATGGATACAGCCACTTATTAAGTATGTTCAAGTTCAGCACAAATGGGATGTAAAGACAGTAGATTGAATGTGAATACATTTAAAAAAAGAATCTACACAGCAAAGTGTTTTCAAGGATGAGGTGTTACAGTCCAGAGAAATGGTCGGGTATGAATTATGGGAGCAAGAGGTGGGAGACCCCCATCAGTAGTAACCAAATTCACCTCTACGGGTTTGCTTTGGGACACCTGTTGCTTTCTCTCAGGTACTTGGCCAGTGCCTGAGGGAAAGTACCCAGATGTGAGATTGATGAGGAAGATTCCCTGATGAAGCAGAAGTGCTCATAGGTGGTTTAGGGAGCCACCAGTAAATGTTTCCATGCTATATGGAACGTGTCCAAAGGGCTGGCAAGGGAGCCGAGCCAGGGGAAAGCCCAGAGCAGCATACAAGTTCGGGTTGTGTGCCCAGTGTGTTTCAGAGCCTGAGGGCTAAAGTGAATGAGGATGTGTTCTGATCTCCATAAATCTGCATTACCAGGAGTGTAGCCTTGTGGGGGTCCATCTATGCTTTGTTTATTCTGTTGGAAGTGAATAAAAGCCAAACTTTAGAATCCCACTTCTGGTATTGGACATTACAGTTATTTGCTTCCTGTGTCCGGAGTTTCTTGGGTGCCCCTGTTGCAGAGTAGCCAAACCTAGCCAATGTGCTGAGTGACATATTTCTCCCCGAACCCAGCCCACCAGGTAGTGCTGTCAAGATGGAAACAGCATACCTGGGTGGGGGGTTACATTAAAATATGTGAATATGACACATTTTGGATTGGTACCCCAAAAGCCTTAGAATGCTGTAGCCATTTAGTTAATTTAAATGTATAAATGCCCATTTCTTTCTTTCCCCCTAATGCCTGAAGCAATTCTGTATAGGCTTTATATCCTGATGTACATTGGATATATTTGTGCTAGCCTTTATGCTTTCTATGCCTTGCAGACGATTGTACTCTATGCTATTGTCTTTGAAAAAAGCAATAAACGTAAAGTTTAAAAAAAAATGGAGGAATGGGACTGCCCAAGGAACAAGTGTGATGGAGTTACAGAGACTCAAGAACATATTTTTGTTATAATGTCCATTTGGAAAGTCATTTTGGGAGCTTTTTGAGTCGAGTGTCTTTTTAGAGCAGTAGATTATTCTTTGGTGGTTCTAGGGCTGTTTTATGCAGGATGGTTCAGTATCACCAGTCTACACTGCAGTTATGCTTTGCTTGTTGCAGGTCTATCTGTGGCAAGCCAGACGTGCCTTGCAGATACAGAAAAAATATATAGATATTAAAGTAGTGGTTAACATGGTGCAAAAGGCCATGATAAGGGTAGAAACATAGAAAAACATGACAGAAGGAGACCAACAGTCCATCAAGTCTGCCCAATGGGTTCCGAGACCTCTAATGGTCATGGGTCCTAGCCCCCCCCCCTGCTGAGTTTTATACTCTTTCCAGCTCCTATGGAGTCTAAGGTAGCCCTTGTTCCATCCTGCCCATATTTGAACATCACCACAGACCTAGCTCCTCCCACCTTGGCAGGCAACCGGTTCCATGGTTCCACCACCCTTTCTGAAAAGTAAGGTTTCCTTAACCACCCTTGAAGTGACTCCTCAGTTTCCATTTGTGTCCCCTTGTGTTTGAGTCTGATATCCTGTTGAAGAGTTCCAAGTAGGGCACCTTGTTTATGCCCCTCGTGAATGTTAATGTTTCAGTCATATCCCCACTCTCCCTCCTAGTTTCCAGCAAGTACATGTTTAATGCCTTCAAGCAATCCCCATACGAGAGCTCATGGAGTCCATGTATCACCTTGTTCACCCTTCTCTGTATGGTCTCTAGTCTATCCCTGCCCTTCTTTAGGTGAGGACTCCATAACTGGACACAGTATACCAGGTGGGGCCTCACCAGGGACCTGCAAAGTGGGCTGATCACCTCCTTGTTCCTACTGTCAAAGCCTCTCCTTATACATCCCAGCATTTTGTTGGCTTTCCTATAAGCTCTGTTGCATTGGCTGCATTGCATAAATGTGTCTGAGATGACGACTCCTAGGTCCCTTTCTTCATGTAAGGTACAGAGCTGGACTCCATTAAGCCAGTATTCTATCATCAGGTTACCCTTACCCAGGTGCATCATCTTGCACTTCTTCGCACTGAACTTCAGCTGCCAGATGCTGAACCATTTTTTTAGCCTCTGCAAGTCCTTTTGAAGGTCCCTAACCACCTCTGTGCTGTCCACTGTAACACCAAGCTTAGTGTAATCTGTGAAGAAGGCAAGCTTACCCTGGATGCCTTCACCAATGTTGCTGATGAATATATTAAATAGGACTGGGCCTATGACCAAGCCTTAGGGTACACCACTAGTGACCCCTCCTTCTCCCAACCTCGCCCCATTAACTATCACTCTCTTTTTCCTGCCCTTTAGCCAATTATCTACCCAACTATTGATACTCGGGGCACACCACTAGTGACCTCTCCTTCTCACAACCTCACCCCACTAACTATCACTCTCTTTTTCCTGCCCTTCAGCTAATTACCTATCCAACTAGTGATACTCTGGGCCATACCTAGATCCTGCAACTTTTTCAACAGGCACCTCTGTGGCACAGAATCGAAGGCCTTGCTGAAGTCGGAGTATAAGAGGTCCACTGGGTGGCCCTTCTCCAGTTCCTTAGTCACCCATTTAAAGAATGTAATTAGGTTCATCTGGCATGACCTGCCTGTTATGAACCCATGCTGCCATCCTGAAGACCTTACTTCTCCAAGTACTCTACTAAGTCCTAGTCCTAGGGCTGGCAGTATAGCCTAGAGGTTAGAGGAATGAGATGTGAACAAGCTTGGTACATCGAGCAGACCAGAGTTTGAGTCTCACAACCTCCACTTGCATACTGTGTGACTCTGAGCAAGTCACTTAACTGCCCAGTGCTCCCAGATCGCCCCTGAAAACAGGCACTTGTGCCTAGTGAGCCTTACCTGTTTACCAAAGACTAAAAAGAAAAAAAGTCCTGCTTAATTAAGGTTTTCATAAGTTTCTCCAGTATCAAAGTGAGGCTAACTGGTCTGTAGTTGCCAGCCTCCTCCCTCCCTTGTGGAAAGGCACCACATCTGTTCTTCTCCAGTCACCGGGCACAACCACCAACTGTAGCAAACAACTGAACATGTAAACCAAGGGGTTTGCCAATACTTCAGCAAGCTCTCTCAGCACCCTCGGATGCCGCCCATCCGGCCCTGGTGCTTTATCTATCCTCAGCTGAACTTACACCTCCCTGATTCTGTCGGAAGTAAAAGTCAGCAACTCCATTGGCTGGACACCCAAACTGGCTGTTTTAATGCTACTTTCAGGCATTGGTCCATCGTGCTCCTTCGTAAACACTGAACAGAAGAAGTTTTTCAGAACGGCAGCCTTTTGTTCATCCTCCTCAACTAATGTGTCACCATCTAAGAGACAAAATATCCCTCCCCTTTTCTTCCTCTTTTCCTGAATATAACGGAAAAATTGTTTATTCCCTTCTTTGATCCCTTTCGCAATCCACAGTTCAGCTATCACCTTTGCCAGCCTCACTGCCCTCTTAGTTTCATTGCTCTTTTGATTGAAATCATCCCAATTACATAGAAACATAGAAGTTGATGGCAGATAAAGACTGCAAGGCCCATCCAGTCTGCCCATTTTTTTCTACTTTGTGAATGTGCCATTGGCCTTTGTTCTGTCAATGGCCTATCTAGTCATACTCATTTGTATTGCTCCCTTATGCCTATCCTATGCCTGTTTGAAGCCCTGCACTGTATTCATATCCACACTTCCTGAGGTAGTCAATTCCTTGCATCCACCTTTTCTGTGAAAAAGAACTTCCTCACATTACCCCTTAATCGGCTGCCCTCTAATCTCATGCTGTGTCCTCTTGTCCTGCTATTTTTCTTATATTGAAACATGTTAGACTCTTTCACCTTGTTAATGCCCTTAAGGTGTTTGAATGTTTCAATCATATCACCTCTCTCCCTCCTTTGCTCTAGGGTGTGCATATTGAGCTCAGTTAATCTGTCCTCATATGTTTTCTGATGCAGTCCCTGCACCATTTTGGTTGTCCTTCTCTGGACTGCCTCAGTTTGGTTAATGTCCTTGTGAAGGTGTGGCCTCCAGTACTGCATGCAGTACTCAGATGGGAACCTAACCAGTGTCTTGTAAAGAGGATTATTACCTCCCTCTTCCAACTTGTGATACCCTATTAATACACCCCAACATCCTCAAGCCTTACCTACTGCTTTAGAGGTCTGCTTGGATGATTTCAGGTCATCGGTGATGATGACGCCCAAGTCTCTTTCTTCCCTTGTGACTGCCAGCAACTCCCCTCCCAGCCTATAGGTGGCTTCACGGTTTCTCTTCCCTATGTGCATGATCTTGCACTTCTTTGCGTTAAACCCCAGCTGCCACTCTTCCAACCATTTGCTAGTTTATCCAGATCTCTTCTCATTTTGCCCACCCCATCTGGATCATCTACTCTGTTCCAGATCTTGGTGTCATCTGCAAACAGACAAACCTTACCCTTCAGTCCATCTGCAATGTCATTGATGAAGATATTGAAGGGGACTGGCCCCAGGACTAATCCTGAGGTACCCACTTGTGGCGTGCATCTCTTCTGACTGTATACTGTTTACCACCACTCTCTGTTTCTGCCTGTCAACCAGTTTGCCACCCAGTTGACCAACATCTGGCCACCCGAGCCTACCCAGCCTATTAATCAATCTTCTATGTGGAACAGTATCAAAGCTTTGCTGAAATCAAGGTAGGCAACATCAACTGCTCCCCTTGGTCCACCACTCTGGTTACCCAGTCAAAGAAATCTATGAGATTAGTTTGACAGGACCTTCCTTTAAACCCATGCTGTCTTGGATCATGTGCTCCTATGGATTCCAGGTGTTGCACTATCCTTTCCTTAAGGAGTGTCTCCATAATCTTGCCCACTACTGAGGTAAGACTGGCTGGTCTGTAGTTCCCTGCCTCCTCCCTGCTACCACTCTTGTGGAGGCGGGATCACATGAGCCTTCTCCAGTCTTCTGGGACCTCTCCTGTGCTCAGAGACTCACTAAACAGTTCTGATAATGGCTCTGCTAGTTCCACCCTTAGCTCTTTTAGTACCCTGGGATGTATGCCATCAGGTCCCATTGCCTTGTCCACCCTGAGCTTATCGAGGCTCTTGTAGGACCCTTTCTTTTGTGAAGGGACTAGTGCACCTGCCCCCCGTGTCCATAGTGCAGAGATGTGGGCCCTGCCCATCTTCTCTTCAGTAAATACTGAGCAGAAGTATCTATTTAGGATAGATCGTTTACGTGGTCCTTCTCCTCACGCCCTCTTATCCCCCCCTCTGGACTTTCTCCTTTCACTAATGTATCTATAAAAGTCTTGTCACCTTCTTTTACTATTCGTGCTAGTGTTTCCTCGGTTTGGGCCTTTGCCTGCCTTACTGCCTTCCCTGTTTCCCTTAGTGAAGTTTGGTATGCCTCCCTATCTTCATCCTGCTGCATTCCCTTATATTTCCTGAAGGCCAGCCTTTTGGCTCTGACCTTTTCTGCTACTGTGTTTGAGAACCAAAGTGGTTTCCTTCTTCTTTTGCACTTCCTTTTCTCACTAACACAATGGGATGTTGCTTCAAGTATTGCATCTTTAATGCTTGCCCACATTGCCTGTACCCCCTCACCTGTATTTCTTTTTGCCAGGGCTAGCTTAACTCTGTTGGCCATCTTATCAAAGTCAGCTCCTCTGAAGACCCACATTTTTGCCTTGGAATGGGATGATTTTGTTCTAGTGGCCAAATTGAACCATACCATGTGATGGTCACTGGCACCCAGGTGACCTTCTACCTGGAGATCTGTGATCCTTTCCCTGTTAGTCAGTACTAGATCTAAGATAGCCCTGTCTCTTGTGGGCTGTTGTACCAGTTGTTTGAGGCCCTCCCCCTGCAGGGAATCCACCATGTGTCTAGTTCTGACAGATGTCCCTGCTGGTATTGACCAATCTGTAGCTGGCATGTTGAAGTCTCCCATTATCAGAACCTCCCTTTTAGCTGTCATGTTTTGTATATCTTCTAACAGTAACGTGTCTATGTCCTCCCCCTGGTCTGAAGGCCTGTACACAATCCCAGTTAGTATGGCTGTCCCATTTCCTGTTTCCAGGGTGACCCACAGTTCTTCTGGCTCCTTATGTGTATTCTGAATTTCTGTAGCTTTGATATTTTCATTGAATTAAAGGACCACTCCACCCCCCCAACCCTTTTTGCACCTCGGTCTCTTCTGAACAGTACATAGCCAGGTACTGAAGTCTCCCAAGTGTGGTTACTGGTGAACCATGGTATAACATGATCAAAAGACACTAGCATCATTTACAATGGATGGAGTGTGGTTACTGTAAACCATGTCTCACTAATGGCTACTATGTCCAGTTTAGCCTCTGTCATTATTGCCTTCAGGTCTGGGATCTTGTTTCCCAGACTGCGAAACATTGTGTACATGATTTTCCATTGTTCAGATTTGGTGTGTTGGTTGTTGAGGCGCGGTCCGGCGTTTCCCCTGTGCATCGTATGGGAAGCGGATCTTTTTCCTTACCTGGTGTTGCAAATGAACTACAAACATGCTGAACTCCTGTTTGACCACTAGCTGAGGGAGGAGGGGTGTTCTTCCCAATCGAAGTATTGGGTGCTGCACCCCTCTCCCCATTACTGTCCCTCCTATCCTTATAATTGCTTTAGGTTACCCTTTTGGTCCTGGTCACAATTTTGACCTGATCCATATGTAAGGAGTATGGAGTATGTAAGGGTATAAGGAGGAAAAAGGGAGATTATCTCAGATGGTATGGGGTGTACTATGGCAACATTGTAAATAGCTTCCTGCTTGATCTTTAAAGAGGAAAAAAAAAAAAACAGTGATGGCAGGTTCCTAACTCCAGGGTACAGGAATAAATATCCAAATACCATAGGATGAACTGTCTATGAGGTATATTGCATTTCAAGATTTTTTTTTCTTTCTTAGTAATTTGATTGCATACTTTCGATCATTAGGGTTTGTTTTGTTAATTATGGGAATTTTCTGTGTTTACATGAATGGTATGATTGTTTCTTTTTTTTTATGCTCCTCTTCCGACCCCTCAGCCGGCCACTCCTTCGGACTGCCAAGGCCCCCACCACTGCCGCCGATCCCCGTATGCCATCCACTGCCCTTTTCGAATGCCGTTCCTTTCCTGGGTAACCCGACGTAACCCTTTGTCGGGAGGGCCCTAGCCCAGTGGGGAAACCAGGGGAGGAGATTCAGCCCATAGGGCTTTCTCGCACCCCAGGCATGGCAGGGGTCGGCACGGACACGCTGTCCAGGCTATTGTGGTGCACAGGGGAACAGGCAGCCGTCATCTAGTCAGCCAGGGGGTGTTTTTCCCTTTTCTCCCTTCCCGCCCATAATGCAGCAGCACGCACGTGGCGTCCTGACTGGGTGCACAGTGGTGCGTGGTCACCCACAATGCAACATGTGTCGCCCCAACGGGCCACCAGGAGCCGCTCTACAATGATGCAAGCTCGCACCCCGAGAGGAGAAACGTCCACTGGGCGCTCTGAACCCTCCTTGCCGGCCTCCACTTCTGTCATCCGGGCTTGGCGTAAACCGGGTCACCAGCATGCCAGGCGATCCCCTATCGCCTGGCGCCACAGAGACGGTGATTGTTTCTTTTAATAAAATTCCCCTATGCTTGCAAAAAGTGCCTTAGGGTCTTTTACTCCCAACTGGACATCCACCAGGACAGCGCCAGAGATGGGCAGAAGGAACTCTGGTTTAATGTCTCATCCAAAGGATGGCACACCCCGACAGTATAGCATTCCCCTAGTACTGCACTCGGTTACCAGTGTTTATAGTATGAGCCCAGTCCTGGTGTGAGACCAGAACCTATGACCTTCTGGCCCACAGCAGAATGTGCTAGCAAATGAGCCACGCTGACACCAAATTTAGATTTGGTTAGATTTAATTAAGCTTAGATTTACTGTGGCAAAGTGCAAAGCACTACAGCAAGGGGAAAGGAATCTGGGTTGCACATACACAGAGTGTGGCGGGGCCGGAGAGGAGGGTATCCCCACCATCACTCACCAGAACACAATCCAGTGAGAAGGTGACCAGCACTGAATGTGAGCAGGCTGCTGCCATCATTTAGATGGCCACCGGTTTCCTTCAGCATGTTTTGTTCCTGCCCACCAGCCACAAGGCAACATCATTGCAGGCCACACAGCAAGCAGTCTTCCCCTGTGGAAGAGGTAAGTTCCCTGGCACAACACATTGTACTTATATTTTATTGCTTGCATTCAAGACAAGACAATACAATATATGCCATGTTTTACCATATTTGGTCAAATTTAATTAACACCCCCATGACCATATAAGTAGTAAAAGGGAAATCCCCCTAGAAGTGTGTTTTGGCAGGGTCTGGTGCAATGTGTGTGATGATACACCTGGGGGCCACTCACAAAGTCCGTTACAGGTCTTGAGTGTGATGATACAGCTGCTTTGCAAGTGACCCCCATGGCATCTTGCAAAGTCTGCTGCAGGTCTGGTGTGATGTCTGTCATGGTATTGCTGCAGCTGCTTTCTGTTTAGCCTCAGAGCCATGTGCAAAGTAAGCTTCTAAGGCTACATATCTCAAAAAAAAAAAAAATAAGAACATTTATTGCACATAAGTACATTAATGCACAAGTTTGGATTTATTATTAAAGTGACAAAAGTACGGAAATACGATGCTAACTCCGCTCACCCTCATCTACCACCCCCGTGAATCCCACAGAACTGAATGCCAAAGCACAACCCAGGTTTCAAAAGTGTTTTTAACCTCATACTTTTGAACTGGTGCAGCAGCACCAGTATAGTTAGGGTTGAGCGGAGTGCTCAATGTTTAATCCAATTTTCGCACCTTAATAACTTTGGTGGCGTTTAACGAAATAGCCCAAAATCTTGAATGCACGGTCTGGCTAACAGAGTCTCAAGGTGTGAAACGTTTCCTGCCAGCATCTTGTGCAGTTTCCAAGATCTAAAACACTGATTTTTGGAAAAGTGAAGATTTTTTTCCTATACTTAGTTTTTTTCCCCTTTCACACACAGCCTAGAAGGTATGGAATTATATTGTTTCACAAAACTTTCAGGGTAGAAATGGCCTGTGCCGAGGTAGCGCCTTGCAAAGGTTTCATGAAAAATATTAAACAATTCAAGAGTTATAAGGATGTTTTTCTGACCTGTGCTGAGCATGCTCAGTAGGGTTTTGAATTAATCCTCTGACACGGACGATAAAAGACATTGATCATGGGGGTTTATTGCTCGTGATTTATTGATTGTGAGAAAAAACATCGATCATGACAGCTGCCATCTTGTTTTTTTTTATATATACTAAAATACATTAACAATACACAAAAAATTATTATTTATGTATTTAAAACTGGTAACTGGGGAAGGCACACTGAGCCGAGGCTTGTTTCTAGGTGTGAAAACGGAAAGAGGAGCACAAAAAGGATTAAACTGCAAAACATTAGAATGTGGTTACACAGACAACATTACAGGTGTAAAGAGCAATATGGTGAACAAGTAGGTAAACAGCAGCATGGTTCTTAGCACAGAGATGAGGACAAGTGTGCAAGAATGCAATAAAGTGCACAGTGCTTGTTGGGGAAGGCAACACTCCTATGGGACACAGAATCAGACCACGGTCGTAGCCACAATTAGCCTAAATTAGCGGGGTCCTAAGCAGGATGGTGGGTTAGAAGAGGGGAGGAAGAGTCAGCAGGGGCACTGACAGGGACAGGAGGGAGCAGCGAGGTACCTTAGCTGGCATCTAAGGTCTGGGAGCAAAGGACAGAGGCAGAGGGAGGGAAGCAGGTTCCAGAGGAAGAAAAGTGGTAGGAAAGGCAGTTTGCCCAACAGAGGAGGAGGGTGAGGAAAAGAAGGTACAGGAATCCCTGGAGCAGAGAAAGTAAGAAGAGAAGGAGACAGTGGAGGAATGAGGAGAGGTAAGAGGGAAGGGATCCAAACCAGTATTTGTGAAGGAGGCACAGTGGGACTGAGGGACGTGAAGGTGGTGGGAGAATGGAGAGAGGAAAAGAGGAGCAGTGATAAATACAGAGGGAAGAGTTGGTAGCGAAATGACAGAAGGCATTGCAGAGTTTATAAAGTCTGGCAAGGGAAGAAAAAGGGTGGTGCCATAGACCACATCCACATGGCGAAGACCAGAAGAACCATTTTGGTGACCAGCTCCGGCAGACCTGTCAGGAAAGGCAACCTTTGTTGCAGTACAGGGCACCAAGTTTAAAGCAAAGTTTGGCATAAATGGCGTTGACGTGGGCTGAGAAGTCAAGCTCACTATCAAGCCACACACCAACATACTTGAAGGCAGGGACAACCTCCAGAGGGGTGCCATCCAGCATGGAAAATAAAAGCGAGGGCGAGAGCCAGGCCAGTTTCTGGGTGGTGCCGAAGGTCATGGACACCGTTTTCTTAGATGACTCTGAGTTGGCTGGTGTGGAACCAGTGCAGTACGCTGTGTAAGCTGTGATGGAGCAGACCTTCCACAGTCAAGGCCGATGGGACAGAGGTGTAAATGATCGCGTCGTCCACGTATATATGGATATGCGAAGTGACATAAGCAGAGGGAAGGTCATATAGGAAAACTGAGAACAGGACAGGACCCAGGATGGAGCCCTGTGGGACCCCTGCTTAGGATAGGGAGGGGAGGGGACAGGACACCTCCCACCTGCACTGACTGTTGACGGCCTATGAGGTATGAATGGAACCAGTCAACAGCAGGAGCTGAGAGGCCAGCAGAGAACACCTTGTCCATAAGTAGTGGTAGGGACACTGAGTCAAAGGCTGTGGCCAGATCAATGAATACAGCTTCTGTGATATGTCCCTGATCCATCCCAGAGAGGATAGAATCAGTCATTCACAGCAAGCAGGAGGTGGTGAAGTGGTGCTTCCTAAAAACAGACTGGAAGGGGAAAAGGAAATTTAAGAGTGAAGAACGTCAACAGGCCAGGAGTAGATGATCACCTGCAGCTTTGCAAGAAAGAAACAGAGAATCTGACGGCAGATAAGGACCGCTTGGCCCACCTAGTCTGCCCATTTTCCTACCTAACAGATAAGCTGCAGATCCTAGTTAACCAACAGCTTACTTCCTCCTACTCCCCACTAGGACTGCCTTATGTCTGTCCCATGCATTCTTGAATTCCCCCACTGTTCTTGACTCCACAACCTCCTCAGGAAGGCTGTTCCATGCATCCACAACCCTCTCCGTGAAAAAATACTTCCTCACATTACCTCTGAGCCGTTCCCCCTCTATCTTCAAATTGTGCCCCCTTGTTCTTGCACATCTCTTTTTCTGAAAGATGCTACCCTCTTGGACTTTGTTGATTCCCTTGAGGTACTTGAAAGTTTCTATCATGTCCCCTCTCCCTTCTTTCCTCAAGGGTATACATATTAAGCTCCTTTAGTCTTTCTTCGATGTCTTCTGGTGCAGACCCTGCACCATTTTGCTGCCCTCCTCTGGACAGTCTCCACTCTGTCTATGTCTTTTGGGAGATGGGGTCTCCAGAACTGCACACAGTACTCCAGATGGGGTCTCACCAACTGTCTGTACAGAGGGATAACAACTTCCTGTTTTCTACTATTGATGCCTCTCCCTATGCATCCCAGTATCCCCCAGCCCTCCTTACTGCCTTCTCACATTGCTTGCCCACCTTTAGGTCATCTGATATAATTACCCCCAGGTCCCTTTCCATTCTTACTGTTGTCAGTATCTCACCCCCCATTGTGTACTCTTCCCCTGGGTTTTTGTTTCCCAGGTGCATTACCTTGCACTGAATCTGAGCTGCCACACATTTGACCATCCCTCCAACCTTGCCAAGTCCCTTCTCATCCTCTTCACTCCATCTTTTGTATCAACCCTGTTGCAGATCTTTGTGTCGTCTGCAAAGAGACATACTTTTCCTTCCAGTTCCTCTGCAATGTCACTTATAAAGACATTAAAAAGGACTGGTCCCAGTACTGAACCCTGTGGTACCCCGCTAGTAACCCTCCTTTCTTCACTGTGGACTCTGTTTACTACTACCCTTTGTGTCCTGTTGTCTAGCCAATTTTTTATCCAGGCTACCACCTTGGGACCCACTCCAAGGCTGGCTAACTTGTGTATTAATCTTTTGTGTGGCATTGTATCAAATGCCTTGCTAAAATCTAGGTAGGCCATGTCCACAGCCCCTCCCTGGTCTACTACGTTAGTCACCCAGTCAAAGAAATCTATTAGATTCGTCTGACACGACCTTCCCATCGTGAATCCATGCTGCCTTGGGTCCTGTGCCCCACTGGCCTCTAAGTACTCAACAATTCTTTCCTTCAGAAGTGATTCCATCATTTTCCCTACCACTGAGGTCAAACTAACTGGTCTGTGGTTTCCTGCCTCTGTCCTGCTCCCACTTTTGTGACGAGGAGTCACATCCGTCCTCCTCCAGTCCTCAGGTATCACCCCATCCTTCCATGATTTGTTAAACAGAGTAGTCAGTGGTGTCACTACTTCTACCCTTAGTTCTTTTAGAATTCTTGGGTGAATCCCATCAGGCCCCATTGCTTAGTCCACCTTTTAATTTTATTAGTTCTTTCAGAACCCTTTCTTCTGTAAATGGACTGGTATCGACCCCCATCTTCAGAGTGTTTCTCTTGTTTGGTTTAGGTACCTCCCCCTCCTCTTCCTTTGTGAATACTGAGCAGAAATATTCGTTTAGTATCTCTGCTTTTTCACTGTCACCCTCTGCCCACATTCCCTCCCCTTTATTAAGCCTCAGTATCCCTCCTTTGTCTTTCTTCACTCCCTAATCTACCTACAAAAGGTCTTATCCCCCTTCTTAACAGAGTTGGCTATCCTTTCCTCAGTTTGGGCCTTTGCTATTCTGACTGCCTTCCCAGCATCTTTCTGCTTTAACTGATAAAGTTCTCTGTCCTGCTCCTTCTGTGTTTCCTTATATTTCCCGAATGCTATCCTTTTCTCCTTAACCTTCCCTGCCACCTCTTTTGAGAACCATAGTCTTGTTTTCCTTTGTTGTGTTTTGTTGATTTGCTTTACACAAAGGCTTGTTGCCTCTGTGATGGCTGTTTTGATTACTCCCCATTGTTCCTCCACCCCTCCTTCTTGCCTGTTTGCTAGTGCTTTTCTGAGGCACTCTCTCACTTTCCCAAAGTCAGCCCTCCTAAAGTCCAATACTCTTGCTTTTGTATGGCTTGATTGTATGGCTGTGTTTATCGTGAACCACACTGTTTGGTGGTCGCTTGTTCCCAGATGGCTACCCACTTCTAAGTCTGAGATTCTTTCTCCATCCCCATTTGAGAGTACCAGGTCTAAGACTGCTCCCTCCAGTGGGTTCCAATACTAGCTGTCTGAGGCATGCCCTTGTAGGGCATCAAGAATGACCCTGCTCTTGGATGTGCCTGCAGCAAAGTACTCCAGTTAACATCTGGCATGTTCAGTTCCCCATCCACAATATCTCCCTTTTTCTGCCATTCTAAGGATGCCTTCTATCATTTCCTTGTCCATTCTCCCCCTGAGATGGGGGTCTGTATACAACCCCCATGCGATTAGGTGCCATTTCCTGTCTCTAGGGTGACCCAGAGTGCCTCATCTGCTCCTGTTTACTCTTTAATTCTGTTGATTTGATCCCTTCCTTTACATAGAGTTACTCCTCCTCCTCTTTTATCCTCCTGTCCCTCCTGTAGATTGTGTATCCTGGTATGTTGACATCCCAGTCATGGTTCTCTGTGTACCATGTTTCTGTGACTGCCACAATATCCAAGCAACCCTCTTCCATCAAGGCCACTAGTTCAGGGAGCTTGTTACACAGACAACAGGCATTGGTACTCATCACCCTCCACTTTTTGATGGCCTTACCCCTTTTAGCCCCATCCCTGTCCTTACTGCCTTTGCCTTTTTTTACATTTACCTCTGTCCTGCTCCCTAATGACTTCTTTACCTTGGTGTTTACCTCACTAATTACCATGTTTTGTGGGGGAGGCTTGGATTTCCCTGCTCCTTTTCAGTGCCTCCCCTTGGCTAGTTTAAATGCTTGCCAATGAAGCATTTAAACCTCTCACCTAGGATCCTGGTTCCCCCCGGACAGATGCAGACCATCGCACCAATATAGGTCTGCATCCCTCCAGGTGGCTCCCCAGTCCCCAATGAAGCCAAAACCCAGAACTCCACACCAGTTTTTCAACCATTCATTGAATTCCCTGGTGAGGAGTACCCTAGTATCACTCTTGCCATAGACAGGCAGCACCTCCAAGAAGGTTACCATATGCACTACTTGTCTCAGGCCCCTCCACAACTCTACAAACTCCTCTTGCACTGCTCTGATCCCATTCCTAGCCAGGTCATTTGTCCCTAGGTGGACAATGACATCCAACTCCCTCCCTCGTGCAGCTGCTCCCACGATCCTGAGGATTCGCTTCCTGTCCCTTCAAGCTATGGTGCCAGGCAGGCACCTTACCTTCCTCTCCCCTTCCTCCCCCACTTCTACCCCCCGAATGATTGAGTCCACCACCAGGAGTTGTTTCCTTCCCCTGTGGGGTCCCATGCCACCCTCCTGTGGGTCTCCTTTGTGAAGGTTCCCAGCATCCTCCTTGGTCTCCACTGCAGGTGCCTCTATAGAGGAACCATTATCCACCAGAAGAGTGTATGAATTGTGGAGAGGTACAGCTGGAGGGATGCAACTCTGTTCCACCACCCTCTCCCTCCCTGAGCCCACCCTGGTCCAGCCACTCCTCTTTCTTGGCAACCTCTGAGGTAGTGGCATTGGCCCTGGTGGTCCCTGGGTGGGGGAGAAGAGAAGCAAGATTGGCTGGAAGTTGCTAGGTGAGGAGGTGTGACCCACTTTGTGCAGAGGCAGAACCTTCATAACCTTCAGACCTGAGGAGAAAGAGGTTCAGAAGGTGAGAGGGTGGAGAGCAATGGCCAGGGGCCAAGATATGTGAGCGTTTGGGGTCCAGCCCTTCAGGACTACACTTAGAAGGGTTAAGTGAAGTAAGGGCTAGAAAAGACTTCCTGTGGGGAACTGGAAGCCCTCAGGCGAGTGGCATGGGGTAGAGGCAGCAGAGAACAGGAGGAGAGTGACCAGAAGATGGAGGAGAGGGAGTGGAAAGGTGGTAAAAGTTAGGAGGACAGGGAAGCAGATTGGGCTGGGGGATCAATGAGGGAGTGGACAAATTTCTAGAATTTTGATGGGGAGATTAGACTGGAGATTTAATTTGAAGCATTGTGCCTTAGCAGTGCGGACAGCTTTCGTGCAGGTGTTCCTAGGTCACCTGTTATGATAACAGGTCAGACAGGGATCGGAAGGAATTGAAATGTGCCCAAGCTTCGTCCTGGGACTTGCACAAATCAATAAGATTAGATATAATTCAGGGGTGGTGTGACCTTTGAACCCTGAACTTTTGAGGAGAGGGTGTGAATGTCCCAGGTGTGGCTAAATATGCATGGAAAAGGGAGGGCCGCTTCAATGTGGGGGCAGAATAGATGAGAGACCAATCGGAGGCAGCAACTTAATGTAGGAGGGCATTTATATCAAGCAACCTGAGTGATCTGGACCAAATGTATCTGGGCCAGATTTAGTGAAGCCTCACTTTCCTGATACAGTAGGTCATACAGTACTCACTACAGGCATCTGGTAGAATGTCTGCTGCAATGATACGGTGGGGTGTGAGGACAGCAGAACAGGAGCCAGTGATTAGGGGAGTGAGGATTGATCCAGGTGGGTTTAATGATTAGTTGAGAAAAGTTTAAGGACTCAATCCTGTGGCGTTCATAAAACAAACACATGAACCTAGGTAAATGAGACCCATTTAGCTAGATTCGGGGTTTGTTTTAAAACAAACTGCCAGAAAAACCTTTTCTAGGCACCCCAAAATCCAGGGTGCCCAGCTTAGTGAGAGGAGCCGTTCACCCGCATTTTCTGTCTGAGAACAGCAGGACTTCTTTTTTTTTTTAGCTGTCAGTTTGTACTACTGTTGCTGCGACCCTACCTCTGGAAGGAGACCCTGTCCCATTCCCGGCGTCCACCAGCGGTGCCAGCCCTACCCCAGGGCTTACCCACCCCTACGAAGACCAGATCCAGTGTGGCCGCCATAGCTAGCGGGAGCAGGACCAGCGAGGTGCCCTCCGTCATCCGCTGCAGCAACTTTTCTCCTCCATTTTTTTTCTCCCCTTCGGAGATGGAGCATGCAGTAGCGCCAATGGTGGCAGCGCATACGCTCCCATGCGCTCTCCTCCAGGCGTCTGCCCCATCTCCACCCACACTGACAGCATCAGCATGCTGCCCCCTCAGCCTCTGCTAGGGGCCACTCATATGCCAACCACGGGCACACACACACACACACACACCCCCGGAGGAGAAAGCAGTCCCTGGGACGCTCGATCTTTTTCCTCCCCTGCTGACCCCCGGTGGCCTGCGCTTCTTCTCAAACATGGGTTGCTGGTGTGGCGCAAGGTGTGGCATCCAGCGCCTCAACCCTCAGCGCCATTAGGCCAGCTAACAGCAGGACTTACTTGACATCTGCAGCCACAGATGGAGACATGCTGTCAGCTTGTGCCCCAGCTGTGAGCCAGCAATCTCAATCTCTCTCTCTCTCTGTCTCAGTATCGCTCACTCTGTCTCTCTCTCTCTCAGTATCTCTCCCTCTCTCTATCTCAGTATCTATCTACATTCTTTTTTATATTATTGTGATTCCTCCCCTCCCCTTCCAGCTCAGCTAGTCCTCCTCATTGCTCCCCAATTCCAAGAATATAATAAAAGTGGACTGTAGTGGCCACTCCAATACCACTTGCCCACCCAAATCCCCTCCAGGTGACCTGCCCTTCATCCCAATGTTTGCTGTATTTTAATAAATAAAGTATACCGGGGTACCCAACCCTGGTACCACTTCTGTTGACCCCCTCCCCTCCAGGTCACCCCCCCCTTAATACAGGTGACAGCACTGGGGTGCCCACCCCTTGTGCCGCTGAACAGTATCCCGACACTGAGGTGCCCAATCCCCAGTCAGCAACTTCCTCTTGTTAAATAAGAAAACTACCTCTCATTGATCTTTTCTTGTTTTCAAGTAAACCTGTAAAAGAAAATGGTCCCTCGCTGAATCACTCCCCCATAATCCCCCACACCTGACCCCCCACCTCCCACCCTCACTCACCTAAACATGTCCAACAACATGGATCCACTTTTTGATCGAACCGTCTTGCTGCTGGAACTGGCAACTGCGACATAAGAAAATAAGGTAAGTCCAGTTCATTGCACTTCATTGGCTTTTGATCTTTTACTCATAACTTTGTCATTTTCAATATTTTTTCCGCCTATTCCCAGCCTGCCACCCGACCCATCAGAGAGACATCAGACATCCACATAGCACAGCCCAGCCCCCCATGAGGCTACGGTTTTACCCCCTGGGGCGAGCCAGGGCAGGGGTGCAGATGCCCAGTTACCTACATTTTGTCGATCTAGGGTCTGTCGGGCGGGTGCAGGCAAATCGTGGGCACGTCTCAGTTCCCCATCTCCCCCGCGGTGGCAGGCTATTTTTCCATTTTTCCTACCCTCCCCATACAGCGTGAGACTCCCCCGACATCATGGTGCAAGGAATCAACGTCCACGCTGTACAATGGCCACCAACCCTATCTAGTGGGGCTTGCAGTACTCCGAGCCACCGCTCGGAGTCATGCAAGTGTCGGACATCGGCCTGTTCCCTCCCCAGAGAAGGCAAGCTGTCATGGGACGCTCAAGCCTATCTCCCCGGTTGACCCCAGCGACCCCAGACCGCTCCCAAACCCAGGTCACTGGCGGGGTGCAGGTGTGGCATCCAGCACCTCAACCATCAGCGCCACGGCCAGACTTTTCAATATTTTTACATCACGTTTTCAACATTGCCTTTTGGGATCCTACCTCATGAACAAGTTAGGTGACATTTTTCAAATCTGTCTGGAATGGTGAGTTTGTGGTGGCTGAACAAAATCACCTTTCAGGCAGGATTTGAATATTTTCACCTACAGGGTTCATAAGGTGAGGTCATAAGAAGGCTTTGTTGTAAATTTAGTGTAAACATATGTATTGTATTGATGTTATGAGTGAACTTTGAAATATTTCAACAATCACTCATACCTTTGCTAATTATCAATATTTTTTCACTATATTTTCAACATGGCCTTTTGGGACCCCACCTCATGAACAAGCAAGATTCAATTTTTCAGATCTTTGCGAAGGTGATTTCACAGTTGCTCTGTGAAATCATGTTTGAACAAGATTTAAAATTTTCACTACCTTGTTCATGAGGTGGGGATCATAAAACTATGTGAAAAAGCTCCTACGCATTTGAAACAGCTTTGAAAAAAATGTAACATTGAGACATGAATGTAGCCTGTACTGTATTTCATATTTTATTCTGTAATTCTCACCCTTATTTCCTTATTACTAAGGGTATTTGCATGACTACAGTATATATGCCCTTTCAGCCCTGGCTGCTTGCCTACACCTGACATCATAATTCTGTGTATGACATCACAATCTGTTGCTGTGAAGATAATTATGATGTCATAAAGAGGGGATTGTGATGTCATGTGTAAACAAGCAGCCAGAGCCTAGAGGGCAGGGATCTTATTTTCATGCAACTGTTTTCAGTAGTAAAGAAAATGGGAATTAATTACTGAACATATATATAATAAAGAAAACAGGATGGAGATGAATATAAATCTTACCTTTTTTGAAAATAAATTGTCAGGAGCTTTTTGAAAATTTGGTGGAAAAACATGGTAAGATGACCAAGTTATGAGTGCACATTGACATATTTCAATGTTCATGCATAACTTTGCTAATTTTCGATATTTTGATTCCAAACTTTAAACATAACCATTTTTTCACACTAGCTCATAAATGTGACAGACACAATTTTTTCAAATCCTGGACTAAACATGTTTTCACGCTGTGGCGAGAAATGACATTCTGGACAGTATTCTATAAAAAAAATCATACTTCATGTTTACAAGTAGAAGCCATAAAACAACTATCTTTACAATTTGCGGTCAAAATTAATAAAAATTATTAATAAATGTTGCGTGTCGGGCCAGCCTTTACCCCAGTGGTTAGTGGTTTGTGATCCTGTGCTAATGAGCAGAATGGGGTGAGATTAGTGAGCCAGCTGGATGGGCTGAAACTAGAGCGGCAGGCGCTGTCATGCGGCACCACCCCCGCCTGGGAAGGGAAGGTGCAGGGTTGCCCACACAGGCTCAAGTACCATACAGTGAAAAGAAATCTCCTCTTGGCATGGGGCCTGCACCTCTGTACCCATAGCTGACAAGAGGGTCCTGCACCCGGCAGACAGACTCTTTGCCCTGTGTGTCTGCATCTGTAGTCACATGGAAGCACAGGGCCCAGAGGTTCCTGCATTTCTGCAGCCCACCAGACAGACCCACAAATCTTTGACATCCACTGCCACATGGGCCTTGTATTTCCACAGGCAGATATACTCTTCCCTTGGTGCAGGGCCAAGAGGGCCCTGTGCACTGCATCTGTTTATACAGGTCCCAGTAGGAAATGTGCTGTTGAGTTTCCATCCCTAACTCCCCATCCCCACCCTGCAAACAACAAAAGGAAAAATCATTAGGGTTTTGGGTCTCCGGAGTCCTGGCAAATCAGTGGTGGGGTCTTACTTGGGACTGTGGTTGTCAACCCTTACACTCACCCTCCCCAGCCAGTAGCTTCCTGTCTGAAGCACAAGGTGCAGCTCCAAGCCACTACCTCATAGTGATACACTCTTGAAAGGTAGAGAAGAACCTGGCCCGGTGGCGTTGAGGGTTGAGGCGCTGCATGCCACACCTCATGCCACACCGGCGACCCGGGTTTGAGAGCATGCTCAGGCCGTCATGGGTCGGCGGGGGAGGAGAGAATCGAGCATCCATAGGACTGCTCTCCTCTCCTCTCCTCTCCTGGGGAGGGATAGGGGACCATCCCGAGCATGTAGCGACACCCAGTGGTGACTGGGTGTATTACAAACACAGGGACTCAGCAAGTGGGTTTCAATGTTGGGTGGCCGCCCTCTGGATGTGTGCGGGTGCGCGCACGTAATGGGCTGGGTGACACTGCACAGCCCTCATTGGGGGAAATAAAGCAGAAAAGCCCCTCCCCCCTCTATCAGGCAAAAGCAGGACCAGTAGCAACAGCCCCACATCCACCACCGGGCTAAGGACACTTGATCCGGATCCCTCCCCTGCGTTCAGGCTGCCCTTCCAATCCTCTAGATAGGGTGCCAGTAGGAGTTGGCGGTCCTTCCCTGAAGGACACAGACCCGGGGTAAGGGCAAGCTGCGCAGGTGATGGGGGGTGCCCTGACCGGAACCAAGCAAGCCACGCTTCAGGCAGGATGGAAGAAAAGCCACTGACTGGGAGCACACGCTGGAGAGAGTCTGGAGGTGAGGGAGTATAGAAACAGAGTTAACAAAACAAACAAAAAAAAGGTAGAGAAGTACATCTCACCACATGTTACCAACAGCAGGGCCCTGCAGGCCCTGTGTGAAGCAAAGAGATCATGCCAGATCTTGGTTGTGCAGGGGAGGGGTTGGGCATTGGGGATGCCAACCCCAAGGAAGACCCCACCACTGATTCTCCAAGACCAGAGACCCACAACCCTAATTTTTTTTTTTTTTTTTAGTATGCTTTTTCTCCCAGCCTGCGCCAGAATTCAGCCCTGGTCACAGCCCCCACCACCCCTGCTCCCACATGAGCCACGCTCCCCCCATGCCCCCTGGCTTACCCCCCCAAGGCGTGGTCGCAGCACTTGCTGGTGTCACGAATGTCAGTTCGGGTTGGGGAGCTAGCCTGGGAGCATATTGGAGGCAGCGAGGAGGGCATCATGGAGGCGCTGGCTGGGGATTTTTTCTGTCCACGAAAGGACGTTTTTTCCTCGGTGGTGAGGACGTGCAATGACGTCCCGCGTCTGCCCCAGCCCCCGGACGTCCAGACGCCAGCTGCAGCAGAGCCCCCGGCCTCCAACAGGGGTCCATAGTGCACCAGACATTCGTCCCCCCTCCCCCCGGAGAGGGACAGCAGTCCAAAGGATGCTTCATCCATCTCCCTGGCCAGCCTTCCAGCAACCCAGGTCCATTCCAGAACCCTGGTCACCGTCGTCATGAGCGGAAATCAACCATTGCAGCTGGCCGGGCCAGCCCCAACCCTAATGTTTTTTCTTTTTGCTGCTTGGAGGAATGGAGGAGTTGGGTTAGAAACCTAATACCACATTTCCCTACTTTTGCTGCATTAACCTGAACTCTAAACTGCTGCATTAACACAGTTTTTGCAAAGAATATATATGTTTATTGCTGTTTGTGTGAAAAGGTCCACCCAAGAACCGTCTTTGCTCTTATATGCTTATGTTGTTTCCTGATTATTATATGATGTCTTCTAGTCATAATCTCACTTTCTGTACCCCCGTTTTTACTTTTTTCAGCTGCCTCATTTTCTTACAGACTATTAAACTTGATCATTGATCAAATAACAGCCTGCCTAGCGATTTGGTGGTGGTGGTGCTGGTGGGGGAGATGGGACAAATTAAGCTACTACCCTTGGTTGCTCATCAGTATAACATTAAGTGGAATGTTAATCATGCATCTCTACAGAAATGTAGCTTCTGCTTTTAATGGCACTGAGCTAGGAGGCTTGTCAAAGGGGGGACATCAACTGAAGTTCCAGGAAGCCGGCAAGTGACCTTGCTATAAATACCAGAAGCTTTGCTTTCCTGCTCCCACGTACTCTGTGCTACAATGCTGTAGGTCATCCTGTAAATAGGGTATGATCCAAACAGTCTCAAAAGATCCTTAGCGTCATGTTGTACAGTAACTCAGGGTGTGAAGTACACAAAAGATGCAGAGAATTCCAGATCCAATTCTAAAGCATTGCTGCACGCACCTACCGTACATAGGGACGTTCCCAGACTGACATTATGTATGTAATTGTACAGTATCTGATAAAGCAGCACCATGGTCGGATTTTGACTTTTGCAGTAAATCTTTATCACCTGCATTACTAGTGTGACTGGCATCCATGGTATTTTTTAGCTACCCCCCTTTTTACCAGCATTAGCTCCCCCCACACGCACACTTTTTTTCCTGGTTGCATCACTGTCTCTGCTTTGAAGGACACAGGGAAGTGATCTCTTCTAAAACTGAGGCCAAGTCCTGTGCATGAACAAGATGCAGGAGGTGCTGTTTGGAAATGCTCGCCAAGCCCACCAACAGAGTGAGCATTCCATAGACTTTGACAATGCCATGGGTTTTCTTACGTGGAATGAAAAACTTTAGTTCACAGCTACTGTGAATACATCGCCTTTAAGATCCATCAGTTTGGAAAGCTATTTATTTGAAACTGCTACAACAAGGATGACCCCATGATATTAAGCATTTTGTTCTTATGGCGTTCCCAGAGAGGACAGCAGAAAACATTAGAACAGCTTATCTCCGACAGCAGAAAGTTACAAATTACTTCTTTTGTGGTGATTTGCATACATTTCCCATGATGCTTTGCATTACTAAGGCATGTGTGACTTTGTATTTCTTCTATATAAAATAAAATATACAGCAAAAACAAATTTGGTACAGAACAGAACTAGACATATACAGTGGCAAACTACGTGAGATAGCAGCACTAACAGGGCTAAGCAGCAATGTACTGTAAGTAAGTAAGTAAAACATTATTTTAAGTGCTTTTCAAAAACCAAAGCACTGTACAGAAGATTAAAATAACAATTAAAAGAAACAACAATTAGATAAACATTTATAAAATCATTCACCATAAGCTTTAAGAAACAGAAAAGTTTTGAGCTCGATTTAAAACTCTCGACGGTCAGGCATTCTCTTATCCGATGAGGTAGAGAATTCCACAGGGCAGGGGCAGCAAAGGAAAACGCACGTGCTCCGGATGTCTTTAAACTAACCCTGGGAATCTCTAGCAATCCCTCATTGGCGGATCAGAGTGAACGAGAGGGGCAGTAAGGAGTAAGAAGATCTTGCAGATATTGCGGTCCTGTACTAGATAACCAATGCAGTACTATCATCATGTCACAAACCTTGGTAATGGGAGTCACAGGATGTGAGCCAAAACAAAGGGCCCAGATTTTCAAAGCCCAACGAATGCTGCAAAGTGCTTGCAGCAAAGGGATCGGTCGCAACTTGCACCTGCAACAAAGGAAGCGCGTCCCGATTCAGAAATGCGGTCTGCGCCCAAATCAGGACCCACGCGGAAACAGGCACATCACCCCACCCCTTGCAACATATCTGAGTGCGCCACATACATAGCTTATGCGCCATAGCTGGGTTGCAACATCCCCTTATATGGGATTCAAGAAGCCCTGCAGTGGCCACAGCAAGAGGCTGGAGATAGACCAGTGAAAACCTGATCTAAGCCCCTTGTGGTACTGCAGACGCTGGGGCGATATGTGGGTAGGGGGACCTAATGAGCATGTACGGGGGTGGCATGGGCATGGGATGGTAATGTGGCATTTTATGGAATGGGTGGGCAAGCATGTCATTGTGGTTGCACCCAGCAGGGGGCCCACTTATGGCACAATACTGGCATGGACTCCACATGGAGAATGGGGGTGTATAGCGAAACACAATGCCAGGGCCCCACATGGGCATGGCCCTGGCAGCAGTCCCCGGGGCCATGCCCACATGGGGCCCTAGCACCGTGTGTTGCTATACTCCCCCATTCTCCATGTGGCATCTGTTCCAGTGTTGTGCCATAAGGGGAACCTTCAACAGGTGCAACCACAATGACATGCTCGCCTACTCCTTCCCCAAATGCCACAGTATCATCCCATGCCCATGCCGCCCCCGAACCCCCCTTGCCAGCCAAGTGTGTGCCCCCCACCCCTGGTCATCCCAGCATTTCTACCGTTTCCCCGATGGGGGGCAGCCGGTTACCTGCAGTATGACCTGCAGGTGCGCCACTTGCTCTTGCACATGCCCACGGGTGCGGCAATTCCTAGATTTCTGGTGCAGGGACCCTGCTCTTTCTGAATACGGCTCAGGGTCCCTGATGCAGCTGGAATGTGGCGAAGCCCCTAGATCACTGCAACCTGTACTGATCTAGTGGGTCTTTGAGAATCCAGCCCAAGGGGTTTATATGTGAAGGGAGAGACTAGCCTCGAAGGCTGCTTGTAGGCTGGACACATTCCTGAATTAAGTGGCTTGTTCCAAGAGTCTGATACAGAGAATGCAAAAGCCTTTCTACCAAATTCTCGCTTTCTCCTGGGAGTTTTGGAGTTAAGCACAGTGGATGAGTGATGCGAGTAGGCATTGTCCAGTTGTGTGCGGTGGGTCTGGAGATATTCAGCATGCCCTCCCACCCTCGACAGTATTACAGCAGACAGTTCCTTTACTGTTGAATAAACTGTACAAGTTCATATACTGGATATGAGATCATAGTTCATTTGGTCATGTTTAATCACTCCTCTTTCAAAGTTCTATACATATTGCTAACTCGTTTCAGAGTACTACACATATTGCTTACTTGTTTCAAGTACTAATCATTTTCAGTGCTCTTCTTTCAGAGTAATACACATATTGCTTACTCCTCTTTCAGAGCACTATATACACTGTTTACTCCTTCTTCAGAATACTGTTCATTTCTGCTCCTTGAGGTAGGAGCTTCACCTCAGTCGGGCGGCCGGCCGTGGTGGTGAGGAGGGTTGAGCCGGTCGCTGCTCCATTCTGGGGATCTATAGGTATGGGCGGGTTGTCACTGGGGCGGGGGGCCACTAGACTACCAGGGAACATTAGTTTTTGAATGTTACGACGGGTCGGGAGCGGTGCTTGGGGGACCACTAGACTACCAGGGAACATTAGTTTTTGAATGTTACGACGGGTCGGGAGCGGTGCTTGGGGAGGGGACCACTAGACTACCAGGGAACATTAGTTTTGAATGTTACGACGGGTCGGAGCGGTGCTTGGGGGGCACTAGACTACCAGGGAAAATTACGTTATTGCATTTTACGACGGGTCGGGAGCGGTGCTTGGGGACCACTAGACTACCAGAGAACATTAGTTTTTGAATGTTATGACGGGTCGGAAGCGGTGCTTGGGGGGAGGGGCCACTGGACTACCAAGGAAAATTACGTTATTGCATTTTACGACGGGTCGGGAGCGGTGCTTGGGGGGGGTCACTAGACTACCAGGGAGTGGTAACAACACAGGTGGAAACAGGGACCAGACGGCTGTGAAGGGCTGCCTGGCCCAGCCTGTCTGCCCAGGTCCTTATATGTTGGATTGCTGCGCTGCACAGCCCAGTGACCCTACAGCTGACAACCCACCCCCATCCCCAGCAGGTTTGCCTTATGCCTGCCCCATGCATACATGTGTTCCAACCACACCTGCTGTGGGCTGCCTCTGTTGGTGTGGAGTGGGGGCATCATCCCGGGCATGTGTGGCCACTGGTAGTGTGTGTGTGTGTATATAGCTATATATATATATATATATATATATATATATATATATATATATATATATATATGTCTATGCATGTGTCTCTGTATTAATCTATAGTTATAGATCGCTACGGATCTATATATCTCATTATGTACTGCTTGCAGTGCTACATAGCTATGTTGTATGCACTGCTGGTACCTACCAGCGCACAGTTCCTGCTGCTGCCAGCTTGTACATCCATTCTGACCAACAGGGGATGCTGTGGGCATGCCTTGGCCTGCAGCATCCAGCCTGTAATTCCATTCCGACCTAAAGGGGGAGCTTTGTGCTCCATGCAGTAGCACCGGGCAAACTGTATGGTAATGTATGCTAAGCAGCACCTAATGAGATGCAAATATACCTGTTTGCCCACGGATTACCTAAGTAGGCTCATTTGCATGGGAGCTTTGAATATAGCTCCAGTTTGCCCCGAGCTAACCAATTTGCACCGGGCTAATGTGTTAGCACTGTGCAATCAGGTTAGCCCCAGGCAAGCCTCACTTCAGCATAGCACAGTTTTGCAGTGTGTGGCTTATATTATTGTTTGCAGTCATACCTCTCAACTGTCCCTGATTTTACCTCAAAATCTTACTCTCTCCCTACTAAACATTGTGTTTCTGTGGCTAAACAGTGGGTGCATACCTCTCAAGTGTCCCTCATTACGAGGGACATCCCTCATTTTGCCCCTTAAAATTGCTCTGTCCCTCATCCGTCCCTCATGGAAAAGGTGCTGCCCACAGAGAGAATGTGCTGTATATTCAAATTTTAAAGCAGAAACTTTAAATATTCTGAAATACTAAATCCAAAATAAACCTTGTACAAGTAAACACTATGGTTTTCACAGTGTTCTGAACTTGTATCTCCATGTTTGAGGATGTGTCCCTCATTCCGAGTGTCTGTGTCCCTCATTGTCCCTCATTTTGAGTGTCCAAAAATGTCCATGTCCCTCATTTCAGTGACAAAAGGTTGAGAGGTATGAGTGGGGGTTGTAAGCATAAAATACTGTAAAACATTAATGTTACTGACGTGTTCTTCCTTAGTAAATGCATTCTACACTACACCACTTATCCTACCAGCTTCCTGAATGGATATCACCAATATTTAGGATGTGTCCCTGATTTTAAACCTTTGTCCCTGATGTTTTTAAGCCTTGTCCCTGATTGATGAGGTAGGGGGTTGAGAGGTGTATTAGCAGCAGCTGTGAAATGTCTCTGTGCAATCACACACAATGTTCTCCACCTGCAACACTGGCTTGCTACAGAGTCTGATGAGCTGCAGTTGCAGTTTGCACTTCCCTGTTGCTAAATTCAGTGCTGTCTTATTTCCGGGCTATTTTTGCCCTGCACTCCCAGACCAGTTTGCCCGGCTTCCTTAGACTGCTATATTCAGCAGGATTAGCACTGGGCTATTTCCTTTCAAATATAGCTTGCTTTGTGCTCCGGGCTAAGTTTGCCCACCGGGCAGTGCTAATTTAGCCCCGGGGCAAAGTTTTGAATATCTGGCCCTCTGTGTCATATGTCTGCTGTTCTTGTGATGTAAGTTTACATTAATCTTCTCATGGCCAGCAGATGATGTTGAGGGTCCCTATCTACCTTGTCTGCAGGCATATAGACAGGTATTTTGATATTTCGTGTGGTGTGAAAAAGTGTGCATATTTTAGGCAGAAAGGAAGGGATCAACTTTTAGTTGATCTTGTCCTCATGAAATACCAGATAAGGCAGTCTGTGGGATAATGCTTGTAGTTTGCTTATGCATCTAGCTGAACATATAGTGACCATAAAGATTAAGTGTTTGCCATTTGAGTGGTAGTGACTCTAGAGGTTCAGACGGTGTGTTGGTCATTGCCCTGGGTACTAAGCTGAGGTCCCAGGGAGTGGTCCATTGTTTTATCTTAGGATGTAGATTGGATCGATTGCTGCCACTTGCACTGTTAGGGATGCTGGAGATAGTCCTTTATCTGGACCTTGCTGAAGGATGAGAAGTATGTTAGAGGTTGTATGTATTTATTTATTTTTATTAATTATTTATTTATTTTTTCTTCTTTTTTTTTTTCTTTTTCCCCTTTTCTTCTCGCAATCTGTGGAATAATCTCGAATGTCTCTGATATTTTGAGGTAGTTGGGTTTCAGTCTCTCCTTTCCGGGAGGCAGGCTGTTAGTTTGAGATTGTTCGGACTGAGGTGACATACTGGTCCCTGGTGAGAATATCTTCCCTGAATGGTAGTATCCATGGGTGGTCTAGTGCCATTGTCACAATCATGGCGAATCATGTTCTCCCGGGCCAATGAGGGGTGGTGATTATCACCCAGGTTCTGGTACTGCATATCTTTTTCAGAACCTGTAGTATTGGTGGAAAGATGTAGGTTGCTTGGAATGACCATGTAGCTGATAGTGCATCCACTCCCATGGATTTGTGATCCCTAAAGAGGGAGTAGAATCTGGGGCACTGATTGTTCTTGTTGGTGGCCATTAAGTCTATTTTTATTGGTCCCCAATGTCTGTTGCTCATTTGGAATATGTTGGAATGAATCTTCCACTCTCCCAGATGTATTAACTGGCGACTTAGCCAATCTGCGGTGGTATTCAGCCTGCTTGCCAAGTGTATGGCTGATATGCTCAACATGTTTTTTGTGTCCAAGGAATGAGTCTTGAGCCTCTCTTTGCATGGCTCTGCTTTTTGTTCCTCCTTGCCTGTTGATATAGGAGATGATAACCTGATTGCCTGAGCTCATGAGGCAATTTCCATTTTTTCTAATTAGTCTTGTGAATTGCAGTAGTGCACAGGACAGTGCCCTGCTTTCCAGAATGTTTATGGCCATTTTTTCATTCTTGCATGTACCACTTTTCTAGGCTTCCCAGTGGAGTGGCCACTATGTAGAGGCTACTCAAGGGTGCATGGCATTATTAGCAGGCAAATCGCGTGGGCAGTGTGCCATTAAGATGTGGGGATTAGCTTGGGTAGTGGGGTAGGAGTTGGTGTGACAAACACCACCCTTGTCATTGTATTTCGCACTCATGGCTGCATCTGATCAGGCAAACACCATATGGATGTTAGTGTTTGTATAACCACCTTCAGCTCTGTTTCTAGATTGGAGTGTGTTTCTGAATCCAGCTATGGTGAGTGGGGTTCTGGCCCTGCCGGTACCTGACTTTATTTCACGTGATGTTTTACACTAGTTGTACCTGCATAGGTTGATTATTTTGGTGGGGAATTGTTGCTGTGTTTAAATCCTGCCCAGCGGAGGATTTGGGATTGCAGGTGGCATATCTGTTTGTGCCTTGTCTTTTGTGTTTTCATTGGTGTCCTCCTGGTCAGATGGCATGGGTGCATCTTCTGCATTGATGCACACAGTATGATTAGTTGTTGTGGGGCTAGCAGCACATTGCGTTGGTTGCCGCTCTTTGTTTTGGCCATTGTAGTAAGTTGAGAAAGGATACATAGAAAGAGTGGTGTTGGTGGGGGGATTAGATATATTGTTTTATTTGTTTATTATTTCCCTTAATTTTTTTTCCCTGCACAGTAATCAGTCATGTTCTGCACCGTACAGGCTATTGTGTGCCTGTGCATTAAAGTGTGCACTGTCCCTATAAATGTGGCTAGAGTGAGTGAGGGACTCAGTGTTATGCTGTCTTGCCCACCGTTGTAACAGTGCTGCCCCCAATGTATTTACCCCATTATTAATTGATTTTCAAATCATTGCCTGTATATTTAATTATTCACATTGTGGTCTGCAATTGCAGATCAGTTGGTGCTTTTAACCAATGTCCTCTGTGCTGGTTGGACATTTGTGAGTGTAGTTACACTCTCCACAAGATGGCGGCAGTAACTGTCAGTCAATCTACACTGTCTGTCGGCTGCCTACACCCTTAATCCCGCATAGATAAGGGGGAAGTGGAGAGCTTATCCGAGATCACAGCAGCAAGTCTCGTGATGACATTTGTCACGGCTGCCAATCTGGATAGGCAAGTTAGGTTAGTCCTTTAGTGTTCCTCCTCCTCATGAGACATACTTTGTTTGTGGTGTTTGAGTCAGGTAGATGATAGAGGAGTTTCCTCTACCTTTTGATAGAAGAAGGTAGTGGGTTTAAAAGACATGAAGTGCCATAAAAACCTATTGAGAACACATCATTTTGAGGTGAGGCACAGAGGGACTGAGAAAATGATTCAGAAACTGTTGTGTAGTTATGTCTTGAGTGAGAACTTCAGGTGCTACTATAATTGTAATGGGGAACTGTAGCACATTACTTAGTATTTTAGCAGTCCGGTATGCTGGCAGGGTACTCCTGATGTTCTAAGGTGGCCACTTGCTCATTTAATAATGGATAGACTCTGGAGCTGCTGGCAGGGACTCCAGGTCATCCGGCACCTTAATAAAGTGGTATGCTTGTTCTGGACAGCATGTAGGGGGACTCGAGTATATGCCCATTTAAGGAATGAGAGCCTTTAATTATTTTGTAGCCCCTGAGGTACTGCGCTCCTGTGGCTGTGGAATCTATTTGGTCATCTGTGAAAGATCTCCGACAATACATGGCTCTGTTAGCATCCTTTAAATTTCAAACATGTGATATATCATGTTGTTCAAGGCTTTTTTTTTTTTATATATAAAATTAATGGGGCTAAGTCATGCATTCACATTAGTATGCATTACTTTGCCATACACAGTACATAGTAGCGGCTCCTTAATTAATATGTGACTGTGCCATTAAGAAAAGGAAACTGTGGATATCAGTAAAATAAATGACTATTAAAGTACACTATTTCCCAAATAGTAATTTTATTGTAACCAAACCTCCTTGTAGATTGACCCAATATAATACGGTACTGTGTTTTATTTATGTAACCCCCAGGGGGTGCTATCCTTAGAGTTACTACCCCGGCCTGCCTCCTCTGAGACAGGGTGAGGGGCCCAGATCCGTTGACGGGTGCCTCCACCCCGAGGTCGGGGTTAGTACCGTCGAGATTGCCTCGGTCACAGCCCTCTGGGTTACTACGACCCCCCTTTCGTCCCGCTAGTGGCTCACACGGGGTACCCACAAGACTTTTCCCCAGTTCACTTACCTCCCGGCTAGTATCTCTCAGCTCACTCCGGGGACCCCCTGTAAAGTAAGGTACAGTTTTATCACAGTCACTATACAGCAGTTCACCAGCAATGCACACAGTAGCCAGGGTGTAGTTGCAGAACAAACAATCTGATTTATTCAAGGGGAAGTAACCAGGACAGGGGGAAATCAAGTTGATTGACTTATCACTATTCCTATCTACCTAGGGCTCTGTGCACAGGCCTGAACCTAATATTTACTGTCCCTGAGTACCCAAGCCCTAATGGCTAGTCCACCGTGGCAGCTGGTTGGGGCCCTGACACAGATAGCCTTTGCAATCTTGAGAAGGTCAGAATGGGAAGAAAGTTCAGCTAGGCAGTCAGCAGTATAATAAAACAACTTGAGACCCCTGCTGCAACTTAGCAGGGAGCTACTCTGATTCAGTACTCACGGCTCCAGCAAGCAACGGTTTCTTCACCTCTGGCAGGGCTGAGCCTGAATTTCACCAGCCTCCTCACACATTTATATGGCAACTTCAGAGGGGTACCACACCAGGTCGCAGCTTCCAAGGCTCACACGAATCCTCACAGCCGGCTAAGGTGCTGCAACGGCAGCTTCAGCTTTCCCGAGGACCGAGAAGATTCAGCAGATTCTCCAGTCCTCCAACAGGTCGAACCTGGTGGGTAGCTGTGCTGGCACCAGCCTCCTCCGACCGCACACCGGCGGATTTAGTCCGACTCACTCAATGGGCAAAAACGGCTGCCTCAGGCCTTCATGCGCTTCCCATGCGAACACTCCACCAGCGCAGAAGCACACAGCTCCTTCCTTTTCCTCAGCCACTACTCATCTGCCCCTAGTAGCATGGGACCCTTCTTACAGTTCGGGCGCTACCCGATCCCATTGGCTGTCGTCACTTGCCAGTTATCTACTCCTGCTTTTTAGTGGTGCAAGAAGGCGTCATAACCCATAATGCCTCTCTCCAATGACAAACAGTTCTCCCATTGGTCAGCCGGCTCAAGGAGTCCCGAGATACTGATTGGTCCAATTTGGCAGTTCGGGACCAAAATGGAGAGGATAATCAGACAGTCTTTTGCCGCAAAGGAAACAGGTCAGAACAACCCACATTATCATGATTACCCTACATTATTTGTAGTAAACAATTTCCTTCTCCCACTGAGCTCCCTCTGCCTGCTTAGCGATGGCAGAAGGGAGCGCTTACTCTGCAGCCCAGGTGGGACTCGAGCATAGTAACACTCGAACCTCCACCCAGACTAATTATAAGGCAGCCCTTAAAAAGACAGTATATGGAGGCCTCAAAGACGCTCACTGCCTACCATGTGAAAACGGCTTAAACGCCGAACACCAGCCAGGCATGGAGCATTTAAACGAGCTCCAGGGAAGCTTTTAGGAACCCCCACTTGCAAGGGGTTACATTTATTTATTTATTTTATTTATTTATCTATGTACTTTTTTTTTAATTTATGTTTTGTTTATTTATTCTGGCCCCTTTTGTATGCTTTGGTATTCTTTGGGATAATGTAGGCATGTGCCTTTAAAAGGGGGGAGGTGGGCAGGATGTCTTAGCTAATTCTTGCCTTGTGTGTGGCAAGCTGAGGAAGAATCATCTACATTGTTTTTTTTTGCTCTTTAAAATACATTTCTTCATGGTCACTGTTAAAAGTTAGGGGACTTAGGCTTGAGAAGCTGCACTATTGCTAGCTCCATTCTCCATTGCAAGATATGTTGGATTTAGTCAAATCTTGTTTGTTTATCTTCCTCTGAGATGGTGGCCAAGATCTCACAAGAGCTGAGAGCCAGTCAGCTTGCAGTTCTCATGGAGCAGGAAATTTGGAAACTATGAAGAAGCATGGGGGATGATCATGCTGATTGAGAAGCCATAAAATAACATTTGAGTGGCTCCATTTTGGTCCCTAGAGCTTCCTTTTCTCTGTGGGAGTGTTTTTGGATAGAAAATAACATGAAATGTTTGCCAGTGCTTTTATTTGCTGGCACAGAATTCGAGGAATGGCTGAACACAGCATGGGCATTTAAGCACCTTCCAAAGCAAGGAAACTTTTCTGGATGAGTTTGTGAGTACCCTTTTTACAAGTTAGTGTTGTTAGTGGGTCACCATGTTTTTGCTGCTGAATAAAACAGCTCAGGAACCACTGGCAGGGGAACCAGGTTGATCATATATTATATTACCTCATGTAAATCATTGCATAGATTCTGTGTTCTTTTACGTGGGTCAGATACTGCTTTTAGCTCCTGGCACCGCTAGCAGGGGTGTTCAGATAGCTATTAATCTCTATGCCTGTATGATGTGATAATGTTCATAATTTGAATACTGTGCTAGCAATTTCTCAGCTAATATTTTTCTAGACAACTGACGCTAGAAGAAGCCGCAGTGCTAACATTTCCAAGACTGCCAGTTTTGCAATTTTAAACAGTTGCATGTCTGCCGAAACATACTCTAGAGCTGCTGTGTTGAAATATTTTACAGTACATCTAAACACAGGTACTGCTACCAGGGGTACCAGTTTTATTTTGCAATAATGTCATAATTTATTGTCTGCCCCCAAGGATAATCAGTTACTGTGCCCAGTCATTCAGTCACTGTGTAGTTGAGTCAGGATCTTGCTAGGGAGAGGAAACGTGCATCAAACAGAATCTTTTTGGATGGGCTAACTGCAAATGGGCTGCACACCAGAGAAGCAGGCTTTCTTCCCCCAAAATGAGGGGTGTAATGTAGGAGCAATATTTTTTGCAGAAATCCACTCATGGATTACAAGGCAGCAGAGTAATGTGAGGCATCCCTGAGAAAACTACCCCTATGGCTGTTAGCAGGAGTCATAGGGGGTTCTCTGCCCCGTACTATGCAGTAGTGGTGCAGGAACTACACTGGGACCGCTAGCAGGGTCACAGAAGCCTCTCATATTTCTTTCTCTTATCATCTTAGACCAAGTAGCAGAGAGTCCATGGAATAACCATGGAAGTATTTAGAAAAATGTTTTTTTTTTTCCCCCCTGAAAGTATTGCTGCTTGGTGTGCAATGCAGAATAGGGTTAGGAGCTGTGAATTGGGAAGCAAGTAACAGATTACAAGGTATGATCTATATCTAAGATCGGGTACATTGCAATCTTCTTTTGGCACATTGTAGTACAATGTGGCCTGCTTCCTGAGATAGCTAACTGTTAGTCTTAAATAGCGATGCAAACACATCGTACGGACTGCAAGCTAGCTAGCTGATACTGCTGAATGTAAGTTTCCTTGTATTAGCGTAGTCTCTTAACTTTTCCTTGTATGTGAAATGTTGATTTTCTAGGGAGCTGATTTTGTGTGCAGCAACCTGTACAGATGCACATTGAGAACTGATCCTGGAGAGGCAGCATCACAGGGAAAGGGGGTCGGACTTCTTTGAAGTCACATGTGCATCAAGCTACCTATCAGGTGGACACAACCCACGTGTAAGGAGGGTGGAGCGCCTCAGAGATTATCCCCCACAATGATGGAATGTTAGACTTGAGTTTGATTTTCAAACCACTGTCCCTGGAATACATGGGAGGTCATGATTCCACTGTACAAGACACTGGTGAGGCCCCACCTGGAGTACAGTATACAGTTCTGGAGACCTTACCTACATAAGGACATAGACAGGGTAGAGAAGGTTCAGAGGAGGGCAACAAAAATGGTACATGGATTGCATCACGAGTCCTATGAGGACAGGTTGAAGGAATTGAATATGTACTCCCTGGAGGAGAGGAGGAGGAAGAGAGGAGACATGATAGAGACTTACAAGTATCTTACAGGGAGGAACAGGATGCAAGAATACACTATTTTTAAGTGAAAAAGATGTTCCAGGACTAGAGGGCATGGGATGAAGTTGGAGGGAGGATGATTCAGAGAAAATATGATGAAGAATTTCTTCACAGAACGGTGGTGGACAAGTGGAACACCCTGCCTGAGGAAGTGGTGGGGGCTGAAACAATCACGGGATAAACCTTCCTCCTCTCAGAAGGAGAAACCCGAGGAACCGGTTGAACAGCCCTCTGACCACGGTGATGGTTCCTCAGGTAAAAAGAGAACCACAGACACTGCCTCTGAACTGGCAAGCTCTGCTAAAAAGAAAAGGAAGGAAACGCACTTGGTTCAGGAACTGCAACCGACAATCCCGTCAGTTCTTACTGCAGAGGAAATAGCTAAGAAATAGCTGACCTCTTGCTATATTCTTGCCAAGTGACGAGGCTATTCTTGGTAAGCGTGAGACTTAACTAGTCCATATAGCCCTGAGAACTGTATTTGCACTAGATCGAACTTGTTGATTGTTCTGATAGCCATTGTATTGTTATTATATCATATGTGTTCATGTTTGCTTTGTTACCTCATTATACACTCCTGTACATATATTATCACTGTATTGTCCCCTGCTTTGAAGTATCTCCCTCAGATGTCTTCTACTATGTGATCATGTTTGCAATGCTTATGTCTGTATACACTATGTACATATATTATTACTGTATTCGCTATTGTTTGGATGTATTTCTCTTATGTGTCTACCCAGGTCCACCTTGCAAATGAGTTTTATTTCTCAATGGTGTATCACCTGGTAAAATAAAGAAATTGATTGATTGATTGATTAAGGCTATTAGAATTTTTCAGGCGCTGCAAACCGGTACTGCAGTTCTGGTTCAGTGGCCCGGTTCACAACCGTCAGTTCAAGATCTGGGTTCATCTTCATTTCCCGGTCCTTGCAACAGTTTGCAAAGGTTTATATTGAGGGTGAAGATGAGGATGATGAGGACTTTGGGGAGCCTGTTGAACCAGATGTGTCCCCTAACCCCCAGCATCCTGACTCCACTGATAAGGGAGCTGAAAGATTTTCTACCCACTTTGCTTTTATGAAGCAGGTGGCACAAACTCTGAACCTCTCCACCCAGTAGTCGACAGAGGAGAAGGAGAAGCCAGACTACATGAAGATGATGGATGTGCCAGCAACCAAAAGGTTGTTATTGCCCATCCACAAATTCATGAAAAGACAGGCCTCTAAAACCTTGCAGACTCCCACATCCATCCCACCAGTGGACAGAAAGTGCTGGGTGGCCAATTCTGGAGCAGAATTCCTCTTTGGGTACCCGGTCCCCAGCCACGAGGGGGTGGTGCAGGCTGCTGCATGTGACAAAGCAGGTATCCCCCTGGCATCACACCCACCTGATAAGGATTCCAGAAAAATGGACTTTATGGCCAAGATAGCCTATCTGAGTGTCTCCGTGGCTATCAGACAGGCAACATATATGGCTTACATGTCCAGATACCAAAAGAGTCTGTGGGACACAGTTTTAGAGATTGCCAAGGTGTGCCCTGCACCCATGGCATCAGACCTGTCCGAAGCTGCAAGATGGCATAGAGGCTTCAAAATGCCAATTTCGAATGACAGTGGATGCCACTGACATAGCAGCCGGACAAATGGCAACCTTGATGTCCCTAAGGAAAATTTGCAGTGTCAGTGGCTCAGTAGGTAGCACACTTGCCTCTGAGGCCGGGAGATCAGAGGGCTGTGGGTTCAGTTCCCACATCTGGCACTTGGATTAATATCCCAGTACTGATACTGTAGTGTCTGGCACTTGGATTAATATCCCAGTACTGACACTGTAGTGCAGCATAAGAGGGGTGCTGCACTTCTGAGGTGCCTTCTTTCGGATGAGACGTTAAACCGAGGTCCCATCTGCCTGGATTGGTGGTAGTTCAGGTGGATGTTAAAGATCCCATGGCACTTATCGAAAAGAGTAGGGGAATTTCCCCGGTGTCCTGGCCAAATTTCCTTTATTCACTAAAAAAAATACCACCAACAGCTTAATCTGGTTCAAGGTCAGTTGGCATTCATCTGTATCCCCCTCCCCCGGGTCGTGTCTGAAAATAGGCAGGATTTGTCTAGTGCACTTACCCGGTCAACAAAAAATAAATAAAATAAAAAAGAAATAAAAAAAATAAAATTGCTTGGCTGAGGGCCACTAATTTGTCTCAGGACACCCATACAGAGGCATTGGATTTTCCTTGTGAGCCCACATTTCTCTTTGCTGAGCAAACAGAGGCTTACATGAAGATGGACAAGTACAAGGTGGCTTATAAGAGTGCTGCTGCAAAGGAGAAAGCAGCAACACCTCAGAAGTGCCAGAGCAAAGGGGGTAGGGGTAGAACCTACCACGTGCCTTTCTGCCAGGTTCAGCATACCTCTCAACCTTTTGTCTCCCAAATGTGGAACATTGCCTTTCAAAATGTGGAACAAATGAGCAAAATGTGGAACACTTAATCAAATCTTTACCTAGGAGGCTCAGAACACTGTTAAAATGTTTGCATTTATGTTTAGAAAGTCTGTTATTAATTGAGTAATATATTTTTTGCAACATTTACTACAGATTTTTGCTTTAAAATGTTAATACTGAATGTGGAACAAGTCCTCACAATGTGGAGCAGGGAGCTTTTGTGAAGTAAAATGAGGAACGCTCCTCGTAATGTGGTACAGTTGAGAGGTATGAGGCTCAGGCATCGCCAGCCTCAGAGGGGGTACTTCAGGGGCAGAGGCAGAAGAGGCAGCAGCCGTGTTGGCCCCAGCATTCAGCCAACTGCACAGACAAAACAGCACCCCTGAGGGTTATGCCAGGGTTGCCTCCCCACTTCCAGTAGGAAACAGGCTGGCTCACTATCTCTAGGCTTGGGAATCCATCACCACAGACAAGTGGGTCCTGGAGGTAGTGAGCCAGGGTGTTGCCCTCAGTTTCAAGGTTTTACCCAAACTGAGAGCAAGAGTTTTCAGACCTGACACACTATCAGAAACAGCTCTGTAGGAGGAGGAAGTAGCAAAACTCCTTCAGGACAAGGCGGTAGAGCCTGTTCCATTAGCCCAAAGGGGAAAGGGTCTCTACTCAAGATACTTCCTCACCTGAAAGAAAATGGGAGAGTGGCAACCCATCCTGGATCTCAGACATTTAAACAGGCATTTCACAAGGCCAAAGTTCAAAATGGTCACTCTGGCTACCATTCTTCCAACATTCGAGAGGGGGAGATTGGCTAGCATCTCTGGACTTAAAAGATGCTTACTTCCACATCCCCATCAGGCAATCTCACAGAAAGTATCTCAGGTTCAGATTGTCATCAGGCCATTACCAGTTCAGGGCCATGCCTTTCGGCTTGACTTCTGCTCCAAGTGTGTTTACCAAGTGCCTAGCAGTAGTAGTAGCACACCTAAGGAGGCAAGGGGTTACAATCTTCCTATATCTGGATGACTGGTTAGTAGTGGGTCAGTTCCCTCAGCAAGTTAAAGAAGCGCTGACCATCACTCAGGATACCCTGGGTACATTGGGCTTTCTGGTAAACCAGAAAAAATCAGTGCTAACACCAGTCCAACTTCTACAGTTCATAGGGGTGGAACTGGACACCCCGAGGGGAAGAGCCTTCCTCCCTCAGGAAAGGGTAGACAGCCTGGTGCAGCTGGCAAGCTCCTTCCAGCTGCATACCCCCAGACCAGCAAGACATTTTCTACAGCTGTTAGGACACATGGCTACGTCAACAGCAACAATGTCAGGGGTAAGATTCCAGATGAGGGATGTTCAGCTCCACCTCGGGTCTTACTGGTCTCAGAAGAGAGATTATCTGTCAAAAATGGTACCAGTCACAGGAACCCTCCTCCAAGCATTGCAGTGGTGGCAGGAAGAGGACAACCTCAGGGTAGGTGTGCATTTACTCCAGCTGCCACCATCAGCAGTTTTGACAATGGATCCTAGGATGGGATGCCTACTTAGGGGAGCACACTGCACACGGTACATGGCTCCAGCAGGAGTCTCTGCTTCACATAAACCTGCTGGAAGTCGGGGCAATGTATCTGGGCATTCAGTCCTTCTCTTCAGGGCTGCAGGACAAGGTGGTTCAGGGCAGACAGAACAGACAACACAACCACAATGTACTATAAACAAGTAAGGGCGCACAAGGTCCCCCCCCCCTCCGTGCACAGAAGCCATGAAGGTGTGGAGTCTGGCTTACTCCCTGGGAATCTCCTTTTCTGTGGTTCACCTTCCAGGAAAGGACAATGTCCTTGCAGATGCCCTAAGCAGGATCAACCAGAACCACCATGAGTGGTCACTGAACAGGAAGATGCTGCAGGTAGTGTTCAGAAGGTGGGGCACCCCAGATGTGGACCTTTTCACAGCCCCAGACAATAACCAGCTGCCACAATTCTGTTGCAGACCCCTTGTAGTGGTCACAATCCCTATGGATGCACTGCTGTTGGAATGGACAGGGAGGTTTGTATATGCCTTTCCTCCATTTCTCCTGCTGCCCAGGGTACTGAACAAGCTCAGGGTTCAGCTAGTGACAGTGATTCTCATTGCTCCAGATTGGGCCAGACAGACCTGGTATTCCCTGCTACTGGCCCTGTCAATAGCCAAGCTAATCTCCCTACCCAGGAGGCACAACCTGTTGACTTCCTCCGAGGGCAGGGTCCTTTACCCCAATCTCCAGTCCCTCAGACTCAAAGCTTGGCTCTTGAGGACTTAGAATATGCTGACCTGCACCTCTCGGAAGGGGCGCTAGAGGTTCTCGGAGTCTCTAGAAAACCCTCTACCAGAAGGACTTACAGTTCTAAATGGAAGAAGTTTTCCATTTGGTGCCAGTGGAAACAGATAGACTATTGCCAGGCTGGTTTATCAGTTGTTTTGGACTACTTGGCTCAGTTGCATTCCTTTGGCCTTAGGCCTTCCACCCATAAGGTACACTTAGCAGCTGTGTCTGCATACCTTTCAGCTGGCAAAGGGACATCCCTGGCTGCTAACCAGGTATTCAGAGAGTTCTTCAAGCACCTACTGCACGTGCATCACCCTCACAGGGAGCCCACTCCTGCATGGGACCTCAGTATATGCATTGGTCAGCTAATGCAGCCACTGTTTGATCCCATATCCTCAGCAGAGCTTAAGTGCGTGACATGGAAAACAGTGTTCCTGGTAGCCATCACCTCAGCCAGGAGGATCATTGAGCTCCAGTCCTTGTTCACTGAGCCAGATTACATAGCAGTTCATAGAAACAAGGTGGTCCTTAGAACTAATAGAAAGTTCCTACCCAAGGTGGTTTCAGACTTTCACCTTAATCATTCCATTACCTTACCAGTCTTTTTCACTGACCACTCCAGTTCAGGGGAAGACTGCATAGCCTTGATGTCAAGAGATCTGTAAGCTACTACTTGGATCACACAAAGGGCCACAGGCACGATAGAACCCAGCTCTTCCTGGCCTGTGGAGAAGTGAGAAAGGGCAACCCTGCCTCAAAGAGGTCTGTCGCCCACTGGATTGTTACCTGTATTCAGTTCTGCTACAGCAAAGTGGGTAAAGAGCCGCCTGTAGGCCTTAGGGCCCATTCTACAAGGGGTACAGCTGCTTCGATACCAGCTGCAAGATATAGTCCTTTGGTGGAAATTTGTAAAGCAGCTACCTGGAAAACAGTTAACACCTTTATCAAGCATTACAGCCTGGATACCCTGGCAAGGAGTGATGCCAGATTTGGCACAGCAGTTCTGCAGAGCTGGTTTCCTAAATAGGTTCTCTACCCTCCTCCAAAGGTACTGCTTGGGTAGTCTGCATATGTTAGAATACAGTAAGATTTCCTGGGATTGGAAGAAAAAAATACTTACCATAGTTGCAGAGGGGTTGTGGGATAACAGATGGACCAGACACCAAACTTCAAGTTCAACACACAATCTCTGTGTGATGTTTATTCAAAATGTAGACAATAACCTTAAGCAATGGCATATCCCTTCTTTTGCATATCAGTGTGCAGCAACAGACTATGTATGTCTTTTCTCTGCACTTAGCCAGCACCTACTGACTCACTGATCTCTGATCTAACTTAACAGTTGAGGTTCAGCCTCCACCCCTGTGCGGTCCTTGTTTGCGTGGATAGTGGGGGCTTAAATAAAAAAAAAACAAGTTATAGACAAAGAACCTCAGTGCAGAAGCACTGAAACAAGGGTTACCCCAAAGGGCATTGACAATAAGCCACGTTTCAAAGAAACATAATATCACACACACTTCCATAATGCAAAGCATCATGGGATATATGTAAATCACCATGAAATTTCAGACTTGTTCAGTTTACAGCAATTTATATGCATTTTAAATAGCACAACTAGCTTAATTTTTTTTTTAAAGCTATTTCTTTTTTACCTCCTGTTTCTTGGCTGCCTAGTCTGCTCCTCTGACCTCGCATACTAACATACTAATTGCCAGCAGATTAGGCCTTATGGTCTATCGAGTCTGCTCGAACCTCAGACCACTTGTTGGGAACCGATGCCCTCTCCTCCTTGTGTTCCAAAAACCCCTATCATCCATCCCCAACCCTCTGGGCCAGGCCTGCAGCTGATACATCCCCTTTCTGTATCTGTCCCACCATCTCTTGAAGCCCTTCACCGTGGAAATCTGAACCAGCTCACCAGGCAACGCGTTCCAAGGATCCACCACCCTCTCAGTGAAAAACCTCCTCCTCTTTCCCCCCTCATCCTTCCACCTTCCAACTTCAAACCATGCCCTCTGGTGATACCTCCTTCCTTTAGTTTAAAGATCCCCTCTGTGTTTTACCCTGTTTATTCCCTTGAGGTACTTGAAGACCTCAATCATGTCCCCCCCCGTCTCTCCTCTCCTCCAGTGAAAACAGGCTGAGCTCCTCAAGCCTGTCCTCATACGTCAAATCCCCCAGTTCTCGTATCATCTTGGTAGCCCTCCTCTGTACCCTCTCCAGGAGCTGTATGTCCCTCTTCAAGTGCGGTCTGCAATACTGTACACAGTACCCGAGGTGTGGCCTAACCAGTCCATTTTACAGCGGCAGAATCACTTCCCTGCTCCTAGAGGTGATCCACCTTACGATGCATCCCAACATCCTGTTTGCTTTGCTAGCCGCTCTTCTGCACTGCTCAGAGTTATTCATACATGCATCCACCATGACACCTAGGTCTTTTTCCCCTGATGAGGCCTCCAGCGCCTCCCCTCCCAAGGTGTACCCATGTTTAGGGTTCCCCCGCCCAAGATGTAACACCTTGCACTTGGTGGTATTGAAATTTTATTTCCAGGTGTGAGCTCAGCTTTCCAGGGTGTTCAGGTCCCCTTGCAGGGCCAACCTCCCCTCTTCCCCCTCAACTAGTGCTCCCATCTTGGAATCATCAGTGAAGAGACTCCTCTCACACCCTATAACCACCCTGTTGTCAGACATGTATGCATTAAACAGGATCGGACCCAGGACTGAGCCCTGCGGTACAACCCTACCGACCCTTCTGCGGTTCAGGAGCACCCCACCGACCACTACTCTCTGTGTGCATCCAGCTAGCCAGTTTCCTATCCATCTGACCATGAATGGGCCCACTCCCAACTGTGCCAGTTTCTCCACCAGACCATTGTGGGGGACCGAGTTAAACGCCTTACTGAAGTCTAAGAATAGTACATCCACAGGCTTTCCCCTGTCCAGTTCCGATGTTACCCATTCGTAGAACTCCACAAGGTTGGTTTGACACAATCTACCTGGCACAAACCCATGTTGCTGACTGTCCAGATCTCCCACCTCCTCCAAGAACACCCCCAATCGTTCCTTCAGTATACTCTCCATTAATTTTCCCACCACCGAGGTCAAACTGATGGGTCTATAGTTACCTGGTACTTCCCTCAACCCCCCTTTATAGATTGGCACCACATGTGCCTCTCGCCAATCCCTAGGTACCCTCCCTGTCTCAAGCGACCTGTTGAAGAGCTCCGCCGGGGTGCTGCCAGTACATCCGCCAACTCCTATAATACTCTCGGATGAATGCCATCTGGCCCAGGAGATTTATCTTTCTTTAGGGCCTTAAGGGCTTGCCACACCCTTTCGGTGGAGATAGCATCATCCGTCCCCACCATCTTACTGGCCTTTTTATCCTTATCTTGATGCAAAACCCCTGGGATACCTCTCCCTCCCTTATGCTCCATTTCTGTTGCTCCCCCGATCCCACACACTACCGCTTCTATCCCCATCGTGCCATGCTTTATAAATATCCCATCCCCCTCCCTAGTGAACACCAAGGTGAAGTACTCGTTTAATACCTCCGCCTGGTCCCTCGCCTCTTCCACCCACCCACCTTCTGATCTCAATCTGCCGAGCTGGCCCTTAGTTATTCTCTACTCCCCAATGTACTGGAAGAACCCTTTTTCCCCTCTCCATATCCCCTGTGCCGGCTGCTGCTTTTTACTGGACTTTGCTTCCCACACCAGCCGGGTGACGTTTCTAGATGCGAGATGGTACATTTCCATTTCCCTATCCCCTCTCGTTGTTTTGTACTTTTTGTAGGCAGCCTTCTTTTCTCTGACCACTACCTGAACTTCACTGGACCACCAGCACGGTTTATGTGACCTAGCTCCCTTACGCTTCACCTTAGCGCAGGTCCTGGCTGCCTCATGAAGCCATCATTTTATGACCTCCCATCTCTTTTCCACATCTGTAATTGTTGTAATCCCCTTCAAGTGATCCTTGAGAATATTTCCCATGCCCATAAAGTCTGCCCCCCCCCGACGTCCACGGCCAGAGTTCTAGATCCCCCCCACGCTTATTTGAAACAGACAGTATCGTGGTCGCTCCCAGTCAGGGGATCCTCTACAACCAGGTCCCTTACCAGATCCCCATCCACCAGAACCATGTCCAGGACATAACCCTCCCTTGTGGGCTCCATCATGTGCTGTGTTAAGAACACATCCTGGAAGCTGTCCAGCAGCCCCTGCTTCTTGGCCACCTTAGAGGACATGGTTCCCCAGTTTGTACCTGGCATATTAAGGTCCCCCATCAACACCACTCCTTCCCCTTTTGGTCTGCACTGGGCAATCCTCCAGAACATCACCCATCCCGGGGGGCCTATATACTACACCCAGCTTGACCTTACCTCCTACCGGGGTTCGTAAGGTGACCCATAAGGCCTCCACATTTCCCTCTGCCTCTTCTTCCCTAGCAATTTCTATGCCATCTCTAATGTACATAGCCACTCCACCCCCTCTGCCCTCCTTTCTGTCCTTCCTAAGCATAGTGTACCCCTCATGTTTAGGTCCCAATCATGGTTTTTGTTGGCCCACATTTCTGTGACCGCTGCCACATCCACCCCCCTGAAACAGCATGGCTTGGAACTCTGGCAACTTGTTTACCAAGCTCCTGGCATTTACTAACACCACCCCCACCCCTTTCCCTGATCCCCTTTGTTGAACCCCACCTGGGTTCCTTATGCTTCCAGCCACCCTCTGCTCTTCCTGTATCCTCATCCGCATCCTTCGGAGAATCCAGCCGCCATCCACCTCTACCCTGGTCCACCTGGCACCTTAACCCTGCAGTTGTACCCTCCACAGCAGGGCTGCAGGGAGTCCCCAACTCCCCACAGAACACGGATCCAGCTATGCGCCAAGCAACCATGGCAAAATTTGCAGACGGCCATCAAGCTGCTCAACGCAGGCGCCAACCCCTTTTCTCCCCGGAGCCGAGGACGTGCAACGATGTCGCTGGAGGGGAGCGCGTATGCGTCCACACACACTCCCTCCAGACGTCTGCCCCCAGCTGCAACCCATTGTGTGCTGTGGAGCATGTTGTCCCCCAGCCTCCGCCAGGAGGCACCCATGCACCGACTGCCATGAACCCCCCCCCCCCACGGAGATGGAGAGCAGTCCTTTGGATGCTCAGTCCTTCTCCTTCCCGTGACCCGTGCTCATTCCTGAACACTGGTCACCGGCGTGGTGCGAGGTGTGGTGACCAGTGCCTCAGCCCTCCGTGCCACTGGGCTGGCCTACTAACTTAATTTTTTATAATAGTCACCTAGTACTTCTTACCATTATCAAAAACACCTAGTGCCATGGTATTTTCAATATTTACAGGTTTCATAAACATATGGTATATACATCAAGGTATTTTATGACATAGTGCTATAGAAACATAGAAGTTGACGGCAGATAAGGACCGCAAGGCCCATCCAGTCTTCCCATTTTTTCTGCCTTATGAATGTGCCACAGGCCTTTACTCTGTCAATGGCCTATCTATTCATACTCATCTGTATTACTCTTTCATGCCTATCCCCTGCCTGTTTGGAGCCCTGCCCTGTATTCATATCCACTACTTCCTGAGGTAGGCCGTTCCATGCATCCACCACCCTTTCTGTGAAAAAGAACTTCCTCACATTACCCCTTAATCGGCCTCCCTCTAATCTCATGCTGTAGAAACATAGAAACATAGAATTTGATGGCTGATAAGGACCACTTGGCCCACCCAGTCTGCCCATTTCCCTACCTAATGGATAAGCTGCAGATCCTAGTTAACCAACAGCCTACTTCTTCCTGCCCTCACCCCCTAGAATTGCCTTATGACTGTCCCATGCATTCTTGAATTCCACCACTATTTTTGACTCCCCAACCTCCTCCAGAAGGCCGTTCCATGCATCCACAACCCTCTCTGTGAAAAAATGCTTCCTTACATTACCTGTGAGCCGCCCCCCCCATCTTCAAATTGTGCCCCCTTGTTCTTGCACACCTCTTTTTCTGAAAGATGCTATCCTCTTGGACTTTGTTGATTCCTTGAGGTACTTGAAAGTTTCTATCATGTCCCCCTCTCCTCCTTTCCTCGAGGCTACATATTAAGCTCCTTAAGTCTCTCTTCATATGTCTTCCCGGTGCAGACCCTGCACCATTTTAGTTGCCCTCCTCTGGACTGCCTGCATCCTGTTTATGTCTTTGTGGAGATTGGGTCTCCAGAACTGCACACAGTACTCCAGATGGGGTCTCACCAGCTGTCTGTACAGAGGGATAATAACTTCCTGTTTTCTACTGGTGATGCCTGTCCCTATGCATCCCAGTATCACCCCATCCCTCCTTACTGCCCTCTCACATTGCTTGCCCACCTTTAGGTCATCTGATATGACTATCCCCAGGTCCCTTTCCATTTTTGTCATTGTTAGTATCTCACCCCCATTGTGTACTCTTCCCCTGGGTTTTTGTTTTGCAGGTGCATTACCTTGCACTTCTTAGTACTGAATCTAAGCTGCCATACATTTGACCATTCCTCCAACCTTGCCAAGTCCCTTCTCATCCTTTCCACCCCACCTTGTGTATCAACTCTGTTGCAGATCTTTGTGTCATCTGCAAAGAGACATACTTTTCCTTCCAGTCTCTCTGCAATGTCACTTATAAAGACATTGAAGAGGACCGGTCCTAGTACTGAACCCTGCGGTACCCCACTAGTAACCCCCCTTTCTTCAGAGTTGACTCTGTTTACTATTACCCTCTGTGTCCTGTTCTCCAGCCAATTCTTTACCCAGGCTACCATCTTGGGACTCACTCCCAGGCTGGCTAACTTGTATATTAATCTTATGTGTGGGACTGTGTCAAATGCCTTGCTAAAGTCTAGGTAGGCCATGTCCACAGCCCCTCCCTGATCTACTACTTTGGTCACCCAGTCAAAGAAATCTATTAGATTCGTCTGACATGACCTTCCTGCTGTAAATCCATGCTGCCTTGGGTCCTGTGCCCCTCTTGCCTCTAGGTACTCGACAGTTCTTTCCTTCAGAAGTGATTCCATCATTTTCCCTATCACTGAGGTTAAACTAATGGGTGTGTAGTTTCCTGCTTCTGCCCTGCTCCCACTTTTGTGAAGTGGAATCACATCTGCCCTCCTCCAGTCCTCAGGTACCACCCCATCCTCCCATGATTTGTTAAAGAGGGTAGTCAGTGGTGTCACTGGTTCCACCGTTAGTTCTTTTAGAATTCTGGGATGAATCCCATCAGGCCCCATTGCTTTGTCCACCTTCAGTTTTAAGAGTTCTTTCAGAACCCTTTCTTCTGTAAATGGGCTGGTATCAACTCTTGTATCCAGAGTGTTTCCATGGTTTTGGTTTTGGTACCTCCTCCTCTTCATTTGTGAATACTGAGCAAAAATATTTGTTTAGTATCTCTGCCTTTTCACAGTCACCCTCTGCTCACCCCTCTGCCCTTTATTAAGCCTCGCTATCCCTCCCTTGGTCTTCCTTCGCTCCCTGATGTACCTATAAAAGGTTTTATCCCCCTTCTTAACTGAGTTGGCTATCTTTTCCTCGGTTTGGGCTTTTGCTGTTCTGACTGCCTTCCCAGCTTCTTTTTGCTTTAACGGATACAATTCTCTGTCCTGCTTCTTTTGTGATTCCTTGTACTTCCTGAATGCTTTCTTTTTCTCTCGAACCTTCCCTGCCACCTCCTTTGAGAACCATAGAGGTTTCTTACATAATTCTGTTTTGTTTATTTGCTTCACACAAAGATTTGTTGCCTCTGTGATGGCAGTTTTGATTATTCCCCGTTGTTCTTCCACCCCTCCTTCCTGCCCACTTGCTAGTGCATTCTTTAGGCACTCACCCATTTTGGCAAAGTCAGCCCTCCTTAAGTCCAGTACTTTTGCCTTTGTATGGCTTGACTCTACTGCTGTGTTTATCGTGAACCATTCTGTTCATTGGTCGCTAGTTCCCAGATGGTTACCCACTTCTGCATCTGTGATCCTCTCTCCATCTCCATTTGAGAGTACCAGGTCTAAGATTGCTCCCTCTCTAGTGGGTTCCAATACTAGTTGTCTAAGGCATGCCCGCTGTAGGGCATCTAGAATAACCCCACTCTTAGAAATGGCTGCTGCAAGTGCACTCCAGTTAACATCTGGCATATTCAGATCCCCCATCAACAATATCTCCCCTTTTTCAGCCATTTTAAGTATACTTTCTATCATTTCCTTGTCCATTTCCTCCCCCTGAGAGGGGGTCTGTATACAACCCCTGTGTGGATTGTGGCGCCATTGCCTGTCTCCAAATTGACCCACAGTGCTTCCTCTCCTACCTGTTTACCCTTTTGTTTTGTTGCTTTGATTCCTTCCCTTATGTAGGGAGCTCCTCCTCCTCCTCCTCCTCTTTTACCCTCCCTGTCCCTCCTGTAGATAGTGTATCCTGGTATGTTTATGTCCCAGTCATGGTTCTGTGTGTACCTTGTTTCTGTGACTGCCATGATATCCACATGTTCCTCCTCCATCAAGGCTACTAATTCAGGAAGCTTGTTACACAGACTACAGGCATTGGTACTCATTGCTCTCCATTTTTTTATGGCTTTACCTCTTGCAGCAACATCCCCCACTGACCTTTCTACCTTGGTCTTTTCCTCATTTAGTACCCTGTTTTGTAGGGGGAGGCTGGGAATTCCCTGCTGCTTATCAGTGCCTCCCCACTTGACTAGTTTAAAAGCTTGCCAATGAAGCATTTAAACCGATTGCCCAGAAGACTTGTTCCCTTCCTGGACAGATGCAGACCATCCTGCCAGTATAGGCTGGTATCCCTCCAGGTGGAACCCCAGTCCCCAGTGAAGCCAAATCCTTGTGCTCCACACCATTTTTTTCAACCATTCATTGAATCGCATGCTGCGAAGTACCCTTGCCTCACCCATGCCATAGACAGGCAGCACCTCTGAGAAGGATACTGTGTGTGCTACTTGTCTTAGGCCCCTCCTGAACTCCACATAATCCAACTCCACATGTCCTCTTGTCTTGCTATTTTTCTTATATTGAAACATGTTAGACTCTTTCACCTTGTTAATGCCCTTAAGATGTTTGAATGTTTCGATCATATCACCTCTCTCCCTCCTTTGATCTAGGGTATACATATTGAGCTCCGTTAATCTGTCCTCATATGTTTTCTGATGCTGTCCCTGCACCATTTTGGTTGCCCTTCTCTGGACTGCCTCCATTTTGTTAATGTCCTTGTGCAGGTGCGGCCTCCAGTACTGCACGCAGTACTCCAGATGGGGCCTAACCAGTGTCTTGTAAAGAGGGATTATTACCTTCCTCTTACGACTTGTGATACCCCTACTAATACACCCCAACATCTCTGTAGCCTTACCTACTACTTTAGTGGTCTGCTTGGATGATTTCAGGTCATCTGTGATGATGATGCCCAAGTCTCTTTCTTCGCTTGTGATTGCCAGCAACTCCCCTCCCAACCTATGGGTGGCTTCAGGGTTTCTCTTCCCTATGTGCATGATCTTGCACTTCTTTGCGTTAAACCCCAGTTATTATTACATACTAAATCCAACAACGATAAACACAACCTGTTTTACATACGCTTAGCGGTCACCACAATAACCTCCCTGTACGAGGACCTGAGAGGGAAAAGGAAAATTAAAGAGCACACTATAGCATAGTCAAGAAAGGGAAGGGGCTGCCCATTGGTGGCAAACCTTATGGACCAGAATTTTTAAAGGATAGATTAGGCTAAGAAATAGAACTGTTGCAGCAGATTTAAGAAAGGGTCGGTCCTCAAGAGTGGCAGGAGCTCCCTGTCACAATAGTAATCTTGTTTCTTCCAAGGGAATCTTACTGTATTCTGAGCTCTCACCCTACCTCCCCTACCAGAACCTATGGGCACTGCAACACAGCTGTCCATGCTGTTTGAAACCTGTGAGTGGTTTCTTCATTGGGCTTAGTGACTTGAGTCTTAGTGTTGCCACATTTTTAAATAAAGGGGATTGTTTGTTTTTGGATGTTGTTAATTAGTTTATGGTTTATTGGTATAGTTTAGATAGCTTGTTATTATGCATGCTCTGTAAGAATCTAACAGTTGCAGGATGTATTCCAGGGATAGTGGTTTGAAAACCGAGCTCGAGCTTAACATTCCATCATTAGCATAGGTTCTTTTAACCATTTCGGCTCCAGGGCAGTCCTATGGTGAGACCATTCGAACATACAAAGAAGCCAGCAGAAGAAGGCCATTTGATCTATCAAGTCTGCTCATGTTGCAGGGTCCACAGTGTGAGCTACTGTCCCTGCCCCCCTCCCCACTCCTCCCATCCTCCTTACCCATGACCCTTACTCTTCCCCTATACCTGTCCCAGCCTTTCTTAAAGCTGCCCACTGTCTGCAATAAGATTGCCTCTTCTGGCAGCACATTTCAAGTGTCCACTACCCTCTCTGTGAGGAAGTGCTTCCTGACCTCATACAGTAAGATTTCCTAGGAAGAAACAAGATTACTATGGTAAGTAATTTTTTCTTCTGGGGCGTTGGATGCATTCGGCCTGCAGCCTTGTGCCCAACAACCCTAGGCATGAGGTTATCCCAGCATGATCCACACCCTGTCATTCATTATTGCTTAATTATAACATACCTGCAGCCTGGCTGGAAAAAAACAAGTGTGCCACTACTATATGTTCCAAAATGGATTTTTTTAACCACTCCTAGTCCTTTTTATGTTTTCTTGCATGCATGTGCAAGAAACATAGTGCCATCATCTGAGTTTTCAGAGGTGTGGCAGCTGTCTTCCAATTCAGTCAGTGTGTTTGCAGGGGCAGTCGCAGTTCTCCAGTCAACTCTGCAGCTGTCTATGACAGCAGTTGAAAATGCAGTGCTGTACAGTTGAAAGGGAGAGCTCCGCTTCAGTGAGCAGCGCTCCCCCCTCCACATGCACGCACGCATATTGCGTGCTCATGCAACCCCCCACGCACATACTGTATGGCCGACTGGGGTGCCCAGTCTCCCGTCGACTCCACCTCCCCCAAAAGCTTTCCAGGTGCCATATGCTGGAGCCCACCCCAGTGTGGCACATCCGTATAGCCAATGGGGTGCCCAATCCACGTCGGCTCAAGCCCCCCCAAACAGCCTTAAAGTTGCCACGCTGAGGAGCCCACCCAGCGTGGCAAATGTCTCGCATCGTCTTCCTTAAAAAAAAAAAAAAAAACCTATAAACAAGAAAAGCGTCCTTCGGGCGGTCTCTCAGCCACCGTGCCCACCCACTGCAGCACTCCTGCCTCCCCACACTCCCCAACCCATACTTACCTCTGGAGCTCGTGCGACGATCTTCGTGGACCAGGAACATGTCTGCACTCTTCAAAGCCGACCGCGAACTGAGGAAATGCCGTAAGCTGTATAATGCAATAAATAGGGTTTTTCAACTTTAATGCATATCTCAGGTATTTTGTGGATTTTGACACCAAATTTTCAACATGGGTTTTTGGGACTTCTTCATGAATTCTTGCACTGTCATGGCGGTAATCGGGCCCGAAGGGTGATTTCACAGTCACTGTGTGAAATCACCTTTTGGGACCAATTAACAAAACGACAGTGCCAGTCTTCATAAGGTGGGCTCTCAAAAAGCCTATGTTGCAAATTTGGTGAAAAAATTCCTAAAAATGACTGTTTTACGAGTGTACGTTGCACAGTTCCTACCCACGCTCGTAAGTTCGCAAATTTTTAATATTTGCACTCCGGATTTTCAACATTGCCATTTTACCACACCTCCTTATGAGCAGTACAGCTGTCATTTTTCACATCTCACTAAAATGTGTTTCATACATGTAGCGCATAATGGCGCAGTCGGTGCAAAATGAATGTATGGGACACATTAAGAAAATCACAGTATCACTGTTCATGAGCAGAGGTCTTAAAATGGCTATATGGAAAATTTGGTGAAAAATTCTAAAATGACTGTTTTACGAAAGCGCAGTGCTAGCAGTTCCTACGCACGCAGAAGTTCGCAAATTTTTAATATTTGCACTCCAGATTTTCAACATTGCCATTTTATTACACTTCCTTATGAGCAGTACAGCTGCCATTTTTCACATCTCACCCAAAATGTGTTTCCGCACATGTAGTGCACAATGGTGCAGTCGGTGTGCGAAAGCAATGTTTGGGACAGATTAAGAAAATCACAGGTACACTGTTCATGAGCAGAGGTCTTACAATGGCTATGTTGAAAATTTGGTGACAAAAGTCCATACAATGACTGTTTTGAGTGAGCATTGCGCAGTTTCCACGCACCCTAGTAAGTTCGTGACTTTGTAATATTTTCAGTCCAGATTTTCACCAGTGGCATTTTTCCACACTTCCTTATGAACAGTACAGCTGTCATTTTTCACAACATGGCCGAAATGTGTTTTCACACTTTCAGTGCAGGAATGCATGGTCGCTGTGGGAAATCATTGTTCAGGACAGATTAAGAAAATCACAGTGACATTGTTCATAATTGGAGGTCCCAAAATGCCTTTGTTGACAATCTGCTCTAAAAAATCCCCAAACTAATTACATTATGGGTGTGCATTGCACAGTTTCTATGCACACTCGTGACTTCACCAGTTTTTTTAATATTTTCACTGCAGATTTTCAACATTGCCATTTTTTACACCTCCCCATAAACAGTACAGCTGTCATTTTTCACATCCTGTTCGGAATGTGTTTTTGCACCTGTGGTGCTAAATGTCGTAGTCGCTGTGCAAAAGCAGCTTTCAGCTAACAACTAATATTGCCACTGTTCATGAGGTGGGGGTCACAAAAAACCATGTTGAAAATTTGGAGTGAAAATACCAACGAATGCCTGAGGCATTAGGGTTTCCGACCATAACGCCCCACCCTGTAGAGAATGACCGGCATCAGGGGTGTGACTTGGGATTCTCGCCTGTAATGCTCATCCCATTCCACACCCTGCAGCCAGTGAGAGGCATCAGGGTATGCCTTGGACTCTTCAGCCCCAAAGTTCACCTCATTCTCCTATACCGCACCCAACTCACCATATTTCCTGATGGAATGGGGTGCGCATAAGGGCCAAAGACCCCAAGGCACACTGTGACACTTGTCGGTGTCTGCAGGGTAGGGTGTGGTGAAATGGCGTGGCCGTTATGCCTGACGACCCAAAGGCACACCCCAATGCCTGTCAGTCTCTGCAGGGTGGTGGTGGGGTTGGCTTCAGTTCAGTACTTCACTGCCATTCCTATTATGCAGCTCTGTAACTCCTACACTACCAATGCCAATGCCAGCAAGCAAACATTCGGCATGGACAAATGCTTGTTTTACACCCTTGAGTCTGGGTTCTGGGAGGAGATGTCTGGATAAAGGCAGTTTACTACCCTCCCAGATTATATCACCTTGGGTCCTGGAAGTTTGAAAAAGGGGAATGTGAGCTACAGGACTAGAGAGAGTTGCAGTGGCTATAAAGTGTTACGGCAGAGTTCTGGACCAGATGGAGAGACATGACACAGAGCCAAAGTTATGGCAGGAGAAAAGTTTATTACCAGTCTCACAGAAAACCAAGTATACCTGCTGGGAGCCAGGAAGAGATCCCCTGACACCATGATGTCTCTCTGTTCTGAATGCAGACTCGGCAACACATATTTTGCATACATTCTTATACTCATAGATAAAAGTATGTTACTAGGTAATGACACTTCCAAATAAGGCGTATTTGTAGTTTATTTATTTATTTAGCTTTTGTTAACCAGGTAGGTACTCTAGACAAGACAATTGCCTATTTTCAGGTACGACCTGGGAGAGTACAGGAATAATAGATTTAGGTACATACCATGACATTGTACAAATTAGACATGTTACAGTTCATGTGAGGATACAGATTCAACACAGCATACGAAACATGGTAAGGCATAGATTATACAGTATTAACATAAGAAAAATAAACACCTTGTGGGAGATAAGAGCAGTAATGTTACAGATTCAACACAGCGTACGAGTGTGGTAAGGCATAGATTATACAGTATTAACATAACAACATAAACACCTTACCAGAAATCTCATTGGTAGAAGCCAGGTCAGTATATTCTACAGTGAGCTTAAATAAGAGTAAAATTAGCCAAAGATAGTTTGGAGAATAATACAAAATGCTTAATATTACAGAATAACAGTAAGGCAAGGCAATTTTATTTCTAAGGCGCTCAATCCAGGCTCTGAATACAAAACAGAATACAAAATACATAACATTTGTGCCGTAGAAAAATCTTTAAAACCACGTTCTTAAAAATCTAAATATAAAATGTGAAATAACTGAGGGTAGGGGGGAGAAAGCTTAATCCCCAAAAGCCTGGCAGTAGAGATGGGCCTTAAGCCTCTGCTTAAAGACACCAATCGAAGGGGCCTCCCGGACTGCAGCTGGAAGTGTGTTCCACAGGCTCGGCCCAGAGACTCTAAATGCTTGATCACAAGAGATCTTGAGCTGAACCCTGGGAACATCCAGGAGGCCCCTTGAAACAGGACGAAGGGAGCGGCAGAGGTCACAGGCAACAGGAGCTCAGACAGTTAGCCAGGACCCAGCCTGTATAGGGCCTTATAGGTGAGCAAGCCCACCTTGAAAAGGACCCTCCACTTGATCGGCAGCCAGTGCAGAGCACGCGAAACTGGGGTCATGTGGCACAACAGTAGCTGTGTAGCAAGAAAAAGTAACTATAAACTGGGCCTAATGGCCTATGTAATACATCAGCAATGCTAATACTGTTAGGGCTAGAGGTTATCAGCACATAGCCCTGTGTTACAATCATATGTTCTCATATTATTAGTATAGCATTAATGTCACACTTTATTCTATCCCACTACATGTACGTAGAAATAAATCCTACATGAGTGTGTCTTTACCATATGCTGCACTAAGTATGAAGTTGTGGGGGGTGGTCCAGGTCTACACTCCATTGCAAATATGTCGATGATCTGTGAGACTGTTTTGTCCTCTAGTTGGAATCATTTAATGAGGAGTTCTGTGAGCTAGGTGAAGGCTTCTCAACTATTGTCAAATGAGTGGTACTTAAGGGACTGGAATCTCTCCCTGTAGGTCTCTCCTGAGATGTCTTCTATCTTTTAAGGATTTCTCTTTTCACTAGGTCACTTTTCTGACTACAGAGTGTCCATATAGCTGTAGGCAAGTTGGGCTTTACCTGCCAGATAAAGTACCAGCCTGATTGCCCATTGTTGTTTTGGCCATTGCCACGTTCCGGTGACCCTTTCGGAAGTTGTCCGGTATGCTTTGATATCATCCGAGGGACACAACCTTATAAGTTTGATGGTTTTTTTAAGTTTGTATTTTGTTGCTCTGCTGGACCTGTACCAGATCCTCCATCTTTTATAGCTTGCAAGGCATCCAGCCATCGCTGCATCTCTTCTTTTCTCTGCTGCTCCTGTTGCTGCATCTCTTTTCTCTGCTTCTCCACCTCTTTTTGTTGTATAGCCCACCATTTGACGAAGACAGACATGCTTTCAGGTTCAGTCTCTGCCTCTTCTTCCATCACTGGTTCTGTGTGTACTGTTTCACTTTGGAGTTTTGTTTCTGTTTCTAGTTTGGCTGCCGTTCTTCTGGTAATAATTTATGGGCTTGCTGTTGCGGGATCCATACCTTTCTTCTGTGCTTCCCTGGTACTAGGTCTGGTACCCATGCACAAAACTCTTGGCTTAGAGTGTGCATGGCATAAATCCTGCAGCTGACACCAACTGTTGTCATGAAGCATAGGCAAACCAGGAAAAGTCATAAGATTCGCAAGTAACATTTTATTATTATCAATAACAATAAAATAAAAAACTAAAATTGTGCAGGATAGCTCTTATACAGGCAGTTCAAACAAAACCAAAGTCCTTCATCTGAGGGAATTAATAAATCTAAATATCAGTCTCTCTGTCTAAACAACTGCTGCTCTCTCTTTTTTTTTTTTAATTATTATATTTTTTATCCTCCTCCCAGTCTCTCCAGCCCACGCACCTTCAGGAGCCCCAGCGGAGTCTGCCCCTCTCCAACCACCTACCTTAGCCATCCCGGAGGCCCCCATGGAGATGTGGTTCTATCCCCCTGGGTGAGGATGAGATGGGGCGGCTACACCCCAAACGCTTCTTGTCTCGTCGGGATCCAGGACCGGCCAGGAAGGTGGGAGCCATGAGGGGTCTGCTCCGGAGCTCCTTCTACCCGGGGCCTGGAGAGTGTTTTTTCCCTGTTCTGATGGGTGTCGTGAGTGCCCTGATGTCATGGCGCATAGCGCCGACGTCCACGACGTCCTCCCCACTGTATCTGCCTCTGTGCTTGCTGTGCCCCAGGCCTCTGCCTGGGGCCAGTCAAGTACCAAGATGCTTCCCCCTCCCTCCCTCATTGGAGAAGACAAGCTGTCCCTAGGATGCTCAAGCCTCCTCTCCCCGGCTGGCCTTCCAGCTCCCTGGGTTTGTTCCCAAACCCGGGTTGCTGGCGCCGCAAGTGGAAATCCAACCGCTGTGCTGATGGGCCAGCCACACTGCTCTCTTTTCACAAGCTGTTTTCACCTGCCACTTAAATTCTGCATTCTGTTCTCATTAAAGAGCTAGTGTCCTGCCTGAAACTAATATTAGATTTTAAAAGACACCAACCATTACCTTTTATGTCAGAGGTACTCCCCCCCCCTTTGTTTAATTAGAAAATTGTTTACCTGATGTTAGTAGGTGAGATGTATGGAACAGCATTCTGCCTGGCAGCTGACACATCTAGCTCTACTGCCCCACACTACATCACCAGCATTGTGACCTCACTGACTGTGACCTCACTGCTGCTTAGGAACAGCAAGTGAGTGACTGCCAGGTCATTCACCTGTGATGTCACTGTCAGTGAGATCATAATGCTGAAGATGTAGTGTGGGGCAATAAAGCTAGTTGTGTCAGCTGCCAGGCTAAGAGCTATTCCACACATCCAGCACAATATTATCACATTGAAGACTTTCTGAAGAGCAAAAGGAAAAAGAAAAACACTTCAGAAATGAAAAGTTACAACTGACTGTTTCTTAAAAATTTTTATTATTTTCGAGTCTGCCTGTTTTGGCAACATTAGCTCTTTAAGCTATATCTCCTGTTTTCACACAGTGTACTAAACTTTGTTAATATCTTTCCCAGTATACATCCAGTCTTCTCAACTGGTGCAGCCAATTACGAAATTCTAGCCAGAGCTGGTTTTCCTGTTGACATCTCTGCAAACAAGCCTATGGAAGGTCAACAGGTTTCTAAATGTCAACCCCCTGTGTTAAAGCTTAATATCTTTTCTAACAAACCCCAAACAGCTTTCTGCAATTCATTTCAGCAATGTAACTATATACATTTGCAAACCATGGGTTGTCCATTTCACACAAAGAATTGCATATAGGTTTTAACTGCAGAGATGCAAAGCAAGGAAGAAAGAAATACAAACCACAAGTGAAGGGAGGGAGAAAACAGGGAAATTGTGGGACCATTAGAGTGGCCAGTTCCGAGGTTCCACAAGGAAAATTTGATTGCACAGTCAGGCAGACAAGAGATAGACAAGTGACAGAATAGGATAAGACAGAAAAATAGATCCTTGCGTAACAGATAGGATAGGGTCTTATACATAGAACTAGAAGAGAAAGACTAGAATGGCAGCGCCTAAAAGCGCTGCCGAGCGCCAGTACATATCTTATGGATGTCAAAACTCAGAAAGCACTCATTGACATCCACAGGATTGTAGCGGAGTGCTTCATTAAAACTCTTAACTCTTCACTCTTAATCCCACTAAAGGTGGGTCCCCAGATGGCCTGGACCCTAAGCTGCTACATCTCTATGCGGCTGCTGTCTCTGCCTCCCTATCCACCATCCTCAACCTCTTGTTCTCCCAAGCAACAGTCCCTTCCACTTGGAAACATGCCACTGTCCTGCCACTGCCGAAGGGGGGTGATCCTTCCTCACCCAACAACTATCGCCCAATCTCTTTACTGCCATCTCTAGCCAAACTTCAGGAGCACCTCGTCCTTGCTCAGCTTTCTCCTTACCTCTCTGACTGCTCCTTCTTTACTCCATTCCAGTCTGGTTTTAGGAAAAAAACACTCCACTATTACCTCCCTCCTTAGATTCACTGATTCCATACTCAGGGGGATGGATAGTGGTCTGATTACCTCAGCCATATTTGTCAACCTCACCAAGGCTTTCGACATGGTCTCCCACACTGTCTTGCTGCAAACCCTCACATCAGCTGGCCTGTCCGACTTGGCCACTGGCTGGGTTAGGTCCTACCTTACAGGGAGGTCACAATCAGTCAAGATAGCTGACGCTGTGTCTGCTCCCGCTCCATAGCCACACAGGTGTTCCCCAGAGCTCGGTGCTTGGTCTCCTACTGTTCTCCATCTTCTTAAATGACCTCCCCTCAGCCTGCTCATCTTCCTACATTCATATGTATGGGGATGACACCATCCTGTACACCTCTGGCAGCTGCACCATTGATGTAGCCGCCAGACTCCAGGTTGACTTCAACAATGTTCAGCACTGGCTGCGCGCTCATCATCTCTTCCTCAGTGCTAAAAAAAAACAGTCTCCATGACCTTTGGCACCAGGCAGAGACTCTCCAAGCTCAGCTCCCCTCCTACTTTCCACACCCTTGACAGGACTACACTTGAGGACACTTCCTCATTCGGGTATCTTGGGGTCTGGCTGGATCCAAACCTCAGTTTTTCTGGTCATGTGGACGCCATCCTGAAAAGGCTGTGCCCTAAGCTTGGTGCCCTCTGCAGGAACCATTTGTGTCTACCTCTGATGGTCTGGCGTGAGCTTGCCCAGAAATAGATTCTCCCTATTTTTGACTACTGTGATGTAGTCTACAGTGCTGCTCTTAAGTCCTCCATAGCCAAACTTGATACCCTCTTCAACTTCTTCTGCCATTTTGCTCTAGACTCCCCCCCTCACTCACCTCTGTGACCTTTACCACTCCCTTGCCTTCTCATCTCTGGGCGACTGCCACTTGGCCCATTGTGCTAAATTTGTCTCTAAATTCTGGTTTCACTCTCTTCCTCCCTATCTCTCCTCCTCCCTTCTTATTCCCCTCTAGCCCAACACTTCGTCAGATCCGCTGATCCATGCACTTTAGTAGTCCCGCAATGATCCACGAGTGTAGGTCAGACTGCCTTTTCCCACTATCTTCCTAAACTCTGGAACTCATTGCCTCCCCCAATTCATTAAATCCCCCCCCCAATCCATCCCCTCAGCCTTAAAACACTTCTTTCACCAAATTGTACCTGCACCTAGGCAGTCTCCCCACTCGCAACCCAGTTCCAATCCTCCAGCACTTAGTGGGCTATATTATTGTCTTTAGTAACGCAATGCACTATATTAAATGTTCTCCTAGTTATTTGTGATGTATCCTAATTCATTGGCATTTTTGTCTTATCTATTATATATGTGCTATGTATGCAGCCTCCTTGGCATCTTTGTATCATTGCTCTCATGTACTCCTCCCCCCAGGACGCACCGCGAGATGAGCAGCCCCGGTTGCTCAGTGTGTTTCTGGTGAAACTTTTCAATAAATAAATAAAATAAATTAAAGCTGAATTATTTAAATATCTAAGTTGTAAAGAATGCTCACTGGGGTTATTATTGGGAGAAGGAACAATCCGAAACGTGCAAATGGTAAAAGCTCTCTCTGTCACTGCTGCAGCTTGAAGATATATACTGTATGTTTGCAATCGTAACATGCTCTTTGAGATCCACATGATTGCAGCAGAACGCTGCATTAAAATGTAATTTGTCAAATGTCTAAGTTTCAAAGAATGTACACGGGGGTTATTATCGGGAGAGTGGAATCTGGGGAACATGCAAATAGAAAAGGTTTTTGCTGTCAGTGCTGCAGCCTGACGATATACAGTATATTGTTGCAATCACAGTTCCTATATATCTGCTTCTCACCGATTAGCACAATTAATGGGTACAATAGCAAAAGCTCATCAGTGAAACAGATGCACTCTGTAGAAGTCGCTGGGCTCCTTGCAGTTGATATGCCACTACAGCTAACGCTGATCACAAAATACCAAATAGGCACGATTGGCAAAGTTGGGCAAACCTCATTTGAAAGCTGTGTATGAGAGCACTAAAAAAAAAATCATGATTCTTAAATCATACAAAGGGGCCAGCCCAGTGGCACTGAGGGTTCAGGTGCTGGATGCCAGACCTCACACCATGCTGGTGACCTGAGTTTGGAAGTGGACTCTGGTTGCTGGGGGTCAGCTGGGGGGGGCAGGATTGAGCATCTATGGAACTGCTCTCCTTTCCCAGGAAGGGAGGGCTTGTTGGTCTGACCTCTGACTACCAACAGGTAGAGCTCTTGTGATAGCACAGGCTATGGTGGCACAGAAGAGAGGCACTGTAGGCTGGGGATGTTTGCATGCCTCCACATGCACGTGTCACAGCAGCCACAGTAGGGATGGGAGAAAAGTGGAAAATGGGAGCTGAGCTTTCAGTGAAACTGCATGTTAGTTTGTGCACCAGCGCTGTCACCCTTACACCGTGTTATCAACAGAACACATGGCACCATGCATTGTTAGCAGTGCACGTGGCACCACAAAGTGTCATCACTACATATGCCACAGTGCCAAGTCAGCATTGTATGTGCCACAGTTTGCTGTCTGCCCTGCACGTGGCACAGTGCAGTGTTGGCAGTGTGGGCAGAACACATACCAGTGTAGCATGTACTGCTGCCACAGTGCAGTGCTTTGTGCACAGCAGTGTGCCACATGGTGTGCTGTCATTGCTCTGTACCACATGGTTTGTTGTCACTGTGCTGCACCACGTGCACTGCCGTGACTGTGCCATGCCACATGCACTGCCATCACCGCAGTGTTTCACATGTATGGTTGTCATTGCACTAAGCTACATGTACTTCCTGCACTTTACTGTGCCGTGCGACATGCTCTGCTGTAACTGTGATGTGCCATATGCACTGCTGTAATTGCACTGTGTCACATGAACTAGGAGAAAAAGACTAGAATAGCAGTGCCAGTATGTAAATCGTGCCATCTTGTGGATGTCCAATCTCAGAAAGCTTTCATTGACATCCACAAGATTTTCCAGGAGCGCTGCATTTAAATGTAATTTTTTTAACACCCAAGTCCTAACCATGTCTATATGGGGTGTCAGTGTGTAGAACGGACTCCGTGGCAAATAATAATGCTGACAGTGTGCATTGTTATTACATTACCATGGCCGTACGTTTCTTTTTAACTGCAGTCAGTGCGCTGTCTATCTATGGAAATAAACATGGCTATAAACATTACTCACTGGAGTTCAATAAATGGTATTAGTCTAAGGTAATTTCAAGTTTTTATATAATATTACTATTATATGTAATTGAGCATTCAGTTGGGCAGTGCCCTGGCTAAGAAGTTGTACTAAAAAAAAAAGCAAGTTTTCTGCATTTGGGCAGGTGGTGTGGTGTGCATGCATAAAGCTGGCAATCAAACCCCAGGGCACGACATTGAAAAGCTAGCGCGGGCAACTGTCCCCCCCCCCCACACTCCTGGACCCTGGCCTATTGACCCTATGGATGCCCTGGTGTCCAGTAGCAGCACTCTGCACACTCTGGCCATTGTCATCATCATTTAGATTTCTTGTTCTCTTGGCACCCTCTGCTGCCCTCGATTGTCCCGTGCCGTGATGCCACCAATGTCCCTAGTGTCATCCCCCACCCTCCTGTCACCCACCACCATATTTTATTTATTTATTTATTTCAAAAAATATTTTATTGAGTTAAGGATGTGCAAGAATCAAACATACAGCTCACATATCATGACAGTCTCTGAAACAGCATTTGATTATGAATATTCATACAAATGTCATTACAGTCTATTTAACAGCATTTATGTACATTTCAGCTGGATCACAAGGAGAAAATCACCACAGGCAATTAGCAGGGCATGGTGCATCGTGGAGTAAGGTGTATAGACCACCTGGCACAATGCAACTTTGTGCTACAGAAATCAGGTGGCGGAACCAAATGAGGGGTCCTAAGTACAAAGTGGCCAGGCTCAGGTTATTGGGGGTAGGGGCCTACCTGCCACCATATTAATACTGATTGCTGCAGTGTGTAGTGGCAGCACTCAGCCTCCGATACCATGGCCCAACATGCTGAGTTAATCCCTTGTGTCCACTGTGACCCCTCTCCCGTTAGACACCCATCCCAGTGCCTCCTAGATGGCTGGTAGCCCCCTCCGTGCGCCGAGCACATCATCTAGCCTCCCCCTTCATAGGCACCAGCGACTAACTGAGCATGTCGGACAGGAGTACTGGAGGGCAGCTGGTGCCATTACACACCAGGTATGATGTCATGGTAACTGGGACTGGTGATTGCTGGTTGGGGTGACCACTAGAGATCAGGTACCTCGGTAGTAATATGGCAGCCGTTTCTTTTTTTGTAGTCCACACACTGTTTGTGACAACATATGTAGAACTCTAAAAAGATAAGTATAAATCCTTGATTGATACATACATTTCTCAATACTGATTGCCCTAGTATCCACTGGTACCCCCCCCCACCCTCTGATTACTATAGATGTCACTGGTGTCTAGTGTCCCCCATGACCAGCGATCACCTGTCCCCATAACCATGATATTGTCCCAAGTGTGTATTGGCACCTACCCTCTGATGCCCCTGCCCGACATTCTTAGTTAGTCCCTGGTGTCTAGTGGGGCCCTATACTGTAGACTGTATGTGGGCTCCTTGTCATCACATATGGCGACTGGCTAAGCAGGTGAGAGTAGAGCTGTGCAACAACTACTGAGGTATGGGTGGGAGGCTGGATAATGTGCTTGGTGGAGGGGTGTGTGTGAGGAGGGGGCCACTAGCCACCGGGGATGCACAGTGGCACTGGGATGGGTGTGTAGTGGGAGAGGGGTCTGAGCAGACACAAGGGAGTAGCTTAGCATATTGGGCCATGGCATCAGAGGGCGATTGGTGCCACTACACACCACTGCAATCAGCACTACAACATTATTAATACTGATTACCCCGGTGTCCACTGGTCCTCTCCCCCCCCCCTCCGATTGCCCGCTGCCATGTTTCTACAGATGTACCTGGTCTCTAGTGGTTACCCCTGACCCATGGTCACCCGTCCCTGTAACCATGACTGAGTCCCGGGTGCGTACTGTCATTCTAACCCCAGTAATGTTCAGATATTCCTAACTTTAAGCAGAAAGCCTATGGGGCTGGACTGCCCTGAAAGAAAGAACACATGCAAATGATGGAGCACTTTGCATGTGAGAGTCTTTCAGACGCTGTCTCTACCAGCTGCCAGTGTTCTAAACCTCTTCAGATTTTTCTCTCCGCATGAAAAGTCTGGTCACTCGGAGTCTGTTCATCCACTTTCTCCTGCGTGAAGAAAACTTCAAATAGCTTGTATAAGTATATTTTGTTTTCATTTGCTGTCTCTACTGATTGTTTTTGTTAAATAATCTTAAGTTTAGCTTAGAATTGTTGTTTTCTCCGGTTCCTCTCGGTATAACTGTGGGGGAACTGGGTTAGTTTTAGTTAAATTCGAGATTCTCTGATTAAAGAACCTCTTTATTTTAGTTATATTTACTTATTTAAATTGTTTTCTTGTAACCGATAAATCTTGGTTACTGAGCCACTAACCCGGTTCTTTTTCTTCTCCTTCGGTCGGTTCCTCCGGTTACTTCCCAGTTCTGGAACAGACTGCAACCACTTGTTTAAAAAAAAAAAAAAAATTAGTTATTTGTGGTTGGTGTTTTTTTTCCTCTAAACATTACGTTGGAGAAACCCAAAAAGAAGACTGGTGAACCCGGTTTCACAAATTGTTTACGGTGTGGAGAAGTGTTTGCAAAGGCTGACAAGCACACATTATGTGTAGCTTGTCTGGGTTTGTTCATCTGCAAGAGGAATGTGAAGTCTGCAAAACATTCCCAGAAAAAAAAATTGAAAAACGCCTTGAAAGGCTTAAAAAGAAATTTCCTAGGGGTCCCTCGGGCTCTGGCCAGCCGACACCCCAGCCCACTGTGGCTGAACCCACATCTGCAGTTGTCCCTGCCCCTGAGACAGGCGAAAAGGGCACAAAAAGAACAAATGAACCAGCTGACTCCCAAGTTCCTTCAAAGAAAACAAGGAAATTAAAACTTGCAGAAGTCCACCTCCCAAACCGGGGACTTCTGTACCTGGTCTGTCTATGCCTATGGCTCAAGAAATTGCCCAAGCTTTTAAAATAATCCAGACCTTGCAGACCATAATTCCTCCTCAGCAGCCTCCTGCCCCTGCTAAGGGTCCCCAGGTTGGCAGCAATGTACAACCCTCTTCGCGAAGGAGAGGAGGAGGAGGGGGAGGGGAAGAGGAGGAGGAGGAAATAGAACCAGAAGTGTCCCCTGAAAAGGACTTTGGTTCCCTTCCTAGGGTGTCTGAGGATTATTCCTCTCATTTTACTTTTGTCATGAGGATGGTAGATGCTTTAGACATCTTCACCACTGAGCAAGTTGAAAATGAGGAGGCGGTGGAATATATGGAAATGATGGGGCTGACACCCACAAAGACTCTCCTCCTCCTCCCTGTATACAAATTCTTTAAGAAAGATGCCTTAAAGCTTTTACAGACACCAAATTCCATCCCTCCCCTTGACAGGAGGATTGACAAAAAGTATCAGTTAGATAGGGAGGGAGCTGATTTTCTCTTCTCTCATCCTGACCACCAGGGGGTCATACAGCAAGCTGCCTATGATGAGGCTAGGGTCCCTCTGTCCTCACACCCTCTGGACAAGGACTCCAGGAAAATCAACAACATAGCCAAAAAAGGGTACTTGTCAGCCTCTTTGGCCATGCACCAAGCTACCTTCCAGGCCTATGCTGCCCAGTATTAGAAATCACTGTGGCAGTCAGTTTTGGGTATGTCCCAGAAAGCCTCCTTGCCCTTGTCAGATGACCTGGCTAAAACTGCCAGGTTTGGGATTAGAGGCAGCTAAGTATCAGTTTCAGATGGCTGCTGGCACAAATGACACTGCAGCCAGATGGATGGCAAATACTGTGGCACAGAGGAGATTTGCTTGGCTCAGAGCCACAAATTTTACCCAGGATACCCAGTCCAAGGCACTCGATTTTCCCCTAGAGGGTAACTCCCTTTTTGGGGAGTCCACTGTTGCCTACATGAAGAAGGTGGATAGGGCCACTTATAGAAGCAACTCTGCTAAGGAGAAAGTTTCTCCATCCACCAGGCCTTATGGAAGGGGAGGCCGGGGCAGGTCCTTTAATACCAGGCCCTTCTTCCAGCCAGTGGCCTTACCCCAATACCAGAAGTATTCACAGCAGGGATACTCCAGGGGCAGGGGTAGAAGGGGCTCCAGGCGAGGGTTCCAGACTCAGCCTCAGCCTCAGCTTCAAGCCAAACAGACCCCCTGAGACACAGGCCGCCTCCTCACTTCCTGTTGGAGGCAGACTGTCCCAGTTCCTCCAGGCTTGGTTGAATATCACCACAGACAAGTAGGTACTGGCGGTGGTGGGTCAAGGTCTGTCTTTAGACTTCAAATCCCTTCCTCCTCAAAAGAGCAGGGTTTTCAGCTCACCTTCTCTAGCAGAAAAGACACTGCTAGAAGCAGAGGTTTGAAACTTGCTACAGATAAGAGCAGTAGACCCAGTTCCAACCCCCCCTGAGAGGAAGGGGTTTCTATTCCAGATACTACCTAACTACAAAGAAAGTGGGGAGTGGCGGCCTATATTGGATCTCAGAGCTCTAAACAAGTGCCTGAAGAAATCAAAGTTCAAAATGGTAACTTTGGCCCTGATTCTGCCAATGCTCCAAAAGGGAGAGTAGTTGGCATCACTGGACTTGAAAGACACCTATTTCCACATCCCCATAAGGGAGTCTTACAGAAAATATCTCAGATTCAGACTCCCATCAAGCTATTACCAGTTTTCAACCCTGCCTTTTGGCCTTTTCTCAGCCCCAAGGGTGATCACAAAGTGCCTAGCTGCTGTAGTGGCACACCTGCGAAGGCAGGGAGTTACTGTCTTTCTGTATCTGGACAACTGACTGGTGGTAGGGAAGTCACCAAACCAGGTCAAACAAGACTTACAAGTCACCCAAGACCTCTTGGAGTCTCTCGGATTCTTAATCAGTCATAAAAAGTCAGTCTTCATTCCTGCACAAACACTGCAGTTCATAGGGGAAGAGAGCAGTACCTCGAAGGGAAGAGCCTTCCTGCCTCTGGATAGGGTAAAAAGTCTCCGGTTGATTGCAAACTCATTCAGGTTGCACAAACCAAAAACTGCAAGACAGTTTCTGCAGCTATTATTGGGCCACATGGCTGTGTTCACAGGCACAGTGCTGAGTTCCAGGTTTCAGATGAGAGATATCCAGTTCCATCTCGGGGCTCACTGGAGTCAAAGAAAATATTATTTTTTCAAAACTCATTCCAGTAACGAGGACTTTGTTGCAGGCCCTACAGTGGTAGAATCTAACCTAAGACAGGATTCCCTTTCAGAAAGAACATCCCTCAGTTGTTCTTACAATAGATGCATCCCTCCTGGGCTGGGGTGCACATTTAGGGGATCACACAACCCAGGGCACCTGGTCAGCTGCAGAGTCCCTTCAGCACATAAACTTGCTGGAAATCAGAGCGGTGCTGATAGCTTTAAAAGCTTTCTCTTCTCTAATACAGGGCAACGTGGTGCAAGTCAGAACAGACACCACCACCACAGTGTACTATATAAACAAGCAGTGAGGCACCAGGTCAGGCCTCCTTTGCAGAGAAGCCATGAAGATCTGAACTCTGGCTTACTCCTTGGGAGTATCCCTGCAGGCAGTCCACTTGCCAGGGAAATACAATACCCTGGCAGATGCTGTGAGTCAAATCAATCAGGCCCATCACAAATGGGCCTGAACAGACAGGTGGTGCAAGTGATTTTCAGAAGGTGGGGCACTCCGGAGGTAGACTTGTTCGCGTCCCACCAGAACCACCACCTGCCACAATACTGTTGCAGACCACCACATCAGGGCACACTTCCTCTGGATGCTCTGGCTCTGGATTGGTCAGGGAGGTACCTATATGCTTTCCTCCTTTCCCTCTGGTTTTCAGGGTGTTACTCAAGCTCAGATCCCACTCAGCATCTCTGATCTTGATAGCTCCAGATTGGCCCAGGCAGCCATGGTACTCTCTTCTGCTCTCCATGTCTGTCGCCAAACCAATACACCTCCCTTGGAGGCACAATCTACTGACCTCCAGTCAGGGAACCCTGTTGTATCCGAATCTCAAGTCCCTCAGTCTCAAAGCTTTGCTCTTGAGGAACTAGAATATGCAAATTTAAACCTCTCTGAAGCTGTGTTAAATGTACTAAGAGGTTACAGAAAACCTTCCACTAAGAAAACCTTTCTAATGGAAAAGGTTTTCTGTCTGGTGTTCAACTAGAGATTTGGTACCACCTCAGGCTGGAGTGCCAGCTATCCTGGACTGTCTTTCTCATTTACATTCTCTGGGTTTGCAACACAGTTCGCTGAAGGTTCATCTTGCAGCAGTGTCTGCTTACCTCCCTGCTGTAGCAAAGGTAACTCTAGCCTCAGGACCTATTTTTAAAAGGTTCTTTAAAGGTTTAAATCATTTGCATCCGCCTCTCAAGGCACCAGTGCCAGCATGGGATCTCAATGCGTGTATAGCTAAGCTAAGCTCATGGGCCCCCCTTTGAACCCATGGCTACAGCTCATTTAAAATATGTCACATGGAAAACAGTTTTTCTAGTGGCAGTGACTTCTGCAAGAAGATTCAGTGAACTCCAGGCTCTCTGTGTCGACCACGACTATATCTCTTTTCACAGAGATAAGGTAGTTCTCAGAACAAATGGAAAAACCCTCCCCAAGGTGGTTTCAGATTTTCATCTGAACCGATCTGTCACTCTTCCTGTCTTTTTCAGTTCTGGTGAGAGAAGACTTCACAGTCTGGATGTAAAAAGGGCTCTCCGCTATTACATGACAGCCACTAAGGACCATAGGCAGGACAGAAAGCAACTGTTCCTGGCTTATGGGGATGTAGGAAAAGGCAATCCCGCCTCCAAAAGGTCAGTTTCTAGATGGATAGTCCAGTGTATCCAATTCTGCTACACTAAAGCTGTTAGGGAGCCTCCAACAGGGTTGAGGGCTCATTCTAGAAGGGGAGTAGCTGCTACCTTAGCAGCTGCCAGAGATGTTCCATTAGTGGACATTTGTAAAGCAGCTACTTGGAAAACAGTACACACCTTTACAAAGCATTACAACCTGGACAATCTGTCTAGGAGTGATGTTAGGTTTGGCACAGCCGTCCTGCAAAGTCTGTTTCCAAAATAAGTTCTGTGCCCACCTCCAGTGGTACTGCTTTATAGTCTGCTTAAAGTTAGGAATATCTGAGCATTACTGGGGTTAGAAGAAAAAAATACTTACCATAGTAATCTTGTTTCTTCCCAGTGATGCTCAGATATTCATAACTTCCCTCCCTCCCCTTCCAGAACTTCAGCCTCTGCACTCTGCATGCTGGTGCCACCGTATCACACTATACCCTTGCAGTGCATATTCTCTGCACCTGACAATAATTTTAGTAATCAGGGTTCATTGTGTTTCTCTTTTTAGTGTTTTTCTGCCATTTTGTTCTAATTTTATTTAGTTATCTTGTTTCTCCAGTTGGAGGTTTGTAATACTTACAGTTTTTTGATTTTGGGCAAATCCCAGTTTTTTAATTAGACAAATTATAGTATTATAATACACTACGCCTGCCTTTCCAGGCTCCTACAAAATCTGAAAGAGGTTTAGAACACTGGCAGTTGGTAAATGCAGCATTTGAAAGACTCTCACGTGCAAAGTGTTCCATCATTTGCATGTGTTCTATCTCTCTGGGCAGTCCAACCCCACAGGCTTACTGCTTAAAGTTATGAATGTCTGAGCATCACTGTGAAGAAACAAGATTACTATGGTAAGTAATTTTTTCTTCCCTGCCCTCCGATATCGCACCCTGGGGTCTAATTGCCAGCTTTTGCATGCATGGGTAACACAACCTGTCCAAGTTCACAAAACCTTTTTTTTTTTTTTTTTTTTTTTAGTCTTTGGTAACCGAGCAAGTCCCACTATGCACAAATGCCCATTTTTAGTGACGACCTGGGAGCACTAGGGAGGTTACATGGCTTGCTCAGAGTCTCACAGTATGCAAGTGGAGGTTGTTGGAATCAAACCCCCTTCTTCTGAATGTACCAAGCTCAATTACAGTTCATTATTCTAATCTTAAACCCATCAGCCCTCACTTGCATACCATGTGATGCTGAGCAAGCCACTTTTACACAAGAAATTCCCATATAAACATGGTTATGGCTTTTGATGTTAAAAAATTAAACATAAATGAAATGCTCTGTGAAAACCATGTACTGGCACTCAGCAGATGTGATAGACGTTGCTATTCTAGTCTTTTTTTCTAGTTCTGTGGCATGCAGTTAGGCCACAGAACTAGAAAAGAAAGACTTGAATAGCAGAGCCAATCAGGGCTAACAAGCATGAATACATAAAGCATGCTCCCATATTATGAGTGTAAAACCTGGAAATGGGCTCACTGCTCATGGCTGCCAAAGGATCACATAAGTATGTGAGCTGGGGAAGGGGGTGCATTTTTTTGTCTGCTTGAAGTTCTACTGTGGTACTCAAGACAGTCTCATAGCAGCAATGCTCGTGTGTATGTGTGTGTGTGTGGGGGGGGGCTAGGGTAAATGGGTGGTCCTGGGTATGTGGAGATACCGTGCTAGGGTAGGTGGGGAGAGTTGGTGGTAACATGGGTGGTCTCGGGTATGTAGAGACATCGTACCAGTATGGGGTGTGGGTGTGTTTATGTGTATGCAGAAACACTGGGCCATTGTAGATGGGGTTGGGGAGGTACATATTAACCTTGCCAAGGTTGGTTGGGGGGACGTACATGAGTGGGTGCCAGAGTAGGCAGGGCAGGGGTGATGGCAGGCACATGTGTGGTGTAGGGTATGTAGAGACACCCTGCTATTGTAGGTGGGTGGGTGAGGTACATATTCACCGTGCCAGGGTAGGTGAGGAGGGGGAGGTACATGCCAGAGTAGTTGGGTAGGAGGTGGCAGGTTCATGGGTGGTCCAGGGTATGTGGAGATACAGTACCATGGTGGTAGTGTGGGTGAGGTTTGTATGCAGTCCTGAGTATGTGGAGTCTCCGTGCCATGGTAGGTGGTCAGGGGGAGGTGCAGGAGCTATGGGGGTATAAATGCATGGAAACACATGTACTAAAAGGGTTGTGTGTGTGCGTGGAGGGTGCAGTGGTAGGTGGTGGTGGGGTGGAACAGGTACATGGGACTACATTTTCATGGAAACGTGTCGAGCAAAAGATTGGGTGTGCACATAGATGTTAGGTGGGTAGGGGGAGGTACATGGATGGTGTCGGGGTAGGTATATGGGTGGTCATGGGTACAGTATATGGAGACACACTGCCAGGGTTGGTGAGGTTGATGGAGGTACATGTGTGGTCCCAGGTGTGTGCTGACACCATGCCAGGGAAGGTAGGAAGGGTAGGTACATGGGTGGTACGGGGCATGTTGACAGTTCAGATGGACTTGCTGTGGCTATGGCAGGAACTTGGTAATGAATGTTCAATGGAAATGAGAAAGGACAAGGTGGTGATTTGCAAATTAAATGAGATAGACATTTAAATAAATATTTCAAGAACTGAAAGATTTACTAGCACAGCGAGTGTACTCGGTGAGTGTATGAACCTTGTGGTATGTACATGGAAATGCAGATGGCGTGCAGTAAGGCTGCAGGGAGAGAGCCCAGATCGTTAGGTGCAGGATCTGCCGGCAAAGGGGGGCCTATCATGCTACGACAGTTGAGGAGATGCTGGCTGCGGTGGAATGCATGCACACCGTACATTAAGACCCACCTCAGTCAATCAGTGTCTCAGCCATCCTCACTATCCCAGGTGTGTTCCTGCCTGCACTGCTACCTGTAGTCACAAAGGTGGCATTTGTGTGGCAGATTTTCTCCCCTATCCCTCCACAGATGAAAGTGTCATATAGAATGCTTAATTATCTCCTTCCTCGCTGGCACTCTGGTGACCCAGGCTCATTCATCAACACAGGTCACCAGCACCACAAGTGGTAGTGTTACCAATGCACCAGTGGATCGTCTCAAAGAGACACATCGTGCCCTGTCTTCCTTCTCCTGTGCTGCATATGAACATATTTATTTATTTAAAAGTTGATAACTGGGAAAGGCACACTGAGCCAAAGCTCGTTTCCAGGCACGACCCGGGGAAGGGGTACAAAGGACATAAAATTACAATATCAAAAAAATACATTATTAGACCATTATGCTGTGTGTCCGTTTATGTTTATTTAGGTCTCCTGCATGTGTGAAACTTGCCCTCATGTTGGAGAGTTCAATTTTGTAGGCAAGCAATGCATGAATTAAGTACGGCCACAGTTATTCATCTTAGTGACTGCACAAAGGAAGACCTTATCAAGGATACTAACAAACAATTATACTTCAGAAATACACAGGGAGATGCTGGCCCGGTGGCGCTGAGGGTTGAGGCACTGGGCACCACACCTCACACCACGCCGGCGACCCATGTTCAGAAACAAGCATGGGTCACCGTGAGTCGGCAGGGAGGAGATGGATTGAGCGTCCAGTGGACTGCTCTCCATCTCTGGGGTGGGGGGATTCCAGCGCCCGGTGCTCGCCTGACCCCTAGCGGAGGCTGGGTCTTGGCGGCACAGAGCCGCACAACAGGGGCCGGGGATGCGGCAGCCTCTTGATGGGGGCATGCACGGGAGCATGCGTGAACCCAGTCGCTGGCGGCATTGCATGCAGCGCTCCCGCAAAAAGGGGAGAAAAAAGTGAAAATGGGTGCCCTAGTCGCAGCGGCTTGATGGCTGTCTGTGAGCACCTGCATTGGCTCCTGAGGGGATCACCATGTGGATCCAGACTTGGTAGGGGAGTGGATCACCCCCTGCCACCCCACCACGGGGGGTAATCCGAGGGGCAGTAAGGTGATGGCCCAGCAGGAGGCCGGTGTGGGTCAGACGGCAGCCGGAGGATAGGTTGCCAGGATATGAGAGAGCTGACTGGGGGCCCCAGGAAGAAATAATCACAACAAAGAAAAAATACACAGGGAGAGCCAGTCTGTCGGCGCAGCGGTTGGATTTCCACCTGCGATGCTGGCAACCCGGGTTCCGGAACAGACTCAGGTCGCCGAAGGGCCAGCTGGGGGAGAAGGATGGAGCGTCCCAAGGATGGCTCACCTTCTCCAGGGGGAGGGCAGGGATACAGCTCGGCACCTGCTGGCCCCTGGCAGAGGCCAGAAGCATAGCAAGACGTCAGGGTCTGGATGATTGGGGAGTGGCGGATGTCTGCATACACCCTGATGTCTGCGGCACGCCACTCCCCGGGGAGAAAACCAGGAAAAAACTGCTCTCTGGTCATCTGGATGACCGTTTCTAGCCCCCCTGCTGCCGCCAGGCCCCGACAACTGACCCCACCTCAGTGGCACCTGGGCCAATTGAAGAGTGCACTGGATGCCCCCACTGGTGCCTTCCCTGTTGGAGGAGGGGGACCTGTCCGTCAAAGGGATATACTGAGTTACCCGGGGGTCACAATATGAGGTAGGAGGCCAGTGTCAGGGGAGGGCAGGCAGACTAGGGGGACCTAGGGAGACCCAAAGTAGTGGCCAAACAGGGAGGGAGGAGGGTGCATAAAAAAAAAAATAAAAAATACACAGGAACTAGCCAGCCGGTGACGCTAAAGGTTGAGGCATCTCTGCCTTATCTCACTCTACACCGGCAACCCAGGTTCGGGAAAGACCTCAGGTTGTCTGAATGTCAGTGGGGGGGGGGTGGATGGTGGAGCAGGATCAAGCTTAGCAGCTCTCCTCTCCAGGGGTGGGAGGTCGTCCTCCTGTAGTTCTGCTGTTACTGGGTGGAGGTCCAGTGGTGGTGCAGGTGGGTATGGGCAACTGGTAGGGTGGGGTGTTCCACGGTGTGCAACATGGGCATGCCTCCACATGCGCATGCTCGCAACAGGGATGCATGGGTGAGCGGGCATAACAATGGGGGGGGCTATAAATAAAAACATGAGAAAAAAAAGAAATACACGGGGACAGTGCGAGAGTCATTTGTATTTCAGGTGCTGAGATGCTTCTGTCTGAGTCCCATTAATTTGCATAGCCACAGCTAAGAGCACAATCCTACTTACAACTCACTATGGCAGCTGTTTGGGCAATAGAGATATTTAACCCCCTCCAACAAAAATGAAAAAGACACCGTACAAAGGCACATGGGGTTTTGTATTTCCACACACACAAAAGAGGCTCCCATTTCACACACACACACAGATGTATTCCCCTAGTTGCCTTCTCACATCAGGGGGAGACTATGACTCTGGGTGGTGTGGGCATTGTGGGTAAATATGGTGCGAGAAGGAGGAAAAACAAAACAATAGCATCGTTATTAAAGTTTATGTCTTTACTGAGCATGGTAAAAGTATGCCAAAATGAAGAGGTTTTACTTGGGGAGATGTAATACAGGGGCACTGGAACCCCCAGAGATGGCACATTTATCTGTGGACCTGCGCTACCACCCTAACCACCATTGTTTGAACTAGACTGTGTCTTAGGTGGGTGTAAGAGGACGGCCCTTCCTCCCTGACTCTGCCACATGGGGAATCCATGGGGACACTCCACTGTGAGTTAGGCCCCAGGGGAGGCAGGGTCCCCAAAAAAAAAAATCCCAAGGAGATAAACCAATATGGAAAAAAAAACAGTCATGCAGAACATAATAAGCTGCAAAGTGCATTTTAGAAATTTTTTTTAAAGCAAGCATTTTGGTCCCTGTTGCTTCTACCCACCAACTGGTGATGGGGACACATAGTCACGTTTTATTTCTACGGTTTTCTCCTCTGCCCCCCTGAGGCCCCAGCACACAGCTGTGCGAGTGTGTAGAGGCATGCTTCGCACCCTGTGGCACCAGCTCAGCCCCTTCTACCTCCCGATAACCATTGCCGCCCCCCTCTCTGTCTACACTACCCACCGGACATCACCCGGTGCGAGCAGAACTACGGGGAGCCAACCCGCCCTCACCACCCTTGGGAGAGGACAGCTGCCCACCAGCATGCTCAGTCTTGCTCAGATTCCCCCCCCCCACACTGGCACCCTGATAACCCGAGGTCTTTCCAGAACCCGGATCGCAAGCATAGCACAATGTAAGGCGTCCAGTGCCTCAATCCTCTGCACCACTGAGATGGCAGGCAAAGTGCAATTTTTATAAAACAATGTTTTTGGCTGTCGGCTGGCCACCATCTGTCCAACCTCACTCTCCATCTATTGGGACTTATCCACCCCCACCGGAGTGTACCCTTGCTTACCCCCAAGGGTGATTCTTCGGGGGTGCCTCTCCATGAATGGAGACTGATTTGTGATCTGGGGGGAGTGCCTCAGCTGGCAGCATGTGGTCTGATGGAGGGCGGACGTCCTCCTGCTTGGCCACATGATTTATTTTTTCCATCCCTAAGGGAGGAGGGAGGCGTGGCATGCAGTGACATATGGAAGAGCAGAGCACTGGACACCTGGCACGCATTCCGAAGATCTCTATCAATTGCTGTCAGACTCCCAATCTCCACCAAGGGTCAATCAAATGCTGGAAGCTTCCCCATGCCTTGCCCCCCCGGAGGAGAGCAGTCCTCGATCTTACTCCCCCCCCAGCCAGTCCTCTGATATCAGTGGCTCGCTTCCAAACTAGGAATGTCGGTGTCGCAAGCGGAAGCTCTACTGCTGTGCTGCCGGGATGGTAAAGTTCAATTCTGAAGCACTTGCCAGTGCTCTTCATTAAGTTTCCTGCCAATATGTAGCAAAAACAAAATAATAAATGAAGACAAATGACACAAATGAATTTGGGGTAGCATTTTAATTTGTACTCCTTACCATATTTTGTTGTTTGCATTAAAATTTGGTTTTACTCACCTCCGTTCAAAACTGAGAAGTACAGTACTCACTATGAAAACAATGTTATCTAGTGCCCTACGTGGCACAGCACGATGTTGGCGTCGCAAGTGACACAGTGCATTGTCTGCATTGCATGTGGCAAAGTGTGGTGTTGCCATCACCATGGCACAGCAGTGTCGGTATGCCACATGGCAGCGTTTTGTCAGCATTGCACATAGCTAGTTAAGAGGCAGCCCGCCACCTGGCACAGTGCTGTCAGCACCGCAGTGTGCCATGTGGTGTTCTGTGACACTTGGCTTGTCATTTTTGAGCTGCACCATGGACATGGTCATCACTACGCTATGCCAGTTGCACTGCTGTAACTACGCTGTGCCAGGAACTGTTTCATATGTATGACTGTTAGTGCACTGTGCACCATGTGCTGCCAGCACTGCACTGTGCCATGTGCACTGCCATTCCTGTGCCACATTATCTGTTGTCACTGTGCTGTGCCACATGCACAGCTGTAACTGCACTGTGGCACATGTACTGCCACCACTGGTGCCCAGAAGGTTGGCGCAAGCCCTGCATAGGGAGGTGCAGACCCTGCTTCAAGAAGGGTGTGTGTGCAGGCTCCTGAGTAGGGAGGTGGGTGCAGGACCTTGCACAGGGCGTGGGGTTGCAGGCTTCTGTCTGGGAAACGAGGTGCAGTCCCATGAGTGGGGAGGATTAGGAGGTTGTAGGCCCCTTGTGTGAAGAGCCACATGGGATGCCAACGCTGCACTGTGCCATGTGCAATGCCAACAGTGCACTGTGACACATAAACACTGCTCCACGTGAAATGCACTATACTGTTTCACATGCACTGCTGACACTATACTGTGCCACATGCAGTGCTGACACATAAGCAGCTTGCGGGCACGCTACATGTGGATGCACGCGTGGCACGCCCATTGTTGGCAGTGCACGCTTCACCGCCAAAAGGAACAAAGGGAAAATGGCAGCCAGCTTGGGCTGCTTGATGGCCATCTGCCTAACGCACCATCTCAGAGGGCGCCACCTGTACTGGTTCTGGCCCTGGGGTCATAAGGAACATACTAAGGTGGTTAAGGTGCAAGGGGGCTGTGAGGCCCATAACCACACCTGATTAGTTATAATAGCCAAAGTTGGTTTTGTTAATAATAAATTTATCCAAGCGAGTTTTAAATGTTAGCTTATTTTCACTTGAGATCATTTCAAATGGTAGGTTATTCTACAGGTTGATAATCCCCTGAGTGTAAAAATACTTTAGTGATGTGTGATGTGTGATGAAATTTTGCCCTAGTTATCTGAAGGGGTGACCTCTGGTGTTATAGGCGTTATTTTTGAACACAAATCCTATTTGAGTAAATAGATAAGGGTCGTTAACAATATCAAACATATAGATTAGGTCACCCCGAAGACATCTAAGTGATAATGGCATAAGATTGAGATCTTTTAGACATTTTTCATATGGAACATTAAATAGTCCAGTTATATGTTTTGTACATTTTCTCTGGATTTTTTCCAGAGAAGCTATCCCCCCAATTTTATATGGACTCCAGAGTTGAAAGGAGTATTTTAAATGGGGTCTAGCATAAGTTCTGAACAGTGGTAGCATTACTTCATGATTTCTAGAGTTGATGTTTCTTTTAATGGACCATATTACTCGATTTGTTCTATTAATGGCCTCATTAATTTGTTTATTATAACCTAAATCATTAGCTATGTATATACCTAAATCTTTTTCATCGGTAGTGCTTATCAATGGGTTCCCATTTAACAAATAAACGGCAGAAGGATTATTAAAACCAACATGCATCACCTTACATTTTGAGGCATTAAGTCTCATACCCCAGACTTCGACCCAATGAGATATGCTATTTAGATCTTGTTGAATTCTAAAAATATTATTTACACTATTACATGGCCCACCAAGTTTGACACTATCGGCATATTTAATTGAGGCTGACAGACAATTTTTTGTGAGGTCTGCTATAAATATTTGAAAAAGACAGGGGCCCAATACAGACCTCTGAAGGACTCCACTAGTAACAAGCCCGAGTCTGATAGTTGACCTTTAATTAGGACCTTCTGTAATCTATGTGCCAACCAATTGTCAATCCATTTGACAACGTGTTTGTTAATGTTAGTATCTAGAAGTTTGACTAGCAAGTCGTGATGAGCCATAACATCGAACGCCTTGCTAAAATCAAGATAAATTATGTCGTATGGAATACCAGTATCTACATTTCTACTGGCATTTTTGTAGAAACACATTACTTAGGCAGCCTCTCCCATGTTGTTCCATGTCAGTAGTATCACTTATATGGTCTTTAATGATGCTTTCAAGTACTTTACAGACTGTTGATGTTAAACTGATAGGTCTGTAATTTTCCCAGTTGGAATGAGGACCTTCCTTATAAATTGGTATGACATATGCAGTCTTCCACTCCTTGGGTATAAAATGGGTCTGTAAGCAGTATTCAAGCAGTAAACGTAAAGGATGAGAGATCTGGTGTGCTAATAGATATAATAGGTGGCCACTAATTTCGTCTGGCCCTGGGGAATATTTATTTTTCAGTGAGAGAAGTCTGTCCCGAATCATATCCTCGGCTAGTGATATAGGAGGCTCGTTGTCAGTAGTTATATTAACATCTTTTCTGCTGGATTTAGTGCAGAAGACATCACAACATTTTTGATTCAGGATATTGGCCATTTCTAAGGGATCATGAGAGAGATTTGAATTATATAATAAGGGGCTTACCTGACAGGTAGGTTTTTTAAGAGAATTAATGTATGAATAAAGTAACTTTCCATTATCTTTATTAGCAGTACTTGCAAGATTAAATTCCGACTTTTTGTTAGCTTTCTTTATCATAGCCTTACATTTTTTTGGGGGGAGGGGGAGTTAAGATATGCTGACCAGTTCTCCTTTGTCTGGGATTTTAAATATAATGAGTGTTTTTTAGTTTTTTGTCTCAGCACCCGTTGAATTTGAGTAGACAGCCATTTAGTCTTTGACCGCCATTGGCTATGTTTAAATATAAAAGGGATGTATCTATCTCTTAGGGTCAGTAACATGGTCAACAGAAAGTTCCAACTATCTTCTAAATCTAAAGAGGTGATCCGGTTACCCTAATCGATACCCACTAGTACAGCTAAAATACTTTGCAAGTCCGCTTTGCTGTACAGATGGATTTTAGTCTTGTTGGTATTTTTAGAAAAGTAATGATTTAATGAAAAATGAATGGAATTGTAATCACTATTACAGATGGGGGTAGCATACAAACATTGTGTATATTGAGGTGGTTGCTAAGACTAAATCTAAAATGTTATTCCCTCTGGTGGGTAGCGAAATGCATTGCTGAAGGTAAAGTTGTTGGGAGCAGGTTAGAAGTGTTTTGCCTGCGCTTGTATGGGCATTGTCCGTATCCCATGGTGTATCACTTAGATTGAAATTGCCCAAACATATCATGCTGCCAAGCTCACAAAAGTTTTCAACTTCAGTAATAATACCCACAGTAATTGTTATATCGGCACTGGGGGGTCTATAGCAAACACCTAGTATGACATTCACAACATCAGATGGTACTTTGACCCAAATTGATTCAATGTTTAAGTCAGGGTTTTTGATTTTATCTGATATCTCTACTGAATCAAGAGCGCTATTAACCAATAAAGCAACACCACCACCTATTCTGTTTGACCTATTCAAAGTATAGTGTTTAAATCCTGGTATGATACAGTCCCAAGCTGCTTTCTCATCACCCCATGTTTCTGTAATAGCAATAACATTGACTTTATCCTCGAATACTCAGGATTTGAGCTCATTGACCTTATTTTTTAGACCTCTAGTGTTAAAGTAAAGGAATTTCAAGTGGTGAGCACTACCCAAGGTAATCGATGGATTGTCTGGTTTAACGTTAAGAGAGGCAGGTGTAATATGTCTCTCCCCATGAGTATCTAGTTTAAACGTGCGTTTATATGATTAACAAATTGTTTCCCAAGGAGAGTTGTGCCTCATCTGCTAAGATGCAGACCATCCCCACAAAAAAGTTCGAAATGATCTGAAAATTCCTCCCAGTGTGTGATACATGCGAGTTGTTGATTAACACAGCACTTTCTCAGCCGTTCATTAAACTGTTTAATTTTCAGATTTACTGAAATAGCTGCTCTAGGTATTGGAAGAATTTCAGATAAGGAAATGTCACACCCCATTTTGATTAGGATGTTTGTTAGAGCCACAATGTGTTGTTTAACACTGAGTACATCTTCTATAATGATGTTGTTAGCCCCTGCATGAATAATTGCCACAGGGTTTGTTGAAAATTTGGGGCAAAAATCTTAAAAAACAACAAAGTTATGAGCCTACCTTGAAATTTACAAACACAGGCTCGTAACTTTGGTAAGTCTCAGTATTTTGACAAATTTTAAAAATAGCCATTTCTTCACAGAACCTCATGAATGCGACAGCTGCCATTTTTCATATCCTAGCCCAAATGTGTTTTCATAGCTGTAGCACAGAATAATGTCTCAGTGGCACTGTATGATGTTTTGGCGTGGATTGAAAATCTTCCCCTGCCAGGTCCATTAGTTGAGATAATAAGAAGGCTATGCTGATAATGTGGTGTACATATACAGTAAAATGCACAGGTTATGACTGAACGTTACACTACGAATATACATACGAACAAACGAATAAGACTGCAGAAGAAGGCCAATTGGTTTAATCAAGTCTGCTTGTATTGAAGAGTCCACAACTTGAGTTAATGTCCCTGCCCTCCCTCCCCACTCCTCCCATCCTCCCTACCTATGATCTTTACTTTCCCCTATTCCTATCCCAGCCTTTGTTAAAGCTGCCCATTGTCTTCAACGAGATGACCTCTTCCGGAAGCGCATTCCAAGTGTCCTCCACCCTCTCTGTGAAGAAGTTCTTCCTGACCTCCCTCCTAAACCTCCCAACCTCTAGCTTAAGACTTTGCCCCCTTGTGTTATGGTTGCCACTCAGCTTAAGGAGACATTCCTTATCAACCATATTTATTCCTTTTTTTTTTGCTCCTCAGCTCCCAGCTCGACTCTCCTTCAGGCCAGCCTAGGCCCCATTGGTACCAGACGGCCGGGGAGCTACCCGTTTTCCTTCCCCGGGGCGTGGCGTGCCACCAACGTCAAGACGAGCGCCAGCGTCCAGCACACCCCCTTCAAGCTGCAGTCTCCTTTAGTGCTGTGCTCCCAGCCTTCGCCAGGATTCAGCATGCAGCGAGACTCAACACCACCCTCCCCCAGGAGAAGGCGAGCAGTCGGCAGATGCTTGAGCCTTCTCCCCCCAGTCGGCCCTCCAGTGATCTGGGTCCATTCCTGAACCTGGGTCGCCGGCATCGCAAGCAGAACTCCAACCACCGTGCCGACGGGACGGCTCTTTATTTATCCCTTTCAAGTACTTGAAGGTCCCAATCATGTCCTCTCTTTCTCTCTCCTGTCTTCCAGGTAGTACATGCTCAGTGCCCTCAATCTCTCCTTATATGCCTTACCCTCTGCCCCTCTGCCAGCCATCTGACATCCCCGGCTTGTTTTCCAACCAGGGGCATTGGTGACTCAAGAAGAAGCACTACCAATGTTCCTTCATGCCAGAAAAGTACAATTGTGAAGTGCTCTTTATTAATTTCACCTGGCAATGTGTTGCAAAAACAAAGTAAATAAAGACAAATGACACAAATGAATTTTTTGTAGCATTTTAATTTGTATTCCTTACTCACCATAGTTTATTTGTATGCATCAAAATTTGTTTTTACTCACCTTTGTTCAAAACTGAAGCTTACAGTACTCACTCTGAAAATGTATTTATCTGGAGCCTTGTTTGGCACAGCACAATGCTGGCATTGCACAGTGTAATGTCTGCATGTCATGTGGCACAATGCAGTGTCTGCACAGCACATGGTACAATGTGTTATCAGCAGTGCACATGGCACCCTGCGGTGTTAGCAGTGCACATGGCACTGCAAAGTGGCAGCCCATCACCTGGCACAGTGCTGTGTTGGCACTGCATGTGGCATGTTGTGGTGTCTGCACTACACATGGCACAGTGCAGTGTTAGCAGAGCATACACCACAATGCGACAACACCACTGTGTATAACACAGGAGAGCCAGAACAGCACAGTGCAATATGTACTACTGCCACAGTGCAGTACTATGTGCACAGCAGACACCACACTGTGCCACATGGTTTGCCATCACTGTTCTGTAACACATGGCTTGTCAATACTGAGCTGCACCATGGGCATGGCCATCACTATGCTATGCCAGTTTCACTGCTGTTATTGCACTGTGCTGTGTGCACTGCCGTCACTATGCTGTGCCATGTGCACTGCCATCACTTAACTGTTTCATATGTATGGCTGTCACTGCACTGTAAACCATGTGCTGCCAACACTGCACTGTGCCATGTGCACTGCCATTACTGTACTGTGCCACATTAATTGTTGTCACATGCACTGCTGTAACTGCATTGAACCACATGCATTGCCACCACTGGTGCCAAGAAGGTTGGTACAGGCCCTGCATAGGGAGGTGTGGGCCCTGTGTCAGGAAGGGGTGGTGCAGGCCCCAGAGTAGGGAGGTGGGTACAGACCCCTGCATAGGGAGAAGAGTTGTAGGCTCCTGCATAAGAAGTGAGGTGCAGTCCCATGTGCAGTGCCATCACTATGCTGTGCCACATGCACTTCCAGCACTGAACTGTGCCCTATGCACGTGGCACAGTGTGGGGTCAGCATCCCACTTGGCATAGCATGGTGTTGGCAGTGTATATGGCACAGCATGGTGTCAGCAGTGCACATGGCCCAGCGCAGCATCATAGCGCATATGACACAGCGTGGTGTCAGTATAGTACTTGGCACAATGTAGTGTCAGCAGTGTATGTGCCACAGGATGGTGTTAGTGCACGTGGCCCAGCACAGTGTCGTAGTGCACATGGCACAGCATGGTGTCTTATCTCCTAAAGTTCTAAGACAACAGTGGTGGTTGGAGCAGCAGCAACAGGAGAGGAGCAGGAGCAGTGCTTCAGAGTTGGAAACCTGCTGATCCAGCAGCTGGAGCTGGGTTCACTGAATCTAGGCCAGCTAATGATAATCGGGACCTTGCCTGTACAGTTAATATGGCTCCTCTGCCCCCAACTGGCCCAAAGTTAGTAATTTTTGTTTGCTTCGTTTTAAGCTTACAGGATGTAAGATGCTGCTCCTGCTTCTTTCCTGTTGCTGCAGCTAACTCTAGCAGTCCGATGTAATGCTTTAGACATCAAAAATGTTTGGCAGGGGAGCACTAAAGAAAAAATATTAGTGAGCAAATAAGCAGCAAAAAAGAAACCGGACATATCACACTATTAATGTGTACATTGATATGTTTTTACTTGTTTAAATTGTAATATTGTATGTTTTTATTCTGTACTGTAAAGGCGCCCTGAGCATAGGAAGGGCGCCTTATACAAATAAAATATTGATTGATTGATTGATATTCAATCAGAGGTAGACCTCCGCACTACCATACAAGAAAAACTGCCAAAGGTTTAGTTATACTTGACACTGCTTCCAACCAGGAGGCCTCACTAAACTAAGGAGACACCTAACCCAATGTGATTGGTCCCCTACCAGCAACTCCTCTTCCATAGATGGAGCCCTGGATTACTTCACCTGCACATTCAACACTGCGTGTGATAAATTTGCCCCCCTCACAAAGGTCCAGTTCAAAAAACATAATGCTCCCTGGGTCTCCCCAGCCCTACTTCAGCAACTAAAGAACCGTGACAATCTCTGGCACAAAGCAGTTGCCTCAGGGGTGCCGGTGGACGGGCTCGCCTACAAGGCGGCCCACAATAGGTGCACCTGGGCCATAAGGATGGCCAAATCAGACTACTACAAAACTACCCTCACCTCCTCCTGGGGGAATGCAAGGTTGTTCTGGGACAACCTAAAAGAACTGAACGGAAAAGCTGGGCTGCCACCCCCCTCCCAGCTAACGGTCAACAATTATTACACCTCGGACCCACTTACCATCGCCAATTGCCTAAATGCTGCATTCTCTGATCTGAGTGCAATCCTTCCAAACAACTTCTTCGATCCCATCCCCACAAACCCTGAGCCAAACAATGCCTACCCCCCTCTCCACCTCAGGGTTATTACTATGAGGGAAGCAAGGCCATACCTTGCAAATGCCCTCGGGGGTTCAAACTACTGCAAAGACTCCTTTGATATGAAAATCCTTAACTTGGTGCTAGACTCTGTACTCTCACCACTGACTGATCTCTTTAACCTCTCCCTATGTCTACAGCAGTTTCCAACTGACTGGAAGACTGCCACTATCACACCGATTTTGAAGAATGGTGACCCCACCTCACCCAATAATTACCGGTCCATCTCCATTCTTCCACCCCTCTCAAAAGCCCTGGAAAAAATCATTGCCACCCAACTCACCGACTACCTGCTTGTGCACAACATACTATGTAGAGAACAACATGGCCTTAGAACAGGGCACAGCACAACAACTGCCCTCACAGAGTTCTCTAACTCACTGCACAAAGCCCTGGATAAGAAACACCTAGCAGGAGCGGTATTTATAGACCTGTCGAAAGCTTTCAATACTGTCTCGCACACCTTGCTCCTAAATACTCTCCGCCTCACCGGGCCGTCCCTTGGACCCATCACGTGGTTTGCAAGTTACCTCTCAGATAGGTCCCAACGTGTGAAGATAAACAACACTCTCTAGGCTACTCTGCCTGTCCACTCTGGGGTCCCCCAGGGTTTCATCCTTGGTCCATTATTATTCAGCATCTTCCTGAACACCCTGACAAAAGCCTGTCCAAGTAAACTTCTGCTCTACGCAGATGATGCGGTACTGTTTGCCGCCCACCCAGATCCCACAGCCCTACAGTCCTCCCTGCAACTTGCCTTCAACCACAGACTGGTGGTCAGTGTAAAAAAGACTAAGTCAGTGCTTTTTGCCCACCGGCAAAGCAAGAACTTTGATGCCCAACTAAAAATCTTTTCCAAAGCCCTCCTCCCACTGGAACAGGTCCATACCTATAAATACTTGGGCCTTACATTTGATCCCAGCCTCTCATTCCACCCACATATCAATAACCTCTCCTCAGCCGCAAATATTCGCACAGGACTACTGTATTGGCATAGAGACTGCCTGCCGTCAGAGGCCCTCAACCTTGCGGTCACCTCCTCTGTTCTCTCTCTAGTGGATTATGGACTAACCATATACGCGGCTGCTGACCACACGGCTCTAAATAAAATCCACTTAGTGATCAACAAAGCATGCAGACTCCTCACCAGGGTAGACAGGCGTACCCACAGCTGCACCCTGTATGCCCTAACAAATATCCTCACTCTAGACGAAAGAGTCCGTTACCAAACACGTCTCCTCACCAAAAGAATTCAGCTAGGTCTAACCCCGCTTGGAGTTTCTGCCTCCTTCTGCTCTGCTCATGCCTCAGCTAACACGCTCGGCTAGTAAACTGATATGGGCTGTCCCCAGGGTTATAACCTCACTAGCCCAAAGGTCCTTTTACTACAGAGCACCGCTATGGTACGATGAGCTCCCAACGGCCGTTACCACTATCACCAGACTAGGCCCATTCAAAATAGCCCTCAAAGACCACATACTCTCCACCCGCCGCTGCCAGTGCACCGGCTAGTATGGGCTGCCACACAGCACCACCAACACCTGGCTGACGGAAACTGGCCAGGCCTGCCCGGTCCTGTCTCAGTAGTAGAGATGGGATGCAGGTACCAGCAAGTGCACATAGACCATCAGTATCACCTATACCTCATGGAGTAAGTTTGGGCTAAAGTGCTTTGTACCCTACTGCTGTTAATTCTCAACACAAGAGTGACTGTGTAAATGACAAAGTCGGCTTCCTGATAGCTTCTTAAATGTATAGGCCGCACCCTCCTTACTACCTGAACTGTACAGTGACACTTACATGCGCCTTAGACGGACTTGTATAGCTACCCAGTTGTATAGGCACCACCCTCATTGTTGTATGTACTGTTCATATCCTGTGTTCCCTTTACCACTTTGTATTACTGTGTACTACATGCTAATTTGATGTGTTGTACTATGTTGATGTTTTGTACTATGATGAGGAGCCTTTGTAAATGAGTCCTTGACTCAAAGGTTGTAAATCCGATTTACTCAATAAATAAATAAAATAAATAACAACAGTTCCGGCAGAATTTATCACAGCTGAATGTGACCTCAGAAATAGACAGTGATTTCAGTAGCGAATATCAACTGCAGAGGTTTTAATTTAAGACTTGTTTAAAAAAAAAACACACAGATTAATAGTCAGTGGAGTGTACGTCACGGTTCAGTCATAGTTCACAAGCAGAACCCACAATGCTCCGCACCCCTGCGCCAAGCAACAGTTAAAGTGTAAAACGGCAGCCATAAGACAGGAAATAAAATACTCCCCTCCTGTACTTTATTAAACTCTATGAAGTATTTATAGGTCTCTATCATATCCCCTCTCTCCCTTTTTTTCTTCCAGGGTGTACAAATTGAGGTCCTAAAGTCTCTCGTCGTAATATTGGACTTCTGATGCAGGCCCTGCACCATTTTAGTTGCTATCTTCTGGACAGCCTCCACTCTGTCTATGTCCTCCCTGAGATGGGGTCTCCAAATCTGGACACGGTACTCCAGGTTGGGTCTCATCAGAGATTGATACAATGGCAACACCATGTCCCTCCTGCTAGTGATACCCCTAGTGTCACTGAGGAGGAGAAGGATCCAGAGGTCATAGTAACGGGGAGCATGAACTACTCTGTTCAGTGCAGGAAGGCTGTGGCTAAGGCCAGTAGGATGCTGGGGTTCTCATCCAGACACAAGAATGTGATCCTTCCCCTGTACAGATTCTTGGTCAGGTCGCATTTGGAGTACTGTGTGCAGTACTGGCATCCGTACCTAATGAACAATATCAGGCGTCTCGAGGCGGTGCAGTATAGGGCGACAAAAGTAATACAGGGGATGGAAGGCAGAGCCTACAAAGAAAGGCTGAGACACTTGAGTTTGTACATCCTAGAGGAGAGAAGGGATCAGGGGATATAACTGAAACTTTCAAATACTTGAGGGGGATCAACAAACCGGGCACAGAGGAGTTGTTTAAACTGAGGAAGCGAAGGGTCACAAGGGGTCACAGGTTAAGACTGGAGGGTGGCAGATTCAGGAGGAAGATGAGGAGGCATTATTTCACTAAGAGGGTGGTGCCAAAATGGAACGCTGTACCAGAGAAGATGGTGGCATGCAGGACGATGGGCAGTTTCAAGAAGGCGTGGGACAGGGCAAAGGGGGGCTGGGTATTGGATTTCTGGAGGGCGGACTTCAGGAAAATGGGTGAAGTGCTAAGAAGACATCTGGCGTGTATCAGAGCAGATATGGGGGTGGACCAAAGGTGGTACATCATTAAGGAAGGAATACTGGTTGCCAGAGATGAGTGTGTTAGGTTCAGGGGGAAGAACACAAGGGTCAAAGCGCCCAGCTGGTTCAGTTCTGGGGTTGCCAGGCAGTAAGGGAAAAGAGGTTGGCCTATAGAAAATTCAGGAAGATCAAGAGAGAGAGGTGGATAGGGAAAATTACCTATGGTTGGCTAGTGAGGCAAGTAAGGAAGTCCAGCGAGCAAAGGCACAGATGGAGCTGAAGATAGCGGAAGTATTTAAGAAGGGGGAGAAGGCTTTCTTTTCATATATAAGTGAGAAATGGGACAAAAAGGAAGGGATTGTTAGGCTTAAGAAATGGGTGGAGTGGTGGAGGATAATGGGGGGAAGCAGAGATACTAAATGAATACTTCTGTTCCGTCTTCACCAAGGAGGATGGACGAGTGCCTTCAGGAGGAAAAAGAGGAGCAGGGGAAGGGGAACACAAATGAAGTGATAGAGAAGGATAGAGTGAGGGAAGGGCTGCTGGCATTGAAGGTGGACAAATCACCAGGCCCAGACAGAATACATCCAAGAGTACTAAAGGAACTGACTGAGGAGCTGGCAGGGCCACTGGCAGACCTATTTAATAGTTCACTAGAGTCAGGTGTAGTACCACAGAATTGGAGAACAGCACATGTAGTGCCCTTCCACAAAAGCGGTCCCAAGGATGACCGAGTGAATTACAGACCAGTCAGTTTGATCTCCATTGTGGGCAAGCTCATGGAGACCATACTAAAGAAGAGGTTGGTGGAATATCTAGAGGAGCATGGTCTCCACGATGCAAGGCAGCATGGGATCTTACTTCGAGAGGGCTCTTGCAGTAGGTATTCACATATAGGACTAAGCCGCCAGGCGTCAGGACTCCAAGGAAAAATTTCTAACTAGCAGTCTGTGGCAGGGGACCGCCCCCACATCAGGTGACCAGTGTCAGCTGACGTCAGTATAAAGGGGCAGTCCCCCACGACCGCCTTGCAGTTCTTTCCTGCCGTCGGCTTGCGAAAGTACCTTGCGGAAGAACAGTGCCTTTTTCATCTCGCCATTTTGGATGAGTATTACTCTTTTCGATACCTCTCGAATTTCTCTTCAAATTATTGTTAGATTAGTCTGCTGTGTATGTCATCCCCGACACCCTCCGAATCGCATAAGAACATGTGCGATTCATGTGGTTCCCAGCTCTCTCACAAGGATGGCCACGCTCTGTGCCTTTTCTGTCTAGGCCCAAACCACCGCATGGAGGAGTGCCAGCACTGCCGAAAATTCAGTTCTGCTAGCCATAAATGGAGACAGCAGTCCTTGGAAGCTCACCTACTTAAAAAGAAAATGGTCTCCATGGAAAAGGAATTGAAGAAGTTGAGTCAGGCGTCCACTTCCCCCAAAGGCCACCATAAGAAAAAGAGGGACAAGGAAAAACACTGGGACCGGGACTCGTCGTCCACAGCTGCCGCGACTTTGGCTGGAGTCGCAGCCCTTCAGGTATCTTCCCCCTCTGGTGGACGGATCCTGATGGCCGCCTTGGTGGTTATCAGGTCGGCGTCACCCCCCCCCCGATGGGCTTGCGCTTGGCCTTACTCGCTTGGAGTCTCCGGGCAAAGGAGGCCTCACTCCTGCTACGGCCACCAAAACTTCTCAGCCTGCTGGTAAGAGTAGGTCTGATAAGTCAGGTACCAGTTACGCTGACGTCTGCCCGGACAAGGCTGCTAAGCCGGTCATCGGCCCCTCTGATGACTGCCCAGCCCGTGACCCCACGTCAGACTCTGAAGCCATGCCTGACGTCCAGGAGTCGCCGCAATGTACTCCCATTACGTTGCCTTCTGAGGCTCCTCCATCCCCTCGGACTCCCCAAGGGATTCTGCTCCTTTTTCTCTGGCTGGGGTCGAGGACACCGGGATGCTGCCGTCGGGGGTGCCCCCCAACGATGGATCCTCAGACACCGGACCTGCCGCCTATTAACCCGACGTCACTCTCCGGCATCCCGTTATCTGATGTCAGACCCGTTCCACCGTCAGGGCCATCGGGGCTTCCGGACCCTCCCCCGGGTCTGCCTACTCTGGACCCTATGCCCTCCAGGCCGATGCCTGACCCATCCGGTCTGCCTGCTGGGCCAATGCCAGGACCTTGTGCTCTGTCAGAGCCCCTGTCGCCAGGATACCCGATGCTGCACTACCTGATGCCGCAGTATCCGGCCACGCAGTACCCGACACCACAGTATTCAACACCACAGTACCCGGCGCCTTACTACCCGACACTGGGCCTCTCACCGTCGGATTACGTGTACCCTTACTACAGGTTTCCAGGTTACCCGTACCCAAGTCCTCCTCCTCCTCCTCCTCCTCCCCCACAGCCTCAGGTGGACTTGAAGGAGGTTTTGACCTCCTGTTGGGCTGAGGCTAAAACCCAACTCACCAAGGAGGTCGAGAACCGTTTGCTGATGCTGGTCCCTATGCCGGACCCCTTATGTCAGTGACAGGAGACTCCTTCCCCCTTACCCGATGCCAGAGCTGAACCATCTGGATCCTGGATCAGGGAGGACATGCACCCACGGGGTATCCCCAGAGGGGCTGATCCTCCACCCAACAAGGAGGATTCTTCCTCTTCATCATCAGATTCTGATACTGATTTTGAGCCCTCTGATCCTGCGAACGAGCCCCACACTCCAGGAAACCCCAGGCCTGAGGACTCTCCAAAATCTCCTCTGGAGGATCCTTTCTGGAGTTGCTAAGGAAAATCCAGGCTGCCTGTGAGTGGCAATCAGTGGAGTCAGATCTACAACGCAAAAAACTTGCTGCCCATCTGGATCTCCCAGAAACCGCTCCCACACTGATTTCACCCCGGATTGAGCCTCATGCGGATCTTGTTTCCACTATATGGAAACAACCTTCCTCATTAGCCCCTCCTCTTAGGAAAGCTGATAGGCTGTATGAGGCTCCAGAGGGTAAAGACTTCCTCAGTCTTCACTCCAAGGCAGATTCAGTGGTGATTAGCGCCGCTCACGACCGGTCCACCAATCCCAAGCACCTTAGCCCCCCCCCCCAACAAGGAATCTCGACTTCTGGACCAGTATGGGAAGAAGATCTATGCATCCTCTACCCTGGGTATGAGGGCCCTAAACTATGTCGGACACATGGGGGACTACCAGAAGTCCATCCTTAGTCAGGTCGAAGTCAAATTAGACTCTCTCCCAGATCCTCAGACCAAACAGGATCTGGGAGAACTGGTCCATTCCGCACGTTCGGCCTGTAGGCACATGTTATGTGCCACATACGACACGGTGGACACTGCAGGTAGGAGCTCAGCTTTCGCCGTAGGCATACAGCGTCATGCCTGGCTCCGTGTGTCAGGTTTGATCCCTGAAGTGCAGACTGCTATTCAGGATGCTCCTTTCAGGGGATCTGTGCTATTTGGTGGTGATGTCAAGGACATCTTAACCACATTTTTGGAGAAGGGTTTGACACCTAAGTCTGTCCAGAGTATGTACAAATCCTCTCAGGGGCAGAAATGTCCTTTTCGGCACCAAATTCCCCAGAAACAAAGATAACTGCAGGCCAAACATCCCAATAAACATGGAGCAGTGTCAGCAGCCAAAGCTCCCCCCAGTAAGAAAGCTTCCAGAGCTCTAGCCGCTGCTCTGCCCTCTGCCTCTTGACCCTGCCTCTCCCTCTTCCTCTGGCTGTTCCAGAGGAACCAGTGGGGGGGGGGGGATTTTCCTCCCATCTGCCAGGTTGGGAGAGGATAACAGCAGATGCTTGGGTGCTTCAGCTGGTCTCAGTGGGGCACTCAATAGAGTTTCTCAAAAGACCTCCTCACAGACCTCCTCCACAGTCCTTGTGCTCCCCTGTCCATCTTCCGTTGGTACTATAGGAGATTCACTCTCTTCTTCTAAAGGCAGCAATAGAACCCGTCCCTTCCCCCTTTCAGGGAACGGGTTACTATTCTCACTTCTTCCTAGTACCAAAGAAGACCGGGGACTTGAGACCCATCCTAGATCTCAGCCCCCTGAACCAGTATGTGGAGTACAAGTGATTCAGAATGCTCTCTCTACAGAGCCTTCTGCCCGTGCTTCGGCCGGGACAGTGGCTGTGCGCTTTGGAGATGCAGGATGCATACCTCCATATCCCCATATGCACTTCCCACTGCAAATACCTCTTTTTGTTTTTAGGGGGCACACTACCAGTTCAAGGCCCTCCCATTTGGCCTTTCCTCGGCTCACCAGGTATTTACCAAATGCTTGGCGGTAGTGGTGGCCTTCCTGTGTACCCAGGGAGTACAAGTCTTCCCCTACCTGGATGACTGGCTTCTGGCAGCTCCATCCAGGAAGGAACTCTTACACTCCCTTTCGCTTACCCTACAGGTCTTCTCCAGCCTGGGTATCACAGTCAACCAGGCCAAGTCCCATCTGGTCCCTTGCCAACGGCTGCAGTTTATAGGGGCAGTGTTGAATACGACCCTAGGTGAGGCTTTTCTGCCCCCAGACAGAGTCGAGATGCTTCTGAACCAGGCTCGCCTCTTGTCTGGCCTCAGACGGGTTGGAGCCAGGAAGATCCTTCGTCTTCTCGGGCTCATGGCAGCCGCCATTCCGGCTGTTCCTCTAGCGCTTCTCCACATGAGTCTCCCAATGGACTCTTCGGTTTCAGTGGGACCAATCTCAGGACGACCTGGACCACGAGGTCCTAGTGTCGGACTCGATGATCAGGGACTTGCAGTGGTGGACGTTTAGGAGAACCTCAGCCTGGGGGTCCCATTCTGCACCATTCCTCCCACCCAGACTCTGACCACGGATGTGTCAGGTACAGGCTGCGGTGCCCACGTAGGGTCTCACAGGACTAAGGGCAGCTGGTCTCAATTTGAGCAGAAATTACACATCAATGTTCTTGAGCTGAGGGCAGTTCTTTATGCCCTACAGGCTCTTCTTCCCTTCATTCTCCCTGGTCATCTTCAGATTCATTCAGACAACATGTGCGTAGTCTGGTATGTCAACAAACAGGGAGGGACTCGTCCTATCCCCTGTGCTGGGAAGCAGTGAGAGTCTGGTATTGGGTGTCTCAGCACAACCTGCACCTGATGGCAGTCCATGTTCCAGGAGTGGAAAACATCCTGGCTGACGCTCTCAGCTGCTCGTTGGACAGGTCTTGTTAGTGGGAATTCAGTCAAGATGTCGTAAGTGACATCTTCTAGCAGTGGGGAACTCCTCAGGGGGATCTCTTTGCCTCCCCGACAATGCAGTACTTCCCGCCTTTTGCTTGCTCGCTCCAGGGCGAGACGTTTTCTGGCAGGACATGCTGTCTCTCTGTTGGAAGGGCAGATTCGTCTATGCCTTTCCTCCCATTCCTTTGATTCCGAGGGTGCTGAACAAGCTTTGGGCAGAAGGGGCACGAATGATTGTCATTGCTTTCTTCTGGCTGAGGTAAGTTTGGTTCTCTCTCTTCTGCAACAGTTTTCTGAGTAACTTCCTCTTCCTCTGTCGCAGTATTTGCTAACCCAGGATCAGGGGACCCTGATCCATCCAGGTCTCAAATCACTTCACCTCCATGCGTGGCTCCTACCGACGTAGCCAAGGTGTGCTTTGGAGTCTCGCCTTTAGTAGCGGATATTTTGGTGGAGGCCAGGAAGCCTTCCACCAGGTCCACATACGCTATGAAGTGGAAGCGATTCTCCAGTTGGGCTGGTTCTAAGGAGTTAGAACCTTTCTCCTGTCTGGCTAAGAAAGTCCTGGATTACCTGAGGCATCTTTATGATCTGGGCCTTAGCTACTCCTCTTTAAGGTACATATGGCAGCTATTTCGGCATACCACATTCTCTTCGGGGTCAGGACTTTCACTCAACTGGAAGTCTCTAAGACCTTCCTTTAAAGGGGTTCTCCATTTGAGACCCCCTATCTGCAATCCTGCCCCTCCTTGGGACTTGAACTTTATTCTAGAAAAGCTCATGCTGCCTCCTTTTGAACCAGCAGCGGTTGCGGAATTGAAGTTCCTCTCTTGGAAGACACTTTTTCTTGTGGCCATCACCTCTGCTCGAGGATTTCCAAGCTTCAGGCCCTGATGCGTGAGATCCCGTACTTGATTTTTCACAAGGAATGGGTGGCCATGCACACTAACCCTAAGTTTCTTCCAAAGGTGGTGGCTGAATCCACGGTGAATGAATCCATTGAGCTCCCGATCTTTTTCATTGGACACTCCAGTCATGGAGAGTAGTATCTTCTGCATACGCTGGTTGTACACAGAATCCTGAGATACTACACTAATAGGACTAAGGATCTCAGAAAAACGGCTCAGCTTTTTGTTTCCTTCACTCACAAAAGAGAAGGCAATGCTGTTTCCAAGCAATGCCTTTCTAAGTGGTTAGCAAATTGCATCACTTTCTGTTACGACAAGTATCACAAAACCCTGCCGGGTCAAGTCAGAGGTCACTTCACTAGAGGGGCAGTTGCTTCTGCTACTTGTTTCAGGAATGTGTCAGCAGCAGAAATCTGTGCAGTCGCAACTTGGACTTCCATCCATACCTTCACGAAACACTACAGTTTGGACATTGCCTCTCACAGCAGAGCAGGCTTCGGGTTGGCTGTTCTGTAGGGACTCCTTTCTTGATCTCTGTTCAGCCTTTTTTCTGTCATTTGTGGATGATGACTACTCCTCCCGTATTCTGTTTTGTTCCAGACTGCTTGGGACTCAGTCCTATATGTGAATACCTACTGCAAGAGCCCTCTCAAAGTAAGACAGTACAGTTACATATGAACTTACTAACAGTAGATCTTCGAGAGAGGCTCTTACAGTAGGTATTGCCTTCCCTCCCTCCGTCCCCCTGAGTTTCTTCATTTTCTTCTACACGGGCATATCCTCTTCTCCCTTGTCATACCTCTTCTGGCTTCTTGTGGGAAAGAACTGGAAGGCGGATGTGGTGGACCGCCCCTTTATACTAGTGTCGGCTGACAGTGGTCACCTGACGTGGGGGCAGTCCCCCGCCAGAGACTGCTAGCTAGAAATTGTTCTGTGGGCTCCTGATGCCTGGCAGCTTAGTCCTATATGTGAATACCTACTGCAAGAGCCTCTCTTGAAGATCTACTGTTACGGCAAGCTCTTACGTAACTGTACTTTCATGGGGGGGGGATTGAGTCAAACAAATCTGATTGACTTCTTTGACTGTCACTAAGCCAGTAGTCAGGGGCCAAGCGGTAGACATCCTCTATCTTGATTTCAGCAAGGCCTTTGACTGTGTATTAAAATAAGAAATAGCTGGCCTGCTAGTGTAGTGGCAAAGCGGCTGTGTGTGGTGCCGACATCCCGGATTCAGGAATGGACTCGGGAGTCTGAGGACTGGCCAGGTGGAGAAGGATCACTCTGGAGCCAACTCCCCTACTCTTCAATCCACTCCATGGCCCCTGGCTCCTTCAGGCACCAGCTGACATTCCAACCCCAAACCACCTGTTCCTGTTACACTTCCTCCTGACACCTCCCCGGCCAAGCATCATCCATCCTAGTAAGACATGTTTTGTCCTGCTCCTTCCAGTTTTACAGTTCTTTTTTTAAAATCTATTTGCCCTGTGCCAACTGTCTTCCATCTACCAGTCCCTCCAGCCCCATAGCACCAGTGTCCTCTGGAACTTACCTGTCCAGCTCTTCTCCCAAGGCTTGCCCCATTGGGAGGGTCTGTCGGGGACCTCTCAAGCCCCACAGGGAGCAGGGTCAAGTTTGCTGAGACATTGCCCAGAATACTAGGTGCGGGGCATGTGGGATACCAGTTGACATTTTTCCACTTTTCTCCCCAGTATGGAGGAAATGGTGTGCAGTGATGGCAATAGTGTGCTGCACACATTTCCATGCAGCATCCAGCTGTCTGCCCTGCCTCCAGCCACCCCTTTAGTCTCCACTTGCTGACCTAGCTGCTGCTAGGGGCCAGGCACTGGTCTCACCATTCCACGGAGGAAAGCAGTCACTGGGATGCTTAAGCCTCTCCCCCCTCTCACCAACATTCTGACTCCATAGCTCACTTCTGAACTCAGTTAACCAATGCGACAAGCGGTACCCCTACCGCTGCGGCGCTGGGCCAGTCTACCTCTTCCGTTCAGTTACAGAGTGGCAATGCATCAGCATGGAGCACATAAAGCTCACCGCTATATTGTGGATGTCAAGACCCAGAAGTGGCCCAATGACATCAACATGTTTTGTGCAGTGCACTCAGCAGCGTTTTTTTTTTTTGTATAATCTTTTTATTAATTTCAAAAATTGTTTTAAACACACAACACATAACAGCAACATGTTTAACATACATACGACAGACAGATGCATTCCATATATATATTCCAGACACAGACATTAATAAATTAACAATACATAAATTATAAATTGATATTATTCAACTTTAACCCAGCTCTACCATCTACTATTTCATTCATATCCCCGATCTGTTCCCGGCCCCATTCCTCTTAACCAATTTTTTAGCAGCCACCTGTATTTTATAGTTCTCTGTTTACCCTGATCATTCCTATCCCAATCCCATCCTTAGTATATTTTCTTCTTCTCCACTTAATGAAGCCAGAAGAGGGGCCCATTCTCTATAGAATGACTCCCCTCTGTTCTTAAGCACCAGAGTCAGCCTTTCAAGGGCTAATGTTTGCATAACAAGTCTACACCATTGTGCAATCGATGGTGTTGCACATGTTACCCAAGTATTCTGTATGCAGTGCCTCGCCGATATGAGTACTATCCTCATCCATTGTGGGAGAGGTTCCCAAAACTCCTTCTTTTCCTGGATCCATTCAAAATAAACCCACAATCGGTTCTACCCACATTGGGATACCTGCCATTCGACTGACTTCCCCAATGACCTCCCCCCAGAAGACCTGGAGGACTCTACAAGCCCCCAAAAAATGTATATACATCCCCCGCTCACTTCCACACCTGCCACACAATGGGGATATGGCTGGGTGTGCCCTATGTACTACTTCTGGGGGACAATATAGTCTATGTACAAATTTATGAAATGCCTCCTTGTATTTATTACATACTAGAAGTCCTACATGCCCCTCTATCAGCATTTGCCAATTATCTTCAGTTATGTCACTCCCTATGTCCCTTATCCAAAGCATTCTTGTTTTCTGAGTATGGTCTGGGCAGTCCTGCTTCCCTACTTTCGCAGCCTTCCTAACAAATCCCTTGGGGTCTCTGCGCGCCTGGTATATCATTAATTCTAGTTCTTCCCATTTCTGCGCCGACTCCCCACCCCTATTCGTTTTAGGCACAAAGGCCCTTAACTGAAGGTAATGGAACAACTGCTCCTTTGTAACCCCAGGTTTTGTATTATATCCCTTAACGAGTTTAAAGGTCCCTGCTTGACCGCATCCCCTATACTCTGTACACCCTTCTTTTCCCACTCCTTAAATCCTCCATCTGCTAATCCGGGAAGAAAAAAGGGATTATCCGTCACTGGCAATAGCAAGGCCTCACCCTTACATATCCCCTGTTTCTTCTTAAGACAGTTCCATGCTTCCAGCATGGCTCTCACTAATGGGTTACCCCTTCCCTGAGCCGAGAATGCTTGGAGCCCTCTACTGTGTAGGTATGCAGACAAATGCCCTGGGCACTCCCATTGTTCAAGGTCCACCCAGCTGGCCACCGCTGGCCTGTGCACCCAGTCTGCCACGTACCGCTGCTGTATTGCCAAATAATAATTCCCGAAGTCCGGGAAATTTAATCCTTCTCTACCTATTACCGTCTTAAGTCTCCGCAGGCTGGTCCTCGGGTGTTTTCCCCACCGAATAAACTTAGTAAATGCTTTCTCAATCTCCTGGATATCCCTTCTTAACAAGCCCGTCGGTAACATTTGCATGGGATACAAAATTCTCGGGAGTACATTCATCTTTATCAGATTAATGCGGCCTAACCAGGATATGGGGAGCTGCATCCAGCGTCTCAAGTCTCCTTCTACTTTTTTAAGTAAAGGTGTATAATTTAACCCATATAGTGCCCCTATCGTTCTACCCACCGTTAAACCCAGATAGGTAATAGACTTATCCCTCACCTGTAGTCCCCATCTCTCATCCTCCGCCTCCTTCTTAGGAAAGCACATCAGCTCCGATTTACCTAAATTCATTTTATATCCTGAGACCTTGGCGAAAGCATCTATTATCCCCAGCAGAGGCGGCATGGATATCTGCGGGTGCCTGACGAACAGGAGCATGTCATCCGCATGCAGGGCTACTTTGTGTAGCGTACTCTTAGCCCCCATTACCCCGTGGAATTCCGGGCATTGCCAGAGTGCTATAGCCAATGGTTCTAATGCCAATGCGAATAATAACGGTGAGAGGGGGCAACCCTGTCTCATTCTCCATTCCAGCTCCACAGCATCTGTGAGTTCACCATTAATCAATATCCGGGCCTTAGGCACCCAGTACATGCTCCACACCCATTGCACGTATGATTCACCCAGACCAAACCGGCCCAGCACCTCGAAGAGGTATTCCCACTCCACTCTGTCAAACGCTTTTTCTGCGTCCATAGAGATGATGTATGTCTTCTCATTCGTTCGCCCTGCTCTCCACACCACATTGAGCAGCCTCCTCATATTGTGATACGAAAATCTCCCCTTTATAAAGCCGGTCTGATCTGGGTGAACCAACACAGGCAGGCAGTCTTACAGCCTCAGAGCCAACACTTTAGCTATAATTTTGAGATCACAATTTAAAAGTGATATTGGCCTATAAGAGGCACATTCCAGTTCATCCTTGCCTGGTTTGGGAAATAGGCAGATCAGGGCCTCAAAACATGTGGCAGGCAATACCGTACACTCCCCTTCCTTCCCCATCCGCACCAGTTCACACAGCACCTCCGATGCTTGCCCCGCCAAAACCTTGTAATATTCCACTGGGAATCCATCTGGGCCACTTGCCTTTCCTCTCTGCAGTTTCCCTATGGCTTTAATTATTTCCTCCTTCATTATTGGCTGGTTTAACCTCTCCCTCTGCACCGATGAGAGTTTAGGGAGCTTCACCTTATCCAAAAAAGCTTTCATCACTTGGGCCTTACCTTGGCAACCTGCCCTATACAACTGCGCATAATAATCCCGGAAGGCATTCCTTATCTCTTGGGGTTCCCTATGTACTCCACCTCCCTTCCCTTTTATACCTGTTATCTTAGTAGGGCATTTACCCCTCTTCATTAACCTCACTAGTAGGTGTCCGGGCTTGTTAGACCATTCAAACATTTGCCGCCTACAGAAGAACAGGGATGTCGTGGCTTCACTTCTAACCAAGGCATTCAGTGCCTCTCTGGTGGCAGTTAACAATTGCATCACCTCCCCTTGTTCACCCCTGGCCACCCTTTTTTCCAAGAGCTTAAGTTTCTTTTCTAGCTCTCGCCTCTTTTTGTGCTTTTCACGCTTATATTTGGCCATAAACGCTATAATGGCCCCCCTCATGTAGACTTTGCCCACATCCCAATATATAGCTTTTGAGACCCCACTGCCCTCATTGGTTACCTTATATCTCTGCCATTGATCCACTAGGTATTCCCTGAACTCCTGGCTTGTAAGCATGTACGACGGGAATCTCCATTGGGGGGTAGAGGCTCTAGCCCCTCGGAACTGGATCCTCCCTATAACCATAGCATGGTCTGATATGTGTATAGGGCTATGAACTATATCCAGCATCCTATTATGCCAGCCCCTCGGTAGGAATATATAGTCAATCCTGCTCCACGTCCCATGAGGACTAGAAAAGAAAGTGTACTCCCTAGCCCCTGGGTACAACATCCGCCAACTATCAACCAGGTCCATATCTGCTGTTCCCTCCTGCCACAGACCCAATGCTTCCGTCCTCCTTCCCTTACCTTCAGAATGGTCTAACACCAGATCCATGGTACTATTCAGATCCTCTCCCAGCCTGGGAATTGTTCTTTCATTAATATGTCCAGGAGCTCAGGGAAGAATCCAGGGTCATATATGGAAACATAGAAACATAGAAGTTGACGGCAGATAAGGACCGCAAGGCCCATCCAGTCTGCCCATTTCTTTTTCTACCTTATAAATGTGCCATCGGCCTTTGCTCTGCCAGTGGCCTATCTATTCATAGTCATTTGTATTGCTCCCTTATGCCTATCCCACGCCTGTTTGAAGCCCTGCACTGTATTATAGCCACCACTTCTTGTGGTAAGCCATTCCATGCATCCACCACCCTTTCTGTGAACAAGAATTTCCACATTCCCCTTAATCGGCCTCCTCTAATCTCATGCTGTGTCCTCTTGTCCTGCTATTTTTTCTTATATTTAAACATGTTAGACTCTTTCACCTTGTTTATGCCCTTAAGGTGTTTGAATGCCTCGATCATATCACCTCTCTCCTCCTTTGCTCAAGGGTATACATATTGAGCTCCGTTAATCTGTCCTCATATGTCTTCTGATGCAGTCCCTGCACCATTTGGTTGCCCTTCTCTGGACTGCCTCAATTTGGTTAATGTCCTTGTGAGTGTGGCCTCCAATACCGCAGTACTCAGATGGGGCCTAACCAGTGTCTTGTACAGAGGATTATTACCTCCCTCTTACGACTTGTGATACCCTACTAATACACCCTAACACCCCCTAGCCTTACCTACTGCTTTAGAGGTCTGCTTGGATGATTTTAGGTCATCAGTGATGATGATGCCCAAGTCTCTTTCTTCCTTTGTGACTGCTAACTCCCTCCCAGCCTATAGGTGGCTTCAGGGTTTCTCTTCCCTATGTGCATGATTTTGCACTTCTTTGCATTAAATCCCAGTTGCCACTCTTCTGACCATTCTGCTAGTTTATCCAGATCTCTTCTCATTCTGCCCACCCATCTGGATCATCTACTCTGTTGCAGATCTTGGTGTCATCTGCAAACAGACAAGCCTTACCCTCTAGTCCATCTGCAAGGTCACTAATGAAGACGGTGAAGAGGACTGGCCCCAGGACTGATCCCTGAGGTACCCACTTGTGACTTGCATCTCTTTCTGACTGTATACCATTCACCACCACTCTCTGTTTTCTGCCCGTCAACCAGTTTGCCACCCAGTTGACCAACTTCTGACCCATCCCGAGCCTACCCAGCTTATTTATCAATCTTCTGTGTGGAACAGTGTCAAAAGCTTTGCTGAAGTCAAGGTAGGCGACATCAACTGCTCCCCTTGGTCCACCACTCTGGTTACCCAGTCAAAGAAATCTATGAGATTAGTTTGACAGGACCTTCCTTTTGTAAACCCATGCTGTCTTGGATCCTGTGCCCCTATGGATTCCAGGTGTTGCACTATCCTTTCCTTAAGTGCCTCCATAATCTGCCCACTACTGAGGTAAGACTGACCGGTCTGTAGTTCCCGCCTCCTCCCTGCTACCACTCTTGTGAGGCGGGATCACATGAGCCCTTCTCCAGTCTTCTGGGACCTCTCCTGTGCTCAGAGACTCACTAAACAATTCTGCTAATGGCTCTGCTAGTTCCTCCTTTAGCTCCTTAAGTACCCTGGGATGTATGCCATCAGGTCCCATTGCCTTATCCACCCTGAGCTTAGCAAGCTCTTGTAGGACCCTTTCTTTTGTGAAGGGAGTAGTGCTCACCTCCCTCCCCCCTGTGTCCATGATGCTGAGCTGTGGGCCCTGCCCTACCTTCTCTTCAGTAAATACTGAGCAAAAGTATCTATTTAGGATAGATGCCTTTACAGGGTCCTCCTCCTCCCATGCTCCCTTTTCTCCATTAAGCTTAGCAATACCCCCTCTGGACTTTCTCCTTTCACTAATGTATCTATAGAAAGTCTTGTCACCTTCTTTACTGTTCAGTGCTAGTGTTTCCTCAGTTTGGGACTTTGCCTGCCTTACTGCCTTACCTGCTTCCCTTAGGGCAGTTTGGTATGCCTCCCTATCTTCATCCCGCTGTGTTCCCTTATATATCCTGAAGGCCAGCCTTTTGGCTCTGACCTTTTCTGCTACTGTATTTGAGAACCAAAGTGGTTTCCTTCTTCTTTTGCACTTCCTTTTCTGTCTAACACAATGGGATGTTGCTTCAAGTATTGCATCCTTAATGCTTGCCCACTTTGCCTGTACCCCCTCACCTGTGTTTCTTTTGCCAGGGCTAGCTTAACTCTGTTTGCCATCTTATCAAAGTCAGCTCCTCTGAAGTCCCATATTTTTGCCTTGGAATGGGATGATTTAGATGTAGTAGCCAAATTGAACCATACCATGTGATGGTCACTGTCCCCAGGTGACCTTCTACCTGGAGATCTGTGATCCCTTCTTTGTTAGTCAGTACTAGATCTAGGATAGCCCTGTCTCTTGTGGGTTGCTGTACCAGTTGTTTGAGGCCCTCCCTGCAGGAATCCACTATGAGTCTAGTTCTGGCAGATGTTCCTGCTGGTATTGACCAATCTGTATCCGGCATGTTGAAGTCTCCATTATCAGAACCTCCCCTTTAGCTGTCATGTTTTGTATATCTTCTAACAGTAATGTGTCTATGTCCTCCCTCTGGTCTGGGGGCCTGTAGACAACCCCAGTTCTTATAGCTGTCCCATTTCCTGTTTCCAGGGTGACCCCAGTTCTTCTGGCTCCTTATGTGTATTCTGAATTTCTGTAGCTTTGATATTTTCATTAACATACAGGGCCTCCTCCCCCTTTTTGCACCTCGGTCTCTTCTGAACAATACCTAGCCAGTGCAGTCTCCCAAGTGTGGTTACTGGTAAACCACGTCTCACTAATTGCTACTATGTCCAGTTTAGCCTCTGACATTATTGCCTGCAGGTCTGGGATCTTATTTCCCAGGCTGTGAGCATTGTGTACATGATTTTCCATTGGCCAGATTTTGTGTGTTAGTTGTTGGGTGAAGTTTGGCATTACCCTGTGCGTCGTGTGGGAGACAAACCTTTTTCTTACCTGGTGATGCAAATGAGCGGCAAACATGCTGAATTCCTGTTTGACCACTAGCTGAGGGGAGGGTGTTCTTCCCATTCGGCGTAGGGGTGCTGCACCCTCTCCCCATTGCTAGTTTAAATATTCTGCAAAGGCGTCAAACTTCTGCCCCAATGCACTGACTCCCTCTTTAGTCAGATGCAGTCCATCAAATTTAAAGAACTTTCGCTCCCAGAACTGTTGCCAGTTCCTACAAATCTGTGTCCTTTTTCCTGGCACCAGTCCTTGAGCCACGTGTTTAGCTCCCTATCTCCCCTTCTCTGACCTTCCGTCCATCTGCTCCCTCTCCCAGACTGGCAGGATCTCAGAGAAGGAGATGCAGACGAAATAGATGATAGTTTGTCACCAGCCTAGTCAGGTGTTCCTTGGTCTCCACAACTGACCGGCTGGCGAGATCATAGTCCCTATGTGTACTAGGACATCAATGTTTTCTCCTGCTTTGTGAACAATTTTAGCAATTCGGTCAGTGTCTCTCCATGCTGATGTACCTGGGAGACATCTGACCATCACCCTAGCTGGAGATGGGTATCAACTCCCCGAATCATGGAGTCTCCTATGATCAGAAGTTTTTTGGATTTCCTTTGTGCTTGTTTTGTTTTGGTTTCTGATTTGGGTGAGTTTTGTTGTGCTAGCTCCTGTGCCGCAGTGTCCTGCTCTGCAGTGTCTTCTGCCTCTTTATTTGATTTCAGAGATAGAGGCAGATACCTGTTTATAGTGTTTATATGGTTTTGAGGTAATGTGTTGGAGAGCAGAGAGTGATGGGGCACCTGATTTGCTCCTCTAACCACCTGCCAACCTCCTGGACCAACTACCCTCTGTGGTCGAGGTTTTCTGTTGGATGCTGGGGAAATGGCGGGTGGTTCTTATAATGTATTCCTCTTCAATATGAAATTTGAGGCGTGCAATCTCTGCCCATGCTGCCGGAGCTGAGACCTAAGATCTCAAAGGCCCAGCATGTAGGACAGTGTCCTAAATCCTGTAAGACTGTCCTTCTGAAAATTGTTCCACAGTACCTGCAGTTAATGAAATCCATTCCAAATAAGTTGCTGGGTTTGTAACCTAGTCAGAGTAATTAGAAGGAAAAAAGGAAAAAAAGCAAGTAATGGTTTAATTGTGCTTTGTTTAACTTGTTATAACAAGTTAAATTACTAGTGCCCTGTAAATGAGATCACCTTGTGGAGGCCCACTGATCCGCCCCTTCCTGCTCTGCCACAGGAAATGTCACAACTGTGGTACCCTATAAAGAGTGTAGGCGTGGGGTGGTTGGGGATGGGGGTGGGTGGCTGGGCCCTTCCTGCCTAAAAGAAGAACCACGGACGAAAGAACAAGGAGGTAAGAGCAGAAACAATCAGTCAACAACAAATACAGTAACCCTGAAAGCTTATCCTAATGTTAGATAAAACTGTAAAACCTGTAAAGCACCACCTGTAATAATTTCAGAGAAGATACACGCTGTAAGAAACACTTTGCTCCAGAGAAAAATAAAGCAGTAACAGAAGATATACCTTGCAAAAGACAATTTGAATCGGAAGGGGCGTAAACACTACCAAAGGTAACTGTTTCTCCATATAATTGTCCCACTACAAACACATATCTCCCATTCCGGTATCTCTCACCACCCTGGTGATCTCCAACGGTAACTGCTTGTGCAGAAGGATGGCCACTTCTCTTTTACGGGAAGAATACGAGGCAGCAAAGCATTTACCTGCCCACCCCCTCACCAGCTTGGTATGCTCCACGTCTGATAAATGAGTCTCCTGAAGTAAAGCAACCTGCGCTCCTTTTCTTTTGAGTGCCGCTAATAATGTTGTCCATTTAACCAGGTTGTTAACCCCCCGCACATTCCAGGAGACCACTTTCAATTCCTGTGAGTTAGCCATATTGCAACCCTCCATTTTCCCCGTCTCTAACCATCTTCACCCCCTCTTCCGGGTCAAAAATCTGAGCTGGTCTCCATGAGAATTTGTGTCCCATATAGAATGTATCACATAGCACACACTGATGAACTATATACACAAAACAAATAAGAACCTTAACTTTCCTACCTTCCCCCCATTCCACTCCCATTGGATTATAAATGATCTCCCCCCCCTCCCTCCCACCCATCCAAACCAAGAAAAGTAACACCCCCTTGCCTCCTCCCCATTCGACACCAATTGCTGAGTTAGCATGTGTCTCAGTCCCCTCCATGGACAAGATGCCCCACCGCTCCAACAACAGTCGGCCCCAACCTATGCCCTTATCTAATCCAACCGCATAATATATTAATTATAACAAAACTCAAATGTCGTTTCACATTAAACCCCTTCATATACACTCCTTTCATGCCCTTCATCACTCTCCCGACTCCCCCCCCCCCTTAGTTATCCTTTACAGATGCCCCAGGCCCCCGGAAGACATGCGCAGTCAAGAGGGTTGATGAATTCCGCATCCTGCGAGAGGAGAAGCAGGCTGCGCCATTAATACACACGCTAAGCCCGTCCCCCCACGCTCACAACATGTCCAGCTCTTGATATGTGGCCAGAACAGTCCATCCGCATGGTTGGCATAATTTTACTCGCGTGGGCAATCCCCACGGCCCATAGATCCATTCCAGACTGTTCCTCACTGACATCTGCTTTTATCGAGAATGCCCCCTTCCCTCCTTTCCGTGCATTGTCCTGCTCCTCTTCTCTTCAAAACATGGAAGGTAACCCACAAGTATCGGGGGGGGAGGAGAGAACCAGTCTGGCAGCACTTAAATAAGACAAACACATGCAAGGCCACCCTCGTATGGAAATAACAGTTAACTTTAGGTTTGCTGGCCCAGTTCCCAAGTCTTAGTACCATGATACCAGTCGACTAAAAATATGGTTAGGTACAGTACAATGTAAGTTCAAACCCTTTTCTTCAGTTAGCCAGCTTTTTTTTTGTAGCTCCTGTACAAATTGTTCGGCTTTAGAAGCCTCCCAGAAGGAAAACGTTGCACCCTTGTGCCGGATTTTCAGGACCGCCAGATATATCAGGAAGGTCTCCACTCCTAGGCCTCTTAACTGAGCCATTAGCGGGTTGAACATCTTACGCTTTCTGAGAAGATGAAGTGAGTAATCTTGCGAGAGATAAAGCCTCGCCCCTCCGTATTCCAAGGAGCCCTTTTCCCGATATGCTTTCAGCACCATTTCCCGGTCCTGGAATGCATGGAATCTCATGATTATTTGCCTAGGTGGCTGGTTACCAGGGGGTCGAGGCATCACGGCCCTATGGACCCGCTCTAACTTCAGTAGCCCATTTTTTGGATGTAAACCAAGCAGCTCTGGTAAGGTTTGGGCACAAAATTTCAGCATGTCCCCCTTTTCTGCACCCTCAGGCAGGCCCCTAATGCACAAATTAAGGCACCTATGGTAGTTCTCTTGATAATCAAATGATTCCTTTAAGTCATCTAACTCTTTCTGTAACCCTGCAGCTTGCCCAGGGACTTCCATGGTCTCATCTTCCAGTCTAGCAATTCGGTCTTCCATCTCTCCAACCCTGTTGCCCTGCAGTGTTTACTGTTCTAACACCTCCTGCAGTTTCAGCTCGATTTTACTCTCTAGTTTCAGCAGCCGGGGTTCCATCGCTTCTGTTACCTGTCCTGTTACCTCGCGGCCTAAGCGTTCTTCACTTCCGCCATTGAGGCGATATAATGCCCTACGCTTTCACTTCTGCCGCGTACCCCGACTTCTTTCTTGATTCTGCCAACGCCTGACTCTTCCCCGACCTGGTGTTAGATATTCCTCTGTGGTATCTTCTGCCATATACTTAAGTGCTCGCTTTCAGTGAATAAACTTTTAAAGGGTTTTTCTATACTTTTACCAGCCGTTGTATTGGAGCAGTGCCCAGGCACGTCTATCCAGCTAGCTGCTCATCAGCGCCCCCCCCAGCAGCGTTTTTAAAAGTAAATTAAAAAAAAAGTAAATAAATTACAAACCTGCAATGTTCATCACAGTCGAGCAGAGCAACCCACTGTCCCTCCCTTCAGCTAGACTACCCACAACACTCCACACCACTTGACTACCCTTCAAGACCATAGCCAGCCTCTGCTCCCCGACCAGCCTATATGTGGCTTGAATACCCCTAGTACATCAGTCTTAGCTAGCTACTGTCCCTGCAGCCTGACCAGCCTCCTTACCAATCTCCATGTAGCTGAACCACCACCCCACATATAGACCCCTCCAAACAATCCCTGCATCTGGACCAGTCCCAAGTCCAGCGTCCCCCTAGCCAACTACTAATAAAAACATAGAAAGTGATGGCAGAAGGGGACCGTGCAGCCCATCTAGACTACCCTTGTTCCCTCTGTAGCTGGATCCTCCCAAAAAATAGTTTAGCTATATCCAATCCACATTCCACAGCAGGAACTCTCCCCCTAGAAAAACCACCCGCTGCAGCTGCCGACTCCAACCCCCTCCACCGGAGAGGAGCCATATGGTGCAGTGAGAAGTGTCATCAGTGAAAACATTTATTTCAGGCATTCTGCCCTCACCAATTGTCAAGCAGGCCCAGTACGCGGGGCTCCCAGATCTACAGGGATTCCTGTATTTTACATGGATTTGGAGCCATCTATACTGAAATTATTGCCACAGACTTGCATTTATTATACAGTAAAAAACAGAACAATTCATGCTTCCAGAGGAAATAATCCCGGACAGAAATAATGTAATCTAAATTGGCTAAAGAAGGGAAATCACCATGGAGATACACTGGGGAAATCAAATGCCGAACCTCAGAACACTTGTCAGTATGCTTGGGCCTCAGCAGCCCCTGTGCCCAGTAAACAAAACACCCCTGCATGCTGCACTGAAACTCCCAGTACAGCCAGTTGCTCTAGTTAGACTCCCTCTGGCCATTAACCCTAACATAGAATTTGACGGCAGATAAGGACCGCTTGGCCCACCCAGTCTGCCCATTTCCCTACCTAATGGATAAGCTGCAGATCCTAGTTAACCAGCAGCCTACTTCTTCCTACCCCCACCCCCTAGAATTGCCTTATGACTGTCCCATGCATGCTTGAATTCCACCACTGTTTTTGACTCCACAATCTCCTCTGGAAGGCCGTTCCATGCATCCACAACCCTCTTTGTGAAAAAATACTTCCATAAATTACCTCTGAGCTGCCCCCATCTTCAAATTGTCCCCTTGTTCTTGCACACCTCTTTTTTTTTGAAAGATGCTACCCTCTTGGACTTTGTTGATTCCTTGAGGTACTTGAAAGTTTCTATCATGTCCCCCTCTCCTCCTTTCCTCGAGGCTATACATATTAAGCTCCTTAAGTCTCTCTTCATATGTCTTCCGGTGCAGACCCTGCACCATTTTAGTTGCCCTCCTCTGGACAGCTTCCATCCTGTCTATGTCTTTGTGGAGATTGGGTCTCCAGAACAGCACGCAGTACTCCAGATGGGGTCTCATCAGCTGTCTGTACAGAGGGATAATAACTTCCTGTTTTCTACTGGTGATGCCTCTCCCTATGCATCCCAGTATCCCCCCAGCCCTCCTTGCTGCCCTCTCACATTGCTTGCCCACCTTTAGGTCATCTGATATGACTACCCCCAGGTCCCTTTCCATTTAGGTTGTTGTTAGTATCTCACCCCCCCATTGTGTACTCTTCCCCTGTTTTTTTCCTGGTGCATTACCTTGCACTTCTTAGCATTGAATCTAAGCTGCCATACATCTGACCATTCCTCTAACCTTGCCAAGTCCCTTCTCATCCTTTCCACCCCACCTTGTGCATCAACTCTGTTGCAGATCTTTGTGTCATCTGCAAAGAGACATACTTTTCCTTCCAGTCCCTCTGCAATGTCACTTATAAAGACATTGAAAAGGACCGGTCCTAATACTGAACCTTGCGGTACCCGACTAGTAACCCTCCTTTCTTCAGAGTGGACTCCATTTACTATTACTCTCTGTGTCCTATTCTCCAGCAAATTCTTTACCCAGGCTGTCATCTTGGGACCCACTCCCAGGCTGGCTAACTTGTATATTAATCTTTGTGTGGGACTGTGTCAAATGCCTTGCTAAAGTCTAGGTAGGCCATGTCCAAGCCCTCCCTGATCTACTACTTTGGTCACCCAGTCAAAGAAATCTATCAGATTTGTCTGGCATGACCTTCCTACTGTGAATCCATGCTGCCTTGGGTCCTGTACCCCTCTGGCCTCTAGATACTCGACAGTTCTTTCCTTCAGAAGTGATTCCATCATTTTCCTACCACTGAGGTTAAACTAACAGGTCTGTAGTTTCCTGCTTCTGCTTGCTCCCACTTTTGTGAAGGGAATCACATCTGCCCTCCTCCAGTCCTCGGGTACCCCCATCCTCCATGATTTGTTAAAGAGGGTAGTCAGTGGTGTCACTAGTTCTACCTTAGTTCTTTTAGAATTCTGGGATGAATCCCATTAGGCCCCATTGCTTTGTCCACTTTCAGTTTTAGGAGTTTTTCAGAACCCTTTCTTCTGTAAATGGGCTGGTATCAACTTCTGCATCCAGAGTGTTTCTACTGTTTGTTTAGGTACCTCCCTCTTCCTTTGTAAATACTGAGCAAAAATATTTGTTTAGTATCTCTGCCTTTTCACAGTTACCTTCTGCCCACCCTCCTCCCTTATTAAGCCTCACTATCCCTCTCTTGGTCTTTCTTCACTCCTGATGTACCTATAAAATGTTTTATCCCCCTTCTTAACTGAGTTGGCTGTTTTTCCTCGGTTTGGCCTTTGCTGTTCTGACTGCCTTCCCAGCTGCCTTTGCTTTAACTGATACAGTTCTCTGTCTTGCTCCTTCTGTGATTCCTTGTACTTCCTGAATGCTTTCTTTTATCTTGAACCTTCACTGCCACTTCCTTTGAGAACCATAGTGGTTTCTTACATCGTTTTGTTTTGTTTATTTGCTTCACACAAAGGCTTGTTACCTCTGTGATGGCAGTTTTTATTATTCCCCATTGTTCTTCCACCCCTCCTTCCTGCCTATTTGCTAGTGCATTCCTTAGACACTCACCCATTTTGGCAAAGTCAGCCCTCCTAAAGTTCAGTACTTTTGCCTTTGTATGGCTTGACTCTATTGCTGTACCCTACGGGCAAATGCCCTGTACAATAGATACCCTACCCTGCAACCAATTCTCCTGAACAGCCCATGTATGGGCTGATTTCAAGTATAGTTTATTACCTCCTGCCTGTACATCAGCTCAATGAGACCTCCGTCCACAAATAGAAGGGAGTCCGCTCCACCGGAAAAATGCCCAACCTAAGCATGTTATTAGTTTTCTGCCAATAACGAGAAATTTAAACTACGCTTGCCGCCAAACATGTATGGATGTCAATGAGCCGGCTTCCAGGGGTTGACATCCACAAGATGGTGTCGCATTTACGCACCTCCGAAGGGGGCGCTGCCATTCTAGTCTTTTTCTTTCCAGTTCTATGGTCTTATACAACCCTGTCACATGCACATTTTGCTTTCCCCTCTAGAAACCACTAATCGTCCTTGCTTTGACAGGCTTTGCCTGTGGAAGGTTCAGAATAGGCTTTGCCTGTGAAGTTTCAGAAGATAAAAATACGTACAATGTTAGAGTGCAATCACAATTTACAAACTGGGACTTTGGGAGGGTGTGGGGTACTGCAGGGTGATCTGTGGCTTAATTTTTTTTATCATGACTTCAGAGATACAAGAAGGGTGTAGGGTGCTAATGGATGGTGGTTGAGTTTAATGTTTAATATCTGATGGTTAAAAAATGGGTGATTGAGTTTCATTTTCATATCAGGACTTGAGGGGTTGGGTTTATTTGTTCATGTTAAGATATGGGAGTCTGAGTGGTACTGAGGTGTGGGGATTGGGGATAATTGATCATATATGGGGCTTTTGGGGGTGTGGGTGAGGCCCTGGGGTGCTAAGGGTGGGGCTTAATATAATAACATAGTGATTTCAGTTCAGAAGGGACACTAGGTCTGTCATGTCCATCTACCCTGTTTCGTATACATGGATGAAAAAAGTATTCTATGCAGATATGTAAACAAATTAAAAACAAACCTGGGGGTTCAGGGTACATGGAGGGCATGAGCGTCTGATTGGTTTTGGGTAATTTAGCATATGAGTGCTTTCAGGGTGCAGTGATGGATTTGGGTGTTGAGTGGTGTATACTAATTTATCATATGGGTGTTTCAAGGGATAGGGAAGAGCATGGGATGCTGTGGCGTGAAAAAAAAACTGAGCTGAGGTTTGTGGTACCAGCCTTCTTGTTCTTCGGAAATCCATTTACAGATTAGATTTTGTGTGAATACACAAATAATTTGTTGTTAAATTGGACTTCTTTATTTTCTAGAGAGAGGTAGCTAATCAGAAATACCAGTATGCCATTGAAGAATTAAAACACAATGAGACTTTGGCCCAGAGGAAGCTTGAGGAGGAGAGGCTTCAGCAGCAAGAACTGGATTTGCACAAGGTATGTACAGGTCCCAGGATTCAGTGGAATACATGAGACTACAATGCAGTTACTGTGAAATACAAAATTACACATACCTCAGTAATGCAAAGCATCATAGGAAGTATATGCAAATCACCTAAAAGTCATTATTTTTTTCAGTTAGGGTGTTTCTCTCCTTGTGTAGTGCTGTCCCCCTTCAGCCCTACCATGCTCACGGCTGGCACATACCTCCCCCAGGACTTACTAACCATTCAAACCCCCATGGAGTACCTCCCCTATGGTGAGGTCAGGAGGAGAGGGTCTGTCCTTCTCACTCTGTGACCCAGTCCAGCTGCAGTCTTGCCTGGGTAACAGTGTAGGTCTGGAGCGGGATGGGTATCATACTGCTGCACCACACTGATTTTCCCACCTCCACATTCTACCCCATTAGCAGCTGGCTGTGTGCTGTTATGCAGACGTGCATGCACATATAGGCACACACATGCTGTGCGTCAGCTGCTGACCGCCCCTCTGTTCTGACTGCAACTGTTGCCCCACCACCATGTCTCTATGTGGCAATAGTACAGGAGTGGTACAGCACAACCTTTCTTCCCTGGAGAAGAGAGCTGCCAGGCAGATGATCGATCCTGCCCCCCCCCCTCACCCCAGCAGCCCAAGTCTGTTTCTGAACTCAGGTTGCCAATGTGGTGGGAGGTGTGGCACCCAGCACCTCAACCCTCCACACCGCTGGGCCGGCTTCCCTAAGAGACTTTAGACTGGTTCTACTTTAAGCAGGAGTGTATGGTACACTTACTAAGTCTCTTATGGCTATCCGAGTGTCTTCTCAAGTTCTTTTGGGCAGAGAATGGTGAAACTGAGCAGTTCTGGCACACACATGGCTTAAGAAGACTCTTATAACCAAAGGAGACACAGTAACTGTGCATATGACTGGAATATGTATTTGTTATTAAGAAAAAAAATTTAATTAAGAAAAATAAAATGAAAATGTGGGAATATCTTAATTCTGATTTTGCTTTTTTTAAGAAATCTTTGACAAACACAATACTGTACAATATGTGTGAACTGCTCTTCTCCTCTCTTTGTTCTTCATTGCTGAGTTAGGACCTGATCCAGAAAGATACCCCAGGTATGCACAAACCATGTGTATCTCGGGTGACTTGATCCACATCTGGGGGAGCCGCTGACATGCTTGCAGTTCAGAATCCCTGGCGTCACGGGAGCAGAGCATGGAGTGCTGTTTGGAAGGGCCAGGGTGGGGTAGGAGGAGGTGCTGTGCCGGGCACTGTCTCCTTAGTTGATCCCTCTCTTTGCACAGAGCAGGGGCTGGTGGGATATGTCAGTCCTCTAAGAACTGCTATATTCCCATTATCAATACGTAAGTATTTTAATTGTTGCAGACCTCTGCTGATATAGCCCCAGCTCTCAGCAGAGGCTCCTCGGGGTGAGGGTGGGTGGTGTGGGCGTGGATCGGGCTCTCATGGCAGCTCTATGTCCAGATAGAGGGAGGCACATAGCTGCTACTACAGCCTCCTGGGAAGTGTAGCCTCTCCCTCCTGCCTGCTGTCTCCAATGTGGATTTTTGCTCTGGAATCGGGCACATGACTGCTTTCAACCTGGCTGTACTTGTAGCAGCATCGACAGCAAGAGATAGCACGTGATTGGAGCACACATGTTGGGGCTTTGGATGCATGGAGGTCCCCACATGTCTGGTGTGGGACCTCTGCACTCCACCTGCCCACATAAGCACCCTTCCATGGGTACTGATCGATTTGAGAAGTGGTCTCTTAGTGTGCATGGAAACAGGAACCTGGGCCTCTAGAGTTTGTCAGCTTCTGCTGTTACATCCCTTAAGCCTTTTAAAATGTGTCAAGATGGCAGCCACAAATACTGCCCTCTCACTTGGACAATCTAGGTCACCTGCTATGCCTATACGTACTCACAAACCCATGGTACTGTATTTTCCAAGCCACATTTTTGAATACAGTATAAGTGCAATCACACACTCCAGGGTGCTGTGTTTGTTGGGAGATGAAGGCAGTCATCTGATGTGTGCTGAGAAGTACTCGACCTGTTGCTGTGTGCTAGAGCAGAGTGGGGTGGGCCTATGTCTCCCAAGAAATGCACACCATGTTTTGTCTTATTACCCTTTTGGGGATTGGGTTACTGTCAGTTACAAAACTGGTCCTAGGTTGTTTAGTGATTCTGGCGATCTGATTGGTTGTTGAGACCTGAACAGCCATGGCATAATCTCTTATTACTGCACTAAGTGTTTTTTGTATCTTTTTTCAGCTTTATTTTTGATTTGTGCTATTTTATAAGTGGGATACCACATTCTGGAGTGTGTGGTTGTTTTCCAGTGTATACATTTCTTACCTTCTCTGAGGTGAGCATATATTGGATGATGACCCCCCGTGTGTGTTATCTCTTACTTAAGCTAACCTTAGGGGGCTTATGATGCATGGGCAAAACTAGGTGCCTTACGTCCCTGGAGTTAGATAAACCCAACCGTGGTGGGTGGAAGAAAATGATTAATGACTAGGGCACCAGGATAGAGGGCGACAGCCTGTTCTGAAGGGATAAGCCTGACATAAAAGGGTGTGGGGTGTCTCTTCTCATAAGGGAGGGAGGGAGAGTCACTTTGGAGGACAGGGAGGACATGGAGGGAAAACAGTGCCACACAAAGTCCATCTAGGTTGAGTTAGAGGAAAACAGAAGCAAAAGAGGCACCCTGGGGGGCATTCTGCAGGCCCCCAAACAGTTCAGTGGTCCACAAGGGAGGTCCCATGGAAGATGTAGGCAACTATATGCTAACTTCCCTGCTGTGCACTCTGTGCAAAATACAAGAGTGGCTGGTATACAACCAGCTGCAGGACTACCTAGAGTTCCAACCGCCTGCTGTCTTCTCAGCAACATGGATTCAGGCGCAATCATGGGAAAGACACTGCCTTAATTTGAGCTGGACAGCAGCATTCCAACAGGGGCCATCTTCATCGACCTCACAAAGTCCTTTGATTTGGTCAATCATAGTCTGCTAGTAGGAAAACTAAAAAAGATAGGCCTAGACTCCCATATCACTAACTGTTTCTCTCACTGCCTAGCTAGTCATACCCAGATGATTAGGTGGCACTGTGCCAATTTGAGTTCCCTACCAATAACAGATGGCGTACCTCAAGGATCAATGTTGGGTCCTTTGCTGTTTTCTCTGTTCATTAATGATCTGGGGAACAACTGCGGAGACAGTCCTCTCATCCTATATGCAGATGACACTGTTCTGTACAGAGGTTTGAGAGATATTAAGGCCCTCAGTTCCCACTTACAGACAGACTTCTCTGCACTCGAGAAATGAACCTATGAGAGCCGCCGCCTTGTGCTGAACGCCAAGAAAACAAAGGCAATATTGTTTGGCTCTAGAAGCTCAGACTATAACAGATCTGCCCTACTCCCTCTTGTAACCTCCACTGGCTCTTCCATCGAGGTCGACGCCACACTAAAATACCTAGGACTGACCCTTGACCAATCCCTTACATTCAAATCTCATCTGGATCAGGTCACCTGAAACTATCAATACTATGTAGGCTAAACTCCCACCTCCTGCATGAGTCTAGAATTGCCATCGCGAATAGTGTACTAATATCCAACCTCATTTATGCAGCCCCTGTGCTGCAGTCCATAGGCAAATCTGGGAGCAACAGACTGGAATCTTTTCTGCCATAAAATAGGATGCTTCGCTGCTCTGACCCATAATAGGAAACACCACTGTAAGGTGCTGACCTTACTAAACTGACCTACCCTACCACGTACAGTAGGTTACAATACTCTGTGCTGTGCACTACTTACAAGCTGCCCTCCATTCAATAACCTCCTGGACCGAGATCGTCTTGTTCCAAAGCACACAAATAGATTACTGCGCACCTCTAGCAATAAATTGCTTGAAGTGCCAAGGGTCAGAACATCGCTGGTGAGTAGCTCTTTTGCTTACTACACACCTAGTCTCTGGAATGCCCTCCTGGCACCCCTACAAATGGCCAACTCCCTAGACTCATTCAAAAATTATCTAAAAGTGCATCGCCTTGAAAAATCCATTTGCACCTGCTATCGCTGACAGCCTACAATCTCCCTCTGCCCGCTGTTCTGTGGGGCAAGTTTTATTTCACTAATTGTACTTAAGAGGTGTTATAATGGGATGTTCAAATGTTAGATTACTTATAATTGTAAGGAATATTGAAGTGTTGAACTACTGTCTATCCTCCTGCGTCAGAGTACTGCCATCGACTACATGTCAAATGTTAATAACCTACGTAGTTGTTTCCTGGGTCATTTCTACTATGCATCTCACATATTCTTAGTAAAAATTCTCACTGTGTATGTCTTTTTTTTTTTTAAACTTTCATTTTTTTTATAAAGTTTTCCTTTAAAACATTACAAGTCTTACAACAGGCATTAGATTTTACATTGATTTAACAATAATACATTATTTAACATTAACTTCACAACCAGCTAGTCCTGACTGTATGTTATATACCTAACCAGATGAAGTCTACTAACCGGGAATGAACCGACTGAAACCATTTTCGTGGTAACCACAAGTTCAGCATACTCAAGGGGTAGAAGATTCTAGGCTACACATTCATTTTAATTAAATTAACACGGCCCCAGAGCAAGATTGGGAGGTTTTTCCATCTTGTCAGATCTTGCTGAACTACCTTTACGAGAGCATCTAAATTGAGTTTGAGCATTCTGGCCTTACTCCTAGATAAGTAGATCCCCAGATATTTCAGACTTTTTGGGGCCCATTGTACACCTAGCTGAGCTGTATCATATTTAAGCAACTGGCTGTTGAGGGGGAAGACAATAGTTTTGTCCAAATTAATTTTATAATTGGAAAAACGGCTATACTTTCGAATGGTTGTAAGGGTGGCTGGGAATGATTCTCGGGGGTGAGAGGGGTGGAGAAGAATATCATCCGCATAGGCCGAGAGTTTAAGCTCTTGAGAGCCAATCTGAATTCCAGTAACAGTGGGATTTTCCCGTAACTGAGCCAGAAGGGGATCAAGGTAGATATTGAACAGGAGCGGGAACAAAGGGCATCCTTGCCTAGTACCCCAGGAGAGAGGAAAGGCATCCGAGAGCACCATGTTGCAATACAGGCGTGCAGTCAGATTCCTATATTGGGCTGTGACCCAGCTCACAAATAAGGAGGGAAATCCAAACTTAAGCATGGTCCAAAATAGAAACTGCCAGTCTACCCTGTCAAATACCTTCTCTGCGTCCAGGGAGAGCAGCCCAGCAGGATAGTGAGCACCCCGGATGCAGAGAAGATATGAGCAAGCTTACCTAGGTGATCCCATGAGTTCCTACCGGCCATGAAACCAACGTGTTCGTGTTGGTAAATAAAGGGGAGGACTGCTGCCATCCTGTTTGCAAGGAGTTTGGCTAAGACCTTGACATCATAATTTAGAAGGGAAATGGGTCTATAACTGGTAACCAGTTCTTTGTCCTTCCCCTGTTTGTAAAAAACAACAATGATGGCTTCCAGCAGTCTCTGTTCCACCATTTCTTCTGACAAAAGGCAATTAAAGAGTTTCAGCAACCAGGGAGCTAACTGTTTGGTGATTTAAAAAAATTGGGGGAGAACCCATCAGGTCCCAGTGCCTGGTCTAGGGGCATGGCAGTGGTAGTAGTCAAAATTTCTGCCTCACTTTACGGTGTAGTGAGGCTGGCCACATGCTCATCTCTTGGGGATGGCAAATGAATAGCATTAAGTTACCCATCTACTTCTGGGGCGGTCGGGCAGTTAGGCATAGTACTGTATAACTTTTGGTAATAATTAACAAATTTGTTGGCTATGTCTTTAGGGTGGAGTTTGCTAGATGACTCTGGAAGTCTCCCGATTCCTGAGCCTCAAATCGAGGAGTCTGCCTGCCTTCTCCCCTTGATCAATATAGTGAGATCTAGGTTTTAGCAGGGCATATTCAGCTTTCTCTCATAAGAGCTCACTATATTGGTCTCTGAGTCCAGTAAGCTGGCAGTGATCTTCTTCCGATGTCTGAGGGGATAGCCTAGCTTCCAGTCACCTGATCTCTTCCAGGAGGTCTAAAGCCTTCTTCTCTCTAGACCGTTTCCGAAAAGAGGCGAGTCAAATAAGTTCCCCTCTAACTACGCATATAAGTGCTTCCCACTCCATGTCAGTCCAGCCAGTAGAGTGTAGGTTAGTCTCTGTAAATTGCTCAGTCACTCCCGTGATATGCTGCACAATCTTATTGTCCTTAAGTAGTTGATTATTAAGCTTCCAGAGAGAGTCCATAGGAAGGTTAGGTGACAGATCTAAGGTGCACCATACCGCTGAGTGATCGGAGATGACTCCGCGTTCAGTTCGGCTATTAACAAGCCCTGACAAGAGGGCATGACTAACTAAAAAATAGTAGAGCCTGGACGAGGATTCAGGAACCAACAAATGGAAGGTATATCCCTTCAAGGCTGGATTCAGTACTCGTCAAGGGTCACAGAGTCCCGGACTGTCTACCATATCCTGTATGGCAATCTGGGCCGGGGATAGGACCCCCCCCCTCCTCCAGACTTATCTAGGTCCAGGGAGAAGGGGAGGTTCCAGTCCCCCCCAAAACATCAGGGAGGGTAGCATAGGGTGCAGGAGTTGTTATAATCTCAGTGAAGAAGGCCGAGGAATCTACATTGGGACCATAAACATTCCCTAACAATAGTTCAGTTTGGTTCAATATTCCTTTCACAAAAATGAACCTCCCTCCTGGGTCTCTTATAATATGCTCACACTGAAAAGAAGTACCCCGAGACAATAGGATGGCCACTCCTCGGCTGTTTGTACTAATGCCTGCCACAAAAACCTGACCCACATGTTGTCTGCGAAACAGGGTAGCTTCTCCGTCCAGTAAGTGGGTCTCCTGTAAGAAGGAAATGTCTCCTTTAAGTAATTGGATCTGCTTTAAGATCTTATATCTCTTGAATTTCGTGCGGGCTCCTTTAACATTCCATGAGATAATTCTCTTGCTAGCCATTAATTAGATTAGCCCAGGTATCACCCAGTGTGCCTTGAGGAAAGGTCCCTACCCCAGGAACACTGATAGGATTTGATGCCTGAATGTCCCACAGTATCAACACAACTGTCCCAAGTGTGAGTAAACCAGTACCCCACCCCACGAAACCCCACCGGACCACTATCCAGCATCCAAACCATCCCAGCCCTCCCTCCAGAACAAATCCCAAACATATATCACCCCAGAAATAGAACAATCATCAGAAGTAAACCCCCCTCCCACCAACAAAAACAGTTTACAGTGCATGATGTAACTCAACCGCAGTAACCTCCTCCGCTATCCCCACCAATTAATACAAATACATGAACCCATGCTGACCCAAGTTACTAATCAAGAGCACATTTTGTACAGTTCACAGTTTGCACGCAGCACCAGGCTGTTAGATGCATTGGCCATATGGTAACCCAGAGTTCTCCTGGGCTGTAGCCCAGTATCTTAAACACTGTTACCGAGTCCCTCCCTATATCCCCAGGCCCCAGCCTTTGTCCATGCATATAACAAGCTTGCCTCCCAGCATTAGGCCAGTGCCCTACTGCGGGCCCATCAAATAGTGTCCAGCCTGAGCACAGTATATATCCAGTAGCCCCTGCTGGTGGGTGGGTAGGCCCACAGAAGTGAGTCAGTTGACCAAGAGCAACAGCGAGCTGAAACCCTTCATAAACCTACTTAGGGTAATAGCCCTGGAGGGGGGGAGAAATGATGAGAAACCGGACTTGGCTAAATTAGAACATAGCCACTGCTTAATAAAAACAAACTTGTGTGGGAGTAATTAAGTCTCATCAGCGTTAAGCAGTCCAGTCCAAGCTAAAAGACTTTAACTTAAGCTCCGACGATTAAGCCAAGGCAAACCTGCCAATTCGCAGGGAATTCCATTATAAAAACCAGACATTTTCTGCCCTTCAAGATGCAGGCCTCCAGATTCTCCCGGATTGCTTCAGCGTTCTTTGAATAGAGCCAGGAACGCAGATCTTAGGGCTTCCTCAGCCAGTTTCGGGTCTTCATAGGTCACCCAGGCCCTGTCCACCAACACCTGAAAATGGGCCGGGTACCCCATTTTAAACTTGATCCCCACCTGGATAAGCTTGGATACCAGTGGGTGGAATGCAGCTCACTTCTGGCAGATAGAGAAAGGTAAGTCTTGTGCCACCCTCAGCTTCGCCCCCTCCCATGTAACCTCTTTCAGCTCTCTTACTTTGTTCAGGAAATGTTGCTTTTCCAAGAAGTTTAGGAAATAGAACATTATGGTATGAAGAAGCGCTCCCAGAGGTGGCATAGGCTTCAGGACCCAGTGCGAGCTCTCTAGAGTGTTGGCAGCCCAGAATGGAGAAGGGCCTGCAAGCTTGGCGATTCATTTTTGTGTAAACAACAACGTGTCTGTACCTTCAGCCTTCTTGGGAAGACCGATTTTGATAGCATTATTCCATCGTCTCCCTTTACTTCCCTCGAGATCCTCAATTTTATTCTCCAATTTGGCTATTCGTTGTTTTTTTGCCACTATGTTGGGTTCCATGCAATCTGCTCTCTTTTCGACCAAAATCGCTCTGGCCGCCACATCCCCAGTTTGTTTGGTGATTTCATCCAGGGCGCCAGTCATCGTTTTAACCTCTACGGTGAGAGACTGGAGTTCTTCTCTGAAGGAGTGGAATTCGTCCAAGAAGCACTCCAGCGTAAGTAAGTTTTGGTCTGGTGGCAGGGAGACGGTCTTCGGGGCTGGATTTTGCTGTGTACGATTTTTCTTAGCTACCTTCTCGGGCGTGGGTGGTGGAGTGTGCCGGGGTAGTGCCGCACGCATCACCAACTCCATTCTAATTCGCCTGAGTCCACGAAATCGCTTCTGTAGGTATCTCAGTGTTTAGATAGCGATGTCCTACAAATTAAAAGCTTGAAAAATTCTGGTAAATGGTAAAATATAGCAGAAATAAAGCGGGGATAGTGGAGCACTCATCAAGAGCTGTTACTCGGCGCGCCTCACTGATATCCTCTGCAACACGCATTTTGTGTGCAACACTACTTACTTTTTTTCCCAGTTTCTTCAGCACTACTTGCCTTTAGCACTCTATCTCTCTTGATCAGGACCATGGCCATGAGCTGTCAGGGACATAGCCACTGACAGTGCTGTTTTGAATTAAAGGACACAACATTGTCGGTAGGGCAGTGTAGAAATGACCGACTGACACATAATAATTGAGGTACTGTGGGAAACGTAGAAGGAAGGGGGAGAGAAGCTGAAAATGTGGTGCTACATGAGTGGGGATAGATGCATAGGAACACTGCAGCAACACCGCATTCCACGCTGCAACGAGGAGCGGACAGCACACATGCTCCTACGGAAACCAAGTCAGGGATACCTTCCTCGTTATCGATCGTTCACCATTTTGTTTCTCTTTTGGGGCTCTTTGCTGCTGATGTTTCGTTACACGATCTGTCTCTCTCTACAGAGGGAAGGGGGGGGGTCACTCACTGTCACCGCACCAGTCATGGGGGGGGGAGCATTTCTCACTGTCACTACACCACTCCGGAAGGTTAAGCTGGGTACCTGAGACACATCTCTCTCTCTCTCTCTGTGCTATACTGCTTGCATGCTCGCTGTTGTTCTCACTGCACAGTACTGCTTGCTTTGTGTGGGAAACAGTACTGTGGGGCTTACAGTCACTTGCTCTGCCTCTGACATGCAGGCAGGAGGACTTACTGGGTAGTGGAGATTGCGGCGGGTCACTAAAGGTGTGCAGGGTGGGTCACTGGGTAGTCACACATGGGGAACTGCACTGTGTGGCTCCAGCAGTGGAGTTCCGCAGGGCAGGAGGCTTCAGAGAGATCATGATTATCCACTGGCTGTCTCTGCACCATCGGGACAGCCTGGGAGTTGGTTAATCCACACTGAGAGACACAAACACAGTTCAAACATGTCAGTCCATTCACATTATTTAGAGGAATGCCTCAGTGATAGCAGAATATAACAAATCAACTACCTGGAGCATCACTAGCTTTACTGCTCTACTACTGTGTCTCTTACTGGGAACACTATTGCCCGCTTACCCATGAATTTAAATGGCTGCCGTTAGGAATGCACTCACAGAGTAATAACGAGTGCGGCTCTGCCCCCTGATACCAAGGCTGCCTGAGCACTACAAACTGTGCGTATATCAGACAGCAACTGTAAGTATATTTTGCATTAAAGCATGGACAGGTGGCCGGGATAGACCAATCAGCTGTCTCAGGCTGTTTACCCCATGTTATAAGTTGGGTGACAGGTCAGACTTCTGGAATCTTACACTCAGTTTAACCAAATGCAAGGTGCTACATTTGTTGAGAGAGGTTTGGTCACCATTGGCAACCTCGAGACACATTAACACAGCTTGTTACCGAGTGGTAACTATCTATTGTTTTTTTTATAGTGTAGGATGCCCCCACAAGCAGTAAAAGTACTTTAGTAATCAGTCCTACTGTTTTTTTTTCTCCCTCCGTGCTGCTTTCCTTTGCTCTCTTTTTCACCATGGCCACTTCCTGGATGTATAACACGCATGCGCTTGCACGTTCGATGTTGTTATGCTGTAGTAGCTACGTAGCTAGTGCAGCACAACAGCTACAGTGACGTAGCTACTACAGCATAACAATGTTTGGAAAGAGCTAAATTTTTATCGGAAACAACTTTCCATCATACACTATAATTGAGTCTCTGACTATAACAGAGGCCTTTGTTGTGTGTGTGTGTGTGTGTGTGTGTGTGTGTGTATGTACAGTATGTTGGGGAGAGGAACATTCTACCAGTGGAACTGAGCAGAATTTTGAATCCATGTGTTCCATGAGAAACATTTCATGATAAACATTCCATATCTTGAATCTTGATGCCAGCAAAGAACAAACTTTGTCCAGCAGTAATACAATGACATCATTTGCAGTGGGCAGAAGGATTATTTTATCATAAATGCACTCAAGTAAGTCTATTGTTTCTACATATAAACATGCTTTTCCCAACTGTAAAAAGTTTTTAAAAAAGGAGATAATTTTATAAACGCAATAAGCCATTCTGGGTTGTGCACAAAACATTATACCGCACGTCCAGAGGCTGAAGTCACTTGTCCTGTATCCTCGTTCCTCACCACGTCCCTGGTTGTGCAGTAAAATATGTTTTAAGCACACCCTGTCATGCCTTATTGCTTACTTATTGGAATATTTTTAGTTAGGTATTGAGTCCTCTTGGTCTCTTCAGTTCAAAGATCTGGGGTTAATATGCTGGGGTACTCAAGACCAGCACAGTGCATAGAACATCCTTTGAAGAACATTCTAAGTTCTCAGCTGGCCCAGTGGTGCTGCGGGTTAAGGCACTGGATGCCTTACCTCGCACTGTGCTGGCGACCTGGGTTTGGGAACGGACTTGGGTCGTCAGGATGCCGGCACGGGGGGAGGGGGTTGGAACAGGACTGAGCAAGCTGGAAGGCAGCTCTCCTCTCCTGAGGGTGGTTGCTGCCCCCCCATAGTTCCGCTGCCACCGGGTGGAAGTCCGGTGGTTAGTGTATGCAGTGGGGGTGACATGAATGGAGGGCACCAGGAGATGTGGCAAGCGCATGCCTCCACATGCACGTGCGCATCCAAGGTAGGGGTCCGGGATCTGGGAGAAAAAGACAAAAATACCATAAAATTCTGTATGGGGAAAAAAAAAGAAAAGAAAAAACATTCTAAGTTCTGAGGCATTATATATCAGCAAGAGATGATGCAAAGGTTTAACTGGCCATTCTAATCCATGGAAGAAAAGATGTTACTACAGTGAGTAACTCTTCCTTTCCAGACATTGTTTTGTGATGTTTAGCAATATGACAGTGAAGAATAGACTACAATTACAACTGTCTATCAGCAAAGGAGCCCACAAAGGCACACCACACCAAAGTTCTGTGCCAAAAGTTGCTTTACTTAAGATACAGATTCGATGAAGTAAGCAGCGGTAAAACAAACAGACCTGTACCCTCCAAAACCACCAATGTTTTGCATGGCTTCTGGCACTTTATCAAGGTGACACCTTGATAAAGCACCAGAAGCCATGTGAAACATTGGTGATCTTGGGGCACCAGTCTGTTTTACTGCTGCTTACTTTGTCAAATTTGTGTCCTAAGTAAAGCAATGTTTGACGCAGAACTTTGGTGTGGTTTGCCGTTTGGATATACAGGTACTGGGCTCCTTTGCTGATACACTGAACTGTTTTTCACTGGAGGCACCATAGCAGACTCAAAGCAGCTTTCTCCCCTTACATAAAAGTTACAACTGTTGTGTGAGAATTAACATTCTATTAGTAGACCTCTCTGATGGCCATGATTAAGGCACTTGCCTTCTGCTTGGAGGACCAGGGATTTAGTTCCTGAGCACCAGTCCCAATCAGTTCTGGCAGAAGGTACAAGCACATTTGGCAACATTCATTCAAACAGGTAACAGTGACAAGAGTAGCCGCCAAAAAATTTCAGCTTCTCTTTTTTTTACCTTTTTTCCTTTTTTACCTCCTCGGCTGGGGGGGGTGGTGGTCCTGTGGTTCCCCCACTTCAGGTGTCCTTTTCTCAGCTACTGCCCCAGACCCAGTCAGAGCACGCGCTCACCCACAGTACATCTGATGCCTGCTTGCACCAGCCCACACTTTTGATCCCTGAGCTTGCACTAGCTCCCAGCAGCTGCCAGGAGCCAGTGGCTCAGCAATCCTCCCTACCCTCCCTCCCTGAAGGAGGAGAGCAGTCCATGGGTCACTTGATCCTCCTTCTCCCGGCCGACCCTCCAAGACCTGAGGTCACTCTTGACCCCGGTCGTTGGTATGGGAAGAGGTAAAGCGCCAGTGCCTCAGCCCTCTACACCACCAGGCCGGCTAAAAATTGTTCATCTTCAAAAAGCAAAATAAATAAACTGTTTATTTGTATGTAAATTTCGCTGCCGAGATCATGCTTATGGTTGTAAGAGTGGTCCCACCCACATTTTTAGGGTACAAGAACATAAGCCGAAGGTGAGCAGTTCAGATACCTTAAGAATGTAAATGACACTTCTCTTATAACTGTCAGTTTGGGCTCAGCAGTGGTATCAGTATATTATTGATCCAGCTGGAGCAATAATATATTCATTTTGTAGTAAAACCTTACCTGGACATGCCCATTTCCAGGGCACCCGTACATGAGACACTCTTCAAAAAATAAGTATCTCACATGTGGAGGACTGGGGCTGTCCGACTGGTCAGGAGTGCTTCTTTGATCTATAATGCAGTATGGTTAGGTGGTGATTGGGTGGCTACTTAAAAGTTGGTTTGCAGGAAGTTCTTTTTTTTCTTGCTTACTATTTTTGTCCCCCATTTTTGCCGCCAGCTACTTCCTTCCACCTGCCCAGCCCTTTATACCCATCGTAGGAGTCCTTCGGTGGTCCTACCCACCACTAGTCTTTTCTCAACAACCTTCCTCACATACCCTGACTGTAACCCACAGCTTTTCCCAGCGAGCGGGACCCCCCTGCACCCCCAAGTCAGGAGGAGATACTTCACTCGATAGTTGGGGTCAGTGAGGAGGAGCTGGCAAGGCATGGGAGGAGTTGAAGTGTCCCTGCTGTGGCGTGAGGGATGGGGCAGTTTCATCTGCCCGGTGCCACTGATTTTATCCCCTGCTAAGTCCTTCCCCTTATCCCACCCCATGGCGTGGTCCTGAGAGATGATCTGACATTCGCCTTTTAGGCCCATTGAAGGATGGGTAAGCCTCTCCCTACCTTTGGAACTCCCCTGCCGGCCCCACTCTGTGTGGGTGATGCCTCCGCATCACTCGCCAGGCAATTGGGTGTGTGCCCACGTAAGGTCATGCCAGAGGGACCACTTATTCCTTTCCGCATGACAACCCCCTTCCCCTGGGTCACCAGGGGGTGGTTATGCAATGAAAGGAGGTGCCCCCTCTTCCTCGAGGCAGGAGACATCCAAGGGACACCTGACCCCACCTCGCCAGTTGGCACGAGATGTCCCAGACTCATTGCGCAAACCCAGGTCATCTGGATGGCAAGCGGTAATTGTACCACTACACTAGTCAGCTGGCTCCAGGTTGCAGGATGTTCTAAATAAAATTTAAATTGAAACAGTGATGAAGAACTTTTAGGTCTGTTTTGTGGTTGCTTACTGAGATTATGTGTAAAGGAATGTTAGCACGAGAATTTTGCAAGTGAAAAAGTAATTGTACCATAGTAGTGGCACCATTTTCTGGCACAGCAGCATTTTTAGTGTATGGATTTCCATACACAGAATAGATAATAATGCATGGGCAACCATACATAACAAAGCTGTGTTTCCGATGGAAACACAGCTGAGTTTTGCACGGTTGCCCATGTGTTATTTTGTATAGTATGTATTTTAAAATTATGTTTCTTTTTTCTTTCCAAGAAATCTTTGGTTTAATTTTTTATTATTTTTAAGAAACAGGAACCTACCCTCACCTAGCTGCTGAAAACCCACGTGACTGAGGGGTGGGTTTCTTTGTTTTAAATAATGAAATTATTTAAATAATGAAAGTATTGGGGAGGATCTTGGTTTTGAGTGTGTAGGGAAAACAAAAGAAATATGGCAGGTGGCAAGAGTCTGCATTTAAATTGAAAAAGCTGTTGTACCACAGAAGGGTACAACCGCATTCTATGACCTTTAAACTGTGGTACAATAGTTTTTTAGTTAGAATGGAAATCCATGCACTATAAGGGATAACCATAAACTAGTTAGAGAATAATACATTGGCAACCACACACAACAAGGGATATCCATATACTACTGTATATAGAGAATAACTAATCCCTAACTGTGAAGAACACATTGGTACCTCTACTCAGAGTTAGTGTGGTGACACCACTGGCATGAGAATGAAGCTCCAGTGGCCTAATGATGTCACCCCACTAACGAGGTGTTGAGTTACCAGTGAGTTCTTCACAGTTTTTTTTTTTGTTATATGTAATACAACAAAACTCGTGTTTCCATAGGAAATTCATTGTGTAAGGTAAGTGCCTTCTTTGGATGGCCTTTAGTTTTTGTTGACTGGGAAAGGAGGATTGGACAATTCTGCCTATTTTCAGGCTTGTCTTGGGGGAAGGGGGATACAGATGGAAATAACTGACACTGAACCACATTAAGCTGTTAAGTGTTATTTTTAAGTATCTCTGAGTGGGTAATGCTCTGTGTGCTAATTTTCTAGTTGTAAGGGGCTGTTTTGAAACTGCTCACAACCTGTGATTTAGTACAGCTGTGAGAAGGAGGGTGAATCAGCTCGCACTCCAATCCATTGGCATGTGTGGTTGGAGTGTGTCGCTCATTAGGGCAGCTGAAAGGAGAAATCATTCATTTCCTAAACTGTGAATTATTTCGTTTCAGTGTTCCAAACAGCAAATTATAAGGTTTGGAAACCTACAGGGAGACAAGCTTATTGTGCATTATAAAACTGTATTCTATTCTGTTCTTTCTTACCTTCCCAACTGTGTTTTTGCATGACATTATTAGCCTTTGAGAACAGTGGGATCCAGACAAATTGGAGAAACACACTGCTGAAATGAGGTTCTCCTTAAATCATACCACACGTTTTTTAGATTTAAAAATGTTTATTACTTCCCCCATTAATTATTGCATACATCAACTGTGTGCTGATTGTATATGGAGAAACAGCTAATATAATTGGCTGTCACGTGAACCAGTGGTTAAACCATTATAATAACTTATCTATTGTAAAGCAGTGACAACAAGACATGCCTGAATAATTAGATGTGTTTCAATTCATACCATATTTTGATTTTGAAGGCTGCCTATGTTGAATATCTGAATGGTCCATTCCTCTATGAGAGCATGTTTGCTGAGGACGCAGAAGCTGCAAAACTGGCTCACCTTCCTGGGGTGGCTGAACTGCTGGAACTGTATCCTTTTAAATAAACATTGCAAACCATGTACAGTGCCAGATACCGTAGCAGCATTTCAGTACAGTGGATTGTTATACTGGTTCGTGTGTGTGGTGGCCACATAGAGATTGCATATAAAAAACCAAAAAAACAAAACTAGAGGGTCATCATGTGACCCCCTCCAATCATTTGCATAATAGCCCCATAGACATAGTATTGGCCACTTGCATATGGTAACATGAAACCCCCCGGTTCACCACATGATGTCCCTTGTAGTTTTTATGTTTAGGCTGTCTATGGGTGGCCCTCTGCAGTTATTTGAGGTACCAGTGCTGCTGGCTAGGTAAGACTATAAAATATCTGCACTGTGCTTCAGCAAACCTTGGGCGGGGGTGGTGGGGTGCCAACTGATGGTGTGGTTCTCCCTCCTCATTAGAGGGAGTGTAAAACAGAAGAGTTCATCAGTTATGAGCAGCCTTCATATAGCTGAACTGGCTCATCTGCTACCAAAGCTTTACCAACATACACAGGTTTAGTTGGTGTCTTGAATTTGTTGACAGTGAAAGGCATGTTGAGTCGAGGCTTGTTTCCAGGTGAGATTGGGGTGGGGGGGGAGTAAAATTGGGAGAAAACATTAGCAACAAGTAGACAGAAAAAAAATATACATAAATACAATGAAAATGGTGGGGGAAATGAGGATAGAGTTCTAAAATTTAAATTGAGTTGTTGTACAGGGTAATTTGAGTTAGAAGGTATAAATGTTGCAAATTTGAACCAAGACACAGAGTCAGGAAACCAGAAAGTGCAATAAAAAGATTCCCTTTTTTTTTTTACAGGTAGGTGAGGGGAAAGCTGGAAGGAGGGGGGACTGAGGAGGGAGAGGCTAGTCACAGTGTTCTACCTAGGAAAATAAAATTTTGGCTGTCCTGCCGGCGCAGCAGTAGAGCTGCTGCCTGCAGCGTCGATGACTCAGGTTTCATAGTTTCATAGTATTGTGATGGCAGAAAATGACCATCCTGGTGCATCCAGTCTGCCCGTATCCACCCTTCCCTTACCTGTTTCCCTTTATCAGAGATACTTTTTGCTTCCCATCCCCAACCCCTTATACCTGTCCCAGGCTTTCTTAAAACCTACAGTTTCAGTACTCACCACCTCCTCAGCCAACAGACAGACAGAGATACCTGCACAGGAAAAGTAACCACCCTAATCATACAAAAAAATCTGTCATATACAGTCAAGCACTTCGTTGTCAACGTATTTGTTCAAATGAGGATGACAGAGATACACATTTGGCTATGTTGAAAAACACCTTTATGGAGCAGGGACACTCTTCCAGGGAAATTGACAGGATAACAGAGCAGGCAACGCAAAGTACCAAGACAACAACTACTTCAATATAAAGAAAGACAGCTACAGAAAGAATACCCTTGGTAGTCACATATCATCAGACCTTGAGCGTCTGCGTAAGATTATTAAAGATCTCCACCCAATATTTAGTGAGGATGACACCCTTAATTGTATTTTAAAGGAACTCCACTACTATCTTTTAAACAACCGCAAATTTATCCAGCCTAATTATTAGGAGCAAACTTTCACGGAACAGAATACCATGTCACACAATGGCACACGACCCTGCAATCAACGCCCTGCAAGACTTGTGGGCTAATTTCTACCTCAGACTGTGTGGTTACATCACAAAACAGACAATTCAGGTGCATGGGAGTTATACATGCATGTCACGATATGTTGTTTATTTCATTCAGTGCAAGAGATGTCCACAAACAGGTTATGTAGGAGAGACCGCCAACAGCTCCGCACTATGATGAACTCACACAGGCATACTATTACAGCAAGGAAGACTGAAAAAACAGTGGGGCATCACTTCTCCCAGCCTGACCACTCAGTCTCAGATATGTCAGTAATGGTCTTAAAAGGAAATCTCAAAACACACAACAGAGGCGAGCTTTTGAGATTAAACTTATTTTACATCTCAATATGGTAGCAGATGGGATGAACTTGGATATTGGCTTTATGGGACACTACAGAAATTAACATCCACAGACCTTTTCTTCTTCAAGCTGACATATTACAGGACTTCAACATGTGTGAGATGTGGATGCGTGTGTGTATGTATGTGTGTGGGTATGTGCTGTGAGGTATGTGATATAATAGATGTGGGCTTGCTGTCACATTGAGGTAAGTCTCTATTTAGCTATATGGAGGTATAATGTGTTACTATTTTCATTTCACACACAACAAATTTCTCCTTACTTTTTATCTTTGCCTGTGTGGGGGGGGGGGATTGATTCCATTGCACCATATTCAGTTTACCCAGCCTGCTAGTGTACATACAGGAGTGTTATCTTATACTGTTATATATAATTTTTGTAACTCTGTACATATTGGGATGTGTGATCTCATTTGCTTGGGGGTCCTGCACATATCTTTTTACATTAGGCTAATATTGTAGTAATTTACTCAGAATTTCATTACAAGTTGTATTCCTTTGGAGAACAATTACAGTGACTGAAGTTAATATAGGTTCACTAGGAGAGAGATTGAGAGTGTGTGTGTGTGTGTGTGTGTGTGTGTGTGTGTGTGTGTCTGTGGGGGACAGACAGAGAGAGAGAGAAAAGGAGGGGGGAGAGAGAGAGAGACTACATCTCGTTTAAGCTATGTATCTCCCCAACCCACATTATTGTGATGTGGGGTGGGTTAGGTTGTACTGTTTGTATGAGCAGGAGGAGATAAATTACTTTTTATCTCTTTTCAGATTCCCTAGACACTTGTGGTACATGTAGTTGCTACATTCTCAGTATATATTGACATCAGTACATATCAGGATGCATGGTCTGAATTCTTTGAGGTTCCTCTACTAGAGTTTTTGTTTAACACTAATATTATCAATTTATATTTATATTATCATTTATATAGTCCTGAGGTTTTTTGTAATTTCTTGGGCCTTTTATTTAGCTTGAGAATACAGCTGGGTGACATGTCTAGCTAGGTTTACATCACACAGTGTGCATGATGTTTTTAGACAACTTTACTGGTATTCTTGTCTTTAATGCATACATTGTAATTTCATGAGCCCTATAACTATCTTAGTTTGTCTTTAAGCTGGGTGGGGTTGCCTTTCAGTAATCACATCTTTATACTGACTGTGACACTCATGGCTTGATTTGGGAGTTATCTGCTTCAGCAGTGTTATCTTATGTCAATTAAATTTATGTGTAGTAGGATTCTTATGTCTGTTGCACCAAGCACATCTTAACCCAAGGTTCATTCGGACTGAGGGCAGTATTGTACTGTTTAACTTCTCTGACATCATCTTCTGTTTTTTTTTTTTTTTAAATGAGTATTTTAAACCAATGGGGATTTTTTTCTGTTTTTCTCTGCATTATCTAGCTGTTATAAGTATTGTATTTTCTAAACAACTGCCATGAGCTTCTGAAGAAGGACTGGTTGGTCCGAAAGCTAGAGCACTTTGTTCTTGTTGTTACATCTATGTTGGTCCATTAAAAGGTATCAAATCATTTGCTTCTGGATCACCTCCTCAGGGAAACTGTTCTATGACTCCGTGAATAAATACTTCCTGACGTCACTTTTGAATCTACCTCCTCCTAGTCTCAAGATATGACCCCTTGTTTTAACTTCAAGTTTCTTTTTGAATACACTGCCATCTCTTACCCTGTTTATCCCCTTGACGTACTTAAATGCCTCAATCATATCCCCCCTCTCCCTTCTACTCTCCAGGAGGTACACATTTAACTCTTTCATTCTAGATTCATATGACTTGTCCTTCATTCCCTGAACCATTTTTGTTGCTCTCCTCCGAACCCTCTCTAGATCATCAATATGCTTCTTTAAATGAGGTATCCAAAACTGGACACCATACTTCAAATGTGGACTGACCATTGTCTTATACGATGGCATCAATATTTCCCTTTTCCTACTTGTGATTCCCCTACCAGTACAAGCCAGCACCTTATTTGCGTTACCTGCAGCCTTACAACATTGGTCTCCCACCTTCAGATTATCTGAGATTATAACCCCAAGGTCTCTTTTTTGACCTGTTATTTTTAACTGTTCAGCACCTACAGTATAGTTTGCTTTTTTATTATTCCATCCGAAATGCATAACCTTACACTTTTTCACACTGAACTTCAGTTGCCAAGTTTCACTCCACTGATCCAGAGTATTCAGATCTCCTTCATAGCCTCCTCAGTACCAACCCTATTACATCATTTTGCATGATCTGCAAAAAGGCACATCATCCCCTCCAATTCCCTCTGTTATGTAGAATGCCTCACTAGGGATGGGGGTGACGTCAGCCGGGGGACCTGCTCTTGCCGCATTGGTAGAGCTCCATGAAATTCTTATTTTTTATCATTTTTATTTTTCTAGAATTTCATGTTATTTTTTTTATTCATTGAAAATTTAGTTTTATGTCCTATCACATTTACATTAATGAAATACCTCAAAATGACCTTATACACACTAGAAATCACATTCCTAGTATACTACATCATATTAAGCAACATTGTGCAGTGGTCTTGAAAGGTTTTATGAATCAGACAATTCTGCTGCTGCTTTCTTATGGACTATCTCTATGGTAACAACAGAGCCTACACAGCAACTGTTGCAAGCCCACTTAAGTGCACATCAGATGAGTGCAAATCCCAGTTAAATGCACATTTCAGTATCCCGATTTCTTTTCCTATTAGTTCAGTGTTAAATTTACCTGATAAGTGCACTATACATGAGAAAATTTCAGTTAAATGCACATTTGTTTTGTTGAAAACTGACCTTTTTTTGTATCCAAACCTGTGATAAGTGCATATTGCTACATTAATTCTTTAGTCTACCTTAAATTTAGCTGACTTATTTGCCTAATTGAAATGACCTTAATCAACTACAGTACTGTAATTGGCCACAGCACAGCACTATACTTCTACCTTGGTTAAAGTGCATCAAAACCCCCAGAACCAGAATCAGAGATATTTTGTGGAGCCACACTGCAGAACAGCATGGATAGAGAAAGAACACTGTTTCTGCACTCTTACCCATTAGACTCTCTCCAGCCGAGTCATTCGTCGAGCAGGCTTATCCTGTCCTCCTGAAGCCCGGACATCACCCCTGGTGGGGGAACTCTCCATATCACTGTGTCCCCTGAACCCCCCGGATCTGAGTCTCCTGAGGCAAGGACCGCCATCACCTTACTGGCGCTCTATCTAGAGTATCTGGATGGGCGACACTGAGCAAGAGGAGAACCTGGAGGATGTCCCGGAACCCAGAAGTGGACATGGTACCTGCTACCCCTAGACCCGCCTTCACCTACCAATGGGAAGGGGGATTTTCTGTGTTTCCCTCCCTCTCTCAAGGAGCGGTGTGTGTAGTGACTACCAGTGCAGCGTGGGCACGCTCCTGCACCCACCTGCAGGATGTCTTGCCGCAGCTCCAAATCCCTTTGCCCCGAGCCTTGTGAGCTGCTTCACCTGGCCATCACCAGGAGTCACCAGAACTGTGCAAGGCCCTTATACCCTCCCCGGAAAAGGAGAGCTGCCAGCCAGCAGCTCAATCCAAGTCCTCACCCTCCCGCAGACCCCCAGTGTCCCGAGCTTATTCCCAAATCTGGGTCACTGGCGTGATGCAAGGTGTGGCATCCAGTGCCTCAACCCTCAGCGCCACTGGGCCAGCTACTCCTTGACACTATAACAGAAGGTGTCCTTACTAAACAAATTGTCCCAGCCCAATGTGAAGAGGTCTGACCTCTCTAAAGAATATGGAATTGATGTGTCCGCAATTTCTAGGATTTATGCTTCCAGAGAAAGACTAATGGCAGAGTGGTGACAAACTCGTGTGGAAACGAAAATAGGCAGGTAAAAGTGACACAGTGGAGATAGCTTTACTGAAGTGGTTCACTGGCAGCTGTTCCGTTATGCTTCAATTAACTGCCCCATACTGTTACAGAAAGCACAACAGTTTGCTGACATCTTAGAGGTTCCCTTTATGCCTACGAATGGCTGGCTGTGCATGTGAAAACATTTTATTCGGTTAAATGCACAGCTCGCTTAAGTGCGCAAAAAAATCGTATCCCAAGGGTGTTCACTGAAGTGGGCTCCACTGCATTAGGTTTTTGCCAAAAAACAAGTAATTTGCTAGCTTTTTCATGTGTTTGTTTTCATTTTATTTCATTTTATACTTTGATTTTCTTTTTATTTCTTGTGATTTCTTATTTAAGAAAAACACAGGGCTCTATGTATTGGTCTCCTCATGTGCATGCCGACGTCTCCAGGTATTATGAGTATCAGGAACAAAAAAGCTGGACCCTGGTGCTGGCCTCTGGTGGGACCCTGTAAATCCGGGGTGGTCCTCCTCATCATCAAGCTGCCCGACAATGTGCATGACCAGAGGTGTAGCCCGCCAGCCTCTACCCCTGCCTGGAGGGTAAAGTGAGACTCCGTGGGGGCAAGCTGTGGTGCATCAGGCAAGGGACTGAGGATGGCCCAGTGGCTGCTAGCCAGAAGACCAGTCCTGAGAATCGGGAGCATAAACAATAAATTAGGGGTGTGTGGCCAGCAGCCGAGCTGATCAAAAGCATCTTCATGTTGCTCTGCACCATCAGAGACACAATGGATATAGTTTACTAAAGATACTGATCAGAGCTGTTAAAAAGTAATATTATTAGATTCAATACCATCTACGGATCCCAGCAATATAAAAGTTACTTTATTTAAATCATGGGAAGACAGAAATCAACGACTGGAGGAGACGGGGCTAGGCAGAAAGATAGTCAAACAGGCCCTGACAAAGAAAAGGAACCCCCTGAGACCATTGCTAACCAGCCTACGAATGCCGCACTACTGAAGGCAGTACAGTCTCTTGACAAAAAAACAGGTGACTTTACCACCTGTATGTAGGTGGTGGAGACTAGAATGGATTCAATGGCAGAAAAGGTTCAGGGGACTACTACAACAGCTGAAAAGGCACTCACAGACTCATCGGGCCTAGTGAAAGAGAATCACCTCCTTCGGCGCCGATTATAAAATCTGGAGAATGGGGTGCGTGTGTCCCACATTCACATTTTGGGATTGCTGGAGGAATCTGAGGGAGAGGACTCTAACAGCTTTGTGGAGCAGTGGTTACAAGAATTTCTCCAGCTTGATTTCTCGGTAACAATACTGAGGGCTTACCGAGTGAATGACAGGGGTCCCCATCTACGTGGTGAGTATTTTGTGCATCCGGCTAGTTGAGCGGTGTTGGTGGTATTGGGCTCGGTTTGGGAGAGAGATGGTGTTCTGTGAGAGGCACGGAGAAAAGGACCATCCCAGTGGCAGGGGAGCTCTGTACATAATTCCCCCGATCTCAGTTTTGCCACGCGGCAATGCGGGAAGGCTTTGGATGGAGTGCACACTCAACCTCGCCAGCTAGGAATCCACCACGTTTTGCTGATGCCGGCAACTTTGAAGATCGTGTATGGAGCCAAAACTTATCAGTTTGCTGACTTCACAGATGCTGCGAAGCTGCTTTCCAAAATTGAGTTGGACTATGCAGCAAGCGGCCTCAATTCAGATTCAGAAGAAGAGGAGAACTCCTGAATGCTGGAGCAGTTCAGCCTGTAAGTCATTAACACTGCTGGAATTTATCAGAAATGAAGGACTCTTCTAATATACAATAATAACTTGTGACTGCTCATATTAAACTACTATTAGTAGTTAAAGTTAAATCCATTAATAATATTACTTATGTTGTGCTTTCTGGAGTCATAAGATTTAATGGGCAATTGAATTTAAAAGTAATGATGCAGATGGGAACTAGGACACTGTTTGGCCTGGTAAAAAGTCCTAAATCTAAATTTCTCTACAAATTGGGTTGACGTTTTGTTAGTAAGTGGGGGAATTATGATAACTCAGAACAGCTTTGATGTGTTGCTTTGTTTACTACTGATGTTGATAGCCTATTAATATGAAAGTTTGGCCTATTAGGCCATAGCTGGGAGTGGGTGGTGTAGGGAGCGGAGAAAGAGTTCTTACCCTATAAGTGATAACTCGATGGTGGATATAGGGGAAGTTTCACCTATTAAAAGGGATGTTTTTATTTATAAATTGTAAGTTTCCTTTATATAGATTTTCCCCTCTCATGGCTGCAATAGCCTTTTCAGATTGATTTTATCTTGAAACTGTAATTTAGAGATAGCTTCTTTATGATGTAACATGCGAGGAGTGCCAAAGATACTGAGTGTTCAATTGTATTGAATTCTGTAAAGCATAATATGCACTGTCCTTCGGGAAATACATGTATTTAATGTATAAAATCAATAAATATAAGTTTAAAAAAAAAAGACAAATTAAATAAATAAACTTTATAAACCAAAACCCTTTGGTGTCTCTGTGCCCCCCTGCCTCACTGTAGACATGACCATGTTTGTTACTCAGACCCCAGACCCCTTTACATCCATATTGTACACAGCAGTACTTAGTATTATGTATTTAAAATAATGTTTGATTTAAATAGAGGCTCAACATTCATATTAGAACACCAGTTGCGGCAGAGGAATATTGGACAGTAGAGTAACCAAAATAAATGGTCATGGTCAGGAATACGCCCCACCCCTCCAGTCATCTTGAAAACTGTAGCTTACTAGGCATATACATTTCTACACCCATTGGCTAGTGGCTCACAAGAGCAGGTATGAAAAGAGAGGTCAGGGAGGAGAGATTTGAAAAAGTGTGAAGATGAGCAGTGAGCAGGAGGGAGATTGTTCCAGTGTTTTATGTCCCTGCTCCAAAGGGAAAGGGTACCTTGTTTAAATTGTAACCAGTTGTTTTATTTGATTATTAAGAACTTTTTTCCCTGGCAGAGCAGTTAAACAGCATGCACTTCAGGCAATGTGCCTTGATATCACAGTGCTGCTGTCAGTTGGAACAACCATCACTGGAGCTGGAGCAGAAGAAGATCCGGCCTTTGGGTCAGAGATGTGATTTATCAAAAAAAAATATCAAATCATGACTTTGACAACAGAATGAGTGGACATCTGTACTCGTTGATTATATGCATTGCCTTTGGGTAGTATTAAATTACTTTGCCTAACATATATAGTAGCAGATATGTATGCTTTTCCTAAAATATCACATTTGGTAATCTGGTAGAGCTATGGCCCTCTTATGGCCTGATGATTACGGTAGTTGACTTTCAGTCGAGGGACTATGGATTCAGTTCCTTAACCAGCAGTCCCAGTCCGGTGTGATAGAGTCAGAGGGAGTGTCGGACAAACACTCTGTCTGTGCTGGTTGAGCTTCCTGCACTCCCTGCTGAATAGCTGTCTCCTGGTTGCCAAGAGCATCTAGAGGGATCAGGGAGCTGTTCAGCATGGAATGGCACTTAGGTATGGCTCTTTTGGGCTTCCAAGGGGGCCCACTGGTGGAAGGGCATGGTGGTGCCGACATCAGGCCTTACCTTTGATGTCAGATCCATTACGGACGTTCCAGAAGTACAAGTCCAAAAACAGCAATAGCTGCCTCTCACTGTTTTTTCCATAAAGCTTCTTCTCCGCTGGTCATTGTGGGTGGGCTGTCAGCCCTGACCCTGCTTCCTCTCACCTGGCACCTATCTCTCCTGTCCACTGAGCCCTAGCTTACCCATGAATTGTCCCCCCCCCCCGGATGGTGTTGGGAAGGGGAGGACCATTCTCCCCCCACCCGGTGACTCTCATCCAGATTGTCGGGCCAGTGTTGCAGTGACAGTGCGGGGCTGAAGGTAGGTGCGCAGGGCTTCATATAGCCCGTGCCAACCAATTTTCCATTTTCTCCCACAGTCCCTCCCCCAGTTGAAGCTACATGTAAGCATGTGCACGTGGAGGCGCACACATGCTACGGAACCATGACCTCTCCCTTCTTGCCACTCGAGCTGCCGACACTGCCTCTAGGCCTCCACCCGGGGGTAGCCAAGGGCTAAGTCGACAAGTCTTCCCACCCAAGGAGAGGAGAACTGTCCTCCGGATGCTCAATCCTCTCCCCCCAGCCAATCCCCGGCAACCTGAGCTTGTTCCCAAACCTGGGTAAGAGGTAAGGCACAAACTACCTCTTACTGTTAACAGAATGAAGCACCCTCATCCTGTGGTCTGCCACCACTCAATGTGGACCTGTAGAAATGGCACTGCATCAGGGCTGCCCTGATGTGAGACCCAGGTTTAGGAAGAGAACTAGGTTGCCGTATCAGGAAATGGGCCCAGCTGAGGTAGCAGGTACTCAGCAGTGTGCCTCAGCCAGGGAGGGATTCCGGTGAGTTCTGGCACCACAGCAACCGTAAATGGCACTGTGTGAGAGGAAGGGCCCGGCACTGTTCAGTGTGCCATGTTGTTGCCTATGCCTGGTGGGCACAGTCATCCTTCAGAAGGCTGTCTGGTGGGATCCCTTGCTGGTATGTGCTACTGGAGTGGGTGGGTTATGGGACCAGAATACTAATAAATAGTGATAAATCAGAATGATGAAAAAACCTGGCAGTTCTTCCACATAGAGCTTCTCCCCCTGTAAGTCAACAGTTTAATGCGAAGGATGGTACAACTAACCACCACCGTTGATGTCACAAAGCTTAAGAATTCTGTCTCCCCATGGCAGAGATACCTGTATATCTGCTGTTAAGAATCACATGGAAAGCAAAATTAGGGAGGAACTACAACAATTCAAGACAAGAAAAGCAGAGGGCAAATTAAAATTCACTAATTAGAAATACCATGAGATGGGGGGGTCAGGCAACAAAATTATTAGCATACCACCTTAAAAGGGCTCAAGCAGATAGGACGGTTCCCAAGATACTCAATAAGCAGAACCCCACTGAGCCTTGGGTTACCCCGGGGGTATAGCTGCTCAATTTCAACAATTCTATCAACACCTGTATATGGAGGAAAATAAGGGGCAGGATGTAAGATCTGATACAAAAGCCTTTTTAAATAAAGTTGCCTATGCTGACACCCCAGCTACAAGACAACTTAAATGCCCTGATTACAGAACAAGAGGTTCACCAAACAATAGTCTTTGTCTCTGGGAAAGACACCTGTCTCTGACTGCTTTTGTGCAGCATTTTCTAAGAAATTTGCGAAGACACTTGCCCCAATTCTGACCCAAGTGTTCAATGACTATATTGCGGAGAAGAAAATACCATCTTCTTGGAAGGAAGCCCCTATAGCCATCATCACAAAACCTGGGAAGCCCAAAGACGTATGCAAAGCCTATCATCCTATTTCCCTCCTAAATCAGGACCTTGACATTTTGACCAACCTCCTTTCAGTGAGATTACAAAATGTTATAAAATGGGCTTAAGAAATCCACGTCTCTGATTGGCTACTACATCATCTGAGCCGTGTCCTTATCAGATGATATAGTAGCCAACCAGGACTACTGCCCACCAAGATGGCCCATGACAAGAAAGAATCAGTGAGCTCTGCCAAGCGTAAACAGAAACCCTGACTAGCAGAGCTCACCGAAGCGGCAGCAATCCAGCACTATGACACTCCTGGCAGAACAGTAACCATATCTCGCTCACGGCAGGTACACAAGATACCCCTTCAGACATAAACTACAAAATGGCTCATTTTCTTTTACTCACGCAGCCTTTCCCCCTCATATTTCCACCTCCGATCCTGTACCCTCGCTTGGATCTCAATAGTAGTAGGCACTCGACCCAACCCCCTCCCAACTTTATTGTGTCCCGTAAATCACAGCTCAACAATGCAAAAATAACATGAGGACCAGAATACTTCTCCCCATAAAACAAAACTGTTATTTTTCCACACTCTCTGCTGCGGTTTAAAAAAAAGACGGTAAATTCTAGTTTACGGCATGTGCTAACAGGCATGCTTACTCCCAGCCACCAGAAAACAACACACTTGCTCCTGACACCACTAGCACTTTGGCAACTTCTACCTATATCTAAAAAAATAACACTGTAACAACAAAATAAAATAGGCAGTCTTTATTTCTACCAATGTTTATTTCTCACTCTGGATATGGGGACTGGGGCACAGAGATGCAGTAACTTAAGCAAATACGGTGGCACTTCTGAGTCAAAACACATGCTGGCTGTCATTGAAAGGACAGCAGTCTCCATTTAAATAGTAAAAACACAAAGCAAAGAACACGCTAGCTCCTGACACCGCTGGCAAGTCAGCGACTTCACTACCTATCTTCAAAAGAAAAGTACTGTAAAAACAAAATAAAATATGCAGTCTTTATTTCTCTCTTTGTTTATTTCTCATTCTGGGTTTGGGGACTCGGGGGAAGACATGCAGCAACTTAAGCAAATACGGTGGCACCTCTTATTCAAAACACATGCTGGCTCTCATGGAAAGGACAGCTCTCTCCATTTAAACATAAGAAAAACACAATGTGAAAGAGGAATCTATACTAATAAAAACAGTGAAAAATAACCAGAGAAATGCAAATGAAGTACTTTTTTAAAGTGACAATAGGGGAACTATTTTTTCTATTTGAAGTATTAAACCCTCTTTTTTTATATTTTTGACTTCTTGATATTTTTTCCTTTTTACTCGTTAAATAATTACTACAGGGGCCCATTTTATAAGTGCAATAACGTACTTCAAGGTGTGGGTTATCGCCTGATAAGAGCACGCCCAGGAGCAAAAGGCACTCTGCGCACGCCTTGTGCCTTAGTACACCCTGGGTGTGCTCTTATCAGGCGATAACCCACACCTCGTCGTGTGTTATTGCTTGTGTATAGGATATCTAATTCATCCCGACCAGATAGGGTTCATACCCAACAGACCATTATCTGACAATATAAGAACATTTTTGAATGTTCTTAAATATAAATCCCCTACAAAAACAGCACAACTGGCCATATTTCTCAATGAAAAAAAGGCCTTTGATCAGCTTAACTGGGAATATCTTTTTGTAGTACTGGAATCCCTGGGGATAGGGGACCGCTTTCTGAAATGGGCGAGGCTCTGCTAAGACACCCCTATGGCAAGAATCAATGTTAATGGCACAATTTCTAAAACTTTAAGCACTGACCAGGGGACAAGGCAGGGATGTCCCCTTGCTCTGTTATTGTTTGCTATAAGCCTAGAACCTCTAGCTGCAGCACTTAAACAACACAAAGAAATTCAGGGAAGCAGCACTATGCAGCATACATGTAAAGTGTCTCTCTATACTGATGACACATAAATTTATTTGGAGGATGCTGAGAGAGCCGAGAGCCATCCCTCCCTTACTGGAACTTCTGACCCAATATGGGAAACCGTCCGGTTCAAAATTAACTGACAGATAAGTCGGAGGTCCTTGTGGTGGGGGGTGCAATCTCCCAGAGTATATTACTGTAATTGTGGAACATTACTTCAACAGATTTATGAAGATTTGAACAGGTGGCAGCTACTCCCCTTCTTCTTCTTGAATTGCCTAAAAACTGTTAAAATGAACATTCTCCCTAGGTTAATGTTTCTATTCACTATACTTCCAATTCCAGTCCCTCAGACAGACTGGAAACAACTTCATAAAAAAGTTCTTATCTTAATTTGGGCGGGGAGAAAACCACGAATTAAGAAAACATGCCTGGTGGTGCCAAAAGATAAGGGAGGCTGGTGTTTTCCAGACTTTCAGTCATATTACTTAGCAGCACAAATCACTTCCCTGGTTAAGATACCTAACCCCTCCCATGTGGGAACATGGTGTGCACTTGAGGAAAAAGCCCATCCAGTGATTCCGCTGCAACCTCAGCCCTGGACGATTTTGTGTAAAGATACAAAACACATTACAAACTGTTGGACCAGACACACACTCGCTGTGTGGCTGAGGGCCAGAGCTAAATGGGAGATACCTTCTTGTGTCTAGCACTTTATACCACTTAGTTATCCTCCTGACTTTCCTGTACAGGGTAAAGATAGCTGTTTTGAAAGGTGGATGGGGTAGGGAGTGAAGTATTTACTCCAACTTTTACGGGGGTGGGGGAGATTCTAGACTATCAGACATTATAAAATAAATTTGGATTACCTAAAAAAGATTTCTTTAGATTCCTGCAATTTTGCCAGGAGTAGTTTTAATGATTCAGGCCAAGATCCTTCAGTCCAGCACCAAACAACTTATTTTACATCTTTATAGCATTATACAAAAAGAAGTGGGCACTTTACCCCTTCAGTTCAACTAATACAAGACAGATGGGAGGCTGAACACAGGACAAACATCACAAACTTAGAATGGGAGAAAATATGCCAGGACACCTACAAGATGACATCTTCAGCAGTATGGAGGGAAGTCCGGTGGAAGGTGACTGGATGGTATTTCATAACATCAATTTTATCTAAACACTTCTCCACACATTCTTCAGATATGTGTTGGCGAGGTTGTGGCCAATGTGGTATGCACTACCACATTTTTTGGTCATTTCCCATTATCCGGACATACTGGGCGGAGACAGAACCTGCCATTAAATCTATTATGGGATTGGAACAAGCCTGAGCTTTAAACATTTGATCTTGGGCTACCAAATTAAAAATAACCCCAGTATTTTAAAAGTATTTATATTGTTTAAAGTCATTGTATAAGTGCAGTGAGGCACTTCAGAGACATGCTGTTCCACCCTGTAATCACACTTCTTGGGTGCATTAAAGGCACTTGATTGTGCCTGGAATTGCATGCTTTGTTGTGTCGTACTGCTGACTGAGTCTGCATGTAGACCCACTCCTCCAGTCAGAAACCAGAGCTACATACAGGTTAACCCATAACAGACACACCCATGTCATTTTATTCTTGTAGCCACTATGCATAGCATCTCTACTGTTTCACTGTCATTTTTTTTGACCACGACAGGCTGTAAGAGTGCAGCTGACCAACCACATCACTCAATTCCCCTGCACTTGAGATGCCCATACTCAGTAAAGACGATCTCCCATCCTTCGTACTGTCCATCCGATTAACCTCATTTCTCCTTCTCCTTTCCTGCCCCCACCCTCCCCACCTCAGCATGCCTCCCATCCTCCCCCTTCCGTTACTACTCCACTACCAACCGATCTACTCCTGCCACCCTGATAAACCTGCATATTCCCCACTTTCCCTGCCATCCCCCCTCGGCTTAAACTTCCTCTTCTCTCTTTGCCTGCCCCTACTATCCCGCTAACTCAACTTATTCCCCTGGTATACTGACAACAACCTACTTGGCAAAGTTCACTTCCTACCAGCCCTTGCCATTAATCAGGGTTGCGGCTGTCTAGACATACGTCCCTGTCCCCATAATCTCTTTGACAAAGCCTTCTGGCTGCACCTCTGAGTATATTCTTGTGCAATTTTCAGTTTCTCTCAATGAATATGCACTTGTTGCTTAGCCCTCCTGCGTTCTGTAAGTACAATATTATTATCCAAGTTACCTACGTTGCTCTCCTTCGCCTTTATACTATAATTACATTTTCGCTAACTTATTTGTTTACCTGGACTGAATATAGCCTTTCTTGTTCTTGATGTGGAACCTATGTAGGGTTGCCACCTGTCAGGTTTTTTACCTGATGATCAGGTTGTCAAGGTCCCTATCAGGTAATCCGGTTTTGCTCTGTGCTGGTCAGGTTTTTGAGCCATTTTGAGTGCTCACATACTTTTGAAACAAATGGTGTACTATTATTCATTGTTTCAGCTGCTTGTCCAGCTTACAAGCAAGTTCTGTTGTCAATACAGCCTTTGTTTGTGAAAGTAGTCAACTACTGGGAGGTGTAAAGTATGGCCATTAACACCATTAGAACCTAATATTTTCCACTACATCTTAGTGGCATAGCAGCACAGCTGCCTCCACCTTTGTAACAGTAACAGAGCCAGTTGTCTTCCACTTTCATTTGCTGTATACATTTTCATCTCTAACAGAATTAGGCATATTTAAATGTTTTCAATTATTTTTTTCCTCAAGAAAAATGTATGGTCACTTCTTTGGCTTTGAAATAGTACTGTGGACATGAACAGAGAATGGAGACAGAAAAGGATATAAAGTACACATTATATAAAACAATTTCTTAAGTATTAATATATACCATGTACACTGTTGTATGCTAATTACAGTATTCCCTTGTCTCCTTGAATCATATCTGTAAGTGATATTTCTTTTATCTCTGTATGTTTATTTGGTAAACCAATGTCAATAAATAAATAAATACATAAGTAAATGGATGACTAGGAAGAACCTAGGAAAGTAACTTTAACAGGTACAGTACAGTATCTTAACATTTTTGTTGAACTGTTGCTTTAAGTGTTGTCTTTTATTGATATAACAAATGGCCTTCTAGGAGGAACAATGCATGATGAGTCATAAAAAGGGGTGGGGCTAGGGGCGGAGCTTAGGATCCGGTTTTTGCCCCATCCAAAGGTGGCAACCCTAAACCTATGTAAAAGAGCTTTTGGCTCAAAGGTATTAATCCAAAACTAAATAAATAAAAATAAATAAAAAATGTGCAGATGTTCAGAATAGCGATTTAATTTTTTTTTTACTTTAAAAAATAGCATTCCCTCATCCTATAATGTATTAATATGTCCTGCGGTTTGCTTTGCTAGTCTCTCATCCAACATGAAACCACTCATACTGCAACGAGTGGCTCCTAGGGATGTAGTAACACACAAGTGACACTGGTGGTGTCGTCATTTCACGTTGCATTCTATTGGGTAAGAAAACATAGCAGCAACTATAGACAAGATTGCCATTACCTAGTTGAGTTTAAAGGCTCCTGATTAAAGGCCTGATGTAAAATGTTTTTAAAGATGTAACATAATAATGATATGACAGTGGAATCATTATCCTCAGCAACAATCCCATTGTCATGCTGAGATAAAATACTCCACCTTGAGCCTCGCAGTTTATCCACTCAGCAATCAGATTATTGCCTTGTACAGTGAATCTCATGCCATATTATCACTTGAGGATCTGCCCTTCTTGGGAGATTGATGGCACTTGGCTTTCCCTCAAGCCTCACATCCCACACAGCATGCAGTTACTATGACATAACTGTACTCCCTGTTGTATGTTATCACTTTTATCTATAGAAATACATTGGAAGAAACAGAGTGTTTTTAGATCTATATTTTTTTACAGTTTGTTTGTCCAGGATAGCCCAGTGCAAATGCAGCCTGTTTTCAGTAGGGTCCTGCTTCTACCTGTCCTACAGCAAAGAGTACTGAAGCAGACGGTGTTGTGTGACTTGCTCAAGATCATTCTGCAGATATATCATGTAGGATATAAACCAGGAATGCACTGGTTCATAGAGCGATTCTCTAACCTATGAAGGGAGGTAAGGTGGTAACAGGGCATGGATGGAGTGGATGGAAACTGGGAGGGGGGGCTTTAGGAGGGATGTAAGGAAGTTCTGTTTTACTGAGTGGGTTGTGGAAAAGTAGAATGCATTGGCAGAAGAATTGGTTAACACAGAGTCTCTCACTGGCTTCAGTCACAAGTGGGCAGGGGACTTGTCCAAACCAGAGGAAGGAGGGAGGGTTGGCAGTCGATGGAAGGGGATGAGTAGCCTCGGAAGAGGGTGTCACAATACAGCCAGAGCCATTGGTAGACTCTCCTGTCCAGCATTAGCTGAGTGTAGATGCAGTTAGGTATTGGGCAGGCTCAGAGGGCCATTGGGCATTTTTTCTGCTGTCACCGTCTCTGTTTCTATGTATTACACTGCATGCACCTGGAGGCAGAACACATCCATATGCTGTGTACAGATCTCACACTTCTTCAAGACATGACCGTTTCTGTAGGAGGACATTTTTCTGGAATGGGAAAATCTTTACTTCACACAAGATTTGTCTGGTGTAAGGACTTGCAGCTTAAAGATCTACTACATGGTAACATTTTATTTGTTTTATTATAGTGGTTTGGTGCCAATTTTGATCCAGTTAACCTTATGGTTAGCATAACGTTTAACATCATTTTTCTAACAGATAGGTAGAAACTAAACCAGTGAATATTATCATTTCCTAAGGTATCCCATAAAATAACCAGGTCATGTTTAAAAATGGATTTTGTCTCCAATACAGTTTTCCTGGTAAAATACATTTTAAATAAAAAAAATATATAATATGCTTGTGTAATTGAAAATGACTGGCTGTGCTGGGAGGCAGTTTGGGATAGTGGTTAGGGTGCAGAGCTGTGAACCTGGAGACTTGGGTTGGAATACCACAGCTACTTGTAAAACATGGCTGCACAAGAAATCATGGTGCTCCTATCCAACAGCAAGTATGGTTCAAAAAAGGTGGGCACTCACCAACCAAAATAGTGACACACGCGCTCCACAGTTGCATAAGAACTCCAAATTTATTCCACATACATGTGTTGCACGCTTGCTGCATTTCGGACTGTGGTCCTTTATCAGAAGCTAGTACAACTAACACCAACACAGACTTAAATACTAAAACCAATTATCTCATTAAAGTGTCAATGACAAAACCCTCTCTGATAGGTTAAACATCATCATCTAACAGGTCACAACCATTTCATCAAAACATGATCAGGTTAGAGGGGAGATAAAAAGCTGACAAAATCCAATGATAAAAAGGGGGAGAGAACAAGGTGGGGGGGGGGTACCACAGCTACCTCTTACTGTACTTACTGTTTGATTCTGAGCAAATCACTCCGCTTCCCCTATGCTCTCCTTTCTAATTTCTTACCTGTCGATCTTTGTGCTGTATGAGTCTCCCTATGCAGTGACAATGGCAGCAAAACTTATCTTCCCTCCCAGATGGTAGTGCACTTTGGGATACAGGTTGTATGAATGCAGCTAAATAAAGCCAAATTCCATAAATTTTCTTTGCTATGGCCACTGACTGTCTTAGAGGTAGGGCATCTTACTGCAATGTTGCCAACCTGGGTTTGTGTTGAGTCCTTCGGAAAAGCTGCACTCTGACGGCTAGAATGGAGATGCTGCAAACAGTACCACTTTCTGTCCCTGGGATTTGGGACTTCTGATCACATTTTTTGTGCAAACTCTTGTGACCAGGCTGAGAAGTGCCTGACATATTCCATGTCAGTGCCTCTAGCTGTAGTGTGCAAAGGGGATAGTGATACACTGGAGCAGGAAGGAGAGGCAGATGGATGCTGAATGCATGGTGTGAGTCAGCACCATTAGAAGCGTGTGGCAGCGGAAATTAAAAAATGGCATATGGAATCTTATTCTGGAAGTTGGCATATCTAGCTGATGTAGCTCTTCATAGCTTCTCAGCATTCTGACTCTATTGTGACTTCACAAGTTTGGCACAAGATGAGTGACTCTTCTTAGTCAAGATGTCACATAGTGAGATCTCAGTGCTCGTAAGATGTGACGAGAATGACTACTGGGTAGGCCAGTCTCCAGGTATTTACCACACATTTACATGTGGTACTGTTGGGTAAAGAATCTCCTGATTAGCAAAATAAAAAAGAAAAACAGCTTTTAATATAAAACAAGCTGGCTGTATTTAATTAATAATGGTAATTTGGGCAGAGATGGAGGTAGGAGGTACTAGTTTTTTTAACAAAATGCATCCAGTAGACAATTTTAAGTCTATTCTTATTTAGCTACTGACCCATCTGCCCTACATATTTTGTGTTCTTGTGTATTACATTTATTATTTCAAAATTGGTTTCCTTGACTCTGCCCTCAGGTATAGGAATAAGTTTATAGCAATTTGCCAGCAGATATTTCAGTATGGTCTAAAACAGCAGGAACGGCGAGAAGCTGAGGTTGCAGCCTTCTTTGAGTGTCTTCAAGAAGCTATTAATGAAAACCAGGAAATGGGTGCAAGCAAAATCAAGGAGTTTGAGGAGAAGAAAAGAGAGGTAAACATATCAGTGTTTTCAAAGAGATAAAGCAAATCATTGGCAGAGAATACAGTCTCATTCAGTTGTGTTGCATCCTGTACTCCCACTGCTGACGTGTAAATGATGCCTCGCCTTATTCAGTTATACATTACATCATACGCTCCCACTGATGACTTGCAAATGATGCCACTCTTTATTCAGTTATGCATTACATCCTGCCCTACTACTGCTGACTTTTAAATAATGCCATGCCTTATTCAGTTATACAATACATCCTGTACTCCAAACTACTGACCTGTAAATGATGCCACATCCTATTCAGTTATACATTACATCATATGCTCCCACTGCTGACTTGTAAATGATACCGCGTCTTATTCATTTATGCATTTTGTCCTGCACTCCCACTGCTGACTTGTAAAAGATGCCACGCCTTATTCAAATAAACATTACATCATACAGTCCCACCGCTGTTTGTAAATGATGCCTCGCCTTATTCAGTTATACATTACATCATACACTCTCTCTGCTGACTTTTTTTTTTTATACTTTATTGAAATTATCATATTGGACACAGGCATATGACAACAGGACACATTATGTATCCAGATAAAAAAAACATAATACAAGTATACTTCTCTACTTCTCTATAGCTATAAATACATACCATTGTAAGACTGTATATCAGGTAATGCAAGAGAATTCTAAAGACATGCCTATAATTAACATAACATGGTATTTGTGTGCAACAATAACATAGAATCTTATGAAGAGCAGACAAATAATAATAGTAATAATAACAGCCAAAACAAGAAAGAACAAGCTGTCGAGACCCTCTAAGACTTCCCTCTCCAGCACGCCCTAGAGAGAAATACCTCTTATGTTTTAAAAGTTCTCAACATTGAACGTTCATATCCACCCACATAACTACATAGCAAATACCTGATCTAATTTATATAAACATTGTCAGTCAGTTGAAGACAACGGCAAAAGGAGCCCATCATCACCAGATTATAAAAATAGAGGACTTTTCCCCAAGGTTATCTTTACGTCCTGTTCTCACCCACTATCACCCAATACATTAATGTTCTATTTGGTATAAGTCCCATCTAGTCCACCTGTTATTGTAAACCCCTAATCTGTGTTGCAGAGCATAGGTAATGCGTTCTGTATTTTGCAGGTGTTGTATAGTTTGTTCCCAATCCGCTATTGATGGGGGTTCCGGCTGGAGCCAGTGCCTTTTAATAGTTTTCAAGGCAGCAATTTTTAATACATTCCATAAATACTTAACTTCTTCCCCCCATAAGGTGGCTGGAGGAATACCTAGTGTAATGCTCTCTGGGCCTACCTGCTCTGTATTCGTAATAATTCTAGTCTGATGATTTATAAGCTCCACCCAGTAATTAAACATTTTCGGATATTGCCCAAATATATGAGTCTGTGTGGCAACCTGCTCCCCACACCGCCTCCAGCATATCACCTGCCTGGACCACTGCTGACTTGTAAATTATGCCACACCTTATTCAATTATACATTACATCATACACTCACACTGCTGACTTGTTTATTTATTTATTGAAATGTTTCACCAGGAAGGCACACTGAGCAACAGGTGGTCATCTCCCGGTGTGACCTGGGGGGAAGGGGTACAATTGGAATGAGACATTAAACATTCAAGTTACAAGATCAACATTAACATACAGTTGTAAGGCAGGTGTTACAAACAGTGTTATAACAGTGTTGCACATAACCTGTAGAAAGAGTGGACAATAATAAGTGCTGGGTTAATAAGTAAACAAGTGCTTACGTGAAAGAGAAGGGAAGGGAGGGAGGAGGTGAGGTGGGAGGAGGGGGAAGAGTTGTGTCTCTGGAGACCCCTTCAGGATGCGAGGAACCCTGCAAGGGGACTGGGGGGACCAGAGAGAAGAGGATAAGGCAGTGTCCCAGAGAGATCCCTTTAAGATGGTGGGGGTGGGGAGTAGAGGAGAGATATAAGCCCCTTGGGGGGTAGAGGAGGGACCCATGGAGAGCAGTCGGGGCCCTTTACATTCTGTGAGAGATCAAGGGAGACCAGTAAGGTGGAGCAATTAGGGGGAAGGGGAGGAGGGCTAGAGATTTGGGGGTGGGTGTGCACAGGGTAAAATGAATGTGAGGGTAGGTGAGGAGGAAATTAGGGAGGGACTTGTTATTGATGCCATGCCTTATTCAGTTATACATTACATAGTACAACTCTCACTGCTGACTTATAAATCATGCTACACCTTATCAGTTATACATTACATCATACGACTCCCACTGCTGACTTGTAAATGATGCCTTCAAACAACATGAAGTCTTGCTGTACTCTGACAAGTGCAGTATGACCAACTGGTTCAGCTGCCCCGGAGAACAAAGAGTTAAACTCTATGCAAATACATAGAACGTTGAGCTTGAGCTCTGTTTTCAAATCACTGTCCTCAGTATGTTCTAGTAACTGATCAGATTCTTTACTCCACTCACCAGTGAAGACGCCTCGGAGATTGCTCCTCATCTGCTATCGGGTGAAGTATGTTTTGTTGTTTTTTCGACCACCATTTATTATTTTCTTGTTGTTTCAATTCAAACCTCTGTCTTCGGTATAGTGTAGGTTTCTCGGTTGGGTAAGTGTTTGGTTTCCGATTGGTTCCGTCGCCCGTGAGGAGACCAAACTTTTGTGTTTCCCTTACAGTTAGGTAAAAGTATTGTTTATTGTTATTCTGGGATCCGGTTCAAAGTTCTGAACAAAACCAAGTTTTTTCTCAGTTTTTTCGTCCAGCGCTAAACTGTTGGTTGGTCAGAACTTTGTCTCTCTTCTTACCCAGCCTAACTACGCCACCAGGGGTAATTTTCAGAAATAGTCATATTTTTATCTGGGCCTGACTAAGCCACTTTCAGATAAATTCAAATTGTGCTTTACTTAACCGGCCTAACTAAGCCATCGGGTTAAGCGTTTAAATTTGAAGGGTTATGTCACAGAAACCCAAGTGAAAAAATGGTCCCTCTGGGTTTCAGCGTTGTACCGAGTGCAGGGAGCAATTTGCCAAAGCTGATCCACACTTGATCTGTCTGTATTGCTTGGGTTTCAACCACTTGCAATCAGACGGCGATATTTTTAAAAACTTCCCTCAATCTACCCTTGATAGAAGGCTGGGTAAACTGAGGGAGAGGATAGATAAATCTTCTCTGGAGGCTGGGTCTGGTTCAGTCGAACCATCCGACCCTGGTAACAAACCCGCTGGCCAAGGGGAACTTTCATTGGTTAAGAGACTGTCAGAGCCTGTTTCTGATTCAGCTCCATCTAAAAAGTCAAAGAAAATCGGTTCAGAACCGCGCAAGCAACCGGTTGCGGTTCCAAGCACTGAGGAGATTGCGAAAGCCATTCGCATAGTTCAGTCTCTGCAGACTGGTTTGGGTGAACTGTCTCAGATACCACTCAGGCAGCCACCGGTTCAGGTGCCTGTCGGTTTAATTCCTTCAGGTACCTTGGACCCTGAGGAATACTGTGGCTCAGAATGTGAGTATGATGAGGAAGAAGAGGATGAGGGTGAGCCCATCAATCCCAAGGTTTCCCCTGACCATCCTCAGTACAGATCTCCTCATCACCTTGCTCTAGAAGCCACCTCTCATTTTTCTTTCTTGAGGCAGGTGGCAGAAACCCTACAGTTGTCTATCCAGGAGGCCAGGCAAGAGGAGGATGAAGAAGAGGATTACAGGGAGTTGATGGATCTCCCTGTTTCCCAGGGGCTGTTGATCCCTATCCACAACTCCCTTAAAAGGCAGACTTTAAAGATCCTCAAGACCCCTAGTTTAGTTCCTCCCCTCGATAAGAAGATGGACAGAAAATATGTCCTGGCTGGCAATGGCACAGATTTCTTTTTTTTTTAAAGAAAAATTTTATTTCTTTTTCCAACACCAACAAGACACACAAACACACAAAAAAAAAAAAACCCGGAGAACCGGGAGCACAACCCAAAACTGGCTGTGCAAACTATATACAACCCCTATATACACACACACACACACACTGGAAACCCCACGCCCAGGAACAACTTGTCACAAGAAAGCTATCGAGAGCCACTGTTAGTTAAAACAACTCCTTCTCTCAAGCTCTCGATTCCCTAATATGCCACTCACAACATTGAAAACCCCAGATCCCAATTAAACCCAACCAACTAGGGTGGATATCCAGTGTGACCCCTGGAAGAGAGAGAGTCCCACTCCGTTGAAACCCCACCAGCCTCAAGTAATCACCCCTCGTCGAACCTATATCCCATTCGAATCAATTTTAAGCTCCAACACTAACTAACATAAAAAAAATCCGTACTATAGGGGATCTTTCTAAAAAATAGCGAGATCCTAGTACCCACTGTGCCAATCCCTTGGTACATCCGCCTTCCCTGCGCGTATCACCCCTCTAGCCCCTGTCCAACAGACAGGTCTCTGTTATATCACTTATACCCTACTATGAATAAGCTGTATCTAAATTTGCCCACCTTTTAATGTAAACCTCTTGTCTTCCCTCAGACATTAGGTGTTTTTTGATCTTGGCCAAGGACCCCAGTAAGTCCTTCACCCATTGTTCGTAAGGATAGACCTGACCATCTTTCCAGTGCTTCACAATAAACGCCTTGACTGTTGATCCCATTAAAGCAAGATGAAATCTTGGTGTAACACCTTCGACCAGGGAATAGTCACCTAACACACAAACTTCTGGCGTTAAATAACCCTGGATGGCACAGATTTCTTGATGAGTCTCTGCAGCCATGTGGGGGTGGTTCAGACTGTAGCCTGTGAAAAGGCTGGCATTCCTCTGGCTTTCCATCTCCCCGACAAGGATTCCAGAAAAGTGGATTCCCTTGCCAAGAAAACTTATTTGGCATCCTCCTTGGGCATTAGGCAGGCCTCTTATATGGGCTATGCCTCGAGGTACCAAAATTCCCTTTGGGAATCTGTCGAGCAGTTGGCTCAGAAAGCTACTCCTGAATTGTCTTCAGACCTTCAGGAGCTTGTCACCAAGGGTATACAGGCATCTAAGTGCCAGTTCCATATGGCTGTGGACTCCAATGATGCAGCTTCTCAGGTTATGGCATCTGCCATTTCTCTCAGATAGTTTTCCTGGCTAAGATATACTAACTTATCCCAGGATACACATAATAATTCCCTGGACTTTCCCCTCACTCAGAACTCTTTGTTTGGGAAACAGACTGAAGCTTACATGAAAAAGATGAATGAATACAGGGTGGCATACAAAACTGCTTCGGCCAAGGAAAAGTCTGCCACTTCTCAGGGACGGCAGGCAAGAGGGGGCGGGGCAGACCTTACCCCAGGCCCTTACATCAGGCCCAGTCTTTCCCCTCTTACCAGCAACCCAGGGGTTTCTTCAGAGGAAGGGGCAAGAGAGGTGCTGGCCTTGCTGCTTCCATCTCCCAGTCTTCTACCCCTACTAAGCAGACACCCTGAGGAGTCTGCTCAGGCTGCCTCCCCTATCCCTGTAGGCGGCAGGCTGGCCTACTGTCTCCAGGCATGGCAATCCATCACTTCAGACAGATGGGTCCTGGAGATAGTGGGCCAGGGCCTTGCTCTCAGCTTCAAGCTGTTTCCAAAGCTGGGACCAACAGCTTTCAAACCTACCAATCCTTCAGAAACAGCTTTGTTGGGGGCAGAGGTTTCCACTCTGTTTCTCTCAAAGGCAGTGGAGCCTGTGCCACCTCAGCACAGGGGAAAGGGGTTGTACTCCAGGCACTTCCTCTCATTAAAGAAAAATGGGGAGTGGCGGCCCATTCTAGGTCTCAGATACCTGAACAACCATCTTACAAAGCCAAAGTTAAAAATGACAACTCTGGCTACAATCCTACCTACCCTCAGGCAAGGGGACTGGCTAGCATCCCTGGATCTAAAGGATGCTGACTTCCACATCCCCATCAGGCAGTCCCACGGAAAATACCTCAGATTTCGACTACCTTCAGGCCACTACTAGTTCAGGGCCATGCCTTTCGGGCTGACCTCTGCACCATGGATATTTCACAAAGTGCCTAGCAGTGGTAGTGGCATACCTAAGAAGGCAAGGGGTCTCTGTTTACCCCTACCAGGACGACTGGCTGCTGGTGGGTCAGTCCCCCAGCTGGTAAAGGAAGCCTTAGATCTCACTCAGCATACACTTCAGTCTAGGTTTCCTGGTAAATTTCAAAAAATCAGTCTTGACACCTGTTCCAGTTCTGGACTTAATAGGAGCAGAGCTGGACAAAATCCAGGCAAAGGCCTTTCTGCCTCCAGGAAGGGCACAGATCCTCATCCACCCTGCAGAATCATTTCACCTTCGAGTCCCTCGACCAGCAAGGTACTTCCTGCAGCTTTTGGGTCACATGGCCTCCACCACAGCTGTGGTTCCAGGGGCCAGGTTCCAGATGAGGGATATTCTAGAGTCGTGGCTATGTTGTTCATCCACACTTCTTGGCATGTCCCTTTCCCTTTAAGGATTGCCGGAAGGTCTTTAAGCTAGCTCCTTCCACCCACCTGGGTGGTATATCCCTTGGCTCCGCCCCATGACACCAAATCTTCCTTTCCGCTGGAAGATTCAGGTTGCCTCCCTCACGCTGTCTCGCATTTTGTAGGCCCTGGTGTCTAACCCTTCGATCATTCCGAAAATTTGCCTTTTTCAAATTAGCGATAGAGAAGGATGTAAGTTTGTCACGGGAAAAAGTGACAAAAGTCATTGGTTGGTCATGGGCAGTTTTTGGAGAATTCACTGGGTAGTCATGGATAAATTTGCTAATGTTATGGTAAAGTCATGGGCACTTTTTTAGTGTTATACACTACCGGTCAAAAGTTTTAGAACACCCCCATTTTTCCAGTTTTTATTGAAATTTACGCAGGTTAATGTCTCAATGTACTCTGAAATTAAAGCATAGAACAAATAAACAATTGGAGATAAAAAAGAAATCATAGAATCATTTTGTTTAACAGAATTTAATCTAAATTTTTGACTCATCAAAGTAGCCACCTTTTGCAGATATACTGTAACCGCAGAACACACTTGTGGCATTCTTCCTACAATGGACATCAAATATTGTTCGGGAAGTTCTTCCCAACACTGTTGCAGAAGTTCCCACAAATGTGTTGCACTTGTAGGTTGTTTTGCTTTCACCCTTCTGTCCAGTTCATCCCAAACCAGCTCGATGGGGTTTAAGTCTGGAGACTGTGCTGGCCATTCCATGATTTAAAGCCTACTGTTTTGTTCTTTCCTCGAAGGTAGTTCTGACATAGCCTGGAGGTATGTTTTGGGTCATTATCTTGCTGTAGGATGAACCCCTGACCAACTAGGCGTAGACCACAGGGTATTGCATGGCGCTGCAAAATGCTGTGGTAGCTTTGGTTCAGGGTGCCAGTCACTCTGTGCTGTTGTCCTGTGAGCCGCCTATCACGCAAGCTGTTGACTCTCAGAAACTTGTCTTCTGATTCTGTTGTGGCTTTGGGTCTGCCAGACCTCTTCCTGTCAGAGTTTCCTCCAGTTTCCAAGTGCCTTTTGATGGTATAGGAAACTGTACTCACTGACACCTTGGCTTTCTTTGCAATTTATCTACAGCAGTTTTTGCTAACCTAAACTTTTTTTTAACCTCTAGCAGTTTACCGCTTACCTTTGTACCATTTCAGGTTATTCACTGGACTTGAATTGCTTAAATTTCAACAAAAACTGGAAAATTGGGGGTGTTCTAAAACTTTTGACCGGTAGTGTATAACATACTTATCATAGTATTAAAGTAATTTAAGCACACAAAACAAAGCAGACAACACAGTGTTAGCAACAATTTCCCCTGAAACCTGAACCCTCTGAAGCAACTTCTCAACTTTTTGCCATTACAGAATGACTCAGAGACAGACAGTCAAAATGAGAGATAAGCTCAGGACACTGACCCCTGGGACACATCTTCAAAAAGAGAAATACAAGCTTAGAACACTGTGGAAACCATTGAAACTACTTGTGCAAAGTTTATATTTTGCTATAAAAATATTATACATTTCTGCTTTAAGCTGTGAATTTATATAGCACATTTTCTGTGTAAGCAACACATTTCTCATGAGGGACAGAGGAGGGACTGAACAACTGTTAGGGTAAAATCCTGTCATAATCAGGGACAGTTTGAGAGGTATGCTTTGAAGTGAATCCCCTCCAGACTGTCTTTTCTGTGAAACACCCAGAAGTTGTAGTTTCCCTGGTGTCTACTGGACCCCCCAGGCAAGTAGTGCCTCTACTCCTGCTCATAGCTTAACTCAGGATCCGATGACTAGAACAGTTCTCCGATTACACCCATGGCCAGCCCTGGACTGAGCTCTCTTCAAATGCATTCATTCATTTGAGAGAGAGCTCAGTCTGAGTCCGACCATGGTATGAGCACAGGAGGATGTGCCAATCATTGGATCCTGAAATAACCGGGAGGGGAGTGAAGGTGTCTGCGCTGCCTGCCTGGGTGGGGGTTCACTAGGCGTCAGAGACTTAACGATCCCCATGAACAGTGGCTGGGCACTAGAGAGTGGGGGAGGGCTGCCAATACAGGAATGTCTTTAACACAACTGCAGAACATCCGATCAGGTTAGGGAGGGGGGACTGCTAGACTACCAGGGATTTTTTGTAAGTGTTACGAAAAATTAATGGAGGCAGGGATCGCTGGGTTCGGGAGGGGGGCTGCTACAATGTGGTAGGCACGGGTTGGGGGAGACGGTGGGGAGACACTGGTGGCAAAGAAAGGATTCAGATCGAGATCCTTACCCTAAGTGTGGGGTCTCCCTCTCCAGACAGCTTCTCACCACTGCAGCACTGATAGAAGAATTTTAATATCCTTTTTAAAGGCTGCCTCCCTTGCAGGATGACTCGGGGCTGGTAGATCAACGAATGGCGCACAATGGAAAGATGGTGGGAATCGGCTCATACAGTAAAGTCGCACAACTCATGCATGCACAGATCCACTCTTGGCCCTTCTCAAAATGGTGGATTTCAGTGGCCAGAGCAGTACTGTGCATGCGCAGACTGGGAGAGGACCAAAACTGTGAAAGTCACAGAAGCATCTGAATTTCACGGCTTCCGTGACCTCTGTGACAAACTTACATCCTTAGTGATAACGACTGCTTTTCTGTAGCTATGGAAGACAAGTATTCCACCGGATTTCACCGGTGTTAGTGCGGCCAGAAGATGTTGTGCACTGATTCCCCACACCACGTGCGTCTATTACTTCGGTGTGGACCATGACACTCCGAAGTGCAATTTTTGTCTTGCATTTCACCCTAACATTCTTGACGACCGACTTGCACGCCTGAAGTTGGGGAGGCCAGAAAAATGGAATCCTCCAGTGAAATCAAAGGAGGCTTGGTGGGTGGTTTCTGCGGTTGCGGGATCCGCTGAACAATTGGAGCATATGCAAACCTTCGAGGAGAAAGTGGCTTGCACCGTGGAATCTTCCTCTCGGAGCTTCTTCGTTCCGCTTAACCTGGGCTTCACTTTCTCGGGTTCTTTCCGAGAGTTGTGCCAGTCTCCCCAAATAAGGGAGAGGGTTCTGCGGGCTCACACTCCTCTCAGTCCTGTAAGTGGGAAAAGGACCCGGGATTGTCTTTGTCTCGCGAAGACGTTCTTGGGATCGGGAGAGATCTCGGTCCCAGAACCGGCAGTCTCGCCTTCGGTCAATATTGCTTCTTCAGCCACTGGATTTTTGGCTTTGCCGTCTGGCCAGTTGACTGAAATGTCGATCAATGAGGTGGAAATTATCCTTGATCCGATTGACCCCTTGTCGCTGACTCTGGTCAATGACACTCTTGCTCGGACTCCGGTCCTTGTTTTGCCTGACGAGGAGATCCAGCCCACTGGGAATCCTATTGAGGAAGTGGTCCCTGACCCCGGGAAATCACTGGTCCCACCGGTGTCTCCCGAGCGACCAAATCGGTCTGGTCGATCTCAATCGAGGTCCAGGACCACCTCGACCGACAGGCCAAGGAAGAGACACAAGCGCTTTAAAAAGAGGTGACACCATCAGTCGTCCTCATCCTCCTGGGATGAGGAGAGGCTCCGGCGAAAACTCTGTCGGTTCTACGAAAACCTCATGCGGCAACCACTGATTTTGACTGGGCACAAGCCAACTCCGACATCTACCCCAGCCATTACTTGGCTTTTACCTCCCAGGCCGAAGCCGACTCCTTTGGAGTATTAAGTCAGTTCCCCAACCTGCGGAACTGGCGAAACCTCTGGTTCGGCCTAAATCGCTCTCTCCACCAATTGTTATGGAATCACCACCCAAGCAGCCTGTGGGAGGGGCTCCTTCTAAGGAAGCTAGACCAGACACCGGGCTTCCCCGGCGTCTTTCGGTCACCGTCACCCCGGGTCTCCCTCGGCGGGGCGAAGGTGACCTGAGCAGTTGACCGTTGTATCCAGATTCCTCGGATTCAGATGAGACCAGCCTACATTCTCACCCAGGGGATGACGAATCAGCTGGTGGGATTGAGACGGAGGAAGGGCCTTCGTCTTTTCAGGGCATTCTTCACCTCATCTCTGAGTCTACAGGGATGCCCCTGGAGCCCATCCAGAAAAAGGCGGAGTGCCCTCTCACGGACATCCTCAAGAGAGGGGATACCCCGATGGAGGCTTTTCCTGTGGCAGAGGCCATAGTTGGTCCGGCCTTAGAACTTTGGCAGCACCCTGCCTCTTGTCCAGCTCTGTCTGCCCACATGGCCTGCAAGTACCAAAGACTAAAATAAAAAAAATAATAAATAAAAGTATGCGGTGCCCATGGGGTCCTTTGCGGGGTTCACAGAGCACCCTTTGGCTGAGAGCATTGTGACCGCCTCTGTGTTCAGGCATACTGGCAGTTCTGCTGATACTGATCGACCTCCCAAGAAGGAATCCAAAAACTTAGATCATTTGGCTTAGAAGGTCTATGCGGCCTCGTCTTTAGGCCTCTGTCAAGCAAGTTCGTCCATCATCATGGCACAGTTCTCCCAGGTCCTCTTGGGGTCTTTGGATGAAGTCCTCCCACATCTCCCCACAGACATGCAGACCACGGTCAAGCAAGTCCGGGACTAGGGCCAGGCTGTTGCCAAACAGCAGCTCCAGACAGCCCTGGACATTGGGGACTCTTGTGCATGCTTGTTGAAAGCCGCAGTTGCCTTTCACCACAGGGCTTGGCTGAGGCTCTCCTCTTTCCCGGCAGATACTCAGCACAAACTAGCTGATGTGCCTTTCCTGGGCACAGATCTCTTCAGCCCAGGTGTGGCTGGTCACTTTCAGTGTATTCAGCAGTCCAGTGCCACCTTGGATGCCACTTCTGCTAAAGGTTCTTCAAGTAAGAAGCAGCAGAAGAAGAAGAAGAAGCCTTTTCGGCACTCTTCCCCTGTGGCCCAGCAACCCTCCTTTCAAGGAGGGCAGCAACAGCAGCAGCAGGCTCAAGCTTGGCACCCCAGCCCAAGCCCGGGCCCTCCCAGGTCCGTAAAGGAGGCTGAGGTTCAGGTTCTGGATCCTCTTCCAAGCCTGCTCAGTGACGAGGCAGGGGCTGCCACCCCCTCTCCCATCATACCAACTCTAGATCCTAACCATTGCGGTCCGGCTCCACCACTTCCTTTCTGCCTGGTCTGCTATCACCATGGAAAGGTGAGTCTTGGAGGTGGTCGGCCAGGGACTTCTTCTAGAATTCAAGCAGTACCCTCCAAGCCGAACCCGCGCCCAGTGGGAGGAAAGAGTATCCACCCATACTCAGTTGGCTGTCCGAGACGACATCGCTCAGCTCCTCCTCAAGGAGGCAGTAGCTCCAGTGGCAGATTCTCCAGCACACCCAGGCTTTGTCTCCAGGCACTTCCTGGTGTCCAAGCGGATGGGGGTCTGGCACCCCATTCTAGATCTGCATGACCTGAATCAGTATCTCAGGTCACGCACCTTTTGGATGGTTACTCTGTCCCAGATCATACCATCCTTGGAGCAAAACATGTGGTTCTGTTCACTGGATCTCCAGGATGCGTTCTTTCACGTCTCAATCTGTCCGTCTCATTGGCGGGTCCTCTGCTTCAGAGCTGAAGGGACCCTATACGAGTTCCGAGCTATGCCGTTCGGCCTGTCAATGGCTCCATGGGTCTTCACCAAATGCATCGCGGTGGTGGCAGCCCATCTCAGGCATTGGGGGCGTCAGAATTTACCCCTACCTCAACAATTGGCTCTTAGCAAGTCCCACCCAGCAGGAGGAGGAGGAGAGGTCCAGGGACGTGGCCCTCCAGACCTGCTCTCAACTCGACCTCTTGATCAATGAGGCCAAGTCGGAACTCATGCCTTTCCCGGTGATGTGCTTCATCGGGGCAGAGCTGGACTCTCGTCAAGCCAGAGCTTGGCTCCTAGCGGACAGGGCGGAGGTTCTCTCCTCCTTTGCCCAATCATTTCTGGTTGGGCAATTGCGCCCAGCCTGGGACTTTCTGCACCTTCTGGGTTACATGGCAACGTGCACCTCCATGGTTCATTGGGCCCGGTGTCACATGCACCCCCTTCAGTGGGAGCTGGCTGCCCAGTGGACTCAGCGCCATGGTCATTTCGACCAGCTGATCACTGTAACCCAGAAGATGTGGGACACTCTCCAGTGGTGGACCGCCTCAGACCGGTTGCAGGAAGGGATCCCATTTGTCCGCCCCGAGCCGACAGCCGTCCTCACGACCAATGCCTCTCTCATGGGCTGGGAAGCCCACATGGGGGACAAAAGGGCCCACGGGTTCTGAACCCCCGAGGAATCCCGATATCACATCAACCTGTTGGAGCTCAGAGCAGTCAGACTGGCACTGTCAGCTTTTGCTCCTCAGCTCTGGGGTCGAGTGGTTCAAGTCAAGATGGACAATACCACGACCATGTACTACCTCAACAAACAGGGTGGCATGCATTCCTGTCTGCTTTGCAGGGAAGCGCTCCACATCTGGACCTTCGTCAGTCATCTGGATGCAGATGTCCTAGCCATTCATGTGGCAGGAGCCACAAACCATCTGGCGGATGCTCTCAGCCACTTAGGCGAGACATCCCATGAGTCGTCTCTCCATCCAGAGGTAGCTTGCAGCCTGTTCTCCCACTGGGGCAAACCAATGGTGGACCTGTTTGGCTCCAGGGACAACACCAAGCTGATGCTGTTTCATGCCCGCCCCCCTCAGCAGGGCTTGCTGCAGAGGGACGCCTTCTCGAGGCTGTAGACCCCAGGCCTCCTCTGCACCTTCCCTCCATTTCTCTTGATCCACAGTGTGCTCAGCATGGTGAGGATGGACAAGGCGAAGGTGATTCTGGTAGCCTCAGACTAGCCACGCCAGTTCTGGTATCCAGATCTCCTCAGCCTCAGCTGCAGGCCCCCGGAGCGGCTTCCAGCACGCCCGGACCTGATCTCTCTCAATCAGGGGAAGGTATACCATCTGGACCTTTAATTCCTGCACCTCACAGCCTGGTACCTGAGCGGCTAGAGTTCCAGGCTTTGGATCTTTCCGAGGATGTTCTCATCGTGGTGGGGGCATCCAGAAAGGAATCAACCAGGAAATGTTATGCCTTCAAATGGAAAAGGTTTTCCATTTGGTGTCAGGACAAGGGCCTGGACCCTCTGTCCTGTCCCGTGGCTAACATTCTCGACTACCTTTGGTCTCTGTTCAAAGGGGTTCTTCGGTCATCGACCCATAGGGTGCACCTGGCAGCCATCTCCACTTATCTGGTGCAGGCTGGTCAGCTGACGGCACAGGAGACAGTGGTCGGGTGCTGTTTCAAAGGCCTGGATCACATATCCCCTCCAGTGCGTGAACCTCCACCTCTGTGGGATCTACTGCTGGTTTTGGCAAAGCTCATGGGCAAGCCATTTGAACCAATGCACAAGTGTGCGTTGTCGCACTTGTCATGGAGGATGGTCTTCCTGTTGGCCATCACATCTGCCAGAAGGACAGGGGCGCTCCAGGCACTTTCGGTGGACTCTCCTTATCTGCTCTTCCACAGGGACAAGGTTATCCTACGCCCCCACCCGAAATTCCTTCTGAAGGTGGTGTCAGAGTTTCACCTTAACCAGGTGTTAACTCTGCCAGTATACTACCCTAATTATACCTCGAAGGCCGAATACAGGCTCCATACCTTGGACCTGAGATGAGCCCTTTCCTATTATAAGGAGAGGATGGCGGAAATTCGGGGAGAGGTTCGCCAGCTGTTTGTCACCTACGCTGAAGTCGCTTCTGGCAGACCTGCAGCAAAATGAACTCTTGCAAGGTGGATTACATCTTGCATAAGTCTGTGCTACGAGTTGGCAGGCATGGAGCCTCCCAGAGGGATAAGAGCTCATTCTACCCGCCATACCGCTGCATTGGTGGCTGCTTCCAGGGACATCCCTATCCAGGAAATCGCCAGTTCTGGTACACTTGCCAGGGAAGGACAATGTCCTAGCAGATGCTCTTAGCTGTCCACTTGCCAGGGAAGGACAATATCCTAGCAGATGCTCTTAGCAGAATCATCCAGGGTCATCACTAATGGGCCTTGAACAGGCAAGTCCTCCTGTCAGTATTCAGTAGGTGGGGGGTGCCAGAGATAGATCTCTTTGCAGCCCCAGACAACCATCAGTTGCCCCTGTATTGTTGCAGGCCTCCATTCCCCTTTCTTCCAGGGACCCCACTCTCTGGTGCTGACAACAGATGCTTCCCTGCTAGGCTGGAGTGCTCACCTGGGGGGCCACACAGCCCATGACACTTGGCTTCATTATGAGTCTCTGTTGCACATAAACCTTCTGAAACTCAGGGCAGTGTTTTTGGCAATTCAGGCATTTGCCAGTCTGTTACAGGGCAAGTTGGTGCAAGTCAGGACAGACAACACCACTACCATGTATTACATTAACAAACAGGGGGGAAACAAGATTCTCACTGCTTTGCACAGAGTCCATGAGGATTTGGAATCTGGCCTACTCCCTGAGCATCTCCCTGTCAGCTGTCCACTTGCCAGGGAAGGACATGTCCTAGCAGATGCTCTTAGCAGAATCATCCAGGGTCATCACTAATGGGCCTTGAACAGGCAAGTCCTCCTGTCAGTATTCAGTAGGTGGGGGGTGCCAGAGATAGATCTCTTTGCAGCCCCAGACAACCATCAGTTGCCCCTGTATTGTTGCAGGCCTCCAGCTCGGGGCTCTGTGCCACTGAAGGCCCTGCTGTTGGACTGTTTGAACAGGTTCGTATACACTTTTTCTCCTTTTCCCCTGATATCCAGGGTCCTAGTCAAGCTGAGGTCTCAGACTGCTACCATGATTCTCATAGCCCCAGACTGGGCCAGGCAACAATGGTATTCAATGCTACTGTCTCTGTCAATGGCCAGTCCGATTTGCCTCCTCGGGAGGCACAACCTGCTGACATCCTCTCAGGGGAGGATGCTCTACCCCAACCTCCAGTCCCTTCGACTCATGGTCAGGCTCTTGAAGACTTAGAATATGCAGGCCTGCATCTTTCTGAAAGTGTTCTGGACATCTTGAGAGTGTCCAGGAAGCCTGCCACTAGGAAACCCTACTCCTCTAAGTGGAAGAGGTTCTCTATTTGGTGCTCCCAACAGGGCCTGGATCCACAGCAGGCTGGGCTCCCTTTTGGATTATCTGGTACACCTTCGGTAATTACAACTACAGACATCTAACTTAAAGGTGCATTTGGCAGCTGTCTCTGCCTACCTGTCAGCAGGGAAGGGCCCTTCCCTAGCTGCACATCCAGTCTTCAAGAAGTTCTTCAAGGGTTTACTCCACCTCCATCCTCCACACAGGGAGCCTACCCCAGCACGGGATCTTGATATCTGCATAGGTCAGCTTATGCAGCCTCCCTTTGAACCCATGTCTTCAGCTGAACTCAAGTTTATGGCTTGGAAGACTGTATTTCTAGTGGCAATCACTTCTGCCAGAAGGATCAGTGAGCTCCAGGCCTTGTCAGTGGAGTCCAATTACATTGCTCCCCACAAGGATAAGACTGTCCTCAGAACCAATAGGAAGTTTCTCCCCAAGGTGGTGGTCTCTGATTTCCATCTTAATCAGTCTGTCACAGTAACTGTGTTCTTCACAGACCATTCAAGCACAGGTGAACGCAGGCTTCACAGTCTGGATGTAAAGAGGGCCATTAGCTACTACATGGACAGGACAAGAGAGCTAAGAAATTACTTTTCCCAGCTGTTCCTTACCTATGGTGAGGTGGGTAAGGGCAGGCCAGCCACAAAAAGGACCATAGCCAGATGGATTGTGGCTTGCATCCAGTTTGTTATAACGAGCTAGGGAGAGGCCCAGCTGCAGGCCTTAGGGCCCATTCCACTAGTGGAACTGCTGCCTCATTGGCAGCTGCCAAGGATGTCCCCTTACTAGACATCTGTAAAACAGCCACCTGGAAGACTGTTCACACATTCACTAAGCACTACTGCCTGGGCACCCAGGCCAGAAGGGATGCCAGGTTTGGCACAGCAGTGTTGCAGATCCTATTCCCCAAGTAGGTTCTGTGCCCACCTCCAGGTGGCACTGCTTAGTAGTCTGCACTTGTCAGAATACAGCAAGACTTCATGTTGTTTGAAGAAAAAGAATTACTTAACATAGTAATGTTGTTTCTTCTAATGGAGTCTTGCTGTATTCTGACCTCCCACCCTGCCTCCCCTCCTGGGGAAAAAGGTGGTTCTCTGCACCTCAGTGATATGTTTTTCACCCACCAGTGGGTAGGTTGTTTTTCCTTGGGCATCAGTGACTTGAGTCTTCTTCATGCCATATTTAATTGTTGTGTTTGCCCTTGGGGGTGCTTAGGTCTGGTTAAAAATGTTCCTATATCTTTCTATTAGTAAGCTTCCTATGAATCTGATCAGTTACTAGAATGTACCAAGGACAGTGGTTTGAAAACCGAGCTCAATATTCTGTGCATTTGCATAGGGTTTAACTTTTTGTTCTCCGGGGCAGCTGAACTGGTCGGTCATACTGCACTTGTCAGAATACAGCAAGACTCCATTAGAAGAAACACCATTACTATGGTGAGTAATTTTTTTTCATGCCTTATACAGTTATACATTACATCCTACACTCCTACTGCTGACTTGTAAATGATACCTTGCTATATTCAGTTATACATTACATCATACACTCTCATTGCTGACTTGTAAGTGATGCCTCGCTATATTCAGTTATACATTACATCCTACACTCCCACTGCTAACTTGTAAATGATGCCTTGCTATATTCAGTTATGCAATGCATCATACACTCCCACTGCTGACTTGTAAGTGATGCCACACCTCATTCAGTTATACATTACATCTACACTCCCACTGCTCACCTGTAAATCATGCCTCGCTATAGTCAGTTATACATTTAAGGAATAAGGCATGACAGGGGGTGTGTTATGGTGGGATAACGGCCCACCTCGGGGTGGGTTGAAGTGTGAGGCATAGCCGAGGGCTTCCACCACCCGAGAAGGGCTGTTAGCCCACCATAACACACCCCTTGGAGTGCCTTATTGCTATTATCAAATGGGTAATTTTTACTAAATTTTATGCATTTTTAAACATAATACTTTCAGCTGGGCTGTTGTGCTGGGATAACGGCCCAGCTGAAAGCAGCTCTCTGCCAATCAGAATACATCATTCTTTCTACCCATGTCATAATACATCATACACTCCCACTACTGACCTGTAAATGAAGCCTCGCTATATTCAGTTATGCATTACATCGTACACTCCCACTGCTGACTTGTAAATGATGCCATATCTTATTCAGTTATACATTACATCCTAGACTCCCACTGCTGACTTGTAAATGACAGTATGCCTTATTCAGTTACATTACATCGTACACTTCCACTGATGACTTGTAAATGATGCCTCGCTATATTCAGTTTTACATTGCATCCTACATTCCCACTGATGACTTGTAAATGATGCCACGGCTTATAAAGTTATACATTACATCCTACACTCCCACTGCTGAGTTGTAAATGATGCCTTGCCTTATAAAGTTATACATTACATCATACATTCCCACTGCTGACCTGTAAATGGTGCCTCGCCTTATACAGTTACACATCACATCCTACACTCCCGCTGTTGACTTGCAAATGATGGCACACCTTATTCAGTTAGGCATTACATTCTACACTCCCACTGCTGACCTGTAAATGATGCCTCGCTGTATTGAGTTATAAATTGCATCATACATTCCCACTGATGACTTGTAAATGATGCCACGCCTTATGAAGTTACACATTGCATCCAACACTCCCACTGCTGACTTGTAAATGATGCCATGCCTTATTCAGTTATACATTACATCCTAGACTCCCACTGCTGACTTGTAAATGATGCTATGCCTTATTCAGTTATACATTAAATTCTAGACTCCCACTGCTGACTTGTAAATGACAGCAAGCGTTATTCAGTTACATTACATCATACACTTCCACTGCTGACCTGTCAATGATACCTCACTATATTCAGTTATACATTGCATCATACACTTCTACTGCTGACTTGTAAATTATGCCTTTGTTGTATTCAGTTATACTGTACATTACATCCTACACTCCCATTGATGACTTGCTAATGATGGCATGCTTTATGCAGTTATATATTACTTCATATGCTTGCACTGCTGATGTGTAAATGATGCCACACCTTATTCAGTTTTATAAAATGGGTAGAAAACTGTAAGCGTTTTGATTGGCTATGAGCTACCATTTGCCGTGTCGTTATCAGGACATATACTGGCAACTGGCACTACTTATGCCAACCAAAACACAGCACTCTGTGAAATCAATGCCCCAAATGCCTATCTCGGTTGAACTTCACACCAGACACGAAACCACAAGAGTCCCGCTCCAGTTCTACACCAATTACGGAGCCGCAAGAGCTACAGCAGGAGAGCAGTGCCACAAGAAACATCACTGTTTCTGTCCAAGCTGTTCCCGCCCGCCCTGCACGATGGGCAGAGTTTCAATCTTCAGTACCCAGTATTTTATTTTCAGTGTTGCCCCTTTCTTCAGTGACAGTTACACAACAAATTATGCTCTACTGAAACAGGTCTCACCAGATCTCTGTCTGAAGTGGCTCAACAGACACGGTCCTCCACAGGCTTTTTCAGTTGATTTTTTTTTTTTGTTCTAACTTTCCAGATTTAGATGTGACAGCAGCGACCAAAACCGCAATCAGGAAAATGCAAAATACAATGGCTGGATGGGGAAAAATGCTCGCACCCGCTCCTTTCACAAAGTCGCTGAATGTTTACTCGTTTCCCTCTAGCTAACCAGACTCCCTCCTCCACTGGCTCTCTCAAATGGCCTTCTTTTCAGATAGTTTTCTTTTTCTTCTCCGTTTTTTTAAAACATTGATGGGTTCAACACATCGGGGAAGCACTATCAAAAAAGCGCTAAATATGGGGTGCGGCGAGGGACATGCTTTCTCCTCGGGGGATTTACTCATCTGATCAAGAAACAGAAAAAACCCCTGAACAAACAGCATATTCTAGAGGAATTTCATGTGAGCCTTTGTGTGTGTGTGTGTGTGTGGTGGAGGGGGGGGCAGCAGACATATACCACAGCTCCCTACTTAATTTTAATTAAACATATCTAGTACAGTACAATGAATGACAAGGACTACTTTTTTGTTTTTCCCTTGGATATTATCTTTTTTTTATTATTTTTGTTATTTTTATGTAGATTTTTAAATTAACTTTTTTAATGGGGGGGACCCATTTTATAGGTGGAATAAGACACTCCGAGGTGTGGTGTATGGCCTGATAAGAGCACTTCCCAAGTGCTAAAGGCACTCGGCGCTCATTATGCACCTGGGGCGTGCTCTTATCAGGCCATAAACCACACCTCACCATGTCTTATTCCTTACATACATTACATCCTACACTCTCACTGCTGACCTGTAAATGATGCCTCGCTATATTCAGTTATGTATTACATTATACATTCCCACTGCTGACTTGTAAATGATGCCATGCCTTATTCAGTTATATATTACATTGCTGACTCCCACTGCTGACTTTAAAATGGCTGCACACCTTATTCAGTTACATTACATCTTACACTCCCACTGCTAACTTGTAAATGATACCTCACCTTATTTATATATCATTCATACTCCCACTGCTGACTTGTAAATAATGCCTCGCTATATTCAGTTTTACATTACATCCTACATTCCCACTGACTTGTAAATGATGCCACGCCCTATAAAGTTTTAAATTACATTCTACACTCCCACTGCTGACTTGTAAATGATACCACACCTTATAAAATTATACATTGCATAATACACTCCCACTGCTGGCTTGTAAATGACAGGATGCCTTATACAGTTATACATTACATCCTACACTCCCACAGCTGACTGGTAAATGATTCCTTGCTATATTCAGTTGTACATTACATCCTACACTCCCACTGACGACTGGTAAATGATTCATTGCTATATTCAGTTGTACATTACATCCTACACTCCCACTGATGACTGGTAAATGATTCCTTGCTATATTCAGTTGTACGTTACATCCTACACTCCCACTGATGACTTGTTAAAGATGCCATGCCTTATTCAGTTATACATTAATTCATACATTCCCACTGCTGACCTGTAAATGATACCACACCTTATAAAATTATACATTGCATAATACACTCCCACTGCTGGCTCGTAAATGACAACATGCCTTATACAGTTATACATTACATCCTACACTCCCACTGCTGACTGGTAAATGATTCCTTGCTATATTCAGTTGTACATTACATCCTACACTCCCACTGATGACTGGTAAATGATTCATTGCTATATTCAGTTGTACATTATATCCTACACTCCCACTGATGACTGGTAAATGATTCCTTGCTATATTCAGTTGTACGTTACATCCTACACTCTCACTGATGACTTGTTAAAGATGCCATGCCTTATTCAGTTATACATTAATTCATACATTCCCACTGCTGACCTGTAAATGATACCACACCTTATAAAATTATATATTGCATAATACACTCCCACTGCTGGCTCGTAAATGACAGCACGCCTTATACAGTTATACATTACATCCTACACTCCCACTGCTGACTGGTAAATGATTCCTTGCTATATTCAGTTGTACATTACATCCTACACTCCCGCTGATGACTGGTAAATGATTCCTTGCTATATTCAGTTATACATTGCATCCTACACTCCCACTGCTGACTGGTAAATGATTCCTTGCTATATTCAGTTGTACATTACATCCTACACTCCCACTGATGACTGGTAAATGATTCATTGCTGTATTCAGTTGTACGTTACATCCTACACTCCCACTGATGACTTGTTAAAGATACCATGCCTTATTCAGTTATACATTAATTCATACATTCCCATTGCTGACCTGTAAGTTATGCCATGCCTTATTCAGTTATACGTTACATCATACATTACCACTGCTGACCTGTAAATGATGGCATGCCTTATTTAGTTATGCTTTACATCCTACACTCCCTCTACTGACTTGTGAATGATGCCATGCCTTATACAGTTAAACATTATATCCTGCACTCCCACTGCTGACTTGGAAATGATACCTCGCTATACTCAGTTACACATTAGATCATACACTCCCACTGCTGACTTGTTAATGATGGCACGCATTATTCAATTATACATTACATCCTGCAGTCCCACTGCTGACTTGTAAATGATACCTTGCTGTTTTCAGTTATACATTACATCATACACTCCCACTGATGACTTGTAAATCATGGCACACCTTATATAGGTATACATTACATCATATGCTCCCCCTGCTGACCTGTAAATGATGCCTCACTATATTCAGTTATACATTACATCCTACAGTTCCACTGCTGACTTGTAAATGATGCCATGCCTTATTCAATTATATATTACATCCTTGACTCCCATTTCTGACTTGAAAATTGCTGCACACCTTATTCAGTTACATTACATCATACACTCCCACTGCTGACTTGTAAATGATGACACGCCTTATTCTGTTATACAATACATCCTACACTCCCACTGCTGACTTGTAAATGATGCCACACCTTATGAAGTTATACATTACATCCTACATTCCCACTGCTGACCTGTCAATGATGCCTCACCTTATTCAGTTACACATTACATCCTACACTCCCACTGCTGACTTGTAAATGATACCTCGCTATATTCAGTTATGCATTACATCATACACTCCCACTGCTGACTTGTAAATGATGCTTCACCTTATACAGCTGTACATTACATCCTGCACTCCCACTGATGACTTGAAAATAATGCCTCGTTATAAGGAGTGAAAGGGATCGAGGGAAGTACGAGCTGATGGCTAGAAGGGCCACTAGGGTGGTGAGGGCAGCTAAGACAAGGAAGGAGCAGAACCTGGCCAGGGAAATTAGGAGCGGGAACAAGGGGTTCTTTAGATACATTGGGGAAAAATGAAGGGTGAAGGGGCAGATTAGCAGGATTAAAACAGGGGAGAGATAGGCACAAGACCCGGAGGAGCAGGCTGAGGTACTAAATGAGTACTTCACCTCAGTTTTCATCAAGGAAAATGAGGGTGCTGCATCATACATGGGTGGAGACAGTGATACTGAGGAGGGGGGACCCTTACCGATTGGCGGGTCTGGGGAGAGGGGGAGGCATCACTGGCAGGAGGGGGGAAGGCTAAGCAGGGAGAAGAGGTAGCAGAAGTGGAAATCACAGCAGAGTGAGTGAGGGAAGCCCTCAGGTCCCTTAAGATGGAGAAAGCACTGGGGCCGGATAAATTACATCCCAGAGTGCTGAAGGAACTTGCGGATGTCCTGGCAAAACCCCTGGCGGAGCTTTTCACCATCTCTGTGAGGACAGGGTGGGTGCCCCAGGACTGGAAGGTGGCACATATAGTGCCTATCCACAAGGGGGATCAAGGGAGGTTGCAGGGAACTACAGGCCTGTCAGCCTGACATTGGTGGTGGGCAAGGTGATGGAGGGCATTGTCAAGGAGAGGCTGGTGGGGACCTGGAAAAGTCAGGGTGCCTGGACGATAGACAGCATGGATTCGTCCAGGGGAAATCGTGTCAAACAAACCTTGTGGAGTTCTATGACTGGGTGACGAGTGCCTTGGACCTGTAGACCAGTGGACGCCCCTTTCTAGACTTCAGCAAGGCATTTGACTCTGTTCCTCATGAGGGCCTGTTGGATAAGCTGGGAGAAATGGGGTGGGAAGCAGATGATCAGATGGATAGGCAATTGGCTCCAGGACCGGACCGGAGGGTCATAGTCAGGATAGTCTCATCCCCAAGGAGGATCATTAGTGGGGTCCCACAGGGATCAGTCCTCTGGGCCCTCCTGTTCAACGCCTATGTCTCTGACATAAGGACAGGTATCAGGAGTGAGGTGAGTCTCTTTGCGATGGACTCAAAACTGGGGGTGGTGGTGGATGGGGAGGAGGGAGGAGGGTGGCCCTACAGGGGGACCTGGAGGCTCTGGAAAGATGGTCTAGAAAGTGGAAGCTGAGGTTCAATGCAGGGAAATGCAAGGTACTACACCTGGGGGCCAGAAACCCCGGCCAAGTGTACACCCTGGGGGGGGGGGAATGCTACAAGTCTCGATGGCTGAGAGGGACCTGGGGGTGGTGGTGGATGTCAAGATGAACAGCTCGGAGACTTGTAGGAGGGCAGCAGCCAAGGCCAACAGGATGCTGGGATGCATCGCTAGGGGATCACCTCTTGAAGGAGGGAAGTGATACTCCCTCTGTATAACAGCTTGGTGAGGCCACACCTCGAGTACTGCGTGCAGTTTTGGAGGCCACACTTAAAGAGGGACATTAAACTCCTGGAGAGGGTCCAGAGGAGGGCAACCAAAATGATTTGGGGCTTGGGGACAGGACCTATGAGGAGAGGCTCAAAGAGCTAAATATGTCACATTGGAGAGAGAAGGGATCGGGGGACATGATAGAGGTCTTCAGGTACATGAAGGGGTAAATGGGGAGGAGCAGTCAGGGTGCTTCAGGGAAAGAGGGAGCCACTAGAGGGCATGGGTGGAAGCTGGAGGGGAAGATTCAGGGAGAAAGGAGGAGGTGCTACTTCACTGAGAGGGTGGTGGAGCCATGGAATGTGCTGCCTAGGGGGCTGGTGGAGGCAGAGATGGTGGAGGGGTTCAAGAGGGGGTGGAACAGGTACAGGGAAGGGTTCTGGAAGCAAAATCCAATGCAGCGAGAATATCCGGAACTGGGAAAGGAGAAGCCAGAGAAAGCGAGGGGTGCAGCAAGGTCAGCTCCCAGGGTGGGGGCTGACCAAATGAGCAGACGCGAAAGACCGTTAGGCCTATTCTGCTGGCATTTTAGTATGTTAGTATATTCAGCTATACATTATATCATACACTCCCACTGCTGATGTGTAAATGATTCCTCGTTATATTCAGTTATATATTCCATCCTACACTCCCACTGATGAATTGTTAATGATGCCATGCCTTATTCAGTTATACACTACATCATACACTCCCACTGCTGACCTGTAAATTATGCCATGGCTTATTCAGTTATACATTATATCCTGCATTCCTACTGCTGACTTGAAAATGATGCCACACCTTATTCAGTTATACAGTACATCCTATACTCCCACTGCTGACCTGTAAATGATGCCTCGCTGTCGTCAGTTATACATTACATCATACGCTCCCTCTGCTGACTTATAAATGATGCCTCACTATATTCAGTTATATATTATATCATACACTCCCACTGCTGACTTGTAAATGATGCCTCACCTTATACAGCTATACATTACATCCTGCACTCCCACTGCTGACTTTTAAATGATACCTCACTATAGTGAGTTGTACATTACATAGGCGCACTTATTAAATACAGGAACACTCCTGAATACCGCAGTTGGCAGCTGGCCATGGTGGAGAGAGAGGGCTGAGCTGGTCGCCGGCTGCAGAGGGATGCCGTGTTCGGGGGTACCAGGAGGTGTGCAGCTGGGTGGGGGGACCACAAGACTACAGGGGAAATCTTTTCTTTGACTGCGGAGGGGTCGGGATTCATCTTGAGGGAGGGACCACTAGACTACCATGAAAATTACACATACTATTAAAGCAAATGGGTGGGGATTCGTGCAGGGGTGGGGGCACCACTAGACTACTGGAAATTACACATACTATTAAAGCAAATGGGTAGGGTTTCGTGCAGGGGTGGGGGACCACTAGACTACCATGGAAATTACACATACTATTAAAGCATACGGGTCAGGATTCGTGCAAAGGGGGGGGACCACTAGACTACCATGGAAAGTACTCATAATATTAAAGCAAACTGGTCGGGATCCATGCAGGGGTGGGGACCACTAGACTTCAGGGCTAAGGCTAATCTGTTTACATGGGCAAGGTCCGGAATCATGGGGAGCACGCCACAGATTACCACTAGCTTTCCCCATGAGTATCTAGCGCTAGCTACAGGTTTGCGCTAATGCCTGTAGCGATGGCGCTATACATTTGAATATGCCATGTTGCTGGCATTCATGGGCGCTCTTGGGTCCACGCCCAGACATTATTACTCTATTAGCGCCGGCACTACCATACACAGCCGGGCGCTTAATAGGGCTTTAATACTGCAGCTTCGCGCAAATCCAGCGCTATTCCAGTGCTACGGATTTGCGCTGGGTGCAAAGGTTTGAATATCTGGCCCATAATGTATAATTGAATAAGGCAAGGCATCATTTACAAGTCAGCAGTGGGAGTGTATGATGTAATGTATAACTCAATATAGTGAGACATCATTTACAGGTTAGCAGTGGGAGTGTATGATGTAATTTATAACTGAATAATGCGAGGCATCATTTATAAGTCAGCAGTGGGAGTGTATGATGTAAGGTATAACTGAATAAGACGAGTCATTATTAACAAGTCATCAGTGGGAGTGTATAATATAATGTATAACTGACAATAGCAAGGCATCATTTACAGGTCAGTAGTGGGAGTATAAGATGTAATGTATAACTGAATAAGGCGTTGGCATCATTTCCAAGTCAGCAGTAGGAGTGCAGGATATAATGTATAACTGAATAAGGCACTGCATAATTTACAGGTCAGCAGTGGTAGTGTAGGATATAATGTATATCTGTATAAGGCGTGCTATCATTTAGAAGTCAGCAGTGGGAGAGTAGGATGTAATGTAAAACTGATTAAAGCGTGGTGGGGGGACCACTAGACTACCATGGAAATCACTCATAATATTAAAGCAAACAGGTCAGGATTTGTGCAGGGGGGTGGGCGGACCACTAGACTGCCATGGAAATTACTCATAATATTAAAGCAAACAGGTCGGGATTCGTGCAGGGGGGTGGGGGACCACTAGACTACACCAGGGACATTACTCTTCATTCTATTGTGAATGGGTCAGGAGCATACCTCTCAACTGTCCCTGAATCTGCCTCATAATATTACTCTGTCCCTCCTCACAGTTGTGTTTCGTGGCTAAACAGTGGAAATTGTAAACACAGAATATAATGTCAAGCATTACAGTTACAGACTTGTTCTTCTTTAGCAAATACATTTTGCACTATGCCCCATATTCTACCAGCTGTCTGGGTGGATAGCTCTACTGTTGAAGATGTGTCCCTGATTTTGGTCCTTTGTCCCTGATTTGTTTAAGCATTGTCCCTGAGTCAGGAAGCAAGGGGTTGTGAGGTATGTATGCACCGACTGTGCCTGGCAGCACACAGTTCCTGCTGCTTCCAGCCTGTACTTCTATTCCGACCAATAGGGGATGCTGTGGGTATGCCTTGGCCTGCAGCGTCCAGCCTATACTTCCATTCCGACCAAAAGAGGGAGCTTTGTGCTCCATTCAGTATCACCGGGCAAACTGCATGGTAATGTATGCTAAGCAGCACTTAATGAGATACAAATGTACCTGTTTGCCTACAGATTACCTAAGTAGGCTCATTTGCATGGGAGCTTTGAATATAGCTCCCGTTTGTCCTGGGCTAATCAGTTTGCACTGGGCTAATGTGTTAGCACTGTGCAATCAGGTTAGCCCCGGGCAAACCTCACTTCAGCATAGCACAGTTCTGCAGTGTGTGGCTTATATTGTTGTTTACAGTCATACCTCTCAACTGTCCCTGATTTTACCTCAAAGTTTTACTCTGTCCCTCCTAAAAATTGTGTTTCCATGACCAAACAGTGGGGTTGTAAGCATAAAATAATGTCAAACATTAGTGTTACTGACGTGTTCTTCCTTAGAAAATAAATTTTTCATTAAACCACTTATTCTGCCAGCTTCCTGAGTGGATATCACCAATTTTTAAGATGTGTCCCTGATTTTAAACCTTTGTGCCTGATTGTTTTAGGCGTTGTCCCAGATTTATGAGGCAGGAGGTGAAGAGGTGTGTTTGCAGTAGCTGTGAGACATATCTGTGCAATCACACACAATGTTCTCCACCTGCAACACTGGCTTGCTACAGAGTCTAATGAGCTGCAGTTGCAGTTTGCACTTCCCTGTTGCCATATTCAGCGCTGTCTTATTCCCGGGCTATTTTTGCCCTGCAACCCCAGACCAGTTTGCCCGGCTTCCTTAGACTGCTATATTCAGCAGGATTAGCACCGGGCTATTTCCTTTTCAATATAGCTTGCTTTGTGCTCCGGGCTAAGTTTGCCCGCCGGGCAGTGCTAATTTAGCCCTGGGGCAAATTTGTGAATATCTGGCCCTGCATCTTCCACTCCGACTCTTGAGTTGTAAATGTTGCCTCACCTTATTCAGTTATACATTACATCTTCTACTCCCACTGCTGACTTGTAAGTGATGCCTCGCTATATTCCATTATACATTTCATTATTATTACATCATACACTCCAACTGATGACTTATAAATGATGCCTTGCCATATATAGTTAGACATTTCATCATGTGCTCGCACTGCTGATGTGTAAATGATGCCACACCTTATTCAGTTATGCATTACATCCTACACTCCCACTGCTGACCTGTAAGAGATGGCTCATTATATTCAGTTATACATTACATCATACACTCCCACTGATGACTTGTAAATGATGCCTCGCCTTATATAGTTAGACATTCCATCCTACACTCCCAATGCTGACCTTTAAATGATACCCTTGCCATTTTCATTTTACTTTCATTTCTTTTGGTAGTTCTGTCATGCCTGGTCATTTATTGGGCTTGCTTCCGTTTGAATGAGGTCTGCATAGGTAAAGCCAGCCATTGCAAGAAATTTTGTTCTGTCCCCTGTGACCATCCACTACCATACCACGGCTGCCCCAGTGCCCACAATTCTGCGTAAAGATTACTCATCTGGTGTCAGTTGGCACATGGGGTGCTGGAAATATGGATGTCTTGTGTCCATGCTAATGTGCGTCTCTGCCCTTCTCCTCCTCCTCACCATGCATGGATTTCCTTGTATATTGCCAACTTTGCTCATCGGTTAGCACCCGCCACTCCTCTGCACTTTCCCCTTCTATACCATGCCCACATTTTTGTCTGGCTATTGTAGAAATGTCAAGTGGCCTGCAACTTCCTTCCCTGCCCTGGAGCCAAACATCTCACTTTGCAATGTGCCTGACCATGAGCCAGCAGCATGGTAGGATTCTATGTCTTACTTGTGAACTACAGTCACTTTGATGGCAGGGTGACATGTGACTACTGGGATAACCCATGCTGCTGTGTTTGTTTGATAGCACACCAATACAATAGTATGATTTCTATATAAATTTTGAAAAGAGACTTTTTAAAGAGCACGTGTTCACATCTAATAAATAGACTACTATTTTTTTTATTGTGTTAGTAATTATTTTAAACTTTTATAATATATTTGTTTGTGTAGTGAAACAAGTGAGTGTTCACATTTACTTTTCACAGTACTGGTAAGAATAATTCAATAGAATTATAATATTGTGATGTCAGAAACTGTGAACTTAGGAGCCCAGTGTATGTATCTCAGTGAGAAGCTAAGGATATTTTTCTGTTTCAAAAGAAGTAGATATTTCTTTCATCAACAAACTTTGCCTTTGATATGTTTATAATATTACAGTCTATCCCTATGATTTTACCATTTTGCTAAGCAGTGATTGGCTTCTGTTTTCTTCCCATGTTAAAATCTGGTCAGGAAGACAATGTTACCTACTAAATCATAACAAAAGATCACAGGTTATGAAAAATCACATATTTCTAATAAAAATATCAGGTCCGACCATGTAAGCCTGTACCTCTATGTTTAGAGCACTGGGAAGGTATTCCGAGGACCTGGGTTCAATGCTTCAGTAGGTTGCAGTATTTCTTTCTCACTACAATTTGTAACATAGACTATGATGGCAGAAAAAAAAAACAACACTCTATCCAGTCTTCCCGAGTTCCCTATTTAGTCCTGGGACCCACTGTCCTTCCAGGGTCTTAACCCTCCCAATTTTTCCCTCCATTCCTCTCCCAGCTTCTGCCTCCCTGAGCAACCACTATACCCTTCAGTCTATGCCAACCATGCTTGAACCCACCAACAGTTTTAGCACTCACCACTTTGGCAGGCAGACGGTTCATTGGCTCCAGCATATTTTCTGTAAAATGCTTCCTTATGTCCCTTCTGAGCCTCTCTCCTGTCCGTTTCCACTCGTGTTCATGTCACCATGAGCTAGTATTCAAGCTAAAAAGTTCTCTACAGTTCACTTTTTATTCCTTTTAGGAACTTGAAGGTCTCTATCATATCTCCCCCCTCTCCTTTCTGGTCTGGTTTGTAATAAATATATAATATTTTGGTGGTAGAAAGTTATTCCTTTATAAAAATCTGAAAACATATTTGCAGGTTCCCATTGAAATACTCTGCCAACTATGCCAGTGAAGATTTTCTGGCTTCATAATGGAAGGTTTCTGTTGTTCCTTTTTACTAGTAGTTTACAAAATACAAATTAAATGACAAAAAGAATAAGTTAAAAAAACAAATAAAAGCCAAGAACATAATTATGGTGGTATGTAGAGGTCCCAAACCTTCATCTTTAAGATCTACATCTTTACTAAGCACTTGGGGCCCTATATTCAGAGCCAGGCACAATCACAGTGCAGCCATTTGTGCTGCTTTTGTGATTGTGCATGAGTGCCTCTGAGCGATTTTTAGATGGTTAGCACTCACCGATGGAGCAGCACTGACTGAATATTGGGCCATGTCGATGCAGGACTAAGTGAATCTTTGCAGCAAAGACACAGACGAGAATTGTGTATGGCCTACAGGAGATAGTGCTGCCCGAAACGGGATAGCACCAGGTCTCCTGTGGGCCACATTGAGCCTGAATATGTAAATGAGCTCATTGGGTATGCAAGGTGTTCGGGGATCATCTGCATGCCTATTATAGGTTCATTTGCATTTGGTGCAGCAGCCCTTTAGTGCTCATTTTACAGTAAAACATTCCTCCCTTATGGTATAGTGGTCTCTCCCACCCCAACCCCTGATCGCCCATTCTGCTGTACAACGTTGTACCCCAGTGGTATAGTGGTTCCCCGCCACCCCACCCCATTGCCCATTCTAAAGTAATCCATTATACTTTGGTAGGATAGTAGTCCCCCCAACCTGCTTGCCCATTCTGCTGTACAACATTATACCTTGGTAGTATAGTGGTTCCCCTCACTCCAGCCTGATCGCCCATTCTTTACCTTAACATTATACTTTGGTGGGGTGTTGGTCCCTCCACCTCCTGATCGCCCATTCTGATGTAAAATGCTATTCTCTGGTGGCATAGTGGTTTCCCCTCAGCCTTGACCATTCACCAATCCCCCACCTGCCTAGTTGCCGCAGACCCCCACCCGCACCACCCTCACCCTGATTGCCATCCTCAGTTACATCAATGGCACAACCCTCCTGTCACCTCTGTGGCCAGTCGACATCTGACAGTCATGGAACGCAATGACTGTCCACGGCTGGTGAGCAGGTAGGGTGGTTTGTGAACACTCGGGATGGGGGACCACTATAACACCAGGGAGTAGTGTTTTACAGCAGAGTGGATGATCAGGGTGTGGTGGGGGGACCACTGTACCACAAGGGAATACCATTTTAGAGTGGAAGAGGTGATCAGGAGTGGGGAACCACCAGGGAATGTTCTACAACAGAAGGGCAATTAGAGAGTTGGGGGACCACTATACCACCAAGGAACACTGGGTTACAAAAGAATGGGTGATCGAGGGTGGGAGACCACTATATCACCAGAGTATACGATTTTATAACAGAATGGGTGATTGGGGTTGAGGGGACCACTATACTATGAAGAAGACTGTTTTACAGCAGACTGGGCAATTGGGGTATAGGGACCACTGCACTACCAGGGTATGTTGCTCTACAACAGAGTGGACGATTGGGGTGGGGGACCGCTATACCAACAGGATATATTGTTTTATAGCAGAAATGCGATTGGGGCTACTATATCACCAGGGTATAATAGATTACTGCAGGTTGGGTGTTTGGGTGGGACCACTTGACACAGGGTCGGGGGGTTGCAGGTCGGCTACCCTGCCTTTTGGGGGTGGGAGGCATGTGCTTAGAGCCCAGATGAGACATGGTTTTTGGTGGCAGTAAACCACTCAGCTCTGGGGGCGGTTTACTGCTGCCCAAGTAAACATGAAGGAGCCCCTGATTTGCATAAGTGTAGCAGTATAGGTAGTGCCTGGGTGCTGCTGGGTTTGAGTAGCTGTCTGGTGGCCTCTGATTATGTCCTTGCCTGGTGCAGTGGCGCAAATCCAGGTTAACCACAGCTAGCCATGTTCATGCTGGTAACAACCTTTGAATATGGGGACCTTCTTCTTTAAAAAAGTAAATAGACTTGAATTCAGTGTGATGTAAAATGGAGAGGTGAGATTACTATAAGTAAATCTAAAATTGTCCTCTTAGGGCTTGGCCATTAAAGGGATTTTCAGTATATGCTCCCTGTGGGCCCCTTAGGGAATGACTAAAGCCTCCCCACACCTTAAAAGGATATTTTTATTGTGAATGACTTATAAAATACATGTTCACCTCTAACTGTGAAAGAAATACGCTGGCTGGCTATCGGTGGGGGTACTCACTGCCGGTCTCATCTCCTGTGCATAGTGGAGATAGGACAGAGCAGTATTACTGGCTCAGTAGGTTGCATACCTGCATACTCACCTCTGGGACCAAAAGATTGGAATGTCATGGCTTCTAGTCCCACACCAGGGGCTGGGTTTTCAAAGATTCCCGAAACTGGGGCAGGTGCTAGGAAAGCTTGCACAAGTGGGCCTTTACTTGTGGCGCTTCAGTTTTTCCCATATGCTCCAGATGTTCAAAATGGAGCAGTTCAACGGCTGGCTTCATGATTTACAGTAGCTTGGGGCCATTTTTTTTGGCACAGATGCACCAAAAAGTTATGCCAGGTTGGACCAGGTGAAACATTCTCTATAGCTGCACCTGCCATCTGTCTAGAGCAGGCTGAAAACTGGAATGTATGATAGTGCAGAGATTTTTTCCACACCAGCAGGCTGTGGCACGAAACTTAGTCCCACAGCCGTTTTCGGCCATTTGAAACATAAGCAATGACAGCAGAAAAAGACCAAGGTCCATCCAGTTTGGCTAAGTTCCCTAAATTCCTGGCTCCAGGAACATGCGCTAATACACAGTGTTGGCACTGTAGTGCAGCTCTAGGGTGGGGTGCTGAACTGCAGAGGTGCCATCCTTTGGATAAGATATTAATCCGAGGTCCCTCCTGCCCAGCCTTGTTGGCTGTCTAGGTGGAAGTTAATGATCCTGTAGCACTTACCATAAGCAGGGGGAATGGGGAAAAAAGTAGGTCCATGGATTTAACCCACTCCGGGACTTACCTGGCAATTTGAACTGCCACTAAGTAGAACTGGCAGGATTCTAAACATAACTAATATGATAAATAACAGATATTAAAATTGTAGCCATTTATGTAGCTTTGCATGTAACATACAATTTGGCGATAGCTCTGAAGTACTGGAAGATAACCGTGTCTGTTCAGATTAGGAATAGCGCACTAGTTCTAGTCTGATGTTAAACTGTGTGGCATTCATATATTTTTGTTCAGATGCTGCACGAACTCCAGCACATCACCGACCCAGACATCACAGAAGCGAAAATCATCCATTTCAGTGATGAAATTACCGTGCTAAGGGAATGTCTTATGACACTTGAAGTTCAGTTGGTTGACCAGTTGGAGGTAAGGAGATCAGGGATGCAGGTTTCAATGTAGTCTTTGGCAGGATGAGCCCTGGGTGTGCAGTACTTGAGAAGATTGATGAGCAGCAAGATGTCCCTAACCATACCTTCTAATGATTGTGGTCAGGTGTGTGTGTGTCTCCAAAATGAAACACAAGCTACTGAGGTCCTCTAACCTGACCCCTGAGTCAAAAGTATTTAATGAACCACAGTCAGAATACATTGCATCATCCTCTTGCCAGCACATCTCATTTTTTTGATTGACAGAAGTGTAACTACCAGTTTTATTCTCCAGAATCACAGGTAGCTGAAGGCTATAGTAGGGGGGGTCAAAACTCAACAGCAAGAAAAGTACACGTTTTCCTCAGATTTGAACAGATTTGTGCTTTTTCTGATGACTTGGCTTTACTCAAGAGAATCTAAACTTTTGTTTTTTAAAACAATTTAATTGGCCAGTTCCATGTCGCCAAGCAGCGGGGGATCGCTCTAGCATGCTGGCGAGCCAGGTTCATTTCCCACACCTGGGACATCAGGATCGGAGGCCGTCAAGGAGGGTGAAACAGTGTCATGTGAACGCTCTCCTCCCAGGGGGAGGTAGGCTTGCAGCGCTGTGCTTTAGTGACTCCTTGTGGTGGCTGGTGGAGGTACTGGTGACAGTGTGGGTGACCAGGTGCCGTCAGACACTCCCCTAGGCCAGCTGTGTGTGCACGCAGGCAAATGGGGAGAAGGGTGGGGTGGGACATGAACAGGGGAAAATGCCACATTGGTACGCTGGATGATGGCCTCTCTGCCCCTTCCCATGACTGGATCCTTCCCAACGCACTCGACGGGCATGCCCCCTCTGGACGCTACACGGCAACACTCCTCCACTATGTGTCGGCATGGCCCATGGGGGGCACAGGATGACTGATTGAAAGAAAAAGTAAGGAGCTTTCAGGTGCATGTTCCTTGATGACGGCCAGGGGAGGCCTCCGGTAAGGACAAGCCAGTCCCCAGTTGTACTGAGGTCTGGGTAGGATGTGTGTCTCAGCAGAGGGCAGTTGAGGGGTGAGGCTGGTGGGACAAGAGGTGGCTGTGTGAGGGCCTAAAGGACAGAGGTGCCAGTGGGCACAGTGGAAGCAGAGGTTTTTTTCTGCTCCCTATATGTCTGCAGGTGCTTCACTTATTTGGGCAGTCCAAAGTCCCATTGCCAATCTTGAAACTCCTTGGGCCCCTGGTTCCTCACTTGGATGCCCCCCCCCATACATTCAGTATCAGAGGCCTCCATTTCTCAGAATGGGGGGGGGGCTACTTGCTGCCACTTAGGAAAGCTGCTTTTCTAGGGGCGTGGATATGGTTAATTTATCCACACTCTGCTGTTCAGTTCCCTGAAGTGGTGTTATTAGCCAGAACATCTTTAAGCTATGCTCCTCCCACCACCGTGCAGCATATTCCCCAACTGTACCCTGTGACATCACAGCTTTCATTTCACTGGAAGAAGAGGTCACCTCCTTTGTGCTCCACTTAGGATTTTTCTGCACCATAGGCAGACCTTTCTTTTCAAAGTTTTTGAACTTATTTGCTTGTAGTTTTGTAGTTCTTTTGACTCCGTCTGCAGACCAACAATGGAACACAAGAAACCAGGAATAAATTTCTGTGTTCAATGCTGCCAGAAGATGTCAGTCACTGATTCACACAACACATGCGCGTACTGCCTGGGTGGGCAACACAACATGGCCGGGGGTGGCCTATGCTCATCCATGCTTCCTGAGTCCCTCGAAGATAGGAAGCTCCAGCTCTTGCTGGGTCATCCTTTGGAATGGGATTAAAAGGATCACTTTAAGGACCACAAAAATGACCTTGGCTGCAGCCAGGTCTGCTGCACAGCCTGCGGCTCTTGAGGCAGAAGCGGCAGCTGCTGCAGCAGGCATCTCATTGGTCTCGGCCCTGTTCCCACCTGGTGCCATCATTGGAGGGTCTTTCACAGACTGGTTCCATGACATGTGCCAGTCCCTCCAGACCTTGGGGGAGAGTCCTGCCCTCCATGGTTCAAAATCTAAATCTAAGCATCACCGGTAGTGTCATGGGATGGGGAGAGATCACAGCCCTCCTGGTCCCTCGACTCACCTGACCACTTGACGTCTGTCGAGCGGCCCTCGACCAAGGGTCAGGTTGGGCATGTCAGAGGCTCTTTGGCTCTGCCGTAGAGTCAGTCGACTTTGGCTGTGCTCGACCAAGCTGTCGAGATTTTTCTTGACCCAATCGATTAGTTGTCAGGTGAGGCTGAGGAGTCAGCCTCCTATACCTCGGTGCTCCTGGTTTTCAGTCAGGAGGACGTGGACTGATCAGTGGTCCCGGTCAATCCTTCCAGGAACCAGCCTCCACCCAGGGTTGGGTCTTCAATGCCCTTGTTGCTAAATGTTGGTAGGCACGTAATCTATGGACAACTGCAGGAAGACCCTTCTCACTGTTGATCAAGTAATCGATAGTCAAGTTTGTGACATTCGCACTCTCAATCCCGATCAACTGCGAAGTGCTGCCATCGATGCTTCTCTCATCCACAGGTGAGGAGAGGAGCTAGCAGAAGATGTGCTGGTGCTACGAGGAGTTCCTTTGGCAGCAGTGGGAAATCGCGGGGCAGGGCTGTGCTGTACTCCCGAAGACCTCCAGTCCCTTGGCAGTCACCAGTGGTTGCCCCACTGGTCCCAGTTCTGCAGATGCTCCCCACACCTGCTTTTCTGCCAGTTAGGGTAAAGCCACTACCCTGACAGCCACCAGTTGGTGCTCTGACAAAGGAGGCCGGCCGTTTGGCACCCAGCTTGCTGGGCTGGTTGTCAGTTGTTGGCTGCCTTCCAGGAGTCATTGGATGACTTGGATCAGGAGTCCATGGCCTCCTCAGAGACTCAGCTGTTCAACCGTGGCTTGGTTGAGGAGCCTTCTACCGACCATGAGTCCTTTCATGGGCTGCTCTGACTTACCTTGGAGTTCTTGTTGATACCATTAGAGCCAGTCCAGAAGAGGGCTGAGTACCCACTCACAGACATTTTGGACTGGGATTAATCCCAAGGGGTTGCTTTCCCAGTTGCTGAGGCCATCTTTGGCAACATCCAGCATCCTGCCTAGCACCCTTGGCCTGCATAGTCATAGATACATAGATACATAGATACATAGACAGTGTCTGCAGATAAGGGCCTATGGCCCACCCAGTCTGCCCATTTGAGCTTGTAAGTTCAGTTCGTTTTCCTAGAAGTCTGTTGCACCTTACCCCTGACCTCCAGAATTCCTTTATGTCTATCCCATGCATTCTTAAATCCCGTGATTGTTTCAGCCCCCACCACTTCCTCTGGCAGGGTGTTCCACTTGTCCACCACCCGTTCTGTGAAGAAATTCTTTCTCATGTTTCCTCTGAATCGTCCTCCCTCCAACTTCATCCCATGCCCTCTAGTCCTGGAACATCTTTTTCGCTTAAAAATAGTGTTTTCCTGCACCCTGTTCCTCCCTGTAAGATACTTGTATGTCTCTATCATATCCCCTCTCTCCCTCCTCTCCTCCAGGGAGTACATGTTCAGTTCCTTCAACCTGTCTTCATAGGACTTGTGATGCAATCCATGCACCATCTTTGTTGCCCTCCTCTGAACTTTCTCTACCCTGTCTATGTCCTTACGTAGGTATGGTCTCCAGAACTGTACACTGTACTCCAGGTGGGGCCTCATTAGTGTCTTGTATAGCGGAATTATGACCTCCCTTTTCCTGCTGGTAATGCCCCTGCCTATACATCCCAGCATCCTATTTGCTTTACCTGCTGCCTTGTCACACTGTTTCCCCTACCTTGAGGTCATCAGAGATGATAACCCCAAGATCCCTTTCCTGCTTGGTGCATGCTATATCCTCACCCCCCAACTGATATATTGTGCCAGGGTTTTTGTGCCCCATATGCATTATCTTGCACTTCTTTGCACTGAATTTCAACTGCCAAACCCCTGACCATTCTTCAAGTTTCTGCAGGTCGCTTCTCATTCTGTCTACACCCTCTGGTGTGTCTACTCTGTTACAGAGCTTTGTATCATCAGCGAACAGTGAAATTCTGCCTTCTAGGTCCTGCACCATGTCACTGATGAAGATGTTGAATAGGACCGGTCCCAGCACTGATCCCTGTGGTACCCCACTGGTCACTCTTCCCTCTGTGGAGTGACAGCCATTTACCACCACCCTCTGTGTCCTGCCACTCAGCCAGTTACCTACCCACCACACTACTGTCCTGCCCACACCCATATTCCCCAGTTTGTGTAATAATCTTCTATGTGGCACAGTGTCAAAGGCCTTGCTGAAGTCCAGATAGGCCATGTCCACTGCCCTCCCCTGATCCACCTCCCTAGTCACCCAGTCAAAAAATTCAATGAGGTTGGTCTGACATGACCTCCGCTGGTGAAACCATGCTGCCTTGGGTCCTGTAGTCCATTGACAACCAGAATGTTCCACCAATCTCTCCTTCAGTAGTGCTTCCATGATCTTCCCCACTACCGAGGTGAGGCTGACTGGTCTGTAGTTCCCTGCTTCCTCTTTGTTCCCACTTTTGTATAAGGGGACTACATCTGCTGTCCTCCAGTCTTTGGGTACCTCCCTGTTTCCAGTGATCGGCTAAACAGGATAGCCAGAGGTTCAGCCACCACCTCTCTTAGTTCTTTAAGGACCCTGGGTGCACCCATCTGGCCCCATTGCTTTATCAACTCTTATTACTTCCAGTTCCTTCAGGACCCTTTTCTGTAAAGGGACTTGTGTCCATTTCTGCACCATTCTCACCCCTTGTACTCCTTCAGACCCATTACCCTCCTCTTCCTCAGTAAAGACTGAGCAGAAATACCTGTTCAGTATGTCAGCTTTACTGTTGTCATCCTCCACGTGGCCCCCATCCTCCCCCTTCAGTCTCACTATCCCTCCCTTTGTCTTTCTTTTTTCACTTATGTACCTGTAAAAGGTTTTGTCCCCTCTACCCACTGATTTTGCAATGTGTTCTTCTGTCTGAGCTTTGGCTTCCCTTACTGACCTCCCTGCCTCCCTTTGCTTCTCCTGGTACTTCTCCCTATCCCCTTCTGCCTGTGTCTTTTTGTATTGCCTGAATGCAATCTTTTTGGCTTTCACTTTCTTTGCTACCTCTTTGGAAAACCATAATGGTCTCCTCTTCCTTTTCCTCTTGCTAACCTGCTTAATACATAATTCTGTTGTTCTTGTAATCCCCATTTTAAATACTGCCCACTGTTCCTCAACCCCTGATTCCTGTCCCATTCCCCTTAATGCCTCTTTCAAGTATCTCCCATTTTCCCAAAGTCTGCTCCCTAAAATCCAGGATCGTGTTTTGTGTGGTTTGGTTCTGCTCTTTCTGTGATTTCAAACCACAATGACTGGTGGTCACTGTTTCCCAGGTGCTCCCCCACTGTTACCCTGTTATCACACTGTCCCTGTTTGTGAGCACAAGGTCCAGTATTGCCTTCTGCCGAGTTGGTTCCATGACCAGTTGCTTGAGGAAGGCACCCTGAAGGGAGTCCAGGATAAATCTGCTCCTAGTTGATGCTGCTGCTGGGATGCTCCAGTCCACGTCTGGAATATTCCGTAAGTATGCGGGCCCTAAGGGCTCTCTTTCTGGTTTTTCAGACCACCCTTCGGTTGAAGATCTGGTCACGGATTCAGTGTTCCATAAATCTGGACACCAGGGGGACATGGACAAGTAGTCCCATAAGATTGATCATGCCACAAAAAAGTGTACACTGCGGCTGCTCTGGGTCTCTGTCAAGCTAACTGTCCATTCATGTTGGTTAATTATGGTCATTCCCTGATGGGGATCTTTGATGCAGTCCTCCCCCACTTCCATCCAGAACTGCAGATAGCGGTGGAGCTGATCAGAGATCACAGTCAATCACTGGCTAAACACCAGCTCCAGGCAACCTTTTACATGGGCGACTCTTGCACCATTGTGGTAGAAGCGACTGTCTCCAAGTGTCACAGGGCTTGGCTGCATTTGTCCACCTTCATAGGAGACACCCAACAGAAGATGGCCGACGTCCCTTTCTTAGGCACTAACCTGTTTGGCCCTGGGGTGGAAGTGTATCTCACTCTGAATGAGAAGTCCAACACCACCCTTGACTCTCTGACTTTGTCCCAGAAGGACCAGAAGAAAAGAGCCTAAGAAGCAGGCTTTTCAGTACCGGTCCTTTAAGTCACAGCCTCCCTGGTAGCAGCCCCAGCAGGGTCAGTTTCAGGCCTGGCACCACAAGTAGAAGTCCGGAGCCCAAGGTCCTATGGGGGGAGGTGCAAGGATAGTGGTGCCCCTCCAGCAGCAACTGCAGATGCCTCTGCAAAAGCTGCCCAGTGATGAGTTCGGGATGTCATCCCTCCACCTGATCTGTCCCCAACTGTTTTCCCAGTCTGAGGCCGGCTATGTCACTTCTTGCCACATTGGTCCACCATCACAACAGACAAGTAGGTGCTGGATGTAGTGGGCAGAGGACTGTCTGTGAACTTTGAGGCTCTCCTGACCTACCACCTCCAAGCACCTCAACAGTCTGGGGTGTCTCAGGACATGCAGTCCACCCTCAGGGAAGACATTGCTCAGTTTCTTGCAAAAGGGGCAATAACCCATGTTCCAGACAGCCTGGCCAGTCAAGAGTTACGTGTCCAGGTACTTCTTGGTCCCAAAATGGATGAGGGGGCTGGCACCCCATACTGGATCTACACAATCTCAACCAGTGCATGCGGAAGTGCAAGTTCTGGATAGTCACTCTGAGCCAGATGATACCATTCCTGGCGCAGAACATATGGTTTTGCTCCCTGGCCCTCCAGGATATGTTCTTCTACATTCTAACCCCATGTATTCTTCAATATTCCTAACTCTCTGCAGTCTGCCTCCTGCGTAGAACGCCTGGAGCAAATGGAACTTTATGCAAATGATGGAACCATCATTGGCTCGTGACACTTATTCAAACTGCTGCCCTCATCTGCTGCAATGTTCCATCAACGTCTTAGATTTCTTACTCCACCTGACAAGTCAAAATGCCCAAGAGACTTCCCTTAGGTCGTTTTTTGGCTAATTGTGAAGAATAAGTATTTTATACTTATTTATTCTTACTGCTGCCTTTGTTTATCGTTAAATTATTTCATACGTTTAGTTTAGTTTAGTTTTTAGAGTTAACTGTGTAATTTTTCTTGGTTCCTCACGGTTCGGGATAACCACTGAGGAACCAGGTAGTTTATTATATTTTGTGGAACTTTTCCCGCTATTTTGAATATTATTTAGTTATTTAAACTGCTTAAATAATTATTATTGAAACCGCTGAACTGGTTTCTTTCAACTGCTAACCCGGTTGCTGTGAACCACTAACCCAGTTCCGAGTTTAAAACTCTCTGTTCATTTTCAGAACTTGATAGGTTCCTGAACCGACTGCAAAAAAAAAAGAATTGGTTTGCGGTTGTGTTTTTTTTTCCTCCTGGAAATGGAGTTGTCTGAAAAACCAAAGAAAAAGACTGGTCCCCCAGGTTTTAGAAATTGTCTGAAGTGCGGGCACATTTTTACCAGTGCAGACAAGCGTGAACGCTGTGTAGTCTGCCTGGGAACTGTTCATCGTTCTACAGACTGTGAAATTTGTAAGTCTTTTCCACAAAAAACAGTGGAAAAAGACTGGAAAGGTTGCAGAAGAGACTTGATAAGGGTGCTCCAGGCTCTGACCAACCAACACCCTCCAAATCTGCAGGTGAAACCACTGTCTCTTCTTTACACACCCCTGAGAAGGGTGATTCAGGCACCTTAAAAAGGATGGGTGGTCTGGCTGACTCTCCAGCCCCCTCCAAGAAAACCAAAAAGACTAAGCATGTCGAACCCCAGGAAAAACCTAAAGGGGTTTCTTTTGTGCCTCACAGCCTGCCAACTGCGGAGGAGATTTCCCAGGCCATGAAGGTCATTCAGGCAATACAGGGTTTTATACCTGCCCCTGCCATCTCTCCCTCCTCCAAGGGTTCAAGAACCAACTCCTTCCTCTGATCTCCTCTCCTAGGAGATGGAATATGGGGATTATGATGAACCAGAAGTTGGTGGCGAGCCCATTGTACCGGAAATCTCACCAGAGCAAGAATTTGGCTCTCCTCTCAGACCAGATTTTCTTCTCATTTTTCCTTTGTAAGGAAAATAGTAGATTCCCTTGACCTAATTACTATAGAGGTCATAGAAGATGAAGAGGAGGCTGAGTACATGAAGATGATGGGGACAACACCCACAAAGAAAATTCTCCTGCTAATTAATACATTCTTTAAAAAGGATTTATTTAACATCTTGCAGAACCCAAATTCTGTCCCGCCTTTTGATAAAAAGGTGAATAAGAAATACCAGCTGGACAGGCAAGGGGCTGAATTTCTTTATTCTCACTCTGATTATCAGTATATAGTCCAGCAGGCAGCCTGTGAGAAGGGGAGGGTTCCTCTATCCTGTCATCCACCTGAGAAGTATTCTAGGAAGATAGACAATATGTCTAAAAAGGGGTATTTAGCCGCCTCCCTGGGGGTAAGACAGGCTAATTACCAGGCCTATGCTGCACAGTATCAGAAAACACTGTGGCAGTCAGTTTTGGCAATGTCAGAGAAGGTTCCTTCCCCTCTCTTTGATGACCTAGCAGAAACAGCAAGATTTGGACTGGAAGCAACAAAATACCAGTTCCAAATGGCAGCAGATGCCAGTGACAGTGCTGCTAGGTGAATGGCCCTAACCGTAGCCCTGAGAAGGCTGGCATGGCTGAGAGCTACTAATTTAACACAGGATACCCAGACTAAGGCCATGGATTTTCCCGTTCGGGATCACTCTCTCTCCGGTAAACGAACTGAAGATTATGTGAAAAAGGTGGATGAATACAAGGCCACTTACAAAAGTTAACTCCTCCAAAGAAAGGCCTTCTCCTTCATATAGGCCTTATGGGAGGGGAGGCAGAGGAAGGACACCCTACGGTAGGTCCTTCTGTCAAGCACAAGCTGTCCCACAGCTGCAGCCTTACCGACAGCAGACTGGGTACTGTAGAGCCAGAGGTAGGAGGTGCTCCAGAAAAGACTCCCACTCCACCCAGGCTCAGCTACAGCCAAAACAAAATCTCTGACTCATTTGTCAAGGCTGCCTCCCTAGTATCAGTAGGGGGCAGACTGACTCACTTTTTCCAGGCCTGGCAGGCCATCACCATAGACAAGTGGGTTTTGGAATTAGTGAGTCAGGGGTTGTCCCTGAGCTTCAAGTCTCTTCCTCCTCTGAAATCAAAGCAGTCTCTGTTCAGGAGAGACAGCTTTTGGAAAAAGAGGTTCAAATCTTGCTCCACATAAAAGCAGTGGAGCCTGTACCAAGGCATCAGAGAGGAAGAGGTTTTTACTCTCGGTACTTCCTCACCAAAAAAAGAATGGGGAGTGGTGGCCTATTCTAGACCTCAGACATCTGAACAAGTATCTAGTAAGACCAAGGTTCAAAATGGTCACCTTGTCCCTGATCTTGCCAGTCATTCAAAAGGAGATTGGCTGGCATCTCTGGATTTAAGGGATGCCTATTTTCACATCCGTATAAGAGAGTCTCACAGGAAGTACCACAGGTTCAGACTTCCTTCAGGATACTGCCAATTCTCAGCCCTGCCCTTTGGCCTCACCTCAGTGCCCAGGCTGTTCACAAAATGTCTGGCAGTGGTAGTGGAATATCTAAGAAGGCTGGGAATTTCAGTTTTTCCCTACCTCGATGACTTGCTAGTTGTGGGGAAGTAATCACAACAGGTGAAAGATCACCTGGCAATAACACAAAATCTGTTGCAATCTCGGGGGTTCCTGATAAACCAGGAAAAATCCATTCTCAATCCAGTACAAGTCCTGCACTTAATTGGAGCAGAACTGGACACTTTACAAGGAAGAGCCTTCCTTCCCAAGGACAGGGTCCAGAGCATCCTGCAACTGATTACCTCATTCAGGTTGGGCAAGCCATGTCCAGCAAGGCAATCCTTGCAGATATTGGGACACATGGCTGCAGCAACAGGAGTTGTCTTGGGAGCAAGATGTCAAATGAGGGATATTCAGTTTCATCTCAGAGCACACTGGTGCCAAAGAAAAGACAAAATGCCAAAACTAATTCCAGTAACAAAAGCTATGTTCCAGTCTCTACAGTGGTGGATGGATGCACACAATCTAAGGACAGGGGTTCCCTTTCAGAGGGAAAACCCATCAGTCACCCTTACAACAGATGCCTCTCTGTTAGGATAGGGTGCTCACTTAGGAGAGCACACTACCCATGGCACCTGGTCAGGTGCAGAGTCACTTCTTCATATAAACTTTTGTTGGAACTCTGAGCTGTATTTCTGGCTTTAAAGGTTTTCTGTCATCTGGTACAAGGTAAAATGGTGCAGTTCAGAACAGACAACACCACCACAATGTACTACATAAACAAACAAGGGGGAACAAGGTCAGATCCTCTGTGCACAGAGGCCATGAAAATATAGGAGTTGACCTACTCACTAAAGGTAGAAGAAGACATTGTAAGAAGGTATGGGCTGAGGTTTCACTGCTATGCTGATGATACCCAGCTCTACCTTTCTTTTGCCCCCGACCAGGTTAGTGCTCTCTCGGTATTTAATAGCTGCCTCGCTGAAATCCAGGACTGGATGAATCTGAGCTGGTTAAAGTTGAACGCCGGTAAGACTGAGGTTTTGGTCGTGGACCCGGGTCAGGGGGGTTGGGGTCCGGTCAGCCCTCTGGCATATTGCTGGGGGATCTGAGCCTTACCTCTGAACGGGTGCGTAACCTTGGAGTGGTACTTGATGACGGGCTGACTCTTCGTCATCAGGTGTCAGCAGTCGTTAAGTCCGCATTCTACCATCTTAGGAATATCGCCAGGGTGAAACACCTTGTTCCGTCCAACGATTTACCCGTGTTGGTCCATGCCTTCGTGACATCTCGCCTTGACTATTGCAACTCCCTTTACTTGGGGCTTCCTGGGGTTGATATCCGCCGCTTGCAGCTAGTGCAGAACGCTGCAGCAAGGTTAATGACAGGGGTGACTAGAAGGACACATATTACCCCTGTGCTGTGCGATCTGCACTGGCTGCCTATACAGTGGCGAATCACCTTTAAAGTAGGTCTTTTGACCTTCAAAGCCCTGCACGGACTCGGTCCTGACTACTTGAAAGAGCTTCTGTTCCCTTACCACCCCGTGTGACAGCTCCGTTCAGCTGACGAGGGGTTGCTAGAGGTTCTGAGGGTTATATTGAAGTCTTCTGGGGCTAGGGCCTTTGGGTTCGCGGCCCCAACCCTCTGGAATTCTCTGCCTCGCCGGCTTAGAGAATGCATGACCGTGGAAGCCTTTTAGCGTGATTTTAAGACTCTTTTATGGAACAAGGCTTTCGTGGACTGATGCTGTTATCAACTGTTGTTCTTGTATGTATATTCTGATTTTATGATTCATTTGTACAGCACCTTGGTATTTGAAAGGCGCTAAATAAATAAAGTTTTATTATTATTATTTATTAAAGGCTTCCCTGCAGGCTGTTGATGTTCCAGGCAAAGACAATACCTTGGCAGATGCTCTAAGCAGAATCAGCCAGGCACATCACGAATGGTCTACAAACAAACAGGTACTGTACTCAGTGTTCAGAGGGTGGGGCACCCCAAAGGTGGATCTCTTGGCTTCCCACGAGAACCACCTCCTGCCCCTATTCTGTTGCAGACCACCAGCCAAGGGTAAAATCCCACTGGATGCTCTGGCTCTGGACTGGTCAGAAAGATGCCTGTTTGCCTTCCCTCCTTTTTGTCTCATCTTCAGAGTACTGATCAAGCTCAGGTCACAGCCTGCATCTGTGATCCTAATAGCACCAGGCGGGGCCAGACAGCCATGGTACTCCCTACTATTGTTCATGTCTGTGTCCAAACCGATGCATCCTCCCAAGAGGTACAATCTCTTGACCTTCCACCAGGGGAGAATCTTGTACCCGAACCTCAAGTCTCTCAGGCTCAAGGCCTGGTTCTTGAGGACTTAGAATTTTCAAATCTAAATCTCTGTCAAGCTGTTCTGGATATCCTGAAAGGATACAAGAAGTCTTCCACTAAGAAAACCTGTTCTGCAGAATGGAACAGGTTTTCTGTTTGGTGTGATGCCAAGCAGATTTCTCCTTCTTTGTCAGAAATTCCAGTATTACTGGAATACCTCACATATCTACATTCCTAAGGGTTAAAATACACATTTTTAAAAGTGCATTTGTCATCAATTTCAGCTTACATTTCTGCTGGGAAAAATGTTTCCAGAGCAGCTAATCCCACTTTCAAAAAGTTCTTCAAAGGTTTGTGCCATGTACACACTCCTATTAAGGAACCAGTCCTGTTGTGGGTTCTAAACATTTGCATTGCTCAGCTCCTGAAACCTCATTTTGAGCCTATGTCTTGTGCTCATATACAATATGTCACATGGAAAACTGCGTTTCTGGTTGCAATCACTTCTGCCAGAAGGATAAGTGAACTACAAGCACTATGTGTAGAGAAGGACTACCTCTCCTTCCATAATGACAAGGTAGTGCTTCGAACAAACAGGAGGTCTCTTCCTAAGGTGGTTTCTGATTTCCACTTAAATCAACCCATAACACTGTCAGTTTTCTTTACTGAACATGCCAGCTCAGGTGAGCGCAGACTCCATAGTCTGGATGTAAAAAGGGAATGAAGTTACTGTGTGACTCACACCAAGGATCATAGAAGTGATAAGCAACAGCTTTTTCTCACTTATGGGGATGTGGGGAAAGGCACCCCAGCTTCCAAGAGATCAGTCTCTTGCTGGATAGTCCAGTGCATTCAGTTTTGCTGTTCAAAATCTGAAAAACAAGCCCCAGCAGGCCTGAGGGCCCATTCAACTAGGGGTGTTAAGTTAACTTTATTTTAAGTAGCCTTCTACACATGTAATTATGGTACCTGGGGACTTAGTTTCAGGTGCTCCAGTAAGGGGGAAGTTTTTGTGGGTGAGCACTTCCTGTGGCTGTAGTGGAAGGTCTGTAAGCTGTTATCACTGGCCTATCTAGTAATAAAAAGGTCTTTGCTGCGCCCCTGTACAGTGTCTTCTGGAGTTTTATTTGAACAGGGGTACAGCTGCTTCTATAGCAGCCTCAGGAGATATGTCCTTAGTGGAGCTCTGTAAAGCAGCTACTTGGAGAACAGTACACACCTTCACTAAACATTAGTTTGGACATAGAGTCCAGAAGTGATGCCAAGTTTGGCACAGCAGTCCTGCAGAGCCTATTTCCTAAATAGGTTCTCTGCCCATCTCCAAAGGTACTGCTTTGAAGTCTGCAGAGAGTTCAGAATATAGAAGAACACATGGGGTTAGAAGAAAAAATTACTAACCTTAGTAATCTTGTTTCTTCCAATGTATTCTTCTATATACATAACTCTCCCTCCCTGCCTCTGCATTCCTACCTGAGTCTTTTTGGTTTACTAGTCCCAAACACAGACATACATGTTTTAATCCTGGTGGGAACTGAATTGTCCTTTCTTTTTCCAGGTGATTCTGGCACTTCAGAAAGGGGTCTTGTTAATATAATTATTACTGTTATCGTTATTGTTGCTATTATATAGTTTATGCTGTCTTAAACAGCTTTAGTAGTTTTACTATATAGGTGTAGTTAAGTAGTGTAGCATAGGTTGCCTTGTAGGCTCCTTAGAAATCTGAGACGTTGATGGAATGTTGCAGCAGATGAGGGCAGAAGTTTGAATAAGTGGCACAAGCCAATGATGGTGCCATCATTTGCATAAAGTTCCATTTGCTCCGGGCAGTTCTACTTAGGAGGCAGACTGCAGAGAGCTATGAATACAGAAGAATACATTGGAAGAAACAAGATTACTAAAGTGAGTAATTTTTTCTTCCTGTCCACAGGTCCTACCACTGATACCTCCGTTTCTGAGCAGAAGGGGTCCTGTATCAGTTCCAGGTCATACCCTTTGGCCTCTCCTCTGCACCGGGGGTCTTCACCAAATGCACAGCAGTGGTGGTGGCCCACCTACAGCACCTAGAGGTCAGAAAGAACCCTTACCCGGATGGCAGGCTGGTAGCTGGTCCATCCAGAGAGGCCATGGAGAGATCCACGGATCTGGCTCTTCAGACCTGCCAAGATTTGGACCTGTTGGTCAACCCGGACAAGTCCAAACTGGTACTGAAGCAGGTGATTAAGTTTATCGGGGCAGAACTAGACTACCTGCAGGCCAAGGCCTGCCTCCAAGCAGACTGAGCACAGGATCTTACCTCCTTTGCCTGATCATTTCAGGTTGGGCTCTTGCACCCTGCCTAGGATTTCCTATGGCTGCTGGGGTACATGGCATCTTGCATCAGTGTGGCCCACCTGCTGGCAGATGCATCACCTTCATTGGGAGCTGGGCTGTCGATGGTCCCAATGCCTAGGCCATTTGCATAAGCCAGTCACAGTGACCTGGCCGATGTGGAATGCCATCCAGTGGTGGCTTGTCCCGGAGCATCTGGAGGAAGGAATCCCATTTGTCCACCCAGAACCTACCATCCCACTGATGATGGACGCGTCTCTGGTAGGGTGGGGAGAACACCTTGGAGACCACAAGGCCCTAGGATTCTGGTCTCTCCAGGAGTCCCATCACCACATAAACCTGCTGGAGCTCCATCCAGTGCACTTGGCTCTGACAGAATTTGTTCCACTAGTCAGGGCTCAGGTAGTTTAAGTCCAGACAGGCAACACCACGTGCATGTTTTACATGACCAGACAGTGCAGCACACACTCCCTTCCTTTGTGTTGGGGGCACTCTGCACCTGGACCCTCATGCGTAGCCATCCCACGTCGGTTGCGTCACCATGATCAGCTGGTCCAGCGCAGCCTTGGTGATGATATCCTGGCGATTCACATCATGGAGGAAAACAATCAGCTGGCAGATGCTCTCAGCTAGGTAGGAGAGATGTCTCATGAGTGGTCTCTGAATCAGGAGGTGGTGAACCACCTATTCTCCCTGTGGGGCTCACCCTTGGTGGACCTGTTTGCCTACTGGGAGAATGCCAAACTGAGGCTGTTTTGTGCCTGCCCTCCCCCCCCCACAGTCCAGGACACTGATGGGGGATGCCTTTGAGAGGCCCTGGACACCACGTATGGGCCTCATGTATGCCTTTCCTCCCTTCCCCTTGATCCACAGAGTACTGATCAAGATCAGGAAGGATGATGCATGGATGATCCTGATAGCTCCAGACTGGCCAAGGCAGTTTTGGTACCCAAATCTCCTCAGCCTCAGCAGCAGGTCTCCACAGTGACTGCCTCACTGCCCAGACCTGCTGACCAGACTTCAGAGGACGGTCCTGTACCCATCCCTTCAGTCCATGCATCTCACAACCTGGTTCCTGAGCAGCTAGAATTGCAGGCCTTGGGTCTTTCTGAGGATGTCCTCCACATGATGGGGGCCTCCCATGAAGTGTAAGCCATGAACAGAGTGGGGGGGATGGGACAAAAAATGGCAGCACTTTTGCTGCCAGTGGCCCTTTCAGTGGGAGGATCAAGACAGGAGTATGAGATGCTGGATGTGAGAAGTTTTCTTGTCTGACATGCATTTGCGGCAGTTTTGCTCAGGGGGTCTGAAATTGGTGTGTTCTGCTGGAAAGCACCATGGGTATGCAGCCCATCAGGGAGGTTGTAAGCTTGCACAGTAGGCTATCATCCAGGCAGATAAAGCCAAGGCTTGGGACCTAGTGGTTTTTGGAGTGTAAACACGGCACAACTCTTCTCCAGTATGTGCCATCTGTAGCAGGTCCCCTTTTCTTTGCGTCACAGCCAGTCCTCCAAAAGAAATAACCACACTGCCACCTCCCTGCTAGTTGACTTAGGTGGGAGCCAGGTGAATCCTTCTGCTGCCACAGGCAGGGGCTGCAGGGGACACACATTATGTGTTCTGACCCTAGAGGACCCCACTGGTAGGGATGGTGCTCTTGTGCTTTTGCTGAATGCATGCACAGCCTATGGTCGCTGCTGTATGGACCATAGGCATGCCAGGACACATGGTGCTATTGAAGGAATGCCAGGAAATACAGCTGGGCATGGAATTTAAAGCTGGATGGACTGTATGCTCACAGGGAGGAAAGGTGCAGGCAAGGTATTTCATCCTGTATCTAAAGGCTATCCAGAATTCCGACGGACAAACATGTGGCTGACTCCTGCTAGGAATGGGGAACCAGTAGAAAGGAAAGTAGCAAGAAATAACTGTAGAATGAAAGTTGGCCTGATTCTAGCAGCAGTAGAAAGAGTAGCCACATTATAAGTTAAAAGGCTACCTTGGGTTGATGTTTTTCTCTCTTGAGAAAATTTTTCTTGTTGAAATTAGCAGGAGCTTGATCCAGCCTTGTCAGATGCACATGAGTAGCTGAGCTCAGATAGCCCAAGGTGGGGCAATAGAGGGGCTTGGACTTCTTCTTTGAAGTCACATGTACATCAACAGCCTATCAGGTGAGCATAAACCCAGTCTGTAAAGGTTTGAAGTGCTTCACAGAGTATTCCCCACAGTTACACAGATGCCTAAACCAATCTATACAAACAGAGTTACTCATACAAAAAAAAAAAAATCATATTTATATGAACCGTTTCAGTTCAGTTTGATATGCATGTCCACTGTACGAGGAAGAAAAACATGGAGGATTTAAGATGCAAAATGCATACTTTTAAAAAAATGTATTTTATTCTCCTTCAGGGGCCACAGGCTGAGACTGCCTTCTGCTTCTTCGATGCACACTGAAGCCTTGTTTCCTCCACTCCCAGTCTCCACACCCACCTGTGACATACCCCATACTGCTCCAACCCAGCTTCCCCGTGGGGCTAGCTATCCCTGTCCACTTTGGCATTTCTTCCCCGCATACATCTGGTCCACTGGGGGCAGAGGTGAAAATGTGGGTTGAGCTAGAAGTGGTGCAGCTAGGATCTGGCATAAGGGTAGGCCACAAGAGGACCATCATCTGCCCAACCTGTGTGCTCATATTTCCTCATTTTAATCCCCCCCCCCCACCAGGAGCGCACATCAGGATTGGGTACTGGCAGAGCCTGATGCAGCCAATCCATGGCCATGCTCCAATGGTCCCTCTCGGCTTCAGCATATCCCATGCACCTCCACCTGTGGTCGCCTAGGTGCTGGTAATGCAGTGGGGCACTGCCCTCCCCCTTGTGGAGGAGGAGAGTGGTAGATCCCTTGATCATCCTCCCCCTGACTGGCCCTCAGATGGACGAGGTTCATTCCCGAACCCAAATTGTCATCGCCACAAGCAGTAGCGCTGCTGCTGCACCGGTGGGCTGACTGTAAAATGATTATTAGCTACTGCCTGTGCAGATTTCGCAGCTGAATAAGTGATATTTATCTGGTCAGTATCCAAGAGAAAAACAAGTTTTTCCTCACTTGATTGACACTCTCTGTTCTTCAGAAGTTGACCTAGCCATTTTATTTTTAAAGCTTCTAGTCAAGGGCAAACTTATAAAATATGCTTGGTCAACCATTCTTCTCCACAACCATGTTTACAGAATGTTTTATTTTTAAAAGTACTCTAGGTGATAAAATTTGTGTACCATTCACGATTCAAATCCATTCACAGGCATGCTATAATTTGTAAATATGTGCGGGATTCAGGGTAGTTTAGATATGGCTGTCTAACATGTAGAGTTTTTAATGAGTTTTATAATAAAAATGTGGAGGAGTCTGTCACTGTTTGGGTTCATCCTTTGTAAATATTTGCAGGCAGGGAATAAGATGTGCTTGCAAATTCTTTCTCATGCCAAGAGTTTGCTACTTTTGGTTGGTGCCACCAAAGTGTCTGCTGGAAAAGGAACCTTTGTTTTGAGAGTTCTTAAAATCAAAATGTGAACCTCTTCAGCACTGATTTCCATATCCTTGAAGGAATGAAAGTTGCCTCTGGAGCCCTGAAAACAACCTGATCCTCGTCTCTAAATGGCAACATAGCGTTCTGCTAGTCCTTAGACATTGGCAACTGGCGCTTTTTTATCTTTCATAGAAACATAGACTTTGATGGCAGATAAGGACCGCTTGACCCACCTAGTCTGCCCATGTCCCTACCTACTGGATAAGCTGTAGATCCTAGTTAACCAACAGCATATTTGTTCCTACCTCCACAAGAATTGCCTTATGTCTGTCCCATGCATTCTTGAATTCTCCCACAGTTTTAGACCCCACAACCTCCTCAGGAAGGCTGTTCCATGCGTCCACCACCGTCTGTGAAAAAATACTTCCTCACATTGCCCCTGAGCTGTCCCCCCTCTATCTTTAAATTGTGTCCCCTTGTTCTTGCACATCCCTTTTTCTGAAAGATGCTACCCTCTTGGACTTTGTTGATTCCCTTGAAGTACTTAAAAGTTTCTATCATATCCCCCCTCTCCCTTCTTTGCTCAAGGGTATGCATATTCAGCTTCTTTAGTCTCTCCTTGTATGGCTTCTGTTGCAGACCCTGCACCATTTTAGTTGCCCTCTTCTGGACTGCCTCCATCCTGTCCATGTCCTTATGGAGATGGGGTCTCCAGAACTGGATGCAATACTCCAGATGGGGTCTCGCCAACTGTCTGTACAGAGGGATAACAACTTCCTGTTTTCTACTGGTGATGCCTCTCCCTATACATCCCAGTATGCCCACAGCCATCCCTACTGCCTTCTCGCATCACTTGCTAACCTTTAGGTCACCTGATATGATTATCCCCAGGTCCCTTTCCATTTTTGTTGTTGTTTCTGTCATCGTGGCACAGGTCAGGAAGCATAGGAAAACCAGGAGCAGTTGTAGAATTCACCAAAAATTATTTATTTACACTAACAGTATCATAAAGTAAACTTATTCAGTATAATTATTTGCAAAGGCAAAATAAAGTGTTCTTTCAGTCTCTGTGCCCCTTGTTCTCCAAAAATCTCTCTTGCAGTTGAAGCTTAGCTCTTTTATGTCTTTTCAATCCCCATTCTTAGCAAACATCCTGTCCTTGTAAATATTTTGTTCTTGTAAGTTTCAGTAGCTGCTAGAACACAGTGTGCTGAGGCCCTCTTTGCACAGCTTTTGTAAAAGGCAGAAATATTTACACTCAAGTAACCTCTAGAGTTTACAATAACTTTCTGCAATCATCTCAAAATATAATGATATATAGATATAGATATACATCTATATATATCTATATATATATATATATATATATATACACACACAATGGGGTGAGACATATTCCAGTGAAATAAACCATGTTATTTTCACTGGAGTGAAGTAAATCCTGATGACGTCAACAGAGTTAAAATAAATACCGTTTATTACACCCCGAAACCTACTTAAGCCGCGCTAAACCCACTAACCCCTTGCGATTCATACATCTTGCAACAGTGACCCCATTGTATAAATAGAATACATGATGGGCTCATCATGGAATATGAAAAATATTTTCCTCCTGCCTCGTGAGCACTGTATATTCCACTCGTGCCTTTGGCACTCGTGAAATATCCAGGCTCACTCTGCAGGAATTAAAATATTTTCCATATTCCACTCGTGCCCATCATATATATATATATATATATTTTAACAGTAACACTATATATTTTCTAAACAAAAGTGATCCCATTATCAGTTACATTTTCATACAATGATTTGCGCATATTTTTATATTAGCTGATATGCAAGGGAGGAAAAGACAGCAAGAGGAAACTGAGAGACAGCGAGAGGCAAAGAACTACGAGCCTGTCGGGTTGATCAAGTCCGAAATCTCACAGGAAAATATGGTTGCGCAACCAGACAGACAAATAGACAGGAAAGGACAGCCTTGCATTTAAACACTTTCTCTAACAAATGGACCAGGGTCCTATTCCACTCTGTCAAATACACCTCCCTCCTTAAGAGGGAACCTGTTTTGTTAAACAGGTTTCCAAAACCTTTTATTCTCTAATGACATTTGCTGCTTTCAGAAATTAAGCACATTTACATTATCAGTTTTGCTATACCAGTACAGCAAACAGTAAAGTTCAAACTCACACATTTGTTTTTCAACTGTTAGAACTCTCAGTTCCTGAGGAGCGCTGTGGAGCCCAAACAATATGGCCGCAAATCTTCAGAGCTCCGTAATTCAGCTCTTTACAAATCCTATTTTCAGAGAACAAATCTTGAACAAATTCGATCCTAAATACTAGATATTAACAGCGGAACTCCAACACACTAATATGCTGCATCCTCGGAGGGAGAAGGGATTGGGAGATGGAGCAGGATCCAAAATTGTATCGGGAGCTCTGACCCATGTGGGCAGCACAGGCCCACGACCACGACCATGCCGAGGAAACATCAACAGAAACCCTGAAAACCTTGGGGGCTGAATTAAACCTGCTAATAAACTCAGTTACCAGTCTCTCTCTAACAAGTTTGATGCCCTAACTAATAGGGTTACAGTTGTAGAGACTTGGATCGAAACAGTAACCATCACATCTATGGATGCAAAAAAGACAGCTGAGGCTGGAATGGGAACAGCTAGTATGATAATCAAGGAGAATACTCACTTCAGGTCTAGATTAGAGACCCTAGAAAACCAGGCAAGGTCCCATAATCTGCGCCTCATCGGATTGCCGGAAGGATGTGAGGGAGATCATATTTTGATGTTCCTAAGAGACTGGTTTGTTCAGCAATTGGGTGAGGAGGTGCTCCCAGAAGTACAGCGCTTCCAAAAGGCTTATCGTATCACTCCTAGGGGCCAACCTGAAAACCCTGAGGCCCCTGGGACAGTGGTGGTGGTGGTGGTGGTGGCAGATGGAGTGGGTTCCTGGGATCATCTGCTAGCTTTGGCAAGACAGAAGAGATTCATGTTGCAGGATGGCCAACAGATACAGATGTTCTCGGATTTGGGATATGCCACAAGACGGAAACGCAAGATATTCGATGGGGTTAGAGAATTGCTTCGGGAAGTTGGGGTCCCACATGGCTTGATATTCCCAGCGCATTTGTGGATCATTCACCAGGGGAAAATTCTTTGTTTTTATGGATCCATCAGATGCTATGAAATGGTGCCAGAGGAACGCCAAAGGTCACCTTTGTGGACGGCATGATGATGAGTCGGCTTCAGAGGAGGAACCCCTATGAAGAGGAACCACTGTAAATGTGCTGTGCTATGTAAGGTACTAAGGGAATGGGGACTGAATTAGTTTAAGGGCAGAGTTAATTTTAATTTACAGAAAAGGTTGTATTAGTGGACTGCTTAAACTCGGACTGCCCTAGAGCTACGTTTTAGAATCCTCCCCAAAGCTTGTTTAAAATAATAAATAACTGTAGCCTGTTGCTGCACATAAATAATTACTGAAAGGATGGTTCTGGTTATTTACTATTTATAATCATAAAGTTCTAGCGCCTTAATAATATTATATAACTGAATGGTTTTCTGATCTTCTTAAATAACATCTAAGCCAGTTTTGAGATGTTGCTGGATTGGTTTAGCTTTATATGACCTGCGGATACTTTATTAGGGTTTTTGCTCTAAGGTAAAGCACCATGTTGGTGTAATAACTACGAAACAACATGGTGAATATATATAATAGACCCTCTGGTAGGGTCAGGAACTGGAGACTTAACGAAGAACCTTGCTTTAACATATCGCCATGTAGCTCTTGGACTCTATTAGCAGCTTTTTCGGTATAGACTGTGATTCTTACTAGTATAAACCCCTCAAATGATGTATCTTGTAACTTTCAATGGTCAAGACAAGTGTACTAAGAGGAGTGGCACCCTCATGGTTTCTGAAAAGAATGTATTGTTGTATTGAATGTTAGGGAATGTAACAGTATGTTTATGTGAAAATAATAAACATAAAGTTTAAAAAAATAAAAAAAAAGAACCCTCAATTCCTGATTCATATCTTGACAGAAAATCAGCATTGCTATTCTCTTCACCAGATTTGTGTATCACAGTGAATTTAAATGACTGAAGTGCCAGGTACCACCTTGTGATTCTGGAATTTTTATATTTCATTTGGTTAAGCCAACAGAGAGGATTGTGATCTGTTATAAGCACAAATTTAGTTCCTAGTTAATAAGACTTAAGAGACACCATGGCCCACTTTGCTGCTAAACACTCCTTTTCGATAGCAGAGTACCTTTTCTCTCTGTCATGCAACTTCCTACTTATGTACAGAATAGGATGTTCGAACAACATGAAGTCTTGCTGTATTCTGACATATGCAGTTAGCCCCAGCACTTGAACTGCTCCAGAGAGGAAAGAGTTAACCCTATGCAGGAAGCATAGAATGTTGAGCTTGAGCTTGGTTTCAAACCTCTGTCTGCAACACTTCAAAGTGTAACCGTCAGATTCTTTACTCCGCCTAACTGTTCAGTCGCTCTGGAGATTGCTCCTTCGCTACGGTCGGTTCGGTTAAGAATCCGTTGGCTTACTCACTGATTTTGTTGTATTTTCAGCTTCAGATCCCTTTCCGCGGTACAGTAAGTGTTGTAGGTAGTGGACTGTAGGTTTAGATATATTTCTGTGGAAATTGTAAAAGACGTGGATCGGTCCGGTTCGGAACCAATTGTTTAGGTTTTTTTTCTTAGTCTTTCTGTTTAGTGTGAGGTACTGGTTCCTGTTGGTTTCAAAAAAACGTGATTTTATACTTTTTTTTTCCATGACCCATAACATGGTTGGTAACCAATAGGAGGGTCCTACCTGGCTAATAAGCTGTAAAGGGTAAGTTTGTAGCCTGGCCAAATATGAGAAACCCAAGAAAAAAATGGGTCCACTGGGTTTCAACACTGTGGTGAGTGTGGGGATGCGTTTGCTAAGGCAGACCCTCACACCACTTGCGTTTATTATCTGGGGTTTGACCACCTCGATTCAGACTGCCAAATTTGTAAAACTTTTCTGAAAGCCACCCTAGAAAAGAGGTTGGGTAGGATCAGGGAAAAGGAGGCAGAGAAGTCCGCTAATCTGGATGGCCAGCCCAGTTCGGTTCCTACTGAACCTGAGGGAGTGCCCACTGACCTGGGCGATTCTCCCTCGGGCAAGAGGAGATCCGACCCTGAGGAGTTGGTTCTATCGAAGTGCAAAAGGAAATCGGCCGGTTCGGATCCAGAACCGCATAGTCCAACCGCTGAAGAAATAGCCAGGGTGATAAGTATTGTGGAATCGCTCCGTCCGGTTCCGTCCGATCCGGCGCCTCTCAGTAGGCGCTCGGTTCAGTCGGTTCCCCAGTTCCGGAATGTGTTCCAGATTAATTTTATGTACCAGAGTGGGAGGGGGAGGAAGAGCAAGACGATGATTATGAGGATGGTGATGAAGATCTGGGTGAGCCCATTGAACCGGACATCTCCCCAGACAGGCCTTCTAATGTTTCCCCTCCCAGGCTTTCTGAGTCCCCATCCCACTATTTGTTCTACAAGAAAGTGGCTGACACCTTCCAGCTTCCCTTGGTTGAAGCTGTTAAGGAACAAGAGGAGCCTGATTTTGTGGAAATGATGGACATCCCAGAGTCCAAGAGATTGTCTGTTCCCTCCATAAATCCTTTGGGAAACAGACACAGAAAATTCTTCAAACCTCAAATTCTTTACCTCCTGTAGATAAAAGAATGGACAGGTGGTATATGCTTTCAGGCTCAGGTACAGAGTTCTTGTTCCACCAATGCAGCCATGTTGGGGGTAGTGCAGGCTGCAGCCTGTGACAAGGCTAATATACCCTTGGCTTCACACCCTCCAGATAAAGACTCTAGGAAGGTGGATGCTATGGCCAAAAAACAGTACTTAGCATCCTCCTTGTGGGACTCAGGTAGGTGAATTATATGACCTACATAGCCAGATACTAGAAGTCTAGATGGGATACTGTTCTGGAGCTGGCTAAACAGGCCTCCCCCCAGCTAGCCAAGGAGATGGAGGAGGTGGCTGTTGATGGACTGAGGCATCCAAAATACAATTTCATGCTGCTGTGGACTCGAATGATGTGGCATCACGAGTCATGGCTAAATCTGTGTCTCTTAGGAGGTTTGCTTGGCTCAGCTGTACTAGCCTCTCACAGGATACCCAGGCTAAGGCCATGGATTTCCCTGTGGTGGGTAATTCTCTGTTTGGGGAGCAGACAGAGAATTACATAAAGAAAATGGACGAGTATTGGACCACCTACAGGAGTGCACAGGCCAAGGAAAGGCAGGCAACTCCTCAGAGGCAGCAGTCTAGGGGCAGGGGCAGGCCTTTTCACAGGCCTTTCTACCAAATGCAGGCCTCCTCTTCCTTTCCACAGAGGGGATTCTTCAGAGGGAGAGGTAGAAGGGCGATGAGCAGGGCTGCATCCTCCCCTCAGTCCAAGGCTCCTGCCAAGCAGACACCCTGATGTGTCAGCCTGGGTCGACTCCCCAACCTCAGTAGGAGGCAGGTTGGCTTACTATTTCCAGGCCTGGAAGTCTGTTACCTCAGACAGATGGGTCCTGGAGGTAGTAAGTCAGGGATTGGCCCCTCAGTTTTGCAAAGTTCCCAAAATTGAGGGCTAAATTCTTTCCACCTGCAAACCTTTCCGAGACCACTGCTTTAGAAGCAGAGGTTTCCTCTCTGCTAACCCTCAGGACTGTAGAGAGAGTTCCTACTCAGCACAGGGGCAAGGGTCTGTATTCCAGATATTTCCTTACCCCCAAAAAAACAGAGGGGTGGCGGCCCATCCTAGACCTAAGATATCGAAACAAGTACACTCTAAAACCAAAATTCAAAATGGTAACTCTGGGAGTAATTCTTCCCTCTCTAAGGCCAGGGGATTGGCTAGCTTCCCTAGACCTCAAGGATGCCTACTTTCACATCCCAATCAGGTGCTCCCACAGAAAGTACCTCAGGTTCGAATTGCCTTCAGGCCATTATCAGTTCAGAGCAATGTCCTTCGGCCTAACATCAGCTCGAAGGGTGTTCACAAAGTGCCTAGGAGTAGTAGTGGCCTTCATCAGGAGACAGGGGATCTCCATATTCCCATACCTGGACGACTGCCTCATCGTGGGGCAGTCTCCAGACCAAGTTAGGTCAGGCTTACAAGTTACACAACAGCTGCTCACTTCTCTAGGTTTTCTTCTCAATCTGTCGGAGTCAGTTCTTGAACCAGTACAACTCCTTACCTTCGTGGGGTAGAGTTGGATACTGTGCAGGCAAAGGCTTTTCTCCCCTGGCAAGGGTGAAGGCCCTTACAGATGTTGCTTCCTCTTTCCACCTTCTGATGTCTCGACCTGCAAGACATTTTCTTCAGCTCCTGGGCCACATGGCAGCTTCCACTGCACTGGTACAGGGAGCCAGATTTCAAATGAGGGACATTCAATTCCACCGGAAGTCCTTTTGGTCTCAGAAAAAAGATCCTTTAACCAAATTGATTCCAGTGACTCAGACTCTGGTCCAAGCTCTCCAATGGTGGTTGGATACGGACAATCTCAGACAAGGAGTCACATTCGTCAGTCAGACTCATTCAGTGGTACTAAGCACAGATGCCTCTCTCTCTTGGGCTGGGGAGCCCATCTGGGAGCCCTTACAGCACAAGGTGTGTCTGGTCTCCTCAGGAGTCTGTACTTCATATCAGTCTTCTGGAACTCAGGGCAGTATTCCTGGCTCTCCAAGCTTTCTCTGCCTCCGTGAGTAACAAAGTGGTTCAGGTCAGGATAGACAACACCACTACCATGTGGTACATCAACAAGCAGGGAGGCACTCGGTTTACGGCCTTGTGCACGGAAGCCATGAAAATATGGTCTCTGGCTTATGCCCTGAAAGCATCCCTAGTAGCAGTCCATCTACCAGGGAAGGACAATATGCTAGCAGATGCCCTGAGAAGAATATCTCAGGGCCACCACGAACGGGCCCTGGACATCTTCATACTGAAAGTAGTCTTCTCCAGGTGGGGCACTCCAGAGATAGATTTCTTTGCAGCCCCAGACAATCTTCAGCTTCCTCTCTTCTGTTGCAGGCCTCCAGTCATGGACACAGTTCCCCTGGATGCTTTGGTTCTGGACTGGGGTGGGGGGCAAATTCCTTTATGCCTTTCTTCCCTTTCCCCTGTTATTCAAGGTCCTGGTCAAGATCAGGTCACAACCGTGCAGGGTGATCCTGATTGCATCAGACTGGGCCAGACAGCCTTGGTATCCTCTGTTGTTGTCCCTAGCAGTCCATCTTCCCCTATCTCCCCCCCCCCAAGAAGCACAGTCTGCTAACCTCCTCTCAGGGAAGAATCTGATACCCCAACCTTCAGTCTCTCAACCTCATGGCTTGGCTCTTGAAGAGTTAGAGTATGCATGTCTGCACCCGTCTCAGGGGGGTGCTGGATATTCTCAAAGCCTCTTGAAAACCTGCCACCAGAAAAACTTATAATTCCAAATGGAAGAGATTCCATATTTGGTGTTCCAATAAGGATATTTTACCGGATATTGCTGATCTGGCTACAGTTCTGGATTACATGGTTCATCTTAATGGCCTAGGCCTCAGGCCAGCCACTTTAAAAGTTCATTTAGCAGCTGTATCTGCATTCCCGTCAGCAGGGAAGGCTCCTTCTCTGGCATCTCATGCTGTCTTCTGTAAGTTCTTTAAAGGTTTGGTTCTTACCAACCCTCCCTTTAGGGACCCTACCCCTGCTTGGGATCTTAATGTTTGCATTGCTCAGCTCATGCAACCTCCTTTTGAGCCTCTGGATTCAGACGAACTCAAGTATTTGACTTGGAAAACTGTGTTCCTGGTAGCTATCACTTCTGCCAGGTGTATTAGTGACTTACAAGCTCTGTCAGTGGAGCCAGAATTTATCTCATTCCATAGAGGTAAGGTGGTCCTTAGAACCAATAGGAGGTTCTTACCCAAAGTGGTCTCAGATTTTCATCTGAACCAGTCCTTGTCTCTTCCTGTGTTTTTCACTGATCATTCTTCTTCAGGAGAAAGAAGATTACACAGTTTGGATGTTAAGAGGGCACTTAGATACTACATTGAGCATGCTAGGCACATAGGTATGAATGTCTCCAATTGTTTCTCACTTATGGTGACATGGAGAAAGGTAAGCCTGCTACTAAGAGAACTGTTGTCAGGTGGATTGTCTCTTGTATACAATTCTGCTATGAAAAGCTAGGCAAAATACCCCCTCAGGCCTGAGTGCTTATTCGACTAGGGGTGCAGCTGCTTCCCTGGCTGCTGCCAGGGATATACCTTTACTAGAGATATGCAAAGCAGCCGCCTGGAAAACTGTCCATACTTTCACCAAACATTACTCTCTGGATATCCAGGCTAGGAGTGATGCTCAGTTTGGAACAGCAGTACTGCAGAACCTATTCCCAAAATAGGTTCGGTACCCCCCTCCATGGCGGTACTGCTTGGTAGTCTGCATATGTCAGAATACAGCAATACTTCATGTTGTTTGAAGAAAAAATTTCTCACCTTAGTAATTGTGTTTCTTCTAATGAAGTCTTGCTGTATTCTGACCTCCCTCCCTGCCTCCCCTCTCAGAACCTGTTTTTGGGAAGTGGGCTGGCAGGTACAGTGTTGCACCTCAGGGGTATATTTGGCACCCCTCTTTCCTAGAAGGGTGGGGAATGGGTTATTGTTATGTTGTTTTTTGTAGTTATATGTTGGTTCACTACGTGGTTATTATTTTGATTTCTTGACTTGAGTCCTTTGGGGAACACAATTTGTTGCCTGTTGACTTATGTTCCTTTACAATTTCCACTATAGACGTATAGTTAAGTTAGTAATCGCTCGTAAGAATCTGACGGTTACACTTTGAAGTGCTGCAGACAGAGGTTTGAAACCGAGCTCGAGCTCAACGTTCTATGCTTCTTGCATAGAGTTAACTCTTTCCTCTCCAGAGCAGTTCAAGTGCTGGGGCTAACTGTATATGTCAGAATACAGCAAGACTCCATTAGAAGAAACACAATTACTAAGGTGAGTAATTTTTTCTTCTGTCCCATCTATATTTTGACTCAGTACTGCTCCTAGGCCTACCTCTGATGCATCTGTTTGTAACAAAAATGGTTTCTCAAAGTCAGGGCTCATCCTTCGGATGAGACGTTAAACCAAGGTTCCTTCTTCCCATCCTGGTGTTGTCCTGGTGGGTGTCCAGGTGGAAGTAAAAGAACCCAGGGCACTCTTCGCAAAGAGTAGGGAACATTCCCGGTGCCCTGGCCAACATTTCCCTTCCCATAAACCGGTTCATGCAATAACCAGGCTGTATGTAGGTGATGATGTGCAATATGGCTGCCACCACACATTCAGTCACTTCACTACCAGTCTAGCATTGCTTGTAAAGCGCTTTGGATGTATGAAAAGCGCTATATAAATGCTGATTCTTCTTCTTCTTCTTAAAACAGGAGCTGAATATAATGTAGCCTTAATGGCTTGAAAAGCTTTATCACACATTGGGGTCCATTTCACATTATTTGGGTACCGTTTTTTTCGTGAGTTCAGTGAGGGGAGTAGCTAACTCAGCAAAGCTGGGAACAAATCTCTGATAATAACCAGCCAGCCCTAAAAATGACCTAACCTGTTTCTTTGTGTTAGGTACAGGGCTGTTAGAAGCTTTAGCTGTCTTAGAAGCTTCTGGCTTAACTTCTCCATTTCCCAACACATAGCCCAAATATCTGGTTTCCTGCATGCTTAGTGCACATTTGGTAGGATTGATAGTCAGACCTGCATTTTTGATAGCTTGGATAACTGCTCATAGGTGTTCCAGGTGGCTTTTCCAGTCTGGACTATACACCACAACATCTTCCACGTATGCAGCACAATAACCAGTGTGAGGGGATAAAATGACATCCATATACTGTTGGAATGTAGCTGGCGCACCATGTAAACCAAAGGGCATGGTGGTGAACTGATAGAATCCTATAGGGGTGGCAAATGCAGTTTTATCTTTGAATTCTTTAGCTAAATATATTTGCCAGTAACCCTTGGTGAGATTGAGGGTACTGATGTACTTTGCACTCCCTAACCTGTCCACCAAATCATCTATTCTGGGCATAGGATAACTGTCATATTCTGACCATACAACATTTCAAATGGTGAAAACCCTGTTGATGCCTGTGGCACTTCTCTGTAAGCAAAAAGCAGGTAAGGCAAGTATTGGTCCCAGTCTTTCCCTTCCCATTTTACAAACCTTTTTAATATGCGTTTTAAGGTTTGGTTAAAACACTCAACAAGACCATCGGTCTGAGGGTGATGGGGAGGTTCTTATGGCAGTGATACCTCGTAGTCTGTACAGCTTGTTAAGTAATGCAGCACCAAAATTACTACCCTGATCAGTAATAGTTTCTTTAGGTAGGCCTACTCTGCTGAAAATGTTGGCGAGCGCTGCTGCAACTTTTGGGGCTGTAACAGTACGCATTGGAACTGCTTCTGGGTATCGAGTAGCAGAGTCGCATACTACCAGGATAAATCTATTACTCACTCCCAACTGCTTGAAATAACCCTGGAGAGAAACATTGTTAGCTTGCTCTGAAAGAAAATCACAATCAGGTAACAATTTAGTTTCAGCATTTTCATATTTTAACCCTTCATGTCCATCAGTCATTTGTTGCCATAGTTTCTTCAGGCTTCATCTTTCTTTCCTGGATTTCTGGATCTTGGAGCTGTGCTCAAATAAGTCTGAATCAAAATCACTGAAAGGGAAAGTGTCCCCACCATTTGAGATTTTCTGTGTCTGAGCTCTTGTCACCACTGCTACTGAAACATCAGGATTTACTCCCTCTTTGATCAGCTCAGCAAATCCTGGAAAGTCATTTCCAGTAACCACAGGTACAGGTAACTTTGGTACTACCCCTACTTTAATTTGGTATGACACATCCTTAACGGTCAGAGTCACTTTGGTGGTGGGATAGTATCATGTGTCCCCGTGGATGCAGATAACACCAGTACTTGGTCCCTTTACGCAGTGTTTTCCCAGCACTTTAACGTGCACTAGGGTCTGTCTGCTTCCCAAATTAATGAGGCCTTTCACAGTGTTATCCCCACCTTCACATCTGTTAAGTACTTGCCCCAATTTACCAAGGACAAATCTGCTGCAGTGCCACTCTCCTTACTATGGCAGTTTCTTGCAAAATGGCCTGGCTTACTACAGTTATAGCAGATAACGTCTTTGGGCACAGATTTGTTACCCCTACCAGAGTTCTTATCAGGCTTGGAGTTTAAATGGGAAATAGAGTGTCTTATCGGTGCTTGGCTGTTACCTTGCTGCTGTGGTGTCTGTCTGGCCATTTGGTAGTCCTCGGTCAAAGAAAAAACCTTTTCCCCACTCTCTGGTCGATGTTCCTTTACCCACAGTTGTACATCTGTAGGCAAGATGTTGATGAATTGCTCCATGGCAAATGTGTTGATGAGCTGTGGGACTGTTTTGCTCTCTGGTTGGATCCATTTTATCAGGAGTTCTCTGAGTCAGGTGAAGGCTTCTTGAGGATTGTCGACTGAGTTGCATCTCAGAGATCGAAATCTCTGCCAGTATATCTCTCTAGAGATGTCATACCTTTTCGGGATTTCACTTTTCACCAGGGCATAGTTTTCTGACTGTGCAGTGTCCATACTGCTGTAGCAAGTTGGGCTTTCCCTGTCATGTAGGGTACCAGTCTAATTGTCCATTGCTGCGTTGGCCATTGGCAGGCTGTAGCAATTGTTTCAAAAGTTGTCAGGTATGCCTCAATATCATCTGAGGGATACAACTTTGTAAGTTTAATGGTTTTTAAGTTGCTTGCATTTTGTTGCTCGTCTGGATCTCTGCCGGATCATCTGCCTCTGATAGCTTGCAAGGCATCTAGCCATCGCTGCTCGTCTTGCTGCATCTCTTCTCTCCTCTGACTATCACTGCATCTCTTCTTTCCTCTGCTGTTCCTGTCACTGCATCTCTTCTCTCTTCTGTGCTTCTAAACATTGCATCTCTTTTTCTTTCTGCTTCTCATTCTCTTTTTGTTGTATAGCCCACCACTTAAAAAAGTCCATCAGGCTTTCAGGTTCTGTCACTGCCTGTTCTTTTTCCATAACTTGTGCTCGCTGTGCAATCTCAGACTGGACTTCTCTCTCTCTCTCTGCTAGTTTGGCTGCCATTCTCCTGGTAATCACTCTTGGACTTGCTGCTGCAGAATCCATACCTTTTTCTGTGCTTCCCTGGTACTAGGTCCAGTACCCATGCACAAAACTCCTGTTTTAGGGTATGCACAGCTTAAATCCCACTTAGGCTGACACCATCTGTCTTCGAGGCACAGGAAAACCAGGAGCAGTTGTAGAATTCACCAAAAATTATTTATTTACACTAGCAATGTCATAAAATAAACTTGTTCAGTATAATTATTTACAAAGGCAAAATAAAATAAAGTTTTCTTTCATTCTCTGTGTCCCTTGTTCTCCAAAAAATCTCTCTTGCAGTTGCAGCTTAGCTCTTTTATAAATCTTTTTAACCCCCATTCTTAGCAAACATCCTGTCCTTGTAAATATTCTGTTCTTGTAAGTTTCAGGAGCTGCTAGAACACGTAGAGTGCTGAGGTCCCCTTTCTTTTGCCTTTTTTGGTTTGAATCTCCTAAACTCCCTTTGTTCATCTAAAAACTATTTCAAGTGCTGTCCTCTTAACCTGCCTTAAACAGAAACCTGTAACCCTACTCCTCCGCCTGCTAATCTCCTCCTTTCTATCACCTACGCCCCCTACCATTGTCCTGCTGCCTTCTTAATCTGCCTCTCCTTGCTACCCCCTCAGGATCCCTCCAAGCCCACCAGGGCTCTGGACACCCTCCTCCAGGACCTAGGAACCAGCCTTTGGACCAAAAGACACCTCTGGGGTCCCCGCTTAACAAGCGTCCCCCATTGAAGGCAAAAGCACCCCTCCAGAAAGTCTGTTGCCAGGGGCCGCACCGACCGCAAGACATTCGAGGAAGGGAACCAGGAGCTCGGCTGCACCCTGGTACCTTGTGCCGCTAAAGGCGCAAAAACCCGCAAGGTATGTTTAACTCGACCTCCAGCCTGCCGGCCCTCTCCTGCTGGGTTTGGGACTTTACCAAGTACCATCCTCCACAGAAAGCGGCTGTTCTCACTTTATATTTTTGGATTTGGACTGCTATCTTGTACCCCAGGGACTGTGAGCGCTGCCACTGCGGCTAAGTAATACAGCTCCCAGAAACTCTCTTCCCCGCCGCGCTTTGTGCCGGCTCCCAACCCTCCCCCCACCTCACCCACCCTGGTCGACCCTCTAGCTTTATAGACACCAGGGGGTCATATGACTAAGGTCTACTTTTCCATTGGCACCTTATACTCTGCCCACTTAGGGCAGCTTACTATTCTTTCAAACTAACGGCTGTGTTACTTCTCTTACCAAGCCCGCCTTCTGGGCTGCATCACAGCCGCCCCTAATTTTCCTTCCATAGTATTTGCCCAGGACACCAGTATTTTCTCTCATTGCACCTTGCCGCACTTGGCACTGCTCTATTTGTTACCCTCCTTTCCACGCCCTACTACCTTCTCTTCCCATACTAAATGACTCTCATGTAATTGTCTATGCGCTGGCTTGACTTCTTTTTTCTGCCTGAGTCTCCTGTATGGACTAAATAGTGTCTCCCTATCTGTGCCTCTTGTCAATAATCACAAGGCGGAATCGATCAATGATTTTTGCTTCTCTAATCTTCTCCTTTCTACCGTCACCCCCTTCCCACTCTATACCATGCCCTCCTGAAGAAAGGCTGTACTTACCTGTCACTCCTGTACTACCTACAGCATAGGGCTAGACACAAAAAACGTGACACGCTCACTAGAAACCAGCTTAAGTTCCTAGCCCAGAGTCTGCTCCTGATAGCTGGTGACATCGAGTTGAACCCAGGTCCGCCACATAATATTACTATACTAGCCTCAGCCAAAGCTAATAAAGGCCTATTACTAGCCCATATGAATATAAGGAGTCTTGTGGGGCACCTGGCTGAGCTTGAAGCCTGGGTAAAACTGAATAACCCTGACATCCTGTGCCTTACCGAAACATGGCTCAAACCCAATATCCTGGATGCCCACTGCGCTCTGCCTGGGTATGCCATCATTCGGCAGGATCGAAGTGGCTCAAAAAGGGGTGGAGGCGTTGCCATTTATTACAAAAATCACCTCTCAATAAAAGCTGTTCCAACTCCTGATCCCAACATGCGCTGTGAATCACTACATGCTACACTGTCCCTAGGAGCCAAATACTTGCACATAATGTGTTTGTACAACCCACCCGCCGGAGGGTTGGAAAGTCTCCAGATCTTACTACAACATGTGTCACAATCTGTGAAAATGAATGAGTGTATCCTGTTGGGGGACGTCAAGTTAAACTGGCTAGGCCCGAACCATGGTAACCTTGCATCTCTGGTCCAAAAATATAACCTTCACCAACTTGTAACAGAATGCACGAGAATGACTAACATGCAGGCAGGAACGCTATTAGACTGGATTCTCACCAACAGGCCCGACCATGTATCCAGAACTACTGTACTAGCGGACTCTCTGACAGACCACTCTCCCACAGTCTGTCACTGGCGTTCCTGTCAGCCGCCTGTTCCTTGGTCCCGCCTCATCACCCTTACCAACTTTGCAGCGCTTGATGTACAAGCATTTCTTAATGACATATCTATTATGGACTGTTCCGACATCTACAGTGCTACAAGTGCTGAGGCTGCCCTGGATGTGTTCCTCAACAGGTTTGGAGAGGTACAAAGGAGGCATGTACCTAAGATAAAAAGAAGGGTCAGGGGGCAACAAACTAGGTGGCTGAGCAAAGATCTTCTCCACAAGCTCAAACTCAGGGACAAACTCTGGAAACATTATAAATCCACCGGCCTGCCCTGTGATCATCAGGTTTATAAACAGCATAGAAATGAATGTAAGAAACATATCAGGCTTGCGAAGAACAGATAATGCCAAGACCTTTTAACTAGTTCTGCTAATGATCCTCGAAGATTTTGGAGTCGTATAAAAACTTTCCTCGGTACCCCTCAATCCTTCACCCCCTCGGACATGCTACTACAAGGAGTCCACTGCAATGACCCCCTCACCATTGCCAATGCCTTCAACCAGCAATTCTCGGACCTATCTGCTATCACGTCCTCTTTAAAATCCCTGCCAGCGAACTCTCTAGCACACTCTAACATGATAAGTTCCATTCCACAACCTGCCTCCAAAAGACTGTTTTATTTTAAAAGGGTTACTGGAAATCAAGTCTGCAAACTCCTGTTGGGGATATCTGACAACACTAGCCCGGGCTCTGACACCCTGGAACCTCGACTCCTGAAAATAGCAGCTCATCTCATATCCCGCCCACTTGCCAAGATTTTCACGTTATCTCTCTCTACAGGTACTGTCCCCGAGATCTGGAAGGCTGCCAGAATCACGCCAGTTTTCAAAAAAGGAAGCAAAAATGACTTATCAAACTATAGGCCTATTGCTATACTCTCGGTTCTGAGTAAAATTCTCGAGAAGATAGTAGTCACCCAGGTCACCGATTTTATTGACTCCACAAATGCACTCTGTGAAGTGCAACATGGCTTCAGGAAGCACCATAGTACTACAACCGCACTGACAAAATTCACATCGGATGTTCTCTCATATATGGACAGAGGGCAGCTAACAGGTGCTGTGTTCATCGACCTGACAAAGGACTTTGACCTTGTTGATCATCCACTATTGCTTGCTACCCTCAGAAATCTATGCTTCTCACCCCCAGTAACGTCCTGGTTCAATAGCTACCTCACCAACAGGTCTCAAGCTGTAAAAGTTAACTCGGCCATCTCTGACAGTATCACAATTAATATTGGCGTTCCGCAGGGCTCTATTCTCGGTCCACTTCTCTTCTCCCTATTCATCAACAACCTGCCCAACGTAATAACGTCAGGCAACTCGCTACCCTATGCTGATGATCTTATTATATATGCTCACTCTGACAACATCTCTCACCTGAATTCCACACTGACATCAGCTTTCCACTGTACACAACACTGGCTTGAAGGGCATCGCCTTATACTCAACGCTAGCAAAACCAAGGCTATGCTCTTTGGATCAAATCATAAGCTTAGAACCTGCACATCTCCACTGAATATTCCTGATATCAACGGTATCACCCTTGAGACTGTAAGTTCTTTCCGCTATCTTGGGATACAGCTTGACCAAAACCTTGACCTGAAGCAACATATCCAGGATTAGTGGAAGGAGCGTCAACTGTAAGCTGGGTGCTGCCTACAGGACAAATTTTATGCTCACACCACCGCCAAACTTGCTATTGCCAGGGGTATCCTATTACCCACTCTGTCTTATTGTGCACCTATTCTCACCTTGGCAAATAAAACCGTTCTACAGAAATGGGACACAACCTACAATAATGTCTGTAGATATGCAGCTAAAGCACCACATCTGACTCACCACTGCCAACTCTATAAGGGGTTAGGCTGGCTATCCCCATCCTCCACGAGACTATATTACCTTTGCAGCCTATCAGACTCCATAATCAGAGTGTCGAAACCTTGCCACATTGTCTGAACTACTCCAACCTGTAATACCATCGCGTGACCTGAGGTCATCAGACAAGTCTTTTATATCTGTTCCCCACTGCCGTACCTCCAAGGGTGCTGGTGCCTTCAGGTGCGCTGCCCCTCTCGCATGGAACTTACTGCCTATGGATCTGAGAAATGCTCCATCACACCTAGCCTTCAAGAGGAGACTTCGCTCGTACTTCTATTTTATGGACCATTGCACTTGTTTTGATCCCACTTAAACTGTGTAACCTGTCTAAATCAATCCTCCCTTTTCCATTTACTCACTAGCCTACCTCCCTGTGATTGCTCTGTCATTTGGTTTGTCTGCTTGCACTTTAATGAACTGTCTACAAGACTGCCTGCACTTTCAATGCAATGTTTTACAAACTTCTTGTATGGCCACTCCATTCTAATTATGCTGCTGCCTAATTGCCTTAATGTTACAATATGTATATTATCCTGACCTATTATTATGCTCCATATCCAACGGTGTTTAATCTTTTATGACTTTGTGTATAATTCTGACATAATCCTTCTTTTGATTTATCCTTCGTCAGTTCTACTGTGTTGTACTAAACTATATGAGTTATCTAATTGTTAGTGGTTACTGGTCCCTCTTGCTTTCCCTCTCCTCTTCCCTATCACTCCTCTCCCCTTCACAGTCCTACTGGATCTCAGTTCCATAGCCCCGGGCCCTTTTCGCACTTTTTCTCACCAAAGCCGTATCTAGCCGTACTTTGCCGTGCTCGTCTCTGAGCCCAGCCGAGTTTTAGTTCCATAGCCGGGTCCTTTTGCGCCTTTTTCCTGCTAAGCCATAACCAGGCGTACTTTGCTGTATGTGTCTCCGGCCCAGCGAGTTCTAGTTCCACAGCCCTGGGTCTTCTTTGCGCCTTTTTCCCGCTAAAGCCGCGCAGGTGCCGCTCTTTTGTCAGACGTGTCTTCTCAGCCTAGTCACCTCTCCTGAACCAGTTCCGTTGTTATTTGATCCTATTGTGCCTTTCCCGCTAAATGCCACACTTTGAAATTCTGTCCCTTAGCTCCTCCTTGCCCTTCCCCCCATACCTTCTGGTTCATCCTCTTGCTTTTTTCCCACTACACTCTTCCCCCCTACCTGCTGCTCATCCCCCCCTGCTCCGCCGTCCCTTGGTTCCGTAAGCCTGGCTGTGTATCTCTGCCCAGCACCACAAGGCCGTTAGCTGCGTTCTTCTGTCCTTTCGTTCATCGCCCTCCACCTCTCATCATTTTTCACACCCTCCCTTGTCGTCCTAATTATCCCCTTACCTTCCTTTCCTCTCTCTCCCTCTAAATGTGTTCTCATGCAGTACCCTCTGCCTATTGAAACGTGTACCTGCCTTGAAAATGCATGTATGTCTGTACTGCACATTGTACCTCTACCTGTTTTGTGTTAACTAAACTGACCTATTTTGTATTGTAATTGTGACTCCCGGGTCGTGCCTGAAAATAGTCACCTGTTGGCTAGTGCACCTACCCGGTTAACAAAAACTAAATAAATAAAAGGCTAGAAGATCTGCACTCAGGTAACCTCTAGAGTTTACAATAGTTTTCTGCAATCATCTCAAAATATAATTATATATATATTTCAGCAGTAACACTATATATTTTCTAAACAAAAGTGATCCCATTATCAGTTACATTTTCATACAATGATTTGCACATATTTTTATATTAGCTGATATATGCAAGGGAGGAAAAGACAGCCAGCAAGAGGAAACTGAGAGACGGTGAGAGGCAAAGAACTGCGAGCCTGTCGGGTTGATCGAGTCTGAAGTCTCACAGGAAAATATGGTTGTGCAACCAGACAGACAAATAGACAGGAAAGGACAGATCCTTGCATTTAAACACTTTCTCTAACAAATGGGAAAGGGTCCTATTCCACTCTGTCACAGTTACTACCTCCCCCCATTGTGTACTCTTCCCCTGGGTTTTTGTTTCCCAGGTGCATTACTTTGCACTTCTTTGCATTGAATCCAAACCACCATACTTCTGATCATTCCTCCAACCTTGCCAAGTTTTTTTCTCATCCTTTCACCCCCCTTGTGTATAAACCCTGTTGCAGGTCTTTGTGTTGTCTGCAGAGAGGCATACTTTTTCTTCCAGTTCCTCTGCAATGTCACTTATAAAGACATTAAAAAGGACCGGACCCAGTACTGAACCCTGCGGTACCCCACTAGTAACCCCCCTTTCTTCAGAGTGGACTCCGTTTACTATTACCTTCTGTGTCCTGTTGTCTAACCAATGTTTCACCCAGGCTACCACCCTGGGACCCACTCCCAGGCTGGCTAATTTGTTTATTAATCTTTTGTGTGGGATTGTGTCAAATGCCTTGCTAAAGTCTAGGTAGGCCATGCCCACAGGCCCTCCATGGTCTACAACTTTGGTCACCCAGTCAAAGAAATCGATTAGATTTGTCTGACATGACCTTCCTGCTGTGAATCCATGCTGCCTTGGGTCCTGTGCCCCACTGGCCTCTAGGTACTCAACAGTTCTTTCCTTCAGTAGTGATTCCATCATTTTCCCTATCACTGAGGTCAAACTGACAGGTCTGTAGTTTCCTGCCTCTGTCTCACTCCCACTTTTGTGAAGGGGAAATCACAGCCACCCTCGTGCAGTCCTCGGGTACCACACCATCCTCCATGATTTGTTAAAAAGCGTAGTCAGTGGTGTCACTAGTTCTCCCCTTAATTCTTTTAGCGTTCTGGGGTGAATTCCATTAGGCCCTGTTGCTTTGTCCACCTTCAGTTTTAGGAGTTCTTTCAGATCCTTTTCTTCTGTGAAAGGACTGGGATCGCCCTTCCCCCAATCCAGAGTGCTTCTATTGATTGGATTAGGTACCTCCCTCTCCTCTTCTTTTGTAAATACTGAGTAGAAGTATTTGTTCAGTGTCCCTGCTTTTTCACTGTCCCTCTCTGCCCACCCACTGTCCTCTTTATTCAGCCTCAATATCCCTCCCAGAATGCCTTTTAATTTGGGGCCAAAAAGAATGTCACCTGAAAAGGAAAGATGTGTCTTAGAAGCCTGGTTAGCTGACCAGTGGTATGGCCAGACCACTCTCGTAGCAGCCACTGCTGCCACAGAGGAATGAGCAGAGGCATAACACATCCATAGACAAATCTCCTAAGACAGTAGAAACCACATTAGGGGAATCAAATCTTTTACCTTACAGTCTTCAGGAAGGCCATTGAACCATGTAGTTACTCAGTCACAGAGTGCCTTGCCACCAAGACTGAGGCAGACATCACCCTAATAGCTGACCTTACAGTACAGTAAGTCTGCCTACAAGCAGCATCTATTCTCTTGGCATTACTGTCTGAGGGAGCAGTTTCTCCCTCAATAGGAGTAGTTGTGTGCTTGACTATATTACAGATTGTCACATCTGTGATTGGTGGAGTTTCCCATTTCTTCAACCACACTTACAGAAAAGGATAGTTCTTAGCCCTTCTCTTAGTAAATAGCTTCTTTTTCTCCAAATCACTTCACTCCTTGCTGTCTTATCTGCTTCAGATGTAGGAAGCTCAGGAAGCACATGGGAGCATTCCCAGAACTGGACAAAATGGCATTCACAGATAGTGGTACTGCTGATTTAACTGCTGTCAGCTACTGGGTTTTGCATATCCCTCCTATCAGAAAACAGTTAAATTGAGTATCAAACAGAAAAGGAACAGAGGTGGACTTGGCACCCTCTGACTAATCACCTTCTTCTTCCTCAAACATAAGGGGCCTGATTCACAAAGTTCAGCGCAATCTGCACCAAAGGCAGCTTGCAACGATTGCCGGTGCACCAGGGACCCTGTGCCCAATTCTCTATCGGGTAGGTCCTGGTGGCAAAGTCCCGCAGATTGTGGCAACTGTGGCCATATGACAAAACAGACGGCACATCTGCAAGGTTTGCCACAAGCTACGGGACAGTTGGGTGGCAGCTGCACCCATGGACAGTGACTGGTGGCTAGCGGTCCCCCCTCAGCCATGATCCCCTTTGTATGAATTGAAATCCCATCACTGGTGGCTGCTGGTCCCCCCGCCCCAATCCCCTTTTTATTAAGTGAAATCACATCCCTGGTGGCTAGCAGTCTCTCCCCCAGTCCCGATCCCTTTTTATTAAATGAAATCCAGTCCCTGGTGGTTAGTGCCCCCACTGATCCCCGATGTCCCATATGAAATATTCATGACTCTGTCCCTGGTGGCTACGGTCGACCCCACCCCACCCCATGATGTCCCCATGAAATATTCAAGCAACTCAGTCCCTGATAGAGTATCAGTGCTCACTGATTGACAGCTCAGTGAGGTATCAGTCAATGAGCATGTGCTGTAGACAGTACGCACTCCTTGACAGCTCAGTCAGTGGCCGTCCATGTTGGAGGACGGAGGGCTGTGCCAGTCGCTGGCTCTGGGATGGGATTGGGGGGGCAGGTGGTAGGGCACTGCCTGCTGGGGTGGGGGCTCCACTAGACCACCAGCGAAGTTATCTGTTATATTATTGGGGCATATTGGAGATGGGGGGGGTCCGGTAGACCAGCAGGGACAGAGTTATGAATATTTCATGGGGTCATCGGGGATCGGGTGGGAGGATCACTAGCCACCAGGGACAGGATTATGAATATTTCTTGGAGGACACTGGGGATTGGGGGGGCACTAGGCACAAGGGACGAGATTTCATTTAATAAATAGGGGATCAGCACTGGGGGGGAACCACTAGCCACAAGAGATGGGATTTAATTTAATAAAAAGGGGATTGGGGATTGGGGACCGCAGCTCATTAGTGCGGGGATTGGGGTTTGGGGACCATGGTTCATTGGTGCAAGGTTCTAAACTCTCCCAGAGGACACACACACTGGTACTTAGAAATTTGCCCTCTGGGAGGGTTTTGAGAATCCCGAATTAGGTGATATGGCAGCCTACGTCTACCTCAAGCCCCCTTGCACCATGTCACAGCCCATTTTGTGCCACAAGAATGGCGCAAGCTCCCTTTGGTGCACGCAGCCTGCGTTTGCCACAGGCTGTGTTTGTGAATTTCTCCTGGTACATCTTTTAGTCCAAGCCGCACCTTGCACAGTTCCTTGTGGCTTAACACCCTTGAGTCATTCAGGGGGGGCTTTGTGAATCGGGCCCAGTGTCACCATCCTCCTGGGGAGCTGATGGATTCACTGAGGTCTTAGTGCCCATAGAATAATATGTTTATGGCTGCGAGCTGGAGCTGAGCCCTGACAAAGAGTGTTTTGCAATTCTGGAAGAACACTCTTATTATGTTCCAGTACATCTGACATGCTTGTTGTGAACTGAGATTCAGGTGTCTTTGCAGGAGTGGCCTGCAGTACTTCACTGTGGAATATCTTATTTAGAGGATAAAGAAGGGACTTACGTAACTCACTTGCAAGAGTAGGGGATTTTCCCCAATGTCCTGGCCAGCACTCCCCTTCCATAAAACCAGTTCATGCAATTGTTTAGGGCTGTGTGTGGGTGTTGATGTGTGAAATGGCTGACACTACACATTCAGTCACTTCACTACCAGTCTTGCATTGCTTATAAAGCACTTTGGGATACAATGTGTATGAAAAGCGCTATATGTATGTTGCTTCTTCTTCTTTTTCATCTTAACTCATGGCTTCCACTGCCAAGTGATGAGCCATATGTACCTTCCCCTGCACCCTCAGTGGGTTCAGAGGTTGAGGCCGAAAATTCAGCATTCGCCTTAGTAGTGCAGAATGAACAGAACAACCCTTTAGGCAATTACCACATACTTTTTAAATATATTTTGCACTTTTTGATTGAAACACATCTGCAGAGAACCATGGTTCCAAATAAATATATTTTTTTGCCAGTAACCAATCCCTTCAAGGTAATGACTTCTGTAAGAGGAAAAGGGAGGATGAGGATGACGCAGAAGCAGTAAGTGTACAAATAACACAGCAGAAATGACACAAACTGCTAGACTGTGTCAATTATAGCAAAAATTGCAAAAGAGTGCTGCAATAAGCACAGAACCGTCACTGCAGAACTGTGCAAAATGCAGTCAAATTGTACACAACACTAGCTAAAGCAGTTAAAATGGCATGAAAAAGAAGTTGGTGCTCACAAACGGCTTTGAGAGTCTCAAACAGACAAAGTTCAAAGTTGTGCCAACAGTGTCAGGGACTCTTTAAGCCCCTGCTGTCAGCCTAAGCAAAAAAATTGTTTGTTTTTTTTCCAGTTGTTTAACCAGATGAGACACACTAAGCTAAAAGCTTGTTTACAGGTGCAACCTGGGAGCACAGGGAAGTTAAGTGACTTGCTCAGGGTCACACAGTATGCAAGTGGGGGCTGTGGGATTCAAACCCAGGTCTCCAGATTTGTAGCTTAAAGTCTTAAACCACTGTGCTATACTGCCTCCCTAAAGAGTCAAAATATTGCAGTTCCATTTATTCCTTGAATTTAGCATCCCTTCATTCTTTATAACTAAGGGCATTTGTATGACAACAGGATCTATGTCACTTGGTCTTTGTCTGCTCTGGCTGCTTCTCTGCACGTGACATCATAATGTTCTGCTTGTGACATCACAATCATTTCCACAGTAAACAGTTGTGATGTCACAAGCAGAGGGTTTTGGCATCACTTGCAGGTAAGCAGCCAGAGCAGATAAAGACCGTGTGACAGGGATGCCGTTTTCATGAAAATTCATAATAAAATACGAGAGACAGGTAAGCATATGAAATATAAGCTAAAATGGGTGTGCTTATTATACAGTGGGGCCAGCCATACTGCAAACACAGCACACTGCAAATGACGTGTCACAAAATACTGCAGTAAAAAAAGGGCTTAATTACCCTTGAATTACACTGTTCTCTCCAGCAAACTACAGCATTTTATGATAATACTGCAGCATTACTGCGTTGCATCTGGCTGGTGCAAAAAAATAAATGAATACAGTCCAAGGCAAATGAGGGTTGGTTGGGGCCTTTCAGGACAATCAGCACAGTCTAGGGCAAGTGAGGGTTGGTCAGGGCCTTCCAGGACGATCAACACAGTCTAGGGCAAGTGAGGGTTGGTTGGGGCCTTCCAGGGATTTAACTGCTATGGCTGCTCAGAGCACCTTTCCTAGTCCTTTTGACTTTCATGCATAAATTACCCCTTCTTGCATTGATTCTGGAATTGTATTTCATCACTGTCCACTGCAGTTAGTTTTGCATTCTGAGGAGCTAAAAACTGCAGGGTGTACCAGAGCTTCTATAGCAAGCCTGGTGTTGCTCTGGGCCCAGAATTGTACTGCTGACATCACTATAGGGCAGAGTCAATTTAACAAAAAAGAAACTTACTAACAAAGCATTTAGATTTTGGCATAATGCATTGCTTGGGAAAGGGGGAACACAGTATGTACACTGAGTAATGGTAGTTTTCCCTTGCAACACTGTTGCAACTGCACGGTACTTCACAGTGTGAGTCACTCCTCTGCCCTATAGTGATGTCATCAGGAGCCAGCAGCTGAACAGCAAAGGCAAGTGCTGCAGGGCTCCAAAACAAATTCAAATTATGGAAGGCAGAGTAAACCTTGGCCAAAAATAACAAATGCACACACACTTTCAGGTCTAGTACTGCATATAATGACTGCAAGCAGAAACTTTTTGGACCATCATGAAAGGTGCTCTTTAAAGCTGCAGTATTTATTAATTACCATCTGTAGTTTTTCAATATCACTGACAAAAACATTACTATAGCCATTTTGTTTCATTCCTAAACTGAGATATGGGATTTAGAAGTTTTTAAAAGCTTTTGCACCCATGCCACACCTGCCATGAAAAAAAAGAAATATATTGGTGTGGGGATATGCAGTTTACCATCTGAAACGTGTGATGTGACCATCCTCATACATCCACAGTATAAATCTAGTATGTACATTCAAAATGTAACCTCAATGGAAGAGATTATTTTAAATTGTGAATGGCTGCCATCTTTAATGACTTGAGTTATTAATTACAAAATTAGGTACAAAAGCTGTTTTCAAAGTATCTGAGAGAATCAAAATATGCTGATGTTAAATCTAAGGATGTCAGAAATACATTTTTGCTGAGAAAACTAGATGATGAGATTTTGTCTGACTAACATTTACTGCCGCTTTAACTCACAGTAGGCGGGGGAGGGGGGTCCCACTGCAACAGTTGTGGTAGCCACGATTCAGGTTTCTGCTTCTTAGCACATTTTCCACCGATGCCAGTTAGCATTTAAGTAGCATGTTCTCCATAACAAGTTTAGATGAGTCCAGCATCACTTTTTCTGCCTGATCCAGTTCTCTTTCACCATCTTTTCTATTACTGCCTGCTCCACATTTAATATATAGGTGAAGAATTCACAAAATTTCCATTCCAGTGCTTAGATGGATTTACTCACTACCTGTAACGAGTTTATACTGTCAGCTTGCTCTGAAGTGGGAGGCTATTTCAGTGGTGGTGGGTCCTGCTTCACAGCACCTGCAGGCCCATTCTTGCGATCAGAATAAGTCTGAAGTCTGTGTTTGTGAGCCTCAAAGTTTTCCATCTTGTCAGCTAAGGCAGATCAAGTAAAAATAGTAAACCCAATGTGTTCGATTGGTAAGAGATAACATTTTAATAAATCTGCAGCCAGAATCATATAAAATGAGTAGTCCGAGGCAGGATTTCACAGATTTGCGTTCCACCTGTCAGGTACCTCGATGAAATGGTTACTTCAGCAGCTAGTGGGCGTGGCATGGTTGCAGACAGTGGGACCTGATTCCAACCTTGGGGGGGGAGGGATGAGGAATAAAACAGAATATGAGAAAAAAAGACACTGTGGTGGTGAGGGACAGCTGAGTCAGAAGAAGAGATGAGCCATGGCCTGGCAATAAGCGTTGGCCTTGAGCCATTGGGTCTCAGCTAATTTGAAACACTGCAGCTAATTTGATCTAATCCTAGGCTATCAAGCTCTACCCTGCCCTCCTGCTGGAGCTGCATCACACACATAATGACTGTTTTATGCTTCATATTACTGTAATCGTGTTGCCACAAGCCAGAAGCTCTGAGCTCTTAGCATATCAGTTCAGGATGAAAGGGCTATTTGGTTTTATTAATTTAATTTGCAGAATGACTTAGAATGAGAAGACCTTTAGGCTGATTGTGTGCAAGTTCACATATGTCAATTGCAAATATAATGGATGTATTTTCGTACTTCTGCCAGTGACTCTGTACTGCTGAATCTGATCTCATTTAGCAGTTTAACTTTGATAAGCTAGTAGATATTTGCCATGTAATATGACTAAATCGAATGGTAACTTTTAAGGTTTGTACTTAAAATAGAAATGTATTACAATTACTGGTAAGGGTTGATCACAACCCAAAATCCAGTACTAACATTTTCCATTATACACCCATGTATAACGAGGTGTGTATAATGGCGAGTGTATGCTGTCAACTGACATAAAACAGCTTTCACTTTCTGCTCACAAGCGATTGCAGCTTCCAAAACATGAAACCAGTACTTATAAAAAAAAAAATAATAATAATAAAACATGGGGACTGTTTTAACTTTTTTTTTTTACACACCCTTGGTGTGTTATGCCAACATAAACCACTAGGAGACATACCACTCTACATGCATTATTCTGTGTGTGACTATCTCCTCTTCATTATAATTTATTAGATCTTCTTTGAGGATATCTCTTTCATCTGGCCACACCTATGGAACTATAGCCACCTGGAACTAGGACCACATGAACATTTTTTGCAAGCAGTCCACTAGGGGCCGCCCAGGACGACGTCTTACATCAATATCCTCTGTATATAAACGTGGGTGGCCCCTCTCCCTCCTTAGTTCTTTTTCACCATCAACCATACTCGCCAGACCCTCCACGGAGACGTCGCCACTACGGTCGACTAGGTGGGCAAAGCAGCAAGATGGCCGCGATGCTGCTCCGCTCCATGCAGCTCTGTGTTTATTGGGGTAGTTGTAATTTTCTTTTTGGTAAAACCACTCTATTTTAAAATGGCTGAATGAAACTTATGTTATTTTAGCACACGGTATTACACACAGTATTCCTTCATACTGAGCTTTTATCCTGCTGAGTGCCAAAAAAGAGTAGCAGCTGGTCTAACCTACAAACCGCTGGCATGCTAGTTTACACTGCTGCTCTGCTCTGAGGCCCCACTCCACTTGTGGCTTATGGGATTGCTCAGCCTTTTTTCCCCTTTTGGAACGCGGGTAGTCTCCTTTGGGGGTGAACTGTGGAGACCCTGTTTGAAGGACTTTCGGAGCTGACTGTGTTCAAAATACTGGCACGTTTTGGCTGATGGGACGGTGTTGCCTGAACTGTTTGCTGCATGGAGGAGAAGTGACCAGCAAATGCACTGAACTGCTGAAATGCTGATTTCTGGAAATATGGTGGCAGTACAAGTGCTAACAGGCTTGCTTTTAGCCTTATTAAGGTATGCTAGTGATGCCTAGGGGCTGTGGTTATTAAAGTTTGTCTCACTTGATAAAACCGAAATTACTGCGCTTAGAGGAGTGCTTTCTCTGCTTTTATTTGATGGGTGTGCTCACCACTAGAGTTGGAGAAAGGAGGAGGGAGACGGCTGGAGGAGTACTTGGTTTGAAAAAGAGCTGTGGAATGAATCATGGACTCCCAGAGAAGGGAGACTGGGATATTTTCCTGAAAAAACTGATCAAGGTTTTTTCTTTTCCCCAGCAAAATAAATTTGGATTCTTTCTACGATGATACTGTTCAGCAACTGTGCAAGCTGGACACGGAATAAATCCCGCTAAGAGGTACTCTTTTTCCTTTTTATCCTTGGACTCTATAAGCGGCCAAACAGCGATCTGAGAGATTTGAGTTGGACAGCTCTAGCATTGTTTTACTGTTTTATGTATCATGTTCAGAATCTGCTTTTAACTAAATGTAATGAATTCAGATTTGTCTCAGCTGAACATTAAACTACTAATGAGTAAAATCTGAACTGGGTCATAGATTAAGCTCTCCCTCAAGAGGCCGTGGACTCCCTGACGTGGAAATAACCATGGAATTTTATAATGTTTAAAAACAATATGTGATTCTAAATATTTTGCAGCTGGACTCTGTCATACAGGGAACGTGTCTGCAGTTTTTTTGATGATTTAGTAGTTCACTTGCTAGTCATTTTGGAGTGGTACAATATATATTCCAGTTTGCTTTAAACAGCTTAATAGCTGAACTTTGTGCACAGAATTGTGGCCTTATATAACTGGGTGAATTTAAATATTATCAAATAACACAAGCAAACCATTAGGATTGCTATTTCCTGGGGTCCCCCGGAAATATTAGTATAATTTTAAATGTAATGTATGATGTGCTGAAGACTCTAGAATTCCAGTGAGAAAGATGGGGGTACAAAAATATCCTGGGTGCTCAATGGGTGCGCTTAAACAATGTGACCCTGCAGATAGCTGTTATCGGGCTCACACTGGGATATGAATTAATAGCCTCAAATGGGCCCAGTAAGGGGTTTAAGAGGTCTGAAAGTGGAATAAAAGTGGGGACAAATGGAAGTGGGCATGGTCCTTAGAAACTCTCATATGATTTCTTAATTGTAGCGTGCATATAAATCCTGCCATTTCTGGTAACAGTAGGAGCATGGGACAGCATGGGCTGCGGGGTGCACCTTGGGACTTCACCTAAAAGGGCAGGTTTTACTGGCGACCTGGATCTCTAAATGTAGGCTTCGAGACTGAGCCTCTTTATTTTTGTTCGTAACATAGTATTTTCACAAGCACCGTAAACAGGACCTAAATGTGGCCTGACTTTGTTCTTAGCGGTAGCTTGAGGATGGCTTGTGGCATAGAACTATTTATGGATAGTGCAACTGACTGCATCGCAGGAGAATTAAGTAAGCTCTTCTTGATTGCAGCATTTCTTACCCCAGTTGAGTTTTCGGGTGCTGATACCATTATGTTTCTTTTTTTTTTTTACTATTTATTTATCCTTCTCCTACTGCCCCCAGTCACTCCTATCTCTCGGATCTCCAAGCCTCACATACCACCTGCCAAGGAATCTACACCTAGATCGTACGCTGCTCCAGTAACTCGAGCCCCCGGTTAACTCCCTGGGTGGAGCAAGGAAGGCTACCCCACTTACCTTCCTCATATTTCAGGGAAGCGTGAGCACACAGCGGAGTCTGCCCTTGGCCATTGTGGATGTGGAGTGGGGGATCATCGCCAGGACCGTCCGGGAAGTTTTCCTCTTTTTGAGCCCTCCCCCTGTTGACATCGACACTTGGGGAGAACCAATGAAGCGGGGGCACGCTGAGACGCATCTCCGTTCAAGGTTCTTGGCCAATGTCAACCCCTCCCCTTCTGTTAGCTGCTGCAACCGCACTGCCAAGAACCAGGTTCACCCGATAGATGGCAGTATCGTGGCAGAGCAAGCTTGTAACCCACCCCAGAGAGAGAGAGAGCAGCTGTTGGGTGCTCAATCCCTCTCCCCCCGGTCAACCCCCTGGTGACCTGAGTCCATCACCGAACCCGGGTTGCCGGCGTGGTGCGAGGTGTGGTGTCCAGCGCCTCAACCCTCCATGAATTATACCATTATGTTTCTATTTGAAGATTATGTTTTGATATTAGAGGACCATTTAGGATAAAAGTACTCTTAAAATTAATTTATTATAACTGTGGCCTTAACAGATTTATGTCCTTTCATGTGATTTTATTTCCTCTAAGAAGAACTTATGAGTATAGGAGATGGCCTTATTTCAGATCTATAGATGTGCTATACAGGGATCTTTTATTTTGTGCTACTTCAACTGCCTATGGTAGTATAATAATAATGGTTGTTTAAAGTGCTTAAAGTGCAAAGAACAAATGAGGGTGCACATCTAATTGGGTGAATTTAAATATTATCAAATAACATAAGCAAATCAATAGGAACACTATCTCCTGGGGTCCCCCTGAAATATTAGAAATGTATAATGTACTGAAGACTATGTAGAATTGCAGAGAGAAAGATGGGGATAAAAAGATTTCCTGGGTGCTCAATGGGTGCGCTTAAACAACGTGACTCTGCAGATAGTTGTTAATGGGCTCACACTGGGATATGAATTGATAGCCTCAAAAGGGCCCAGTAAGGGGTTTAAGAGATCTGAAAGTGTATTTATTTATTTGAATTTTGGTAACCGGGTAAGCCCACTGAGACAAAAAAGTCCCTTTTTCAGGGGCGACACGGGGTTGGGGTTACAGAGGTATAATACAGAGATACAAACACATTACAGTTTTCACACAGCAAGTGTATGCAGACACTTTTATATGGTACAACAGAGCATCATACAGTCAGATACAATAAGTGCTAACATTGTAGTTCTAAAGCGGTAAGGGGTTGGAATATAATATATGTATTAGATGCAGTTGCCGCTGCAGGTAGGGGGAGAAAAAAATTCCTTATAGTTTTTCTTAAACAGGGAAAGAGTCAGACTTGTGAGTATGCTGTGGGGGAGGGCATTCCATTTTTGAGGAGCTGAGAAGGTAAAAGACTGCCTACCTATGGCTAGACGAACCTTAGGAAGACTCAAAAATGGTAGGTGTGCGTGTCGCAGGGTCCTAGGGAAGGATTTTCGTGTGAGGAGTCCTGAGAGAATGGGTGGGGAGGAAGGTGAGTAAGTTGGAATGCAGTGCATAGGACAGGGAAGTTCATTCAGAAAAGGGCCACCCTAGGGATTTGAGAACCATGCAGTGGTGGGCTTGAGCTGGAGCTGCATCGGCAAAACTGGCAATTCTGTGGTAGGCCTGTTTGAGCTTGCTTAGGGTGGTGATCTTGACAGAGTGAGTTATAGAAGCACCGTGGAATAAGGCGGGGAGAAGGGTGGCAGAGGCAACTATTTTTCTAGCACATGGAGTAAGCTAGGGTGAAGTTCGGTGGAGGAAGCCAAGTTACTGATTTGTGGTTTTAATAATATTATTGACATGAGTATCGAAGGATAGACGTTCATTGAGGATCATACCCAGGTATTCGAAGGATTCAACCCGTTCAAGAGGTTTTCCTGATGATGTGGTAATGATCAAAGGAGGCTGCGAGGTTAGGTCAAAGGAAGTATGGTGGAACAGCATTGATCTGGTTTTCTTTGTATTCAGTACCAACAGGTTTTCTTTGAACCAGGTTTCCAATTGATGGAAATCAGATTCTGGGTGAGATCTGATGGTTGAGATGGTTGTGCCTTGCCTGTACAGGATGGCATCATCAGCGTACAACTGGACTGACCCTTCCCCACAGTTAAGGGGCAGATCGTTGATAAAGATAGAGAAAAATAGGGGACCAAGAATAGGTCATTGGGAACCCCATCTGTGACTGGAGATGGGGAGGAGAGGGCCCCTCCATGTTTGACACACTGGAATCGATCGGTCAGGTAGTTTGATATCCATGAAAGGGAGTTGGTATCGAGCCCTAACAATTGTAGCTTGGAAATGAGAAGAGAGTGGTTTACAAGGTTGAAGGCTGTGGTGAGATCAATAAAGATCGTCCCCGTGGCACTACCACGGTCCATTGCATGAAAGATGTCAGAAGTGACTTTCAAGAGAGCAGAATCAGTGCTGTGTGATTTCCTGAAGCCGTGTTGATGCATTGTGAGGGCGCTGGTCTGTTCAAGGAAGGCGTACAACTGATTGTAGAGGATTCTTTCTTAAATTTTAGCTATTGGGCACAGTATTGAAATGGGTCTGTAGTTTTCTACGGGGTTAGTCGGGCTTGATTTGTGCACAGGGAAGACAGTAGCGGTTTTCCATTTATCAGGTACAGAGTGTGTGAGGAAGGATCGATTGATCAACTGGGCAGTTGGGTAAGCTAGAGCCGGGGCACCAAGCTGAAGGAATCTGGGAGGCAAAGTGTCGAAGCCAGGGGAGCTATCAGGCTTGAGGCCCAATAAGAGCTTAAGGACCCCGCAAGGTAAGTTTTAGGTGAAAGACAGGGGAGTGAGGGTCTTCCAGTGATGTCATGGAGCGCTTAGGAGCTTGAACTCAGACGTCCTGATCTCAACCGTATCAAACCTCCTCCAAAACGCATAAAATCTTTAAAAAAATGTCACTCAACTCAGGAGGAGGATGCACAGATCAACATAGAGGCAGAAATCGGAGTAAAGGGAAATTCAAAACTGCAGATGGTTTAAGATTAACAGAAGAACCGCCCCACCCAAGCCGGTCGGTCTCACCTACCATCTCCCATGCGTCCGACTATGACACAGAGGGGGAAAATGAACATCTTTGAAACCCTATTGAAAGAAATAAGAAAGTCTAGAAAAGAGAACAAGGAGGAGTTTCGAGCAGTTCTGAAGCAACTCACGACAATGGAGACCTGAATAGGGCAGATGGAGGACCGGGTAGCGGAGACTGAAGACAAAATAGCCTAGCTCTCTCAGATTGTACATTCTGTAATGGTGCAAACAGGAGAACTTCAAGTGAAATGCCTAGATCTTGAGGGTCGGTACCGAAAGGATAATCTACACTCATATGGCTTACCAGAGGGCATGGAGGTATCTCCAGTTGCCTCTTTCATTGAAAATCTCCTCCAAGATGTCCTGGAGCTGCCAGCCACCTACACCCTCCATATTGAGAGAACGCACTGTTCCTAGAAAGCCAAGCCAGCAGACCCTACAGCTCATCCACGATCAATAGTCTTTAATGTTAGTTCCTACAGCACTAAAGAAGATCTTTTGGGACGGGCTTGGGCTAAAAAGGACATTTCTTACCTTACTCTTTGGCTGTTCCTGGACCATGATTATCCCCAGGAAATCCAACAGCAGCGGCTGCGATACCTCCCTATTATCTGAATCTTAAAGAAAAAGGCCATTCGATTCCACACACCCTACCCTGCCAGGCTCTGGGTATTTTGGGAGGGAAGGAACAAAAGTGTATTCAACAGTGGAAAAAAGTGCTTGCGGCTTTGAAAGAAAAACAAATTCAAATACCAGACTATAGGAACCAGAATGAGGGGCAGCGGGGACAGCAATGGCAGCGCACAACAGGAAGGAAGAGACCCGGATCCAAAATACTGGAACACGCTGAGGCCCTGAACCGGATCCAGCAGCTTCTGGCCAAGAAAAACACTCCGCAGGATAAACCAACTTGAGAGGACTCTAAAATGAAATATTCTATGGCGAACTCTCAGATTGATTGACACCCCGTGTTTCGCATACTCCCATCTCTCAGCTAAGTGTTAATTTTCTGATATTCACCGAGATATGGAGCTCGGATTAAAGGCTGCAACAGGAGGGAAGGGGGGAGAAAATTGTCTATAGATCTGGTGGCTTGTATCGTAGTAAATAACTGCCACCACATATTCCAGCCTAGGGGGGTTTCTTCTGTTTAGTACTTTGGGACATAAAAAGCAGTTTGAGAATATATTTCATTGCATCCTTTGAATTGTGGTGATTAATAAATGCTATGATACTGGTTGATCGGGTGGGGCAGAGGGGGAGAACAGCAAGCCTACCAACTGACACCTCAACCTCAGATATTTCACCCTATAGGGCCCATTTATGTGGATTCCCATTGTCAGCCCCCATGGGCTCTGATCTCCCTACCTCCTTCAATTGGGGGGGGGAGAGGAGACTCTGAGGTTTTAACCTAAAGATTTGTAAGCTCGACATTTTTCTTGTTCTGCCCTGTGAACAACATAATAAATATTTAAAGGTTGAGCTTTGGGTGAGCAATGGTCCTAGTATGCACTCCGTGACACGTTGTACCTATTGGTACATTCTAGTCGGAGCTCTACTACACCTTAGCTCTGGAGGAGGTCTTCCAGGAATGGAAACGCAAGTATACTTCCTCGATCTTCTTCTAACTGAGAGGACACAGAGGCTAATCTGGTTTATTAGCATTCAGCCTTGGAAGCACAGTTTATTTGTACTCGTTAAAGTTATTTTTTTTGTTAATGTTTCTATACTTGCCTTGTTGGCAGTTGTTTCACTACAGAGACATTATTGGCTATAAGAATCACAGCATATTGTTTTTAAACCAAAGAAACCGATAGGTTTAATAAAGATTGAGGGGAGAGAGAGAGAGAATTTTGACACCCAATTGGGGCTACCACAGTGGGAGATCCTTGGCTTTCAAATGACGGTATAAACATATACAATATGCACATATAATGTGCACGGAATCTCCAATCCTATAAAGCGTACTAAATTATTCCAATACTTAAAACGAGCAGGAGCAGACATTTTGCTTTTGCAAGAGACTCACCTATCCCAGTCCGAACACAAGAAATTTGAGAAATATGGATTCTCCCATGTGGTGGCCTCTTCCTACAGGGGAGGTCATCATAGAGGAATGGCAGTACTAATTCAACGGGACACTCCCTTTGAACTGCAAGATTGAGTAGTTGACAAGGAGGGATGATATGTAATGCTTAAGGGTCTTCTGGATGGCCAGAAGGTGACCATAACCTCCACATACTTCCCCCCTAGCCGTGGAGTTTGCTTTCTACAAGTCTTTCTTTATCCATTTGGCACAGTGGGCTGAAGGTCAGGTGATCAGTGGCGGGGCGTTAATCTCAACATTTCAGCTGGGTGGAACCACAGGCCCCCGGTAAATCAGCTAAAACTACAAGGGAAGTGGGGAAATTACTTTAAAGAGCTGGGATATGAAGATGCTTGGAACCACTTAAATGGTTCTACAACTAGACATACTTTCTTTTTCCAGGCCTATGGTACTTATTCCTGTTTAAATTTTTTTTTTTTTTTACTTTCTGGGAGCATATGGGGACACTCTAGAAAATCTGGTCCAGGGACATTGTCCTCTCCGACCATTCACCAATATTCTTAAAGGGTCAAACAGGTTCACTTAGAAAAAACACCTTCTGGAGATTAAACTTGTCTCTTCTTGGAGATGAAGAGGAGAGGGGGGAGATCGAGGAGACAATAAAACAGGCCCTGAGGGACGATGATACAAAGGATACCACCCCTGCTTTTTTATGGGATACCATTAAAGTTATTATGCGAGGGAAACAAATAGGGATTTCTGCCCATAAAAAGAAGCAGCAGGAGGCCTGAAGAAATCTCCTTGAGGATAAAATTAAGGATTTAGAAGAACAGCAATGCCAGCAGGTGAGTAGAGTTAGGAACCAACATCTGGCAAAACTTAAAAAAGAACTCAACAGTATACTGGACTACTCCACTGAACAAAAATTAATCTACTTAAGACATAAATATTATGATGGGGGACCTAGATACTTGAAATTGCTAGCTGGACTGTTCTAACCCCAGTAATACTCAGGTATTCATAACTTTCTGCAGTGAGCCTGGAGGGTTGGACTGCCCGGAGAGAATGGAACATATGCAAATGATGGAATCATCTGCATGGGACAACTTTTCAAATGCTGCCCTATACTAATTGCCAGTGTTCTAATCCTCCTCAGATTTACTCTCCACCTGAACAGTCTGGTCGCTCGGAGTGTTGCTCTTCATCATCTGTCTGAAGTGAAGAAACGTATAAAAACTTATAAGGATCATTTTATTTTCATTTGCTGCCTTATATTTATTGTTTTACTTAGCTAAACTTTGTTTTTGTAGTTATTTAGTTATTTTGGCCGGTTCCTCTCGGTTCGGAATAACCTGGAGGGAACCGGGTTAGTTTTATATATTTGGTTTTTTTTCTAACACAAAATCAGTTTTGTCTTTGTTTAAATTTGTTTTAAAAGTGTTTGTTTGTAACTGTAGTTATCCGTTACTGAACCGCTAGTACCGGTTCCAATTTTTCTATCGGTTCGGTTCCTCTGGTTCCTTTTCAGTTCCAGAACTGACCACAACCTCAATTGTTATTATTTAAATGTTTTCTTTTTGCGATTCTCTTTTTATCAGTTTAAATGGCAGAAAAACCGAAGAAAAGGACCAGCGAGCCCGGTTTTAAAAATTGTACTCAATGTGGGGATGTTTTTGCAAAGGCAGATAAGCACACTATGTGTGTGGCTTGTCTGGGATATCAGCATCTTAAAGAGGATTGTCAAATCTGGCTGACTTTCCCTGAAAAAACTATTGAGAAATGCCTGGAACGGCTGAAAAAGAAGCTCCCCAAGGGTCCCTCTGGCTCTGACCAGCTGATACCCTCTGTTATTGTGGCTGAACCCACATCTGTTGCTACTTCCACCCCTGAGAACGGTGATAAAGCTATTAAGAGGATTTCTGAACTGGCTAGCTCCCCAGTTTCCTCTAAAAGAGCACGCAGCTGAAGCATACAGAACCCCCACATACTGATCAGGGGATTTCTGTATCTGCTACTGTTATGCCAACTCCTCAGAAAATTACACAGGCTTTTAAAGTCATTCAGGCTTTGCAGGGTTTGGTGCCCCCTGCTTAGCAACCACCTGTTACAGCAGGACAGCTTGGCAGATTTCCCCTTATTGAAGAGGAGGAATGCAGCGAATATGAGGAGGATGAAAGGGAACCCATCTTACCCAAGGTATCCCCGGAACAGGATTTTGGTTCACCCCCTAGGTCATCTGAAGATTTTTCTTCTCATTTTACTTTCGTGAGAAAAATGGCAGATGCCCTTGAAATCTCCACAAGGGAAGAAGTGGAGGATGAGGAGGAAATAGTATATCTGGAAATGATGGGTTTGACTTCCACCAAAGCCCTCCTCCTCCTCCCAGTCAATACATTTTTTAAGAAAGATGCTCTGAAATTGTTGCAAACCCCAAATTCTGTCCCCCCTCTGGATAAGAGGATGGACAAGAAATATCAGTTGGAGAGGGGAGGGGCAGAGTTCCTTTTTTCCCATCCAGATCACCAAGGGGTCTTCCAGCAAGCAGCCTGTGATAAGGCTAGAGTCCCTCTGGCATTCCATCCACCAGCTAAGGACTCTAGGAAAATAGATAGCATGGCTAGGAAAGGATACCTGACTGCCTCCCTAGCCATGCGACAGGCTAACTTTCAGGCCTATGCTGCCTAGTACCAAAAGTCCCTGTGGCAGTCAGTATTGGCCATTTCACAGAAAGCTCCCTTACCCCTATCTGATGACCTAGCAGAAACAGCTAGGTTTGGGCTAGAGGCAGCTAAGTACCAATTCCAGATGGCTGCTGATACCAACGACACTGCAGCCAGATGGATGCCAAATACGGTAGCCAGAGGAGATTTGCATGGCTGAGGGCCACAAATCTCACTGCTGATACACAGTCTAAGGCCCTGGATTTTCCTTTAGAGGGAAATGCTCTTGTCGGAGAATCCACAGTGGCATACATGAAGAAGGTGGATGAGTACAAGGCCACTTACAGAAGCAACTCTAGTAGAGTGAGAGTTTCTCCATCCACCAGGCCTTATGGAAGGGGAGGCTGGGGCAGATCCTTCCACACCAGGCCCTTTTTCCAGCCAGTGGCCACACCCCAATAACACAGTACCCACAGCAGGGGTACTTTAGGGGCAGGGGTCGAAGGGGACCTAGGCGTGGAGCTCAAGCACAATCTCCACCCCAAGCCAAACAGACCTCCTGGAGTACAGGCCGCCTCCTCACTCCCTGTTGGAGGCAGACTTTCCCACTTCCTCCAGGCTTGGCTGACCATCACCACAGACAAGTGGGTCCTGGAGGTAGTAGGTCAGGGTCTGTCTCTGGGTTTCAAATCCCTTCCTCCTCTAGCAGCCAGGGGTTTCAGTGCACCTTCCCTGGCAGAAAAGATTCTGCTGGAGGTAAAGGTCCAGAAACTGCTACTTTTAAAAGCAGTGGAACCTGTCCTAAGCCCATTGAGAGGAAGGGCCTTTTACTCCAGATACTTCCTCACCACAAAGAAAAGTGGGGAGTGGCGGCCTATATTGGATCTGAGCCCTAAACAGGCATCTAAAAAAGCCAAAGTTCAAAATGGTAACTTTAGCATTGATTCTGCCAACAGTCCAGAAAGGGGATTGGTTGGCATCACTGGACTTGAAAGACGCCAATTTCCACATTTCCATAAGAGAGTCTCACAGAAAATATCTGATTCAAACTCCCTTCAGGTCACTACCAATTTTCAACCCTGCCTTTTGGCCTTTCTTTGGCCCAAAAGGAGTATTTACAAAGTGCCTAGCACCAGTGGTAGCACACCTTCGAAGACAGGATGTAACAGTTTTTCCATATTTGGACGACTGGCTGTTGGTGGGCAAGTCACGACAACAGGTCATTCAGTATCTAAGCCTTACCCAAGGTCTGCTGGAATCCTTGGGATTCAGTATAAGTCTCAAAAAGTCAGTTCTTACTCCTGCACAAAAGTTGCAGTTCATAGGGGCAGAGGTAGACACCCTGCAGGACAGAGCCTAGCTCCCTCTGGACAGGGTCAGAAATCTTCAGCTAGTAGCAAACTCCTTCACCTTGAACAGGAGCAAGCCTGCAAGATAGTTCTTGTAACTTCTGGGTCATATGGCTGTGTCCACAGCCACAGTGCTGGGTTCAAGGTTTCAAATGAGGGACATCCAGTTCCACCTCAGGGCTCACTGGAGTCAAAGAAAAGATTCTCCATCAAAACCCATTCCGGTCACAAGAACTCTACTGTAAGCCTTGCAGTGGTGGAAGGAAGTGCCCAATCTAAGGGAAGGTGTTCCCTTTCAGAAAGACTACCCCTCAGTTGTTCTCACAACAGATGCATCCCTATTGGGCTGGGGCACCCACTTGGGAGATCATACAACCCAGGGTACCTGGTCAACCACAGAGTCCCTCCAGCACATAAACTTGTTGGAACTCAGAGCTGTCTTTCTGACTCTAAGGACCTTTTCAGGATTGGTACAGTCAAGGGTGGTACAGGTCAGGACAGACAATACCACCATAATGTACTACATCAACAAACAGGGAGGCACCAGGTCAGGGCCTCTTTGCACAGTGGCCATGAAAACTCTTGCGTATTCTCGGGGAGTCTCCCTGCAGGCAATCCATCTACCAGGAAAGGACAATACCCTGGTAGATGCCTTAAGTTGGATCAACCAGGCCCATCACAAATGGACTCTGAAAAAACAGGTGGTAGACATAATTTTCCAAAGGTGGGGCACTCCAGAGGTGGACTTGTTCGCATACCACCAGAACCACCACTTGCCTCAGTACTGCTTCAGGCTACCAGATCAGGGCACTTTGCCCTTGGATGCCCTGACTCTAGATTGGTCAGGGAGGTTCCTGTACGCTTTCCCTCCTTTTCCTTTGGTCTTCAGGGTGTTACTCAAGCTCAGGTCCCACTCAGCATCTCTGACCCTAATAGCCCCGGACTGGCCCAGGCAGCCATGGTGCTCTCTAATGCTCTCAATGTCTGTGACCAAACTGATACAACTCCCTCTGAGGCACAATCTATTGACCTCCAACCAGGGGACCCTGTTATACCCAAACTTCAAGTCCCTCAACCTCAAAGCTTGGCTTTTGAGGAACTAGAATATGCTGACTTTCAACTCTCTGAATCAGTGCTTCACATTCTGAGGGGCTATAGGAAACCCTCTAGTAAGAAAACTTATTCTTCTAAATGGAAAAGGTTTTCAATCTGGTGTTCGACTAGGGATTTGATTCCATTACAGAGTGGGGTCCCAGCTGTTTTGGATTACCTCTCTCATTTACATTCTTTGGGTCTACAACCCAGTTCACTCAAGGTACACATTGCAGCACTGTCTGCTTCATTTCTGCTGGTGCCAGAGTATCACTAGCTTCAGACACCATTTTAAGAAGGTTTTTCAAAGGTTTGGCCCATTTGCACCCTCCTCACAGGACACTTGTGCCAGCATGGGACCTTAATATTTGTATAGCCAAGCTCATGGGGCATCCCTTTGAGCCTATGGCTACAGCTCATCTCAAATATGTCACTTGGAAAGCAGTTTTTCTAGTGGCAATTACTTCTGCAAGAAGAATAAGTGAACTACAGGCTCTCTGTGGAGCAGGATTATATCTCTTTTCACAGAGATGAGGTAGTTTTGAGAACAAATAGAAAATTCCTACCAAAGGTAGTCTCTGATTTTCACATCAACCAATCCATTACCCTACCTGTCTTTTTCACTGAGTCTGGATGTGAAAAAAGCTCTCAGTTACTATATTACAGCCAATAAGGACCATAGGCAGGACAGGAAACAGCTGTTTCTGACCTTTGGGGATGTGGGAAAAGGTAATCTAGCTTTAAAAGATCTATTTCTCATTGGATAGTCCAGTGTATTCAATTCTGCTATACAAAAGCTGGTAGGGAGCCCCCAACAGGGTTGAAGGCGCATTCCACCAGGGGAACAGCTGCTACGCTGGCAGCTGCAAGGGATGTTCCACTGGTTGATATCTGTAAAGCAGCTACCTGGAAGACAGTACACACCTTTACAAAGCATTACAGTCTAGATATCCAGTCTAGAAATGATGCGAGGTTTGGCACAGCAGTCCTGCAGAGTCTATTTTCTAAGTAAATGTTCTGTGCCCACCTCCAGTGGTACTGCTTTGTTGTCTGCAGAAAGTTATGAATACCTAAGTATTACTGGGGTTAGAATAAAAAACTACTCACCTTAGTTATTCTGTTTCTTCCCAGTAATACTCAGGAATTCATAACTTCCCACCCTACCTACCCTTCCGGAACCCAAGCCTCTGCACTCCCGCATGCTGCGCTACCATAAATGGGTACATCACAATGTGTATATATGTTGCCTCATAGTGGTATAAGTTGGTAAACAAGGCTTACGGTCTTATTTTCTTCAGATGTGTTTCTGACATACTGACTCTTCAAAAATGTTTTTGTGTTTTTCTCCAGTTGAAGTTTTTCTTATGACTAAATTGAGGTCATTTTGAATTATCTCTCTCTTTTTAAATACTTGCACTTTTTTACTGTGTTGCTTGTCTATTCAGGCTCCTAGGAAATCTGAGGAGGTTTAGAACATTGGCAGTTAGTATAGGGCAGCATTTGAAAAGTTGTCACGTGCAGATGATTCCATCATTTGCGTATGTTCCATTCTCTCTGGGCAGTCCAACCCTCCAGGCTTACTGCAGAAAGTTATGAATACCTGAGTATCACTGGGAAGAAACAGAATTACTAATGTGAGTAATTTTTTCTTAAGGGCCCATAGGGCCAAAGTTACTATCCTCAAGATCAGAAGCCCCCTTTCCAAAGAGCAGAGGAATACCTTCTCAGGTATTTCGGAGGCCTTCTTGTCCTACTATTCCCAACTGTACTCTCCAGGCCCTGGGGCCACGGAACAATCTATCTCTGACTTTCTCTCCCATCTGCACCTCCCTACCCTCACAGACCAACAGCGGTCTAGGCTAACTATGCCAATAAGAGCCTGTGAGATAGAGGCAGTGATTGAGTCCCTGAAGACAGGGAAATGCCTGGGGTCTGATGGACTCCCGGGAGAATTCTACAAGACATTCCCCAAAACCATAATGCCCTTACTAGAAAGAGTATTCTCATTTGTAACCACTAAAGAGGGAGTTGTCCCCTTCTCCTAGAACGAAGCCGTAATTTTGGTCATACCTAAACCAGGCAAGGACCCCGCTTTATGCCCATCCTATAGGCCTATTTCCGTTTTAAATACGGATTATAAAATATTTTCATCCATTTTAGCTAGACGCTTAATTCAATTTGTCCCAAACATAATTCATCTGGATCAATGCGGGTTCATCCCAGGAAGACAAGCCCAGGGCAGTATTAGACATACCATTTATCTAATTGAACATATACAAAACCAACAGCAACCAGCCCTTTTATTAAGTTTAGATGCCGAAAAGGCATTTGATATGGTATCCTGGGATTTTCTAGGTGGGGTCCTTGCCTCTTTTGGTTTCCCGACACAATTTTCTGATATAATATTCAAATTCTATAAGACCCATAAGGGCTACATTAGATCAAATGGACACATCTCGGAAAGCTTCCCCCTTCATAGAGGCACCCGGCAGGGGTGCCCCTTATCCCCCCTGCTGTTTGCCCTCTATATAGAGCCCCTGGCACAATATATCAGAGCCTCCCCAGCTATAAAGGGTGCTCAGTTAGCGGACACTGAACACAAACTGGCACTGTTTGCAGATGATATCCTATTTTATCTATCTGACCCAGAAACTTCAATGCCAGAATTACTTAAAAGAATTCAGGACTTTTCCGAACTGTCAGGTTATTCCCTCAATGTGAACAAGTCAGAAGCCCTCCTTTTTCAGTTTACCCTTCCCCCTCCCTCAGAAACCAGTTCAAGATTAAGTGGGACCAGCAGGCTCTTAAAGGAAGGCTGTCCAGATGACTGTAGCCAGTGACTAGGGCTGCAGAAACGCCCGATTAGCACAACCTTTGGGTTTTTACAGTTTACCAACTAACTTGTGTTGTGTTTCTGTGCCTTGATAGTGGTACCAAGGTCTGTGCTGAAGCCACCATTTTAAGAGTGCGACCGCACTGGAAGACTGTGCATGAGCTCCGTTCATTACTTTGCTTCCTGTGATCTGCTGGAACGCTCGCTCATGACGAGCCGGGTACATTTTCACGAAGGAAAAGAAAGCGCTGTCCATGTAGTACTCATTGAGCTGCACTTTTAGAAGCAAACCCGATGGAAAAGAACACTGTAACCTATTTTTTTAGTGAAATTTGAAGCTCTGAGTTGGCAAATGCATGCCTGGGCAGGAAGCACAAATTTAATAAAAAAAATAATGGAATTACAATTAACCCTTTTTCATCAAGGTTTAACTTCTAAAAAAGTGCAATAACTAATGCCATGGCACAGCGCTCTTCCATAAATAAAATTCGGCTCATCATCATGATATTCAGCCAGATCCTGAGAAAAAGACTCTACTATCTTTAATTTGCATAGAAGTTCGCGGCTCTGGCCACTGCAATCAATGAGATTGCGCCACTCGAGGACATAAAAACAGCAAGCTAATAGAAAAAGAGTGCCCTTCAGCAGAAATTCAAGTCTCTCCCTGCAAGTTGACAGCTGAGTAGAGGCTGGGAGAAAACTGGAGTTTATGACAGCCTTCCTTTAAATATTTAGAGATTACAATGCCTAGAAACCTGTCTCAACTCTTTTCCTCTAATTACACCCCACTAATAACAAAGTTTAAACAAGATATGAGGAAGTGGAACCTCCTCCCAATGTCCTTCTATTCTCGTACTCTCTCCTTAAAAATGAATGCCTTACCTAGGCTTCTATATCTTTTTCAATGCGTCTCCTGTACAATAGCTCCTAAGGAAATTCTATCATGGCAGAAGGTGTTTCTCGCTTTCTTATGGAACAAGAAGAAGCCCCAGGTTAACCAAAACAAGCTCTTCCTACTGAAGGAACTCAGAGGAGTAGCCTTGCCTTTGTCACTCTGTTACTGGATAGCATCCCAAACAAGATTAGCACTGTTGTGGGGGAATGCCAATTACCGTGCTCACTGGAAACAAATTGACCTGGCAAGATCATTGCCCTTTCCTTTGCAGGCTTCCCTTCCCCCCTCCCCTTTACTTAAACAAGCTAAACAACTGGTACCTAATGTCACTGCCTCTGTTCTTAAGGGTTGGCAAAGGGGACTACACAGCAGAACAGTCCAAAAACACCTTTGGAAATACCAGTGGTTTATAGACTCTCCTCAGTTCTTCCCCAAACAACATAAACTTGGGTATACGAGACAGGCAGCTAGGAGTATGACTCCCCACTGGCAACTCCTTTGAGGGAATGCAGTATTAAGCTTTGAGGAGGGTCAGATTAAATATGGCTGGACAGCAGGGGACAAACTGTATTACTACCAAATGAAAGATTACATTAATAAGCATCTTAAAAAACAAGAGATTAGTTCTCTGGTCTTGGAAGACCCCATGCCTTACACTCAGATATGGAATTCACCACAGGGGGAACAGGCTATCTCAAAAATATATCAATTTTTGATTGTTTTGCTCTCTCACCACATCGAGCCAGTTAAGGCAAGGTGGATATGAAAACTTAACCTAGTCATAAATGCAATGGATTGGTCTGAGGTCTGATGGGGAGCATAGTCCACTTCCTCCTCTCCCACCTGGAGAGAATTTATGTGGAAAGTGTGTATTAGGTTCTTCCTGGTCCCCACTGTGGTGGCACACAGGGTCCCAGGAGCCTCCTCGAGCTGTTGGAGGGGATATGGAGACCCAGTGGCCTCTCATAGTCATGTTTTCTATGACTGCCCTAAATTACATAACTTTTGGTCTCAAGTTTCCCTGCATATCTCTAGTATGGTGGATGTCTTGACAGCTGGGCAGTGTCTTTTGGGTGTGCCCTTGGGGGGGATGAAGGGAAAGATACCATATATTTACGGTCTATCTTATTGTGCATCACATCTAAATCAGTAACCAAGAGGTGGCTGCAAGAGGACCCTCCCTCAATATTGAACTGCAAAAAAAAATTTTTTTCCAATATCCAGCATAGTGAGCAGCTATCTTTTGCTCTCCATAATAGAATGGAGTCCTTTATCTCTCGGTGGATGAGATGGGAACTTTACCAGAACCAGATTCAGTAGTCATATCCCGGGAGAGAGAACTAGATGAGCCTCTGATGCACCCAAATGTGGGAGCTTCTGGTGACAGCCCTTGGGATCCCCAGCTACCTTACTTCCTTTAAGAAGGTAATATAGGTATTGTATTAGCCCTAACTAGCTCTAAAAGTCGCAAATTACATACCATTGTGATAACCTGCCTTTGCTTCTACCTTTGTTTTTTAAGTGTATTAAATGTGATTCATTGATAAACTAGCCCAAGGTTTATTGTTAGTTGATTGAATAAGTTTTGGTAATGTTTTAAACCATACTTATTGTGATACTGTGTTCATACTACTGTGTACCCATCCCTTGACTATGGATCTTTAGAGCTCAAGTGTTGAGCAAAATGTACACAAATGTAATCTATATCCAATAAAGGAAGTATTAAAAAAGATGGGGGAGTGAGGTTCAGTTTAGGGGGACTGTGACAGGGCTGTTAGCCGGAAGACCTGATCTGTAGATTTCAAGGTTAGTGAAGAATGAGTTTATTCCTGCAGCAATTTCGGAAAGTGAGGAAAGCTCTGAGCCATTCTATAACATAACCTGGGGGGTGCTCTGTTCATGTCCCATGAGTAGGTTGTTAATTTGCTTTCAGAAGCATTTTGGGTTACTAAGGTTGCCTGTTTGTAGGGACTGTAGATAGTAACGCTTGGTTTTGGTTACTTTGGACTTACATACATTCTGCAGCTGCCAGTAGAAATTCCAGTCAGTAATGAGTCCTGACTTTTTGTATGAGTGCCAGGGCTTATCTCTTGAGCGCATTAGGGACTGTAGCTCTTGAGAGAGCCGGGGGAGTGTGAACCTTTAGCTCTTCTTGTCTTGAGGGGGACATGAAGGTCAAGAACAGAGTTGAAGGTGCTGATTACGTAATCAAGAGCCTGATTGATGTCAGGAGGTGTGGAGATGGGTGACCAATCTGAGGAGGCAAGACTATGAATAAATCCAGAGGTGGAAAAGTGGGTTAGGTGTCTGGCTTTGATAATTTTTGGCGGTGGGTGTGGGGAGTCATTATTCCAGATACAGAAGGTCAGGGAGTAGTCACTTAGTATATCAGGGAGGATGCCTGCAGCTCTGATATGGGACCTGTTATTTGTTAACATCCAGTCGAGAAGTGTTTGATTCCCCATTTCATATTCAGCCTAGTTGGTTGCTCAATCAGTTGTTCAAACGTAACATCTGATATCGCAGATTGGTATACACCATTTTTTGTGCTGTGCCAGTCAAGATTGAAGTCACCACAGACTATAACGTCACTATGGTGGAAGTTATCTAGACTGGCGAAAAGCTCTGAGTAGGAGGTAGGTGCTAGTTTGGTGGGTAGTTAGATACACCCTATTGTCAGTCATTTGATTTTGCTGAAGGTGATTGATATAAATAGGTAATCAGTATTGGTGTCTATGTTTAAGTCTGGTAGTTTGTTGACCGCCAGCCCATTCCTGGTGTATAATAGCACCCCCTTCCCTTCTTTCTGGGTCTGTCCTGGCAATAGGAGGCATACCCGTGGAATAAAAAATGGGGACAAATGGAAGTGAGCATGGTCCATAGAAACAAATATATGATTTCCTAATTGTAGCTGGTATATAAATCCTGCCAATGAAAAGCATGGGGCAGCATGCACTGCAGGGTGCTCCTTGGGACTTGACTCTAAACAGGACCTGAATATTGTGGCTTAACTTCGTTCTTAGCAGTAGCTTGAGGATGGCTTGTGGCATGGAAATACTGCTGGATAGTGCAGCCGACTGCATCTCAGGAGAAGTAAGTAAGCCCTTCTTGATTGCAGCATTTCTTGTCAAGTTGAGTTTTCAGTGCTGATAGTATGTTTCATTTTGGGGATTATGTTTTGATATTAGAAGACCATTTAGGAATAAAAATACTCTTAAAATGTATTTGTTAATAACTGATCTGTAAAACCTTTTATCCATCTTAAAGTATCTGTGCCTTGGATAAATAAGCTGTCTGTCTACTAAGCCCCTGTTACGTAGTAATTGATGGAGATTACTTTTAATGTTCTATTGTGATGTCTTTTGTGATGTTGTAATGGCTTCTTTTAAAAACCTATCAACAATAAACTGAAACTCAACTACAGTCATCTGCTCTTTCTGAGATTTTTTGTTTTCTCACTCTAGTAGTTATCAGTTTTATTTAAAAGTAATTGCTATTTTTTGTATTCCAAAAAAAAACTTGGAATACAAATTGGTAACTATAAGCAAAGACAATAAAAAGACGTTTTTTAATTACATAGATTCAATTAAAGGGAATGGGAAAAAGTGAGTCCAATAAATAGTGATAATGGAATCATATCAGATGAGCAAAAAATGGCAGATGAATTCAATTCGTATTAGTGTTTTCAAACCTAAAGAAGCAATTAATCAGCATGAACATTATAATTCAAGGGATACGCCACTGCTATTTGAAAGAAAGGACATCATTACTGCTATAAATCAAATGAAAACTAACTCATCAGCAGGTCCAGATAACATTCCTCCAAAATTCATCAAAGAAACTGCACATGAACTGTCGGAAATATTAACCCTTTTATATAATACTTCCATACGGGAAGGTGTAATGATCTCTGACTGGAATGTCGCTACAGTTGTTCCAATCCATAAAGGAGGGTCTAAGCAAAAATTGTGTAATTACCAACCTATCAGTCTGACATCTTGCATTGGCAGGATAATGGAAAGACTTTTGTCAGAGAAAATCAATACACACATTTATGCAAATGGTCATAATGATATATCTCAATATGGATTTACCCAAGGGAGATCCTGCCAGAGTAATCTGATAAACTTTTTCGAACTGATTAGTAGGGCAATGGATGTGGGCCTACCAGTGGATGTCATCTTCCTAGATTACGAAAAGACATTTGATTCTGTATCACATAAGATCCTACTTGAACAGTTGGTAAAAATTAATCTACATCCTAATATTATCAGTTGGATTAAGTCTTGGTTAACAGAACACAACAGATTAATATCAGAGGGCATAGGTCATATTGGGGCAAGGTCACTAGTGGAGTACCTCAGGGCTCAGTACTGGGGCCCATACTATTCAGTATCCTGATAGCTTCCATGCAAACCAACAGTGGGGTATGGATTAACAAATATGCTGATGATAGCAAGTTGGGCCGCATTGTTAATGATATACAGCCAGTCATATCCCTTCGATAAAACCCGAATAACCTAGCCTTATAGGCAACTGAGAACAAGTTAACATTTAATACAGCTAAATGTAAGGTTATGCACATTGGTAAAAATAATAGTTTGGCTACATACTATTTGAATAACACTCAATTCTAGGAAGTTACATCAGAGAGAGAGAGAGAGAGAGAGAGAGACTTGGGGGTTCATATTACTAACAGCTTGAAATTTACTGTTCATACTAATAAAAAAATTAAGAAATGCCATAGCATGATTTCTTATATATTAAAAAATATTATGAGTTGGGAACCAGAGGTACTTATGCCTCTATATTCAAGTCTGATTAGATCCCACTTGGACTTTTATGCCCCAACATTTTTGGGAGATAAAGATGCAGTTGAAAAAATTCAAAGGAGATTGACTAGAAATGTCTCCAGTGTAAAGTATATTAGCTATGATAACAGACTAAAATCTCTAGGGCTCTACTCACTGGAATATCGGTCATTATGCGGTGACCTTTGTCTAGTATATAGAGCAACTCAGGACCAAGCACTGTTTGAAACAATTTGCTTGGAATGGAATACTATTTCTTGTACCACCAGGTCCCATAAATTAAAATTAAAAATGAATATCAATAAAACAGTAAAAACAAATAAGTTTATTACCCAAAGGGTTGCACCAATTTGGAATTCCCTATCACAGGATGTGGTTATAAGTGCAAATTGGAACAGTTCAAGGTTAACCTTGATAATCACATGGGCAATAAAAAATATCTAATCCACCAACAGGACGATTGGTGGTGAGTTCAATTTGGGTTAGCTCCCCCGAACTCGTATCTACCTATGAACCTATCATTGTGTATGTTGTCTAAAGATTCTGCTAAACTCTTTGGATACTGCGAGTACAGTGGAAAGATTTATTCAGGCGACCACCATGATATCTGCATGTGCTATATCAAAGAAGCCCATGACATTAAGGTCTGCAAGATCTGCCTGAAGTCTAATACAGCCAGCCAGCAATGCTGACAACACACTCTGCAGACCTTCCTCCTAAAACAGCAGATAGCCAGAATGAAGAGAGAGCTCCAGGAGAAGAGCTCCGCCACATTGCTTGCCCACTCGGGCTCGCAGTTCACCAGGACCCGAGAGAAATTCTCAGGAAAGTATAAACACTGGGAGAGGGAAGGAAGCAGGGATAAGTCCTCCCCCCAGTGCATTCCTGGTTGCCTCTTCACTTGGTGACGACTGTTGCAGTGCCGTCGACTGCTTCGGTGGCGACATCTCCTGCTGCTCAGACCTCGGAACCCACAAAGTCAGCTCAGGCAGTGAGTTCTGCCAGGCCTACCATGACCGGTGAAGGCCCATTGATGTTGGGGCCACAGACACCCCCGCTGACGTCGCAAGGCGCCTCTGCAGCACAGGCCGCCATCAACGTGCAGATGGTACTCTCCTCTTTTCCTGAGATACTACAGTGACTCATACCTCCTTCTCCTACACCAGGCGGGACAACAATGGGGCCTCAGACCAGCCCCAGCACCAAAGCTTGCTAGGTCAACATGCCCAATGCACTCCAGGGCACCAACGTCTTCTCTTCCTTCCCTACAGCCTTCATGGCCTATCGATGAGGATCAGCAGTATAACCCTGACCTCCTTTTACAAGGGGAAGAAGAGGGAGATATGGAGAGCCCATCCAAGAGATCTGGCTCCACTATTTCCATCAGGAGTGAGGACTCTTCCGTATTTACACCAAGGTCCCCTTGTAAAATGGACTCAATTATACAGGTTCCTGGTTGGTAATTCTCAGCAATTCAATAAAGCCAACACACTATTTCTTTGCCAAATTAGTTGTACTTTATTATGATAGTATTAATAAGATTAGCCAGAAAAATCCTATTGTAACAATAAAAACACACCCTGACAGGATGAATAGTTGTAATACACAAAAAGAGTGCATGCACTGTGGCATAATTTGTAGACCTAAGATTCAATTAACTGTTATTTACCCAATACACAAAAAGAAACCAGGACAATCCTATCTTAACAATAAGAATGCATCCTGTCATGATTAATAATCCTAGTTTACAAAAGGGAATACATGCTAACATTATTTTTAAACATCAGGTAGCCCACCACTACCTGGGTGTTCCTGTTACAATTTAGTTACAAAACAGCCAATGGGACAATCCCAATCGGGTGTTTCTAACATGCAATCTAGACAGCTAGTAATATTTGCATTACAGGGCTACAGATTTTTCAGAGAAAATGGAATTATACTTGGCTTTCTCTGGGTCTCCGAGTGCTATGGCCAGTTAGAGATCACCAACTTCTTTCCTCTCGGAGTGACATTAGACCTGACAGTTAGGTCTCATTTATACCCAGCGTGTTTTCATTAAAAAGGCAGAACTGGAATTTCCGCAGAACTACCTCAGCAGATTTAAACACAGACAATATGTCATTCAACAAGTCATAAGACTCGGGTTCAAAAAAACATTGGCCATAAGATACCATGGTCATAAGATACTTTTAACACTTTGCCGAGACATATGGTCATTCTTAAATGAAAAAACAAGTGATCAGGGGATTTTTATTTATCAAAAATACTTACTTTAGGATACAGAAAACATGTGAGGGGATGTGACTGTTTTAAAAATAATTGGCTTACAGATAAAACCCAGACAGTGGCCAAATTGCATAGTAATCACAAGATGGGGAACTTCAATCATCAAGGCCAGCCGCGGTTACTAGCAGCTGCGTTCTTATCTTGACCATAACCTTTAAAAAGACATGTTTTGGTACACAGTATTTTCTGCTGAATAGGGCAATTCCAAGTTAAACCTTGGCTTTGTGCTTAGATTTGTTTCATTTTCTTCATTTTAACCATTAACCTTTTAAAGTTTTACACATACATGCATATTAACTGACATGGTGGTATCATTCATTTACTTAGCCACTTGCAGCCATTGACTAGCTAGCCATATTAACTTATATGTTGGCCTCATTCAGTCATCCATTGGCCATTTGTATTTTCTGCAAGCCTTTTACACCTTGCCATGGTCAACTGTATATATACAGGTGGCTATCAGCAATTTTATATAACTGAACTTGTATATACCTGGGCCCTGGGCTATCAGCAGTTTTATATAACTGAATTTGTATATACCTGGGTCCTGGGGCTCCTGGACAAATTCAACACCCTTCTGAAGACCCCTCTCATTTCTATGAGACTGCAGTGGAGTTTTATGCTGAAGAGCAGGACATCTTCAAAAGGAATTTGGTGGAGTTCTTAGAGTTACCAGATTCACCACCCCTTATCATTCCTCCTCTATTGGCTACACTAGAGGATGCCACCCTGGCTGCTTGGCACAAACCAAACATGATTCCTGCCATACCCAAAAAGACAGACATGTTATACCAGGCCCCCTCAGGAGAGCCCTTCTTTGCAGGCCAACTTGAGGCTGACTCAGTTGTGATAAATGCAGCCCATGATAGGTCTAAGGTACCTAAGTATCTCAGTTCTCTTCCCCAGATAAGGAGTTGAGGAAACATCCTTCTGGGAAAGTGAACCTTTGGTTCTGCGACATTAGGCCTAAGAATAGCTAATTATCAGACCCATATGGTCAAATACCAAAATACCATCTGGAAAAAGGCAAAGGCAGCAGCCCATTCCATTCCAGAGTGTACCCCGAAGCAGGAGATGCTCAAGGCCCTCCAGACGGGGGCTGATGTAGGTGGACACCTGTTAAGGTCTACCTACGACATTTCTAATGCCTCAGCCAGAGCAGTTGTGGCTGCCATCTGCTTAAGAAGGCATTCTTGGTTGAGGGTGACCGGATTTGCTAGTTATGTCCAACAGTCAATCATGAATGCCCCTTTCAGGGGGTACAGGCTGTTTGGAGCAGATGTGCAGAACATCCTCTCCGATCTGCAAGCTTCGGGTAGGACTCTAAGATCAGTCCACCCCCTCTATCACACGCAACCAAGAAGTAGGTAGAGGGTACCCATTCATCGAGCTACCAACAGACCTAGGTTGGGGGCCAGGCAACAGAGCAAAAGCAGAGCCGGTTCAGCTTTGCCAGCCCCAGCCTCCTCTACAGATGCCCACTCAAAAGCCCCTAGAGGTGGATGTGCGGCTGCAGCTGCGGGCTCTACTTCAACATGACTCCTTCTTAGATCCCACCCTCCAGTACTAAATCTGCAGGTAGTGATAGGGGGTCGCCTTTCCCTCTACCTGGAACAGTGGAGAGAGGTTACAACAGGTGCTTGGGTCCTGCAGCTAATAAAACAAGGCCAAGCTCTAGAATTTCTGGAGTTGCCTTCAGACCTTCCACCAGTTCCCTCAACTTATCCTCCAGACCACATACCAGTTCTACTACACTCCTGCAGAAGAGGGCCATAGAACCAGTTCCCTGGGAGCAGAGGAACAGGGGGTTCTATCTCATTTCTTTCTAGTCCCTAAATCCACAGAGGACTTGAGGCCCATTCTGAATTTGAGGAATCTGAACTTCTGTATTCAGTACAAGACGTTCAGGATAGTTACTCTACCAAGGCCTGCTGCCCCTCCTGCAAAAAGAGACTGGAAATGTTCCCTGGACATGCAAAATCCTTATCTGCATATCAAGATTTGTACTCTCCACAGGAAGTACCTTAGCTTCCTGTTTCAGGAGTAGCACTATCAGTTCAGGGTATTGCCCTTTGTCTTGCCATCTGTGCCACGGGTATTTACCAAGTGCTTGGTGGTTGTGGCAGCAGCTCTCAGGAGAGAGGGACTGTATGTCTTCCCATATCTAGATGATTTGCTGCTCAAAGCTTAGTCCAAGGAGCACCTGTTTCACACCCTAGCGCATATGAGATAGCTCTTCAGTGCCCTAGGGATCACGGTCAATCTACCGAAGTTAAGCTTAACCCCTTATCAGCTTCTACAGTACATGGGGCAATACTGGACACTGCTCAAGGCTTAGCCTTCCTGCCCCAGGACAGTGCAGAGCACCTAATAGCACAGGCCTGGCTGATTTACCACAACAGGTATGTCACAGCCAGGACATTCCTGAAACTGCTGGGCCTGATGGCAGCAGCCATTGTCACTGTACCCTTGGCCAGGCTGCACATGAGGATCCCTCAATTGACATTAACAGTCCAGTGGGATCAGTGCATCGACAATCTAGAACAGCAGGTTCTAGTAACTTCTTCTGTCCAAAAGGTGCTCCAGTGGTGGATGGAGCCCAGCAATTTGCTGATAAGGGGTTCCTTTCCTAATCCCCTCCCCTCATCAGATTCTCACCACAGACACTTCAGGGATGGGCTGGGGGGCAGATCTGGGACCTTATCAGACACAAGGAACATGGACCAGAGTGGAGACTTCCCTCTACATAAATGTCCTAGAGGTGAGGGCCATTCTATATGGTCTGCAAGCCTTCCAGAACAATTTATCCCTGGGGTATCTGCTGATGCAGACAGACACCATCAGTGTAATACACTTCGTTAACAATCAAAGGAGGGATTTGTTCTTAACCCCTGTGCAGAGAAGCAATGAGAGTTTGATACTGGGCTCTAGAACACAGTCTAGGATTGTCGTCTGTCCATGATCCATGCATCCAAAATGTGCTGCCAGACAGGCTAAGTAGGTCGTAGTCCAGCATGCATGAGTGGCAGCTGCTGACCTCAGTAGCAGACCTGTATGACGGAGTCATCCAGAGATGGACCTTTTTGCATCCCCATTCATTGCAAAACTGATGCTTTTTTGCTCGCTCATTCCAGGGCCTGGAGTTTTCTGGTGAGATGCATTGTTCCTCTCTGGGAAAGGGAGGTTCCTGTATGCCTTGCTGCCCTTTCCTCTGATTCAGAGGGTGCTAGTCAAGCTCCAGATGGAGGGAGCTACTCTGATTCTAGTTGCTCCCTTTTGGCCTCATCATATCTGGTTCCCCTTGCTGCAACCGTTAGCAGTGGAACCCACAGTACCCCTGCCCCTGTGCAAGGGTTTGTTATCACAGGAACAAGGACCCTTGGTCCATCCGCACCTCAAGTCACTCCCATCTCCATGCTTGGCTCCTGAAGACGTAGCCATTGCTAGATTTGGAGTATCTCAAAACGTGACTGATGTCCTGGTGGCTGTTAGTAAACCTTTCACCAGGGCCACTTACTCCATGGAGTGGAAGCGGTTTGCTGTCTGGGCCACTCCCCATCACTTGGATCCCTTCACTTGCCCAGTGAATCAGATTCTAGAATATTTATTGTCCTTGTCAAACGCAGGACTGAAGTACTCTTCTATCAAAGTGCACTTGGCTGCTGTTTCAGCTTTCCATGTGCCTATTGATGACCATATGGTGGCACAGTTAGAGGTGGCCCATATGTTTTTGAGAGGCATCCTGCACTTGAAGCCTCCCATCAGCAATCCAGTCTCAGCTTGGGGCCTGAATTTTGTCCTAGAGAAACTCACTTTGGCTCCTTTTGAGCCCGCTGCAACTTGTGGCTTATGCTTCCTTTCTTGGAAAGCATTATTTTTAGTTGCTATCAATTCTGCTCGAAGGATTTCAGAGCTTCGAGCTCTTGTGTGTAAGCCTCATTTTATTTTCTATAAAGACAGGGTGTCCTTACAGACTAGTCCTAAGTGTCTCCCTAAGGTGGTGTCAGAGTTTACTTTGAATCAAACTATCCACCTGCCAGTTTATTTTACAGAGCATGCCAATCCAGGGGAAGCATTGCTACCTACCTTAGATGTGCATAGAATACTCAGATATACAAAATCACACATGCCCCCACAATGCAAAGCATCATGGGCTGCCTATGGAAATCACCACAGAATATTATGCTGGTTCAACTTTAAGCAGAAATGCATGGTGCTGAAAGGCCTCTCACACAGTTTGCAAAGGGTGCCAACAGAAGACATAGACACGTGTTTAGTCCTACCAGGACTCATCAGTGTGCCTCGTCTGTTTGACACCCAAGTGCAATGAACCAGCTACCTGAAGATGGTCTATCTGGGTTATGTTGTGGTGAACCCAATTAAAACAAAAAACAATTTAAAAGACAAAGAACCTCTGTGCGAATACTCAGATATGTTCACCGTACAAAGGATTGCAGGAAGTTCTCGCAGCTTTTTATTTCTTTCGCCCCTGGGAAATGGCGTACTGGTTTCTAAACAATGACTGTTCAGATGGTTGGCCAACTGTATTACTTTTTGTTATAGGAAGTACGGTAAGGAACTTCCTGGGGTTGTTTGTGTCCATTCAGCCACCTCCGTTGCTTGTTTCAGGAATGTATCGGATTCAGAAATTTGTGCTGCTGCAACTTGGAGTACTGTCCACACTTTCACTAAACACTACAGGATAGACATCACCTCTCAAAGAAGAGCAGGTTTCAGCCTGGCTGTGCTTCAAGGCTTCCTTTCTTAGGCCTCTCCTGCAGCCACCCAGACTCTCTCTCTCTCTCGCTGTCTCTCAGTACTGGTTGGGACTCATTCCGTAGATGTGGCCTGATAAAAGAGATATTGTTAAAGAAGATAGAACAGTTATGTACTTACCGTAACAGTAGATCTTCGAGAGAATCTCTCATCGGGTCATGCTGTACCACACTCCATCCCCCTTAGACTCAGAGCATCTTTGCTCCTGTCTCTTTCTCCAGGATGGACTACCTGCTGTTTCCAGTCATGTCTGATAGCTGGAAACTTCGTCTTTCTCCTGGTTCCCTAGAGGGAGGTCCTTTGAGTATGATCTCTGGCGAGGAACTGAGGACAGAGAGGGGCCGCTTATGTTTATATACAAAGGATGTCAACATAAAATGTCGTTATGGGCGGCCCCTGATGGACTACTTACAGAAAGTTTCCGTGTGTTCCTAGTGCCTGGTGGCTATAGGTTCATAGGTGTGGCTTGATGAAAGAGATTCTCTTGAAAATCTGTTATGGTAAGTATGTAACTGTTCTTTACTATATTGTTGGTCATATCCCCCCTCCTACTATTTGTGGTAGAGATTACTTGATTAGAAACCTTCACAAAAGGATGGCAAGGAAGGATATTAATTTAATTGCATACAGTGCTTTTCATTCACACTGTATTGCAAAGTGTGTTGTAAGCCATGAACAGTGCCATCAGCAATTAGGAGAGTCCTGCTAGGTTAAGTGAATTAGAGGGAAGTTGAGGGAAACTCGGGAAGATTAAGCAGAGAAAAGTAAAGTGACTTGCTCAAGGGCACACAGCAAGTAAGAAGTACAGGTGGGATTCAGAACCGACACCCAAGGTCATAGCTCTGTTCCCAAACTACAAGGCTACACTGTCTGTCAGAGGCATAAAAAATTAAGAAAAGAGAATATGGTTAAAGATTGCCATCTTTTACCTCACAGGTACACCCAAAGATCTGGAAAAAAGAAAAACCCATGCAGTGGACTGCCACTGCTCAAGTGTCCACTGTTTATGAAATTATAAATATGGGTTAATTGTTCCTACATCTGAAAACTAGGTCGTAATTCTCCATTATACATGTGTGTGTATAATGGAGTAAAAAACAGCTGCAGCCTAGCAATGAAAAACATTGTTATTGTCTCCTTACAGCACAGCAAGGAAGCACGGCTTCAGAAACAAACTGCTCTAAGGGTGTGGATACAGTTCGCTATCCACACTCTGGTTGTCTCTGGAATGGCATGATTTGGTGGACTTCTTCCAGCTAAGCTCCTCCCATCACCCAGGCGATATATTCTCCAGCTCCTCCCCATGACGTCTGATCTTTCCTTCCGCTGGAAGGGATAGGTCTCCTCCTTCGCCGCTCTGCAGCATTAGGGAGTTTACCTAGAGAATTTGCCCTTTGGTGAAAATGTCTGATCTAACTTCGAGGGGGCTCTTGCAGTAGGCCAGGGGTTCTCAAATGGGGAGGCCCCAACCTGTTCCAGGGGAGGCTCAAGCAAGTCTGGAAAAGTACTGTATTTAAATTTTGAGTTTTATGTGTTTTGTGTGAAGAGATGAAGCAAACAAAGAGGATAATAATAGGTGAATTTTATATATTTATTTACTAATAGGTGACAAGGGAAGGTGAATGAGCCAAGGCTCATTTCAGGTGTACCCGGGGAAGGGTAGGCAGTGAATACATTTCAAAAGGTAACTGCAAAACAATCAAGAAATACACAATGAACAATAGTGCAAACAAATATGAACAATAATAATGAGTGGTGGTAATTCATCAATTTGTAGACTGAAGGCAGAACAGCCCAAATACAAGGTCTGAGCATAGAAGTGCTAAGAGCAATTGCAGGAAGGAGCAAAGTAATCCCAGAGAAGTTGCTTAGGAGCAGGGATGGAGGGGGAGAGGCAAAGTATGTAGGAGGGTTATTTCATATAGAGAGGAAACAGAGAAAGTAGTCTGACCCACAAAGGTACTACAAAAAGGGGTAACAATGGTTCAAGAATGAAAATAGCGGAGCAAGTAGGCTGGCCTGTGGGGAAGGGGGTTACAATAAACTGAATAATAATATTTGTTTATTTTATTTATTTGTTATTCAGACAACACCTTTGAGCACAGGAGCTCTTTTTCAAAGGTTCCATATCAGTATAAGACAAAAAACTGAATGAAAGAACTGAATGTGAGCCAGGTACTCAAAGGAGTTTCAATATATTCATGGTGTACTGCGCAAAGCACAGTACGTTATTTTTCTTTGGGGAGGCTCAAAATCTTTTCCATGGATTTGGGGAGGCTCACTGTGACAAAGTCTAAGAACTATTGCAGTAGGTAAAACCGTTAGGTTTAAGCCACCAAATGCTTAGCCCACACGTAAACATCTTAGCTAGCAGTCTACAACGTGAGCCCCCCCTCTCCGACATCGGAATGTCGATGTCCGATTTAGTATTAAAGGGGCAGTCCCACCTCAATTCTTTTTCCGCCATCGACCTGCGCTTGTCAGACCTTGTGAAACCTTGCAACAGTTGAACACCATTTTCTTTCTTTTTTTTTGGGGTACTAGTTCTTTTTCAACTCCATGTCATCGCCAGCTTCTTCTGTGGACTCCCACAAATCAAAGTATGCCTGTGGAAAGCAGCTCCCTGAAAAGGACGGCCACACCACATGTGTTATTTGTCTAGGCCCAGACCGTGACACTGAAGCCTGCTAGGTCTGCCAGAAATTCAACCAAGTCACATGGAAAAGGCACCAGAAGGTTCTGGAGACCCATCTCCTTCAGCAAAGATTGTCCACCTTGGAAAAAGAGCTGCAGACCCAGGCCACAGTGGGGACTTCTGCGGAGACTTCATCTTCGAAAAAGAAGCATAAAAAGCATCAGGACCAGGAATGGTCTGCTATGGAGTCGAGGTTGCCTCCGGGGGCCATGACAGATCCTGAGTCTTCCTCCTGCAGGGGGGTTGATTGCTTCTTCCACACCAGCTCGTCTTCCTTCTGGGCTGCCTGTGGACAAGCCTCTCGCCATTATTTCCATGGTGGGCAGTGGTTGTGTGGGATTGGAGGATTCCTCCTCCATCCCGCCGTCCCTGTTGCTCAGACCAGTCCTTTGTAAAGGTCCTGAGACAGGTGGTTGGGCCAGTTCCTTGGGTGAGGCTTCAGCTGTTTACACCTTCCTGGTCTTGGCGTCTTCACCGGACCCTGCCTGGGGCCTGACAATGGTCAGTTAGACCGACGCCCACTGTCACTTTCTAGGCCACAGCCCGCATTAGTGGAGCATCCGCCCATGGTGCCTTTGGCTCCTCAGCTGCCACTGGTGGTTTCCTTTCAGGCCACTCCCCACCAGATGCTGGCAGGGCCTACTGCTGCCAGTCTTCCATCTGCAGACCCGACGCAGACCCACCCTCCATTGGAGCCAGAGGGCCCTGCATCTCCAGGTCGGGCCTCTTGGGTCTCACCACTGCCGGTAGTCGCCTCATCTCACCAGGAGCCAGTTGCTACCTTGGAACCCTCTGAGTTCTTGCCCAATCAGATGCAGCAGCCAGTTTTGACCTAGGGTCGATATTTGGAACCTTCAATCTCACTTTGAGGGGGAGCTCTTGCAGCAGATAATACAATGAAGTCTAAGCCACCAGGCGTTAGGACCTCATGGAAAAAACTTCTAGGTAGCAGTCTATGGTGGGGGCCGCCCCCGACGTCAGACATGGTATAAAGGGGCGGTCCCCCAGCACCGCCTCAGATATTCCAGGACATAAAGCCTCCACCACTCATTCACACTGATGGGAGTATGCCAGAGGTGCTAGGACCCAGTGGGAGCAAATTTTTTGCAGGAGGGCCGGCGCCGGAGATGGGGCCACGAGGAGCGGCGCTGCGAACCTCGGCTCATGCGGCAATGACTATCTCGGCGTCAACCCTCCAACCGCCTCAGTTCCTTTTTTCCTGTCGTTGAGTGCACTTCAGTGACGACGTTGCTCGCCCGCTGGGAGTCGAACTTCAAACTAGCAGCATAGTTTTCAGTTTTATTATTTTGTAGTATATCTTGAATAAGTACTGCTTACGATAATTTATTCTTTTTAAAGAAAGAAGTCTCAGCCTACATTGACGGAGTCGACCATGAGCGGGTCAGGTGACAGTAGGGAGACTTCATATGAAAGCTGTTCAGTCAGCCGGGCTGGGTCCGGTCTGCCACCCTCCCTGGAAGGGGGGATCCGACAACGGATGGTCCAATGCCTGGGAGGAGGGGCGGTCCCCCCGGAAGCATAAAAGGAAACGGTCACATTCTCTGCACCGTTCAGCCTCAAGCTCTTCTTCAGTCCGCAGGTCAAGAAAGAGAAGGCATCACTCGAGGTCGCCCTCTGGTATGTCTGCGCGTTGGCAGTTGGTCATTGGAGTCAGTTGCCAGTCTCCCTTGGATTCGCCGGCTTCTGGTCCTGGTCACTGACCTCTTCAACATCGGAGCCCTTCCCCGCCTTCTGGTAGGGCTTCAGATGAGCAGTTTCATCAGTGGGCTGCTCTGATGGAGCAGTGGGCTCGGAGGTTAGTCCAGCTGCCTGGCCCGGTCACTCTGGGTCCCTCGGGCTCTTCGAGGGGTCAGGTAGGGCGGTTGGACCTCCCTTGTTGTGCGGCACCTTCCTCGGTGCCATCGACTCCACGCTCAGGTGTTCTCCCCCCTCACATGGCTGCGGCGCAGGGGGCTACACCAATGCCTCTATCTCCTGGTATTCTTCCTTCTTTCTCCCCAAACACTAGTTTTCGGAGCTCTGTTGGTTTCGGCGCCTTTGGCGTTGATGGGTTGCTTGGCGCAGTCTTCGGACCTGATACGCCTGTTGGCGCCGTCCTCGGCGCCAGTGCGCCTGTCGGTGCCATCCTCTGCGCTGTTGAGATTGTCGGCGCAGCCCTCCGTGCTGGGTCAGGTGGCACCGTGCTCCTCTTCGGCGCTCAGATTTAGGTCTACGTCTGCAAGTCTTCAGGGCTCTTTCTCTCTGAATCCTTTTCCTTCCTCATTTCCTCCTGATTCAAACAACATGAAGTCTTGCTGTGTTCTGACTATTGCAGTTAGCTCCTGCCTTTCAACTGCCCCGGAGAACAAAGAGTTAACTTTCCATGGCCAGCATGGAACGTTCAGCTCGAGCTCGGTTGAAGCCCCTGTCTGCTGTTGTTTAAACTCCAACCATCAGATTCTTTACTCCACCTCACTGAACAGTCACTCCGGAGATTTCTCCTTTGCTCGGTTAAAAAAAAAGTTGGTTAAAGTGTCGTTTTTTCGCTCGGTTTCTAACGAATTTCTGCTACCGAATCTGTCTGTTTAAGTCTCTGTCTGTGGTACCGTGAGTACTAGATAGGTTTACATTTAGTTTCTGTGTGGAACTTGTAAATTTGGGATCGGTTCGGTTTGAACCGATCAGAATGGTCTTAAAAAGTTTTGAATTTATTAGAGTGTGGTAACCGGTCCATATCGGTTCTAAAAAACGGATTTAATTACACTTTTTTTCCAAGACCCGTAACACGGTCAGGAACCGATAGGGGTGTCTCGTCTGGCGGATTGCCGAAAAAAGGGTAAGTTTTGGATAGGATTGGCCATGTCTGAGAAACCCAAGAAAAAAAACGGGCCCACTGGGTTTCAACATTGCAGTATGTGTGGGGAAGCCTTTGCTAAGGCTGATCCCCACACCACCTGTGTTTATTGTCTGGGGTTTGACCACCTTGATTCAGACTGCCAAATTTGTAAAAGTTTTCCTAAAGCTACCCTGGATAAGAGAGTAGGTAGACTGAGGGAAAGGGAGGCCGAGAAGTCCGCTGACCCAGATGGCCAGCCCGGTTCGGTTCCGGCTGAACCAGAAGGAGTGCCCTCTGACCAGGGCGAAGCTTCTTCGGGCAAAAGGAGAGCCGATTCTGAGGAGTCGGTTCCGGTTAAAAGAAAGAGAAGAGAAAAATCATCCGGTTCGGATCCACAAGTTCTTTCTCCGACCGCTGATGAAATAGCCAAAGTGATAATAATAGTTCAATCGCTAACTTCGATTCCGGCCGAACCGGCACCATCTGGCAGGGGCTCGGTTCGGTCGGTTCCCCCCAGTTCCGGATTATATTTTAGAAGAATTTTATGAACCGGAGGAAGAGGAGGAGGGAGAGTATGAGGATAATGATGATGATGGTGATTATGAAAGTCTGGATGTGCCTATTGACCCGGACATCTCCCCAGATAGACCTTCAGGTGTTTCTCCTCCTAGGCTTTCTGAGTCCCCTTCCCACTTTATGTTTTACAAGAAAGTGGCTGAAACCCTCCAGCTTCCAACGGAAGATGCAGTAGAGGATCAGGAGGAGCCTGATTTTGTTGAAATGATGGACATCCCAGAGTCCAAGAGATTGTCTATTCCCCTCCATAAATCTTTTGGGAAACAGACATTTAAAATTCTAAAGACTCCTAACTCCATACCTCCTGTGGACAGACGAATGGACAAGAGGTATACCCTTTCAGGCTCGGACACGGAGTTCCTTTCTCAGCAATGCAGCCATGTTGGGGTAGTGCAGGCTGCTGCCTGTGATAAGGCAAATATTCCCTTGGCATCACACCCCCCAGATAAGGACTCCAGGAGGATTGATGCCATGGCAAAGAAGCAGTACATGGCAGCATCTTTGGGACTCAGGCAGGCTAACTATATGGCCTACACAGCTAGATACCAGAAGTCCAGGTGGGAAACTCTGCTGGCTCTGGCTAAACAGGCCCCTGACCAGCTTGCCAAGGAGCTGGAGCAGGTGGCTGCGGATGGGATTGAGGCATCCAAGGTGCAATTTCATGCTGCTGTGGACTCCAGTGATGTTTCATCTAGAGTCATGGCTACATCTGTGGCCCTTCGGAGGATGGCTTGGTTCAGATGTACTAGCCTATCGCAGGATACCCAGGCTAAGGCCATGGATTTCCCTGTCATTGGTAATTCTCTGTTTGGGGAGCAGACAGAGAATTACATGAAGAAGATGGACGAGTACAGGACAACCTACAAGAGTGCTCAGGCCAAAGAAAGGCAAGCCACTCCTCAGAGACAGCACTCCAGGGGCAGGGGCAGGCCCTTTCAAAGGCCTTTTTACCAAGCACAGGCCTCCTTTTCTGCTTATGCTCAGGGGGGGGGTTCTTCAGAGGGAGAGGCAGATGAGGAATGAGCAGGCCAGCTTCCACCCCTCAGCCTAAAGCCCCTGCCAAGCAGACACCCTGATGGGTCTGCCCAGGCCGATTCTCCAGTACCTGTAGGGGGCAGGCTGGCTTACTTTGTCCAGGACTGGAAGTCTCTGACATCAGACAAGTGGGTCCTGGAAGTAGTAAGCCAGGGACTGGTTCTCAGCTTCAAAAAATTTCCCAAGATGAGAACTAGATCCTTTCCACCTGCAAATCCATCAGAGACCATTGCCCTAGAGGCAGAGGTTTCTTCCCTCCTGGCTCTCAGAGCCATAGAAAGGGTTCCTACCCTACATAAGGGCAAAGGATTGTACTCCAGGTACTTCCTAACCCCCAAAAACAGGAGAATGGCGGCCCATCCTGGATCTAAGATATCTGAACAAGCACCTTTTAAAACCAAAGTTCAAAATGGTGACTCTGGGAATAATTCTGCCCTCTCTAAGGCCAGGGGACTGGCTAGCCTCCCTGGACCTCAAAGATGCCTATTTTCACATTCCCATCAGGTGCTCCCACAGAAAGTACCTCAGGTTCGAGTTGCCCTCAGGCCACTATCAATTCATAGCAATGCCCTTTGGCCTAACATCAGCCCCAAGGGTGTTCACAAAGTGCCTGGCAGTAGTGGTTACTTTCCTAAGGAGAAAAAAGATCTCCATCTTTCCATGCTTGGACAACTGGCTCATAGTGGGTCAGTCTCCAGACCAAGTCAAGTCACATCTGCAAATAACTCAGCAAGTGCTCACTTCCTTAGGATTCCTCCTCAACCTTCCAAAGTCAGTTCTCGAGCCAGTATAGCTCCTCACCTTCATAGGGGTGGAGCTGGATACAATAAGGGCAAGAGCCTTCCTTCCCCTGGACAGGGCAAGGACCCTTATGGAACTGGCCTCTTCATTCACCCTTCAGGTATCTCGACCAGCAAGGCATTTCCTGCAGCTCCTGGGCCACATGGCAGCCTCTACAGCAGTGGTCCAGGGAGCAAGGTTTCAGATGAGGGACATTCAGTTCCACTTAAGAGCCTTCTGGTCCCAAAGAAAGGATTCCCTTACCAAACTAGTCCCAGTGACTTGAACCCTGATCCAGGCCTTGCAATGGTGCCAGGATCAGGACAACTTGAGACAAGGAGTTCCTTTTTGTCACTCAGTCTCATTCAGTGATACTCACCACAGATGCCTCCCTGCTGGGCTGGGGAGCCCACCTGGGGGATCTTACCACCCAAGGGGCTGTGGTCACCTCAAGAATCTCTGCTTCACATCAGTCTCTTGGAACTCGGAGCAGTGTTTCTGGCACTGCAAGCCTTTTCCAAATCTGTACAGAACAAGATGGTCCAGATCAGAACAGACAATACCACCACAATGTGGTACATCAACAAGCAAGGAGGCACTCAGTCTATGGCTTTGTGCACAGAAGCAATGAAGTTGTGGTCCCTGGCCTAGTCCCTGCAAACCTCTCTGATAGCAGTTCACCTCCTAGGGAAGGACAATGTCCTAGCAGATGCTCTCAGCAGGATATCCCAGGGCCATCATGAATGGACCCTAGATCCCCTAGTTTTGAAAGTGATTTTCTCGAGATGGGGCACTCTATAGATACATCTTTTTGCAGCCCCAGACAATCACCAACTTCCTCTCTTTTGTTGCAGACTCCCAGTCTTGGGCTCAGTCCCCCTGGATGCTCTTGATTCTGAATTAGGAAGGGAAATTTCTGTATGCTTTTCCCCCCCTTCCCTCTCCTGTTCAAAGTGTTAGTCAAGATCAGGTCTCAACCATGCAAAGTGATTCTGATTGCTCCAGACTGGGCCAGACAGCCCTGGTACCCACTGTTGCTGTCCTTAGCAGTCCACCTTCCCCTGTCTCTTCCCAGGAATTACAACCTGTTGACATTCTCTCAGGGGAGGATTTGGTATCCGAACCTCAAATCTCCCAATCTCAAGGCATGGCTCTTGAAGAGTTAGAGTTTGCTGATCTGCACCTTTCTCAAGGGGTTCTGGATATCCTTAAGGCTTCTCGAAAGCCTTCCACCAGAAAGACTTACAACTCCAAATGGAAAAGGTTTACTATTTGGTGCTCTAATAAGCATATTTCTCCAGAATCTGCTGCGTTGCCTACAGTCCTGGATTATATGGTTCATCTTAATGGCTTAGGACTTAGGCCAACTACACTTAAAGTGCATCTGGCAGCTGTTTCTGCCTTCTTGTCAGTAGGCAAGCCCTCTCCTCTGTCAGCCCATCCTGTGTTCTGTAAGTTCTTCAAGGGATTGCTACACACCAATCCCCCCTTTAGGGACCATGCTCCTGCTTGGGACCATAATGTTTGCATTGCTCAGCTTATGCAACCAGCCTTTGAGCCTTTGTCCTCTGCAAAGCTTAAGTACTTGACTTGGAAAACTGTGTTTTTGGTAGCCATTACCTCTGCCAGGCGTATCAGTGAATTGCAAGCCCTGTCAGTGGAGCCTGATTTCATCTCTTTCCATAGAGATAAAGTGGTCCTAAGAACTATCAGGAAGTTTTTACCTAAGGTGGTTTCAGATTTCCACCTTAATCAGTCTATGTCCCTCCCTGTTTTCTTCACTGACCATTCCTCCTCTGGAGAGAGGAGGCTGCACAGCTTGGATGTTAAGAGGGCCCTCAGCTACTACATAGAGTGCACCAAGGGTCACAGGTTTGAGTCCCTCCAGTTGTTCCTCACATATGGAGAGGTCTGTAAGGGTAAACCTGCTACTAAGAGATCTATTGCAAGGTGGATTGTCTCTTGTATACAATTCTGTTATGAAAAGCTAGGTAGAACCCCACCATCAGGCCTGAGGGCTCACTCTACTAGAGGTACAGCTGCTGCCCTGGCTGCTGCCAGGGATATTCCTATCTTAGAAATTTGTCAAGCAGCCACCTGGAAAACAGTCCATACATTCACCAAGCATTACTCTCTGGATATCCAGGCTAGGAGTGATGCTCAGTTTGGCACAGCAGTACTTCAGAGCCTATTCCCAAAGTAGGTTCTGTCCCTCCTCCATGGAGGTACTGCTTGGTAGTCTGCAATAGTCAGAATACAGCAAGACTTCATGTTGTTTGAAGAAAAAATTACTCACCTTAGTAATGTTGTTTCTTCTAATGGAGTCTTGCTGTATTCTGACCTCCTCCCCGCCTCCCCTCTCAGAACCTGGTTTTTGGGATGTGGGTGGGCAGTAGCAGTGTTGGCGCCCTAGAGGTGCCCCTTTTTCACCCTCCTTTACTTAGGGTGTGTGTTGTGTTTTGTTTTTTGGGTTTCCTGACTTGAGTCTTTGTTTTGAAACCAAAGAACCCTTTTTTAATAAATTTAGTTGCCAGTTGGCTAGTGTGAGTTTTACAGTTTCCACACAGAACTTCTAGTGAGTATTGCTCGTAAAGATCTGATGGTTGGAGTTTAAACAACAGCAGACAGGGGCTTCAACCGAGCTTGCGCTGAACGTTCCATGCTGGCCATGGAAAGTTAACTCTTTGTTCTCTGGGGCAGTTGAAAGGCAGGACCTAACTGCAATAGTCAGAATACAGCAAGACTCCATTAGAAGAAACAACATTACTAAGGTGAGTATTTTTTTCTTCTCTCTCCTTTCCTGTACATACAGTCCCTCCTGTGCTGTCAGGAGATGATATTGAGCCTGATCCAGACCTTCAACTGGGTGACGATGTGGAAGGACCTGGACCTTATCCTGTTGCAGAGCCTGTGAAACATAGAAACATAGACTTTGACGGCAGATAAGGGCTGCTTGGCCCACCCAGTCTGCCCATTTCCCTACCTACTGGATAAGCTGCAGATCCTAGTTAACCAACAGCCTACTTCTTCCTACTCCCACCCCCTAGAATTGCCTTATGACTGTCCCATGCATGCTTGAATTCCACCACTGATTTTGACTCCACAACCTCCTCGAAGGCCGTTCCATGCATCCACAACCCTCTCTGTGAAAAAATACTTCCTTAAATTACCTCTGAGCCGCCCCCATCTTCAAATTGTGCCCTCTTGTTCTTGCACACCTCTTTTTTTGAAAGATGCTACCCTCTTGGACTTTGTTGATTCCCTTGAGGTACTTGAACGTTTCTATCATGTTCCCCCTCTCCCTCCTTTCCTTGAGGCTATACACATTAAGCTCCTTTCGTCTCTCTTCATATGTCTTCCGGTGCAGACCCTGCACCATTTTAGTTGCCCTCCTCTGGACAGCTTCCATCCTGTCTATGTCTTTGCGGAGATTGGGTCTCCAGAACTGCACACAGTACTCCAGATGGGGTCTCACCAGCTGTCTGTACAGAGGGATAATAACTTCCTGTTTTCTACTGGTGATGCCTCTCCTATGCATCCCAGTATCCTCCCAGCCCTCCTTGCTGCCCTCTCACATTGCTTGCCCATCTTTAGGTCATCTGATATGACTACCCCAAGGTCCCTTTCCATTTTGTTGTTGTTAGTATCTCACCCCCATTGTGTACTCTTCCCTGGGTTTTGTTTCCCAGGTGCATTACCTTGCACTTCTTAGCATTGAATCTAAGCTGCCATACATTTGACCATTCCTCTAACCTTGCCAAGTCCTTCTCATCCTTTCCACCCCACCCTGTGCATCAACTCTGTTGCAGATCTTTGTGTCATCTGCAAAGAGACATAACTTTTCCTTCCAGTCCTTCTGCAATGTACTTATAAAGACATTGAAGAGGACCGATCCTAATACTGAACCCTAGAATTCCCACTAGTAACCCTCCTTTCTTCTGAGGACTCCATTTACTATTACTCTCTGTGTCCTATTCTCCAGCCAATTCTTTACCCAGGCTGTCATCTTGGGACCCACCCCAGGCTGGCTAACTTGTATATAATCTTTTGTGTGGGACTGTGTCAAATGTATGCTAAAGTCTAGGTAGGCCATGTCCACAGCCCCTCCCTGATCTACTACTTTGGTCACCCAGTCAAAGAAATCTATCAGATTCGTCTGGCATGACCTTTCCACTGTGAATCCATGCTGCCTAGGGTCCTGTGCCCCTCTGGCCTCTAGATACTCGACAGTTCTTTCCTTCAGAAGTGATTCCATCATTTTCCCTATCACTGAGGTTAAACTAACAGGTCTGTAGTTTCCTGCTTCTGCCTTGCTCCCACTTTTGTGAAGGGGAATCACATCTGCCCTCCTCCAGTCCTCGGGTACCACTCCATCCTCCCATGATTTGTTAAAAAGGGTAGTTTGTGGTGTCACTAGTTCTACCCTTAGTTCTTTTAGAATTCTGGGATGAATCCCTTCAGGCCCCATTGCTTTGTCCACCTTCAGTTTTAAGAGTTCTTTCAGAACCCTTTCTTCTGTAAATGGGCTGGTATCAACTTCTGTATCCAGAGTGTTTCTACTGTTTGTTTTATGTACCTCCCCTCTTCATTTGTAAATACTGAGCAAAAATATTTGTTTAGTATCTCTGCCTTTTCACAGTCTCCCTCTGCCCACCCTCCCTTTATTAAGCCTCACTATCCTCCTTGGTCTTCCTTTGCTCCTGATGTACCTATAAAGGTTTTATCCCCTTCTTAACTGAGTTGGCTATCTTTTCCTCGGTTTGGGCGTTTGCTGTTCTGACTGCCTTCCCAGCCTCCTTTTGCTTTAAGTGATACAGTTCTCTGTCCTGCTCCTTCTGCGATTCCTTGTACTTCCTGAATGCTTTCTTTTCTCTTGAACCTTCACTGCCACTTCCTTTGAGAACCATAGTGGTTTCTTACATCGCTTTGTTTTATTTGCTTCACACAAAGGCTCGTTACCTCTGTGATGGCAGTTTTATTATTCCCATTGTTCTTCCACCCTCCTTCCTGCCCATTTGCTAGTGCATTCCTTAGGCACTCACCCATTTTGGCAAAGTCAGCCCTCCTAAAGTCCAGTACTTTTGTCTTTGTATGGCTTGACTCTATTGCTGTGTTTATTGTGAACCATACTGTTCGATGGTCGCTAGTTCCCAGATGGCTACCCACTTCTACATCTGTGATCCTCTCTCCATCTCCATTTGAGAGAATCAAGTCTAATATTGCTCCCTCTCGAGTGGGCTCCAATACTAGTTGTCTCTGCTGAAAAATTTGAATTCCACTCTTTCTCTGCAGACTACTGATATCGATCCTGGGAAGCTTTTACGGCTCCAATACCTTCATGTCCTGGAAATCAATATGGATTTAACTCCACCTGTACAGCCCTCCTTTGAGACGCTTTCTCAAATGGTATGGAATAATCCTGCTCTCATTCCTTTTGTGGCTAAGTCCATAGATAGAAAGTACGCTGCTCCCAAGGATCGACCCATTTTGGCCTCCCAAGCCTTTGCGGACCCTATTGTATTCCTGGCAGAGAATGATAAGTTTGTCCTCCCTCAGGCTACTACAGCCTGACCTATAAACAAAGAATCTCGTAAGATAGATACCTTAGGTAAGAGAGTCTTTGCTGCATCCACCCTGGGTATGCGTATTGCCAGCTACCAGGGTTATTTCCTCAATATGAGTATGTTCTTTGGCATTCGCTCAAACAACTGGTAGAAGCTTTACCAGAGTCAGATTCTATTTCAGAGCTTCTTCAGACCATAGCCAGGGGTATCAAGTTCAACAACAAGCAGGTTAAAGCAGCTATGGATGCTTTCAATACTGCCTTTCGAGCGGCGGCAGCGGGTATTTGTACCTGCTGTCACTCCTGGCTGCGCACTTCAGGCTTCACAAATGATGCCCAGCAACAGGTCATGGCGTTACCCTTTGACTGTGTGTATCTCTTTGGCCCTCAAGTGGAGCAAGCTCTAGAGGCCACTCAAAAGACTAAGTCTGCCATTAAATTGGCTTGGCCTCCTCCCGCCCCTTCTGGGGGGGCGTTAATAAGCGCCAGTTTCACAACCGTCAGTCCTTTCGAGGCAAAGGCAGGGGAGGTTTTAATAAAAATCAAACCCCCCAACCTCAAAAGAAAATGCAACAGCACAAGGGCCTAAAGCGCCCAGTGCCGCATTCTGAGGTTCTGGCCCAAGGCCCTCCTCAGCTGCCCAAGGGGGACTCTTTCTTGGTGGTAGGCGGTCGTCTGACTCAGTTTTACGACCAGTGGAAGTCCATAACCTCGGACAAATGGGTCCTACGGATAATCTGCAAGGGGTATTCACTCACTTTTTCAGAGACCCTCCGGATCGTCCCCCCAAACGTCAGCCCAGGCTGTCAGTACTGCAGTCAGAGCTTCTCGCTTCCGAGATACAAGGCCTACTGAACAACAGGGCAGTAGAAATAGTTCCACTGGATCAGCATAATACAGGGTTCTACTCCCATTACTTTCTGGTCCCAAAGAAGACCGGGGGCATGCGTCCCATTTTGGACCTCAGACAACTGAACAAATTTCTTCCCAGGGAAGAGTTCAAAATGATTTCGCTAGGAACTCTGTTTCCTATGCTTTATCAACGCGACTGGTTATCCTCTCTGACATGCAGGACACTCACCAACATATTCCTATTCACCCAAAGCATTACAAATACCTCAGGTTTGTGGCTTTGGGCCAGCATTATCAGGTCAGAGTCCTACCCTTTGGGCTGTCCTTGGCACCGTGAGTTTTTACAAAGTGTTGTGCAGTTCTCGCAGTGCATCTCAGAAAGATCAGGATTCAAGTGTTCCCATATCTGGACGACTGGCTTCTGGCAAGCCCTTCCAGGCAAGGCACTATCGACGCTGTAGCCACAGCCTCGGACTTTCTCACATCCATGGGAGTCCTGCTGTATCTCAAGAAATCACAGTTGCAGCCCTCCCAGAAGCTCCTTTTCATAGGAACTTTTCTGGACACCTCCTGTGCGAAAGCTTTTCTTTCAGAGGACAGAAGGAGCGATATCCTACAGATGGCCCGATACATGAGAGAGAGCAGCTCGGTTCGGGCTATCTCGATGCAATGGATGCTCAGTCTCATGGCATCCTCGGTGTTCACTGTACCCCTAGCTCGCCTCCACATGAGAACCTCTCAATGGATGCTCAGTACTCAGTGGTCCCCAACCACTCACCCTCAGTCCTTACTCATCAAGGTAACAGAACATCTGAAGAGGTCTCTCACCTGGTGGATGCAAGAGGACAATCTTCTACTGGGATATCCCTTTGCTCCCCTAGATCATCAGATTTCCGTTACCATGGACGCGTCCCTAATGGGGTGGGAAGCTCACTGTCAGAATCTCCACACCCAAGGTACATGGACTAAGGATGAGTCCCAGCTTCACATAAATGTCCTAGAAATGAGAGCCATCCTTAATGCAGTCCGAGCTTTGAAGGACATTCTCTGTCACAAGAACATTCTCCTTCAAACGGACAACAAAGCAGTGAAGTATTATATCAACAAGCAGGGTGGTGCACACTCTTACCCTTTATGTGGAGAAGCAGTGAGAGTGTGGGAGTGGTGCCTGGAGCACAAAGCTCTAATTCAGGCGGTCTACCTGCCAGGAGTCCAGAACGAACTGGCAGACCATCTCAGCAGAACAGAGACAGACTCTCACGAGTGGTCTCTAGACTCAACCGTAGTTCAATCAATATTAGCAGAGTGGGGAACTCCAGACCAGGACCTTTTTGCTTCCCCACTCAACACAAAACTGCCTCTCTTCTGCTCCAGAAATCCAGGGCCTGGCATTTTCTGTCAGGATGCGTTGAGGCTGCAGTGGACAAGACGCTTTCTATACGCCTTTCCTCCTCTGCCACTAATTCAGAGGGTATTTCTCAGATTCGAGTCCTGGGGCACAAAATGATCCTCATTGCGCCCTTCTGGCCTCGACAGATATGGTTTCCGTTACTCAACAGTATGTCGGTAACCTCTCCGAAAGTGCTTCCCCTCCAGACGAACCTTCAAACAACATGAAGTCTTGCTGTATTCTGACATATTGCAGTGATGTCCAACCTTTGGACTGCCCCGGAGATGAAAGAGTTAACTTTCCATGCCAGGCATGGAACGCTGAGCTCAAGCTCGGTTGAGACTCTGTCTGTTGCTGTTTGAAGTCAAACCGTTAGATTCTTTACTCCGCCTCACTGAACCGTCGCTCTGGAGATTTCTCCTTTGCTCGATTCAAGTTTGTCGGTTAAAGTACCGTTTTTCTCGGTTTTCGACCGAATTTAATCCGTAACCTGTCGGTTCAGTCTCTGTCTGTGGTATCGTGAGTACTAGATAGGTTTATTTTCTTGTTCTACTGTGTCGAACTTGTAAACGTGTGATCGGTTCTTTTTGAACCGATCAGGTTGTTCAAAAAAAGTTTATTCTACTTTTAGAGTGTGGTACCCGGTCCTTATCGGTTCTAAAAACAACGGATTTCATTACGGTTTTTTCCACGACCCGTAACTACGGTCAGGGAACCGATAAGGTGTCTTCCTGCAGGATTGCCGAAAAAGGGTAAGTTCTGTTAGGACTGGCCATGTCTGAGAAACACAAAAGAAAAACCGGGCCCACTGGGTTTCAACACTGTAGTGTGTGTGGGGAAGCCTTTGCTAAGGCTGATCCCCACACCACCTGTGTTTATTGTCTGGGGTTTGACCACCTCGATTCAGACTGCCAGATTTGCAAGAATTTTCCTGCAGCTACCCTGGAAAAGAGAGTTGGTAGGCTCAGGGAAAGGGAGGCCAAGAAGTCCGCTGACCCGGATGGCCAGCCCGGTTCGGTTCCAACCGAACCAGAAGGAGTGCCCTCTGACCAGGGCGAAACTTCTTCGGGCAAAAGAAAAAGAAGGGATAAATCAGCTGGTGCGGATCCACAAATTCTTTCTCCGACGTGATGAAATTATAAGCGATAAGGATTGTTCAGTCGCTAACGGTTCCCACCGAACCCGGCACCATCAGGAAGAGGCTCGGTTCGGCAGTTCCCCGTTCCAGATTATAATTTAGAAGATTTTATGAACCAGAGGAGGAGGAAGGAGAGTATGAAGATAGTGATGGTGATTACGAAAGTCTGGATGTGCCTGTTGACCCGGACATCTCCCCAGACAGACCTTCAGGGGTTTCTCCTCCTAGGCTTTCTGAGTCCCCTTCCCATTTTATGTTCTACAAAAAAGTGGCTGAAATTCTTCAGCTTCCTATGGAAGAAGCTGTGGACGACCAGGAGGAGCCTGACTATGTTGAAATGATGGACATCCCAGAGTCCAGGAGGCTGTCTATTCCCCTTCATAAGTCCTTTGGGAAACAGACAATAACAAATTTAAAGACTCCTAATTCTATACCTCCTGTGGACAAGAAAATGGATAAGAGGTATATACATTCAGGCTCAGATACGGAGTTCCTTACCCAGCAGTGCAGCCATGTTGGGGTAGTGCAGGCTGCAGCCTGTGATAAGGCAAATATACCCTTGGCTTCACCCCCCCCAGGTAAGGACTCCAGGAGGATTGATGCCATGGCAAAGAAACAGTACATGGCAGCATCCTTGGGACTCAGGCAGGCTAATCATATGGCCTATACAGCTAGATATCAGAAATCTAGATGGGACACTGTAATGGCTTTAGCTAAACAGGTCCCTGGCCAGCTTGCCATGGAGCTGGACCAGGTGGCTGCGGATGGTATTGAGGCATCCAAGGTGCAATTCCATGCTGCAGTGGACTCCAATGATGTTTCATCTAGAGTCATGGCTACATCTGTGGCCCTTCGTAGGATGGCTTGGCTCAGATGTACTAGCCTATCTCAGGATACCCAGAGTAAGGCCATGGATTTTCCTGTTGTGGGTAATTCTCTGTTTGGGGAGCACACAGAGAAGTACATGAAGAAAATGGATGAATACAGGACCACCTATAGGAGTGTTCAGGCCAAGGAAAGGCAAGCCACTCCCCAGAGGCAGCATTCCAGGGGCAGGGGCAGGCCTTTTCATAGGTCTTTCTACCAAGCCCAGGCCTCCTCTTCTGCTTATGCTCATAGGGGGTTCTTCAGAGGGAGAGGCAGACAGGGTACAAGCAGGCCTGCTTCCACCCCTCAGCCTAAAGCCCCTGCCAAGCAGGCACCCTGATGGGTTTGCCAGGCCGATTCTCCACCATCGTAGGGGCAGACTGGCTTACTTTGTCCAGGACTGGATGTCTTTAACATCAGACAAATGGGTCCTGAAGTAGTAAGCCAGGGACTGGTTCTCAGCTTCAAAAAGTTTCCAAAGATGAGAACCAGATCCTTTCCACCTGCAAATCCTTCAGAGGCACTTGCCTTAGAGGCAGAGGTCTCTTCCCTCTTGGCTCTCAGAGCCATAGAGAGGGTACCACCCCTACACAAAGGGAAAGGATTGTACTCCAGGTACTTCCTAACCCCCAAAAAGACAGGAGAATGACGGCCCATCCTGGATCTCGGATATTTAAACAAGCACCGTTTAAAACTAAAGTTCAAAATGGTGACTCTGGGAATAATTCTACCCTCTCTAAGACCAGGGAACTGGCTAGTCTTCCTGGACCTCAAGGATGCCTATTTCCATATTCTCATCAGAAGCTCCCACTGAAAGTACCTCAGGTTCGAGCTGCCTTCAGGCCATTACCAGTTCAGAGCAGTGCCCTCCGGCCTAACTTCTGCTCCAAGGGTGTTCACAAAATGCCTGGCAGTAGTAGTTGCCTTCCTAAGGAGAAAAAGGATCTCCATCTTTCCATACCTGGATGACTGGCTCATAGTAGGCCAGTCTCCAGACCAAGTCAAGTTACACCTACAGATAACTCAGCAACTGCTCACTTCTCTAGGTTTCCTTCTGAATCTTTCAAAAGTCAGTTCTAGAGCATGTGCAGCTCCTCACCTTCATAGGGGCAGAGCTGGATACAGTAAAGGCAAGAGCCTTCCTTCCCCTGGACAGGGCAAGGACTCTTATCTCACTGGCCTCTTCATTCACCCTCAAGGTTTCTCGACCAGCAAGGCATTTTCTGCAGCTCCTGGGACACATGGCTGCCTCTACAGCAGTGGTGCAGGGGAGCAAGATTTCAAGTGAGGGATATTCAGTTCCACTTGAGAGCCTTCTGGTCTCAGAAAAGGGACCCTCTGACCAAACTAATTCCAGTGACTCGAACCCTGATCCAGGCATTACAGTGGTGGCTGGATCAAGACAATCTAAGACAGGGAGTTCCTTTTGTCACTCAGTCTCATTCTCTAATCCTTACTACAGATGCCTCCCTCTTGGGGTGGGGAGCCAATTGGGAGACCTGACCACCCAAGGGTTGTGGTCTCCTCAGGAATCTCTGCTTCACATCAGTCTGTTAGAACTCAGAGCAGTGTTTCTAGCACTTCAAGTTTTTTCCAAGTCTGTTCAGAACAAAGTAGTTCAGATCAGGACAGACAATACCACCACAATGTGGTATATCAACAAGCAAGAGGGCACTCGGTCTACGGCTTTGTGCACAGAGGCAATGAAGTTATGGTCTCTGGCCTATTCCCTGAACACCTCTCTTACAGCAGTACACCTCCCAGGCAAGGACAATGTCCTGGCAGATGCTCTCAGCAGGATATCTCAGGGTCATCATGAATGGTCCCTGGATCCCCTGGTTTTGAAGGTGATCTTCTCCAGATGGGGCACCCCACAGATAGATCTTTTTGCAGTCCCAGACAATCACCAACTTCCTCTCTTTTGCTGCAGGCCCCCAGTGTTGGGCTCAGTCCCCCTGGATGCCCTAGTTCTCAATTGGGAAGGGAAGTTCATGTGTGCTTTTCCCCCCTTCCCTCTCCTGTTCAAGTGTTAGTCAAAATCAGGTCTCAACTCTGCAAGGTAATTCTGATTGCTCCAGACTGGGCCAGACAGCCCTGGTACCCACTCCTGTTGTCCTTAGCAGTCCACCTTCCCCTGTCTCTTCCCAGGAATTACAACCTGTTAACATGTGCTCAGGGGAGGGTTTGGTATCCGAATCTCAAATCTCTCAATCTCAAGGCCTGGCTCTTGAAGAGTTAGAGTGTGCTGATTTGCACCTCTCTCAAGGTGTTATGGATATCCTAAAGGCTTCTCGGAAGCCTTCCACCAGAAACACTTACAACTCCAAGTGGAAAAGATTCTCTATATGGTGCTCTGGGAAGCATATTTCTCCAGAGTCTGCTGGCCTGCCCACAGTCCTTGACTATATGGTTCATCTTAATAGCTTGGGACTCAGACCAGCTACACTAAGAGTGCATCTGGCAGCTGTCTCTGCCTTCCTTTCAGCAGGCAAGCACTCTTCCCTTTCAGCTCATTCTGTTTTCTCTAAATTTTTCAAGGGATTGCTTCATACCAATCCTCCATTCAGGGCCCCTGCCCCTGCTTGGGACCTTAATGTTTGCATTGCTCAACTTATGCAACCCCCTTTTGAGCCTTTGTCCTCAGCTGAGCTTAAGTACTTGACTTGGAAAACTGTTTTCTTGGTGACCATCACTTCTGCCAGATGTATGAGTGAGTTACAAGCCCTGTCAGTGGAGCCTGATTTTATCTCTTTCCATAGAGATAAGGTGGTCCTCAGGAATAATAGGAGGTTTTTGCCTAAGGTGGTTTCAGATTTCCACCTTAACCAGTCTATGTCTCTTCCTGTTTTCTTCACTGACCATTCCTGCTCTGGAGAGAGGAGGCTGCACAGTTTGGATGTGAAAAGGGCCCTTAGCTACTACATAGAGCGCACCAAGGGTCATAGGTTTGACTCCCTCCAACTGTTCCTCACTTATGGTGAGGTTGGCAAGGGAAAACCTGCCACTAAGAGATCTATTGCCAGGTGGATTGTCTCTTGCATTCGATTACTATGAAAAACTAAGTAGGACTCCACCTTCAGGCCTGAGGGCTCACTCTACCAGAGGTGCAGCTGCTTCCCTGGCTGCTGTCAGGGATATTCCTATCTCAGAGATTTGTCAAGCAGCCACCTGGAAAACAGTACACACTTTTACCAAGCATTACTTTCTGGATATCCAGGCTAGGAGTGATGCTCGGTTTGGCACAGCAGTGCTTCAGAGCCTATTTCCTAAGTAGGTTCTGTCCCTCCTCCATGGAGGTACTGCTTGGTAGTCTGCAATATGTCAGAATACAGCAAGACTTCATGTTGTTTGAAGAAAAAATTACTCACCTTAGTAATGTTGTTTCTTCTAATGGAGTCTTGCTGTATTCTGACCTCCCCTCCGCCTCCCCTCTCAGAACCTTTGTTTTTGGGATGTGGGTGGGCAGTAGCAGTGTTGGCACTCAGGAGGTGCCCCCACCCTTATTTTCTCACCCTTTGGTTTGGGTGTGTGGGTGTTGTGTTTTGTTTTATTTTGGGGGTTTCCTGACTTGAGTCTTTGTTTTGGGACCAAAAAATATGTTTATTATATTTAGTAGCCAGTTGGCTAGTGTAAGTTTACAGTTTCCACACAGGACACCCAGTGAGTATAGCTCGTAAAGATCTGACGGTTTGACTTCAAACAGCAACAAACAGAGTCTCAACCGAGCTCGAGCTCAGCGTTCCATGCCTGGCATGGAAAGTTAACTCTTTCATCTCCGGGGCAGTTCAAAGGTTGGACATCACTGCAATATGTCAGAATACAGCAAGACTCCATTAGAAGAAACAACATTACTAAGGTGAGTAATTTTTTCTTCTGACCCAAGGGCCAGTGGTCCATGCCAATCGGACGTTGATTCACCTTCACGCCTGACTCCTGAAGAGATAGAAATGAACAGGTTCGATGCCTCTCAGGGAGTTTCGGATATTCTCTTGGCTGCGCGTAAACCGGCCACTAGAAAAACTTACACAGCCAAATGGAAACGTTTTTCTCTCTGGTGTGCAAGATCCTCTTTGAATCCTTTTTTCCTGCCCACTAAATAAGGTTCTAGAGTACCTTTTAGACCTCTCAAAGTCAGGTCTGCAGTACTCTGCTGTCAAAGTCCACCTTTGCCCCATTTCAGCTTACCATGAGCCAGTACTCTCCTTTTCTCTGGCTCAGTTACCAGTAGTTAAAAGGTTTCTTAAGGGTGTTCTGCATACCAGACCCCCATCAGGTGTCCAGTCGCAGCCTAGGACATTAACCTTGTGCTAGACATGCTCACTCGAAAGCCTTTCGAGCCTCTAGCAACCTGTGAGCTAAAATTTCTCACTTGGAAAACTGCCTTCCTGGTGTCCATTACTTCGGCTCACAGGGTCTCTGAAATACATGCATTGGTCACAGACCCTCCGTATACTGTGTTTCATAAGGACAGAGTAGTTCTTAGGACCCATCCTAAGTTTCTCCTTAAGATTGTTGCAGAATTCCATCTAAACCAACCTTTAGTCCTACCTACTTACTTTGCAAACTTCCAGAATGAGGGAGAGCATACCCTTCATTCTTTGGATGTCAAAAGAGCTCTACACTTCTATTTAGATAGAACAAAATAAATTCGCAAAGCCCAACAACTGTTTGTTTCCTTCAGCGAGACCCGGCTGGGTCAGCCTGTCGCTATCAGATGCCTTTCTGCATGGCTGGTGGCATGCCTCCTCCACTGTTATTCCATGGTGTAGGTTAAGCTGGAGGGCAGAGTGTATGCTCACTCTACTAGAGCAGTCGCGGTATCCCTGGCAGAAATCCACAATGTGCCCATTGCAGATATTTGCAATGCGACTACCTGGAGCTCAGTGCATACTTTCGTCAAGCACTATGCCCTGGATGTCCATGCCAGGCGGCATCTCTCATTTGGCAGAACCATCCTGAATGGACTTCTGTCCTAAGATTGTGAGCTCTTGGTCTCTCCTGCCACCCTCGGGGGATTATTAGCTCGGTACTCTCCCATCAGTGTGAATAAGTGGTGGAGACTTTATGTCCAGGAGGATATGAAAATTACGTACCTACCGTAATTCTTGATCTTCTTGGACGAAGTCTCCACCACTCATTCACATGCCCACCCACCATCCCCCAAGCTCACCTCTGTTGTTGGTCTTCACTCCCTCAATCTTTAGGCTGTGAAGACTTCTTTGTTGACCCTTCTTATACGGGTCGTCCAGATTATCTTCTATCCGTTTTTTGTTAGGCTACCTTCTAGGTTAGTTACGCTGCACCTCCTTGGAAAAAAAGGTACTGAGGTGGTTGGAAGGTCGACGCTGAGATAGTCATTGCCGCACGAGCCGAGGCTTGCAGCACCGCTCCTCGCGGCCCCATCTCTGGTGCCGGCCTTCCTGCAAAAAATTTGTTCCCACTGGGTCCTAGCGCCTCTGGCGTACTCCCATCAGTGTGAATGAGTGGTGGAGACTGCATCCAAGAAGATCAAGAATTATGGTAGGTACGTAATTTTCATTTCTTTTCCCACCATTAACCCGCTAACATTGGATCCACGGACACCATCGTTGCAGTCGACCGCCATTTTGTGCCTTGCACAGTTTATTCATAGTTTGTGCCTTTCTTCTCCGTTTTTGTCAGGAAAGTGCATGTCTTTATCGACCTCTCAGCGGCGAAAGTCGAAGTGCGTGAGTGGGAAGCAGATCCCAGCGAGGGACAGCCACTCTGTCTGCCTGATCTGCCTAGGCCCAGACCACTAGCCTGATGACCCACACTGCCAAAAGTTTAATAGCAAAACTTGTATTCGCCACCTAAAGACGCTCAAGGTCTACCTGCTGGAGCAACAAGTGGCCACCATGCAGAAGACACCATCGGGACATAGTTCATCCTCCTCAGCCAGGGAGCCCCCCCCCCAAGGAGAAAAGATCAGGAGGGAAACATCATCACCAGGAGAAGGAGAGAGCCAGGTCGGAATCCTGCCCAAAGTCCCCTCCCAGGACTTCTGCTACCTCCACCTCCGGCAGGTGGTCAGAGTCGGTTCCCCCAGGTACCATGGCAGTTTCAGAAGTTTACCAGAAGAAGACCACTGCCTCAATGCATTCAAAAGGTAGGGAGTCTTCATCCCAGGGGCTTTCGGCCACCCAAGTTCCCTTGGCCTACCGACCCCACAAATCATCGCATGGTTTGACCGAAGAGGGACAGGCATCTGCTTCAGGCAGATCCTCAGAACCCATCGACCATAAGCATGCTGGTTCATCCAAGAGGAATAAAAAGTCGATGATTCACCAGATGCCAGGAGGTCGTCAGGTACTGGACGCTTCCTCCGCCTGGAGAAAGGGTGACGTCAGCTTCAAGGGAAGGCATACAACCAGTGACTAAGACTCTGTGTCGGAGGTGGATCAGGTGCTGCCAACCAAAGCGCGGCCATTGGCCCCGGAGGACTGGTCCTGGAGGACCGGCCATCGGCCCTGATGACCAAGGCCCCAAAAGACAAAGCTACAGGGGCACAGGATGCTCAGCCGCCTCCTCCAAAGGAGCTGGATGCCAGGCCACGAGGGGGTTCAGCTCCACCAGACAAGGCACCGTCAGCCCTGACACCAGAGACACTGATAGAAGAGGTGCCCCAGGACCAGATGCTGTCACCTGAAGGTCCACAAGGTCTGATGCCTGGCCGCTTCGGTGTCCCAAACCCGACACCTCCACCCCCAGTTGTTCCATTAGGTGAGGTGGGAGCACTCTTTGATGCCTGGTGGAACACTACAAAAGGGGATCTTCTCCCAAAACCCAGGGATCCATCCCCGGCTCTGTTTACGGCCTCCTGATGCACTACCCGGTGCTGAGTTGCACCGTTCACCTGATGCTCCATTGCTGGACTTCGGCTGACTATGGCGCTCTTCTTTTTTTTTTTTAACTCAACTTTATTCAAGACTTAAAGATGACATGTAGCAGAATCTAGTCTTTATGATTCCTTGATCCATAGGCTGGATCAAGGAAGTGGTGTTTGGAGGCAAAAAGATTAGACTGGCATGCGATAGATTCTCGATGTTCGGGTGAGCCGTGCAATTGTCAACAAGGAGAAGTGTGTCCTTTCTTCATCTACGCATGTTCTTGTTGAAATCCTTAACCCACTCCACGAACAGCTCGCTAGTCATCCAGGCATTCTGATTTGCCCGATAAGTCACAGGCAGTCTTGGACATTTACCCCCGTAAAACAACAGGGATTTCGGCTCTTACCTATCACTAGTAACTTACACTTATGGGAGCCATCCGTATTAGCGCAAGTGAGAACGGTAAGGTGGTCTTTAGCCTTTTTACTGCCTGAGATGTTATCTGATTTAAAAGTTAATGTTCTGTCTGGGGTCGTTTGGTAGAATATCCCTGTCTCATCGGCATTAAAAACACAGTCTTGGGGGTAATCTGACAACAAAGTTGGAAGCACAGTCTGCACCCAGTGCTCAGCCGACCCTGCGTCAGCATCTTTTTTCTCCCCATACGCTTTCTTAAAAATGATGTTATGCTTGGATTTGAACCTGCACAGCCATCCATTACTGGGCTCAAAGTCACTTTCTCTTGTAGCTATAGCCCTGACACAGGCATATCTGACCCCCGAGCATGTTCAAACCACCGCAAGAGAGCATCCTCCACTGCGATGTCCTTTCCATCCCTCTTGCGCTTCCGCTCTGTGTTTCCATTAGTGTTGAACTCTTTCAACACACTGTCATAGTTTTTCACCAGCCTGCAGATTTGACTCTGCGAAATCCCCAGCTATCTAGCCACATCCCACTGAGAGCTGCCAGGACTGGAGAGCAAGTTAAGCTCTTTACCTTGTCTGCGAGGATAAGCTCTTTCCTTTTCTTAGGTGTGTTGGATATGGTGGAATCAAAGGATCTGCTAGGGAACTTGAGAGAACTCACTCAAATAGGGGCTGTTGTTAACTGCGCTAATTAGTTAATTGCAGTTAATTGGTCGCAAATGGGTGGTGACGGTGGAAGTGTCAATGCCAGATAATGGCTGATTGGTGAATGCTTACACTTTTTTTTATGCGATTAAAAGGGCAACATCAATTCGTTTAAATGATCTCTATACAATGGGGCATGTAGGAAAGGAATTGGGACTTCAGATTTTTATGCGATTAAGCGAATATCCGGTATGCGATTAAGTGGGCTCGACTGTACATCCAATATCGCATTAAAAAAACATGTATAGTGTTCCAAGCCTGATCAAGACTCTGTTTACAGCCATTAACTACAGAGTACAAAGGTATAATAAGTTCCAAACATTTGTTCAACTTTTTTTTTAATCCGAACCTCAAATTGATAAGTAAAGAAGAACAAGGAATAAATCATTAAAATAATAAAAAGAAGGTACAACTTTCAAAACTTTGTTGCCTGTGGTGTCCTAATTTCGTTATTTATAGTCAAATAAATAAAGGAATTTTGTTCAGTTATTTTGCCTTTCATTTGTGAATATTTTGGAGATTTAGTCTTATTCTCATTTATGGGTGGGGGGGGGGATAATGAGGCATGAATTCCTCTGAGTCCCTAATGAACCACCTCACTACATACTGCCATGCTAATCTTCCTCCATGCCAGGAGCGTCATTTAGGCAAATTATAGAGTGGCAAGTGGTCTCTATCCTCGCCTCCCAAGAGGCCTGCTCATAAGGATTCTGTCCTTCAGCGAAATATCCTAAATCCTATCAGGCTGGGAGATGGGTCGTGGACCTTTTCAACCAGGGATCCCAAACCTCAAGATGTTTGTCCTCTTCATCATATCCTGGCCATTAGCCTCTCCATTTTCTGGATCTGTTTAATTCTGTTAAACCATTCCTCCATGGTTGGAGGACATTGCTGTACCCAGCAGGACGTGAGGCATTTTAAGGCTGCCACTATGAAAATCAGGCCAAGCTTCCTTTGAGTGGGGGGAAGGTCCAGGACCACCGGAAATCCTAATACCCAATTCAGGAAATCTGCAGGGATATCCACTGACAGTATCTGAAACACCTTTTCTCTAACCGTATCCCAAAAAGCCCTAATAATTGGACATTCCCAGAATATATGTGTGTGCGATCCTTTGTTACCACACTGTATTTATTTATTCGATTAGGATTAATACCTTTGAGTCAGAGACTCATTTTCAAAGGTTCCAAGTCAAGGACAGAACAATACAATACAATTCAAATATAATACAATACAATACAGATAGCAGAGATCACATAGTAAGCACATAAACAAATAAAAGTGTTACATGAGGTTCAAGACTTGTTTGTCTAAGGTACAGTTTCACATAAATAAAGTGCATTTCGTTAAGGTAGCAGGGTAGGGCTGGCCATAGTAGGAAATAACATGTCAGCAATATAGTGAGCTTATGGCGAAAGGATGATTGAGGGGGGGAATGGTAAGCAACCAGAGTGATGTTATCAAAAGGAGGAGACGTGGGTAGGGGTAAGGAGGAGGGGTAAGGTGGTGAAAAAGGGAGGAAAGCAGAAAAGTATGAAAATCGATGTATGAGAGGTTTGGGAGAGAGAGAGAGAGAGAGAGAGAGAGAGAGGAGTAGAGCAAAGAGAGGTAAAATCAAGTGGCTTGGTAGGTCATTTGTTTGTGCAGTTGCAGGTTGAGACACTCCTTAGATGGGACAGAAGCCCTCTTTTGAAATGACTTAGTTTAGTGCTTCCGGTCAGCGTGTCAGGTAGATCATTATACCATTCAGGGCCCCTAAAGGTAATGGATTTCTGGGCCAACATCTATCACCAATATTTATCTGAAAAGGTTCTTTGAAAATGTTTGGTAACTGTGGGGATGCGGAAGAATCTTATTATGATTTTCCAAAAGTATTCTCTTCAATATGAAGAGGAGGTTACTTTCCACCCTATCTGGGATAGGAATGGTTCATTCTCTCTCCCATGCATCTCTAACCGAGCTCAGTGTCTCTAAGCTTGAGTATCCCAGCATCCCATATAGTAGAGGTGCATCTTATTTTGGCCCTCAGTGTGACAGCCCCATATGCAAAATCCTCCCAGGCAGATTTTTGTCTGTGCAAAAGCACCATCCTGCCCTCACTCATAACAAAGTGCCTAATCTGAAGGTATTGAAAAAACTCAGTGTTGTCCGGTTGAAATCTTTCTTTTACCCTATCGAAGGACACACACTTGCCCTTCTCAATAAGTTGAGAGAACCTGGTGAGGCCTTTAGCCTCCCATTTTCTGTACCTGGGGGGCTGTGGGAGTCCCTCACCCTCTTCTATTTCATATCATCCCAAGTCTCTGCTCTATTTTGCCCAGGAGCACTAAATAATATCTATACAAATCAGGCAGCCCCAGCCCTCCTCGATCTTTAGGCTGGTACAGGATTTTCTGAGCTATTCTCGGCCTTCTCCCCTTCCAGATGAATTGAGTTATACCCTGTTGAACCCTTGCCCAAAATTGGATGGGTATGGATATGGGTAAGGCCGAAAAGAGAAATAGGAATCTCGGGAGAAAGTTCATCTTAATGGATTCAACCCGACCAGCCGCAGAGAGTGGCAAGAGCATCCATCTGGCCATGTCTTTTTGTATGTTATGCCAAAGTTTGTTAAAAATAATATGAAATAAATTATCATGTACTGTGGTAATTCGAATTCCCAAATATCGAATCTGGTTATTTTTTGCCTACATAAAGGGAAAGGTGTTTTGAAAGTACAGGGGACAGCGGCCACTTAGTATCAGGGCTACAGACTTGGTCAAGTTAATCTTATAACCAGATATGTTGCCAAATGATTCTAGGAGTGTTAACAGTCTGGATAAGGATGTTTCTGGTTGCTGAATAAAAAAGAATCGTTGGCATATAGGGCCACCTTATGTTCCACCCCCCCGCCATAACTCCTTCTATCTGCGGGTTCTGACGGACCACCGCTGCAAGAGGCTCCAAGAATAAAGCAAAGAAGAGAGGGGACAGGGGGCAGCCTTGTCGAGTTCCTCTGCTAACCGGAAAGTGACCTGAGTTAATGCCATTAACTCTGACATGTGCTTGTGGTGAGGAGTATAAATTTGTTATTACTTCTAAAAATTTGGAGTAGATGGTTGTTTTAAAGAAATGCCAATTCGCCCTATCAAACGCCTTCTCGACGTTCATGGAGATAGCTAACTGAAAGGCCGCCTGCCCCTACTGCGCAGAGATAATGTTAAGTAGGCGCCTAACATTGTCTTATATAAATCTCCCTGCTACGAAACCCATTTGCTTGTGATGTATAAGTCTCGGAGCCACCTTTTGCAAACGGTCCGCCAGGATCCCCGTAAAGATTTTTAAATCAGCATTGAGAAGTGAGATGGGGTAGTAAGAACAGCACAGCTGGGGGTCTTTTCCCTCTTTAGGTATGACAGTGATCAGTGTGGAACGCCATGAGTCTGGCACCTCCCTTCCCTCCTGTAGGTGGTGATAGCAGGCCAGTAGGGGAGGCACCAGGGTCTCCTGTAACACCTTGTAAAATTATGAGGGTAGGCCATCTAAGCCTGGGGATTTGCCTGATTTTAGGTCTTTAATTTTAGCCACCACCTCCTGTGTAGTAATTGGGCTTTCCAAGAAGTCCCAATCTTTCTGGGCAAGGGTCTGCAGGGCCAGTGAGTCCAGAAAGGTCTCTGTTAGTTCTGCTTCTCTGAAAGGGTGTTCTCCCTCGTACTGACCCCCTGTAATAAGTGGCAAAAGACCCCACTATCAGTAAAGGGTTTGTTACCAAATCCCCGTCTCTTTCAGGGTCCCTTATACCCAGAACTGCTCTACTAGTGAGTTGTTTTCTCAGAGCACAGGCTAAAAGTTTGCCTGCCCTGTTTCCCTCTGCATAATATAAACGTTGAGACCTTCTCATAGCCTCCTCGACCTGGCATGTCAGTTGTTTTTCCACTTCTAACTTCTTTCTTTGCCAGGGTTCCTTGTCTCTGGGATGTAATGTTAACTTGTGTCGAAATTCAGCCTCTCAAAGTTCCTCCTCTAATTTTCTAAGAACTGCTTGGTGCTGTCTCTTAACCCTCGCACTATATGAAATTATGTGCCCTCGAATATATGCCTTTCAGCTATACCATCGCACTGATGGGGAGGTCAATCCAGGGTCATTAGTTTCCAAAAAGGAGAGGAGATACTCGTAATACTAGATTTGAGAAGTCCCACATTTAATCTCCAATTGGAATTTCGTATACATGAGAAGGAGATGCAATTGGGGGAGTGGTCTGACCACGACATCGGCAATATATTATATGTCTTAACCATATATGTTTTTCCTTTGGCAACAGAATCATGTATATGTGGGAGTAAGTCCCATGTCTATGGGGGAAGAAAATGTAATCTCTATGCGTGGGGTGAGACTCCCGACATGTATCTGCCAGTCCCACTTCCTCCATCAATCTCTTCAAAAAACTGTTCTCTTGTTTGGTGCTGGGCTGCTTCCGCTGGTGTGCCCTGTCCCAAGAGGCCGAGACCACTCTGTTAATGTCCCCCCTTATAATATATAAAGCATCCAGGTCTTGAATGGTATCTAATACCACTTTTCTTAAAAATGCCCAGTTATCCGCTGTCTCACTGGGGGCATAGAGATTCAGTATAATGCATTTAACATGGAAAATGAGTATGTGAATCTCTATGTAACGACCTTGTGGGTCTGGAATCTGGGACACCACCTGCAATGGTAAGTTTCACCGAATAAGAGTGGCCACCTCTCTACGATGGGGGTTGAGAAGGCCAGCTGGCCGCACAAACCTCCCCCACCCAGGACCGTTTCAATTTCAGGTGCTCCACTTCATTTAGGTGGGTCTCCTGCAAGAGGGCAAAGTCCACTTTGTACCTTTGCAGCTCCTGCAGGATTTGTGCATGTTTTATGGGCCCATTCATGCCTTTCACATTGTATGACAAAAATGTAACTCCATGTACAGTTACTGTATAAAGAAGGTTTCTTTGAAAATGTCCCCACTAATCCCCCCCTTGGACCCCCACCAGCCCATTGCCCCAAAACCAAACACACCCAGGCTAAAGAACTACATAACTAAATATTGTAAAAAAACTATTAACTCTTCTCTAGGGGGCTGAACTCTGTGCCCCATAAACTTTGAACCTGTAAAACTTCTTCCAATCATGCCACCATATCCCCCCTTTCTCATTTTTCGATTAAGGGAGGGTGGTACAACTGTCAGTGGTTGTACCCAACTGAGGCTCACGTGGGCCATAGTACTAGGTGGTATGCCTAGCGAGCACTGCCTGGTCTTCACAAAGTTGTCACAACCTGTCTCTCATCCCTAGATCACCCTCCCCACCTCCATCCCAAATGTCAAATTGTTTATAAAGTATTCAGTTTAGCTGCCATTTTGAGCCCCCCCCCCGGAGAATGCCGCAGGCTCAGACCCCAAAACAAACTGTCAGCTACAGGGCCATTCCCTTACATTCAGAAAGTGAGATGCTTTAATAGGCATTTAAAGTCCAAAACATTGTTTGGCACATAGAGGATTGTGTATGAGCAGTCACACACAACAGTGCAGTTGTACGAGCAAGAGGTTTTCGTGGTAACCAGAGACCTTGAGAGCGCAGCTCAAGAGGTCCGTTACCATGGAAACCTCAAGATTGTACAACTGCCTTGTTTGTGTATCGTTGCTCATACACAGTCTTTTATAGTGTATGGGCAACCATGTGCTTCACTCCTTTATCCCCCAAATAGGTCTCTCAGAAAAAAATAAGGCTTACTTCCAAGTTCTGTTTACTTCTTCACCGCCATAGCCCGCTCAATTGCGCATGCGCGACCACGTTCAATGTTGTTGTGCTGCACTAGTGGCGTACTCGGTGCAACACAACAACATGATGCACGAGTGGAGACACGCCGTTCCATGGATTTTGCCATGAATGGAACAGCGTTCTACCATACACTGTAGTGTGTTTACAGTTAGATAAATCAGTAATCTGAACAAAAAAAAAGGCACTAGGAAATATGTTCCCACTGTGCAAGCTATGTTGAATACTTAGCTGAGCCTTGCTCCCGGAGAGCATAACCTTCAATTGGCCATTCAGCCACTTCAAGATAGTTCTGTGTGTCGGGCTCAGTGTCTCTTCATTTTTCTGCCTGGTTCCATAAAGCCGCCTGTTGAGCCGATTTGGCATTCCGATTTCTCCCCTTTCCTCTTTTACCATGCTGTGGTTACGGGCCCTTTAGTAAGGATGAGCTGCCTGATGCTGCAGCCAGCTTGTCTAAAGGGAAATTCTCTCCAGTTTTACCCTTTCCATGGTTTGCGTTAGTGCGAGAATTTCTGATGACATACCACTGGCGGTACTCCAATTCTTTGACCATATCCGCATCCAAAATATCTGATAGCATGATGTCCCACTGCTGGAGAAATTTAGTGGCTTCCGAAATAAGCGGGAATGTATGCACCCTGCTGTCAGTTGTAATTTTAAGGACTACAGTGTAATCCAAATGGACCTTCACCCCTTTTGCCCATAGTTGCTTTAGAATCGGGAACATCTTACCCCTCCGGTCCATCGTTGTGGGAGCATAATAGTGTTCAAAATATAGTCTGGTATCACCAAAGACTGCTTCCTTTTTTGCTCATGCTTTACTTAATATATCTGCCTTAACTCTGTAGTCCAGAAAGGCGATTATGACAGATCTGGGGCGAGCTTTGGGGTCCGTTGGCCTGGGCCCAAGGGAATGATGTGCACGGATCAAATTTAGGATGTAGTCAGGAGGTAAGTTTAGGAGTTCCCTGATCAAGCTTTCCATGAAAACAATCATGTCTTCCGATTCTGTCTGCTTGGGGAGACCATGGATCCTAATATTAGCTCTCCTCGAATGATTTTCCAAGTCCTCGACTTTTTGTTGAATCCAGCCCTCCCTATCATGTAGTTGGAGGATTGCGCCATTGTGTAGGACTCCGTCATTTGAGGTCTCCGTAGCTTGCTGTTCTAAGTCCGCTATCTTCTGACCTTGTTCTTTTTCTCGGAGTGGATCTCAGTAAGTTTGGTTTGGATTTTTTCCATAGTGTCTCCTAGGTGCCTTAGCTCTTTGAAGAGCCTTTTTGAAGTAATGGTGAAGGCCAGCTCATCATCAGAACTGCAGTCCGCCACCGACCCGAAGCTAGAAGACACTGTGCGCTGAGGAGAGTTGTGGCCTGCATGCAGCACTGGTGTTGGTTTTGATTTTTCATCGATTTTGGTTGAGGTCACCATGAGTTCTTTTAATTTTTGGCGAGTTAGCGACATTATAGTGTCCAGGTGCCTTTGCTTTTCTCTAGTAGCCAGCGTTGATGCAGGATGGAGGAGGATTTAAAAGTCAATCTGAGCGCTGGCCCGGTGGTGCTGAGGGTTGAGGCGCTGGACGCCACACCTCACGTCACGCCGGAGACCCGGGTTCGGGCCCAGGCCATCGGAGGTCGGCAGGGGGAGAGAGGATTGAGTGTCTGGGGGACAGCTCTCCTCTCTCAGGGAGGGATCCAGGGGTAGCCCGGCACCGCAGCGGCCTTGGGCGGAAGCTGGAGGCACTGCCATGCTACAGGGCACAGAAAGGGGGGGACAGGCTGAGCTGCGGTGGACGTTGATAGGACATCATTGCACATCTGGGCTCAGAGGGGAGGGTGGGAGAGGGTGGAAACAACATGGAAAAAGCCCTCCTTCCAGTGATAGGCAAAGGCGCCTCCTACCCTCCAACGTCCACACTCCCAGTGTCAGGCTTGCCTCTCTGCTGTGTTCCCCTTCCCCCCAGTCCGTAGCTCAACACTATAGAAAGAGTGCCCTGGGTGGATAGGGTGGACCTTCCTTGGAGGGTTCAGACCCTGGGATGTGCAGGGCCAGGGATGCAGAGAAGGTATAAGCCACGCTGGGAGGTAGAGTCATGGGGGGGTCTAGGAGGACGCCGGAGAGAGTTCGCTGGGGTCAGGAGGAGATAAAAAGAGTTAAAAAAAAAAAAAAAAATAGAAGGCAATCCGAGAGAGCTGTCTGCAAGCTAGACTGCCATGCACGCCGGTGTCACCGGAAGTCATAGCACTCTTCTTACTTGCTGGCGGGTGTCTGCCCAAAGGCCAAACCCTAGCAAGTTATTGGCACCAGCTTTTCCTCCACAGAAGGTCTCCTCTCCATTGGATACAGAAGCTCCCCCTTCTGATCTAAGCTGTTAATTGGGTGCGGGTACGGTCAGACCTCAGGTATGTCACCTCTGCCATACTCAGCCTCAGATTCTGAGGGGTTGTTACATGTTGTCTCAGACTCCTTGGAGTCTCCGACCTCCCCACCGCATTCACCCCTAGGTGAGATATGGATCTGGGACACACACCCCTCCTGAGGACCCCTCATTCCTGATGATGATGATGAAGACCATCCCGGCTTCCCAGGGATGGTGCACTGAGGAGTAGGACCCTCAAAGGCACCATCTGGTGCAGCATCTGCACCTTCCAGAGGTTGAATCCATTGTTATTCCCCCCTCCCTTGGTGGGTTCACATGATGATATTTCATCTATGGTGTGGCAGCAGCCAGCGTCAGTCTTTGCCACTCCACGGAAGGCTGACTGGCTATATATATCATGCACCGGACAGCAAGACTCACTTTGACTCCCACCCCAAGGCTGACCCTCCATATTTTCAGAGGCCCAGGTGGAGTGCAAAGGGTCCAGTCATCAAGCTTACTCTCCAGATAAGTAGTCCAAACATTTGGACATTCTGGGGTGCAATATCTACGCCTCTTTGACCCTGGCCTTGTGGGCTCAGAACTACCTAGTGCACATGCTCATGCACCAGCAATCCCTTTTTGGGTAGATAGGGGATCTGCTTCAAACCATGCCAGAGTCCTCTGCTAGGTCGCAGATGAAGCAACTCCTAGATTCTGCCTCTAATGTCATTTTTCACACCCTCCATGCCTCATACTACACGGTGGATGCTGTCACCCGCAGTTTGGCCTCCGTTATCTGTATCAGGCATCACACTTGGTTTCGTCTGACCGACTTTATTCCAGCGGTTCAGGCTTCCATTCTGGATGCACCTTTCCGGGGCCCTTTGTTGTTCGGCGAGGATGTTCAGGCATTGCTGTCCTCCCTGAAAGACTCTAGAACTTCGCTTCATACCAGCTCCCATGGTCACTGGGGATGGTCACATCTGTCTTTATAGTCTGCCTTCAAGGGAAGCGACCCCAGCGTCCTCAGTTCTCCAGGACATGATTCGGCCATGGCTGCCATGGCTGTTAAGACCCATAGGGCAGAGGAAGTGGTCCTGTCGGTGTCTGCTACCTCCTCCTAAACTCTGGCGACCTTCTCTCCCCTCCCTTTTATGACGGGTTGGGAGGACCAGGGGAGGGGGAGAACCAAACAGAGAGGGGACACTGTCTCTTTCCTTTGGCATTTGTTCAGTTCTCCTTTTCTTTTTCCCTACTAGGGATGTTTCTCTGCTGGGCGTTGGCCCAAGGTGACACCTAGCATCCGGACGCCCAAGCTCACCTTAGTTAAATTTTTGGGGGAGGGTCAGGCCCTGCCCTCCTCCTTCCACAGCCATTGGGCCTTATGCCTTATGCCTTATGTGGGTCACAAGGTGGTAAACTGGGTTAGGAACTGGTTGAATGATAGAAGACAGAGGATCATGGTAAATGGTGCTCAGTCTGAGGAAAGGAGGTTGACCAGCGGGGTGCCACAGGGATCAGTCCTGGGCCCAGTCCTGTTGAATGTCTTCATAAGTGACATTGCAGAGGGGCTGGAGGGGAAGGTGTGCCTTTTTGCAGATGACACTAAGATCTGCAACAGGGTGGACACTATGGGAGGGGTGGAAAAATTTAGCCGAGACCTAGGTAAACTGGAGGAATTGTCCAGACTGTGGCAGCTGAGATTTAATGCAAAAAAGTGCAAAATCATGCATTTGGGGTGCAAGAACCTAGGGGAGGATTGCATGTTGGGGGGGAGGGGAACTGATGGTCACCAAACAGGAAAGGAATTTGGGGATAATCATACCTGATGACCTAAAGGTGGCCAAACAATGTGCCAAGGCTGTGAGGATAGTCAGTGGGATGCTGGGTTGCATAGGGAGAGGTATCACCAGCAGAAGGAAGGAGGTGATGATGCCACTGCACAGATCATTGGTGAGGCCTCAAATGGAATACAGTGTCCAGTTCTGGAGGCTGCATCTCTGTAAGGACGTAGACAGGATGGAGGCAGTTCAAAGAAGGGCAACAAAGATTGTGCAGGGCCTGCACCAAAAGTCATATGAAGAGAGACTGGAAGACTTCAATATGTATACCCTGGAGGAGAGACGAGACAAGGATGATATGATAGAAACCTTCAAATATCTAAAAGGCATAAATAGGGTAAGGAAGGGTAGCATCTTTCAGAAAAGATGTCCAGGAATGAGGGAGCATGATATGAGGTTGGAAGGGGTAGACTAAGATGTAGTGTGAGGAAGTATTTCTTTACAGAAAGGGTGGTGGATGCATGGAATAGACTCCCAGTGGAGGTGGTGTGAGCAAACACAGTTGGGGGGGATTCAAGCATGCATGGGACAGGCATAGGGGAACCCTAGCAATAGGAACGAGATAAAGCCGAAGACCAAGCAGGGTCTGTGGCTTTTATGGAAGGCAGGGAAAATGGGCAGACTAGATGGGCCTAGTGGTCCATATCTGCAGTCAGTTTCTATGTTTTTGTAGCAGCCCATCCACACCCATCATTCGGCCTAGATAGGAAAGTGGGCCTGCTGGCGTCGGGCCTGCACCTTTCATCCCATGTTTGCTTCCAGGGGCCGACATCGCTTTCCTCAGAAGCTAGAGCTGGAGCTAACCCCTCTGACCCTCCTACTATGCCTGGGTGGGGTCCCCCTTTCCTCCAGGCTCCTACCGACCTTTCTTTTTTTTTTTTTTTGTATTATCTGTTTATACACCCCCTTACCAGCCCAGCCGCCACTCCTTCAGGCAGCCAAGTCACACCACACCACTTCCTCTGATCGCCATCTGCAGCTCCCTCACGTGCTGCCCCTCGACCAACCCGACGTATCCCTTCATCAGAGGTGCTCCCCTACCCGTGGTGGGGACTGGGAGGGGAGACTGTCGTGTGCGTGTAGGCACACCTTCTGTCCTCGCGAGAGTGCAGCTCGGGCACTCCTGGGCTACGCGATGATGGAGGGCGGGCCACTGTCATATGGCAGCTTGGGCAGCCATTTTCCTTGTTCCTGGTTTCCCTGCCCCACAGAAGCACACGCCATGGCGTTCTGGCATTCGCGCATGCGACTTGTGGTCACCGCCCCCAGTGCATCGGCGCCGGAACCCACCACCAGGAACCGCCAAAGGGCAGTGCACTCTGGCCCTCCCCCGGGAAGAGCATCCATGAGATGCTCTGGAACCTCCATGCCGGCCTCCGCTCCTGTCTTCCTGGGCTCGGGTGCGAACCTGGGTTGCCAGCATGCCAGGCAATCGACTGGCACCACTGGGCCAGCCTAAAGAACTTTCCTATAGTTAGTTAGTTTCTCCAGTTTCAGGTTGGGACCCGGCATCGGCTTGTCAACCATCTTTTTTAATTTGTGTTTGTCAGGGTGATGTGTATCACTTTCGAGGTGTTGAGCTTCCGCCCTTCCTTGTCCAGATTGCAGCAGTCCAGGTGCAAGTGTTGAAGGGTTTCCCTCATTTTCACACCTTTACATCAGTTGCCTTCTTTATGGGCAGCAGCACTCTTTCTTAGACTTATGCCTGACGCTGCTGGTTGGGCCATTATAGGACCCCGTTTTCCCTTTGTGCTGTCCCTTCGGGTCTATGGCCTGACAGGCCTCCAATCTTGGATCTTAACAAGCTCTTTCAGTTGTGGTTAGGGGTTCTCTTAGGTCTCCCTAGCTCGGTATGGACATTCTCCTACATTAGTGCAGCTTCACCTGCGTGGGCCTCTTTGAATGTGCCTCAGGTGGACCTGGTTGTGAGCGATGGCATCGATGTCCATTTGACTCAGGGAGTGCCCATCTCAGGCCCTTTTGTGCTTATGGCCTTATGGTTAGGCTTTTTGCTTATTGGCCCTCCTGTCGCCAGACGCATTGGATGGCCTGCCCGACACCTCCTGATATTTCTAGGCATGGTGTGTGTTCTTTACATGAGCCTCCTTGTATCCCTTTGGATCAGCTGGCTTCCCTGTTTCTCCCCAGTGTTGAGGGACATTATTTTTATCCAGACCCCTGCATGATCCCCCACCCTATTTCTTTCTTTCCTTCAGGAGGGCTTCTCGGGGTTCGATGACCATGGGCCCTTAAGTTTTGGCTCTTCCGTATCTCGTCAGTTTTTTCTGGGGTTTCCCCGGGTGCTACTTGATGTGGAGAGTCTTGTGTGTGTTCGTGGGACTTTACTGTCTTTATCCTCTCAAGGCGAGCTTCAGACAGCCTGGATGGTGAGCAAGGGCCCCAGCCCCTTCCAAGATATGACTCACTCTGCTCTGGCCCTCTGCATTGCGGACCAGACAATTTATGCCTTTAGCTTTAGAGTTCCCTTTGTGCACTCTGGCCTTCCAGTTAACAAGTACCCAGGGTGGCCTGCCTAGAACACCCCCCCCCCCGGGAGCATCTCAGGATTTGGTTGACAGCTCCTCTGTGGCCCCATCAAGCGTGTCGAACTTTACTCTGGTCGAACAAGCTATTGAGATTTTTCTCAATCCTTTTGACCAGCTGTTGGAGGAGATCGATGAGGAATGGACATCCCAGACCCTAGTGCTCCAGGTCCTCAACCAAAGGGCATGGCCTGGTCAGAGTCCCTAACCGGATCCACTTGGGACCAGTCTCCAATGGTGGTTGTGCCTGCAAAGCTGATGCACTTAAACATGGCTTGGCGTGTAATCTACCATGGTCCTCTGGAGGCTTCTCCTTGAAGTCAGCCCTCATATAGATAGTCATGGTCGAAGCACTGATCCCGCCCAACCGGGAGGCACTGCTTTTGATGTTCTTCAACCTCCTCATCCTCAGGCCAGGAGAGGCACTGCTGCAGGATGGGGAGGTGCTACAAAAAGCTCTTCTGGCAATAATGGGTTACTGCAAAGTGGGGGGTAGGCTCTGCCCTCTGCACTTTCAGTCACCTGGCATGCCAGTCATGCCCTGGTCAGTTTATCCTCGACAGATGTCCCCTGGCATCTGCTTCTCCACCCCTACGGGAGGTGTCACTTCCACCGCAGTCCTTGGTGGGAGCCCCTTCTAAGGACTCCTGTGAGGGGGCTTGCTTGCCAGGCTGGTTGTCGGTGGAGATCACCCAATCTGAGGACACTAGGGTGCTCCATGGTGGCAAACTGTCAAGAACTGTTTTTATGGGGGCCTCAGATGACTCAGATGGGTTGTCCATGTTGTTGTTAAGGACTGTGCTTTGGTCAAGGAGGTGACCACTGACCATGGGCTGGTGTCTTTTGGGGTTCTCACTCACCTTATGTTGGAGTCCATAAATGTGTCCTTGGAGCCAGTGCAGAAGAGGGCTACGTACTCCTTTGTTGACATCCTGGACAGGGACAAATCCCCAGGGGTTGCCTTTCCCATGGCTGAGGCCATTTTGGGACTGGCCTCGGAGCATTGGCAGAATCCAGCATCCTGTCTGGCACCCTCAGCCCATATGGTCTGCAAGTATATGGCCCCTACAGGGCCAAAGATTTAGTCTTGGACCCGGCCTTCTGGAAGTCTGGTGGCCAAGGGGATGTATACGAGCCCCCCAACAAGGAGTCTAAGAAACTTGACCACATGGCCAAGAAGGTTTGTGCCACGTCTTCTCTTCATCTTTGCCAGATGAACTATGCTGTTGTGATGGTCAACTTTAGTAACTGCCTGCGGGAGTGCTGGATGACCTCTTCCCTCGCCTCTCTGCTGATAAGCTGCCATCAAAGTTGGTCAGAGACCAGGGTCAGGTGCTTGCTAAACACCAGCTCCAGATAACTTTAGACATAGATGATTCCTGTTGCCATGCCATAGCAGAAGCCATCGCGATGCATCACAAGGCCTGGCTGCAGCTTTCCACCTTCATTTCGATACCCAACACAAACGGGCCAATGTCCCTTTCCTAGGCACTGACCTTTTTGGCACTGGGTGGAGGGACATCTCACCAGGACTGAGAAGTCCAGCGCCACCCTGGATTCTGTGGCGTCATTCCAGAAAGATCCCAAGACTCAGAAGCCTAAGAAAAAGACCTTCCAGTACAGATCCTTTCAGCCACAGCAGCCTTGGCAGCATTCTCGGTAGGGGCAATACCAAGCCTGAAGCCCAAGTTCAGTGGCCAGGGGCCAGAAAGAAGTGGGGGCAGATGAAGTGATGCCCCTCCAGACCCAGTGGCTGGTGCCCCCTCCAAAGCTGCCCAGTGATGGGTCAGGGGTGTCATCCTTTTGCCTGCCTAGTCCCTTACCCAGCTCCCAGTTGGGGATCAGCTGTGATTCTTCTGTTCACATTAGCTCGTCATTACCATGGATAAGTGGGTACTAGAGGTGGTAGGCAGAGGGTTGCCTCTTGATTTCAAGGCTCCCCCACCTTACAAATAAAAATCAAATCAAATCAAATGCCGTGCTGTTCAGGAGTCCTTGGTATTGCAGGACATGCTGTCTTCCCTAAGTGAGGACATTACTCAGCTCCTTGCAAAAGGAGCGATAGCCCATGTCCCAGATGCCCTGGCATGTCTTGGGTCAGTGTCCAGATACTTCCTGGTCCCCAGACAGGCAGGGGGCTGGCACCCCATACTGGATCTGCAGGACCTGAACCAGTTCATACAGAAGCGCAAGTTCCATATGGTCACTCTGAGTCAGATTATACCACCCCTGGAGCTGGTTCTGCTCCCTGCATATTCAGGATGTGTTCTTCCACTTACCAGTCTGTCCATCTCACTGGTGGTACCTCCGGTTTCATGCAGAGGGGTTCTTTGTTTGTACAAGGTCATGCAATTCAGTCTCTCATCCACACTCAAGATCTTCACTAAGTGCATGGCAGTGGTGGCGGCATTCCTGCGACGGAGGGGCATCAGGGTATATCCTTACCTGGACAACTGGCTGATAACCAGGCCATCCGTGGAGGCTGTAGAGTGGTCCAGAGATCTGGCCCTTCAGACCTACAGAGATGTGGGCCTGTTGGTCAACCTGGACAAGTCCAAACTGATTCCCTTGTAGGTAATCAAGTTCCTTGGGGCAGAACTAGATTCTCTGTGGGCCAAGGCCCGTCTCCCTGTGGACTGGGCTCAGGACTTTACCGCCTTTGCCAAATCTTTTCAAGTAGGACACTTGCACCTTGCCTGGGATTTCCTGTGGCTGCTGGGGTACATGGCATACAACACCAGCATGGTTCATTGGGCACACTGGTGGATGAGCCACCTGCAGTGGGAGTTGGGCCACCAGTGGTTCCAGTGCCAAGGCCTCCTGGACCAGTCAGTCTTGGTGACCCAGCCGACGTGGGATGCCATCCAGTGGTGGCTGATTCTTCAACATGTGTTAAAAGGAATCCCATTTATCCACCCAGAGCTGACCATCATGCTCATGATGGATACATCTCTGGTGGGGTGCGGAGCACACCTGGGAGATCACAAATCCCACAGGTTCTGGTCACCACGAGAATCCCGTCACCACTTCAACCTGCTGGAGCCTCATGCAGTGCAGTTGGCTCTTACAGAATTTGCTCCTCTAGTCAGGGGTCAGGTTGTGCAGGTCCAGATGGACAACACCACAACCATAGTTTACCTGAACAGGCAGGGTGGCACACACTGCCTTCGCTTGTGTTGCAAGGCCCTCCACAACCTGGACTCTCGTGCACAGCCTGGGTGCAGATCTTCTGGCGATTCGTGTCGAAGAAGTTCACAATCAGCTGGCGAATGGTCTCAGCTAAGTGGGAGAGTCATCACACAAGTGGTCCCTGCATCAGGAGGTGGTAAGCCACCTGTTCTCCCAGTGGGACACCCCCTCTGGTAGGCCTGTTTGCCTCCTGGGAGAACAGAAAGCTGAGGTTGTTTTGTGCTTCTCCTCACAGTCCGGGGCAATGTTGGGGGATGCCTTCATGTGGCTCTGGACCCGGGTCTCATGTATGCTTCCCTTCCTTCCCCTTGATCCATAAAGTGGTGGTCAAGGCCCAGAAGGACAAGACATGGATGATCCTGATAGCTCCAGACTGGCCCAAACAGTTCTGGTACCTGGATCTACTAAGCCTCAGCAGCATATCTCCATGGTGGTTGCCTTTTCATCCACCTCTGCTGACTGGACAACAGGTCCTGCACCTCTTGGCCTGGTTCCTGAATGGCTAGAGTTCCTGGCCTTGGGGTCTTTTGGAAGATGTGCTCCACATTAGGGAGGCCCCCTTGAAGAGTCAACTAGCTGGTGTTTTGCCCTTAAATGGAAAAGGTTCTCCATTTGGTGCCAGAGCAAGGAGCTTGAGCCTCCTGCCTGCCCTGTGGCGAGCATCCTGGAGTACCTTTGGTCCCTTTCCTTTGGGACTGTGAGCAACAACCCTTAAGGTGCACCTGGCAACCATCTCTGCATACTGGGTGCAGGATAGTATGCTGATGGTGGCCCAGGAGAAGGTGGTTGGGCCCTTTTTCAAGGGCTTGGACCACCTGTCCTCTCCAGTGCATGAGCCACTACCACCTTGAGACTTACTGTTGGTGCTGGCTATGCTCATGGGCAAGCCATTTGAGCCTGTGCACAGGTGTGAGATGCCACATCTGTCGTGGAAGGCAACCTTCTTGGTGACTATCACATCAGCAAAAAGGATCAGTGAGCTCCAGGTGCTCTCAGTGGAGTCTCCTTACCTGATCTTCCACAAAGGCAAGGTTCTCCTTTGTCCCCAACCAAAGTTTGTGCCGAAGGTAGTATCGGAGTTTCACCTTAACAAGGTGATCAACCTTCTGGTGTACTTTATTGACCCAGCTAAGGAGGCTGACCACAGGCTCCATATCTTGGACTTGTAGAGAGTGCTTTCTTATTATTTATTTATTTATTTGATAATTCGGAAACATCCTTTGAGTATAAACTCTTTTAGAAAGGTTCCACATCAGGACGTAAAACAGAGGAGACTTCACAATACACGACAGTTACTACAGTACATTAGAATGCTTTGGAATATAGGAAAAGAGATAAAATAAATTTGTGTATCCTAGACAATAGAATAACACAACGGGAGGAGATTACCATTTAGAGACGTACGGCATAGCTGCCCCAGGGGGTCTGTCAAGGTAGAGTATGGGAAAGTGAAGGAGAAAGAAAAAGAATAAAGAAAAAAGGGGATGAGAGTGAGAGAGAGAGAGAGAAAGGGGTTGGGAGAAGGAGATGGTTAGAGGGGGAAAGTGGGAGGAAGGGGAGATGTTGAGGGGAGTAGGGAGGGGAGGTGCAAGAGGCACAGAGAGGGGAGTGGGAGCAAGGGGGGTGGCCAGGGAAGGTGGGTGGGGTTCAGGGGTAGGTTTACAGGAGGATAGCTAAGACCAGCGAGGGGGTATCCAGGTTGGAGATTTGATCTCAGGTCAGACGGTTGCAGGTGTTTTAAGTTCAGCAGGTGTTGCTTCAGATCATTTTTAAAGGACCGAATGTATGTTGTATTAAGAGTTGCAGCAGGGATGGTGCCCACTATGCCACAGGCTAAGGAGGCTTGAGGAAGAGGTTCAGTGGCTTGGCAGGGAGCTGGGAAGGTTGAGGGATGAGGGGAGGATTGCGTTGGTAGGAGGGCTGACATCTGAGAGTATTGTGGGGGCACCACAGAGAAGGAACAGTGGGGAAAGAGAGGGGTCAGGGGAAGGGAGCACAGTAGACAGGAAGCCAGCTGATGAAGGGTGGACTCTACCAGGACCTAGAAAAAGAGGAGCAGCAGTAGGCAGGAGGGAGGAGGAGGAAACACACAGTAAGGCAAAAGGGGGAGGGAACATGTTTGCTGTACTAGCAACACATGGGGAAAAAGGACACAGGAGGAGATTGCACGAGGGACAGTACTCACGAAGACAAGGGAGAGAGAGGGGCATTACTAGTGGAGAGATTGAGCATGGCAGGGGAGGGATACTACTCGGAGAGGTGAGGAGGGAGAGGAAGGTTGGCAGTCAAACAGGAGGAGGGGGAGGTGTTTCAATTGAGAAGGGCAGGGGGGAAGACACTGGGACACATTGTAAAAGCACCGTCTTGAGTGGCCCCAGAAATGAGAACCTGGGTGGGGGGGTGGCGACAGGCACAAGGAAAGAGGAGGGAGGTGTACTGGTGTTGGGGAACTCCATACTCAAGGGGATCAGATGGGGCAGCAAGGGAGAGAGGCACAGTCGGATATGGGTGGAGTCCATACCAGGATTAAAGGCAGACAAGGCAGGACAGGCAATCCTAAAGTGCGTAAGGAGGGGTAGGAGGAAACCACACATTGTGGTACATGTGGGGACACATGACCTTGCCAGGGAAACGGTGTAGGTAGCAAAGGAGAGGATTGAGGTAGTGTGAAGGTTGTGCGAAGAGATTGGGGAGTCTGTGGCATTCTCCGAGGTGCTCCCAGTACTCTGTGCAAGCATAGTGAGAAAGGAGAGGATTAGGGAGTTGAACACATGGTTGGTAGAATGTTGACAAACTAAGGGATATGGGGATATGGGCGGTAGGGACAGTACCTGGAATAATAAGTCTGTTTGCAAGGGATAGACTGCACCTGAGTAGGGAGAAGAAGGAGGTATTAAAGCAAAGACTGGGGAGGTATATTGTGACAAAGGTGGATTTAAACTAGGTAGGTTGGGTGGCAAGTGGACAGCATGTAGGCAGGGATCCGATAGAGTGGAGTCACAGCCTACCCCCCAGGCTAGCAGGGAAGGACTCGAGGCGGCTGAAAAAGGAGGAAGTAGAAGGAAGGACATGGAGGCCAGTGAAGGGAAGGGGGCAGGATGGCCGGTGGTCTCGCTGAATGCAAGAAGCTTGGGCAAGAAATCAGCTGAGCTATAGGCACTCTTAGCAGTGTGGAGGGTGGATATTGCAGCTGTCACAGAAACGTGGGCAACTGAGCACCGGGACTGGGATCTGGCAATCCCAGGATACAAATTATACAGGTGGACTGTAAGGAAGGGAGGGGCAGTGGGGTGGCAGTCTATGTGAGGGATGTGATCAAATGCACAAGGGACAAGGGGGAAGAAAGGAAAACAGAGGCAATCTGGCTGCAGCTCCTAGTCTCAAGGGGTAGGAAACTGAGTTTTGGGGTGGTATACAGGCCACTGTCCCAGTCTGAGGAGCTTGACAGGGAATTGGCAGGACAAATTATAAAGGTATGTAGGAAAGGGAAGGTGGTCATCGTGGGGAATTTCAACTTGCCGGGGGTTGACTGGAGCATTCTGGTCACCTCCAGTGCTAGTGAGCAAGTGCTGTTGGATGCGATCCAGGAGGGTCTTCTGACACAGTTGGTTAATGTACCTACTAGGTTAAAGAACACTTTAGATCTGGTGTTGTTGAATGGGGAGGCAGTAAGGGAAATAAAGGTGGAGGACCCACTAGCCGACAGCGATCACCAAACAGTGTGGTTTAATATCACGATGTGCGGGGAGCCAGAGAAATCAGTTACTCAGGTGGTAAACTTCAGGGGGGCAAACTTTGGGAGGATGCAGGAAGCACTGAAAGGGAAACTAGAGGTCATAAGGCAGGAGATGGATGCAGAGCAGAAATGGGATATTATTAAACGGGGGATGGATTACAGAGGCAACAGATGCCTGCACCAAGACACAGAGTAAGAGAAGCAGAGCAAGAAAACCATGCTGGTTGAACAGCAAGGTAGTGGAGGTGGTGAGAGCAAAACGAGAGGTGTACCAGAGGTATAGGAGGATGGGGAAGGAAGTGAACAAGGAGGAGTATGTAAGATGGTCCAGAGAGGTGACCAGAAAAGTGAGAGAAGCCAAGGCCCAGAGGGAGCTGAGATTAGCACAGGGAATTAATTGGGGGGGAATACTTTTTCAGATACATCAGGGAGAAAAGGAAGTGCAAGGAGACAATAGTGAGGATAAAAGGGGTGGGGAGTGGACAGAAAAGGGGTAGGAGCAGGCAGAAGCATTGAATGAATACTTTTGCTCAGTGTTCACGGAAGAAAGGGGGCGCTACCACCATGGACTGGGAGGGTGGGGACAGGGGGAGAGGAGGCAACAGATGAAAGAATTGAGGCAAGTAGAGTCCTAGAGAGACTGAGGGCACTCAAGATAGACAAGGCACCAGGGCGGAATGGTATCCACCTCAGGGTGCTGAGGGAGATGGCGGAGGTGTTTGGGGAGCTGCTGGTGGATCTGTATAGCACCTCACTGGAGTTGGGATGTGTGCCACTGGACTGCAGGATGGCGCATGTAGTACCATTACACAAGAACGGACCAAGGGATGAACCGGGTAATTTAACGCTCGGTAAGTCTCACCTCCATAGTGTGCAAACTCATGGAAACAATACTAAAGGAAAGACTGGTGTCGTACCTGGAGGACAATGGCCTCCAGGATGTGAGGCAGCATGGGTTCATTTCAGGGAAGTCTTGTCAAACCAACCTCATACAATATTATGACTGGGTGACAGGTGAGCTGGATAAGGGTCATGTGGTGGATGTTCTTTACTTGGACTTCAGCAATGACTTCGATTCTGTGCCTCATGGGTGGCTTGGGGAGAAGCTAACTGGTGTAGGGGTAGGGGCAAAAATGATTAACTAAATTACAAGCTGGCTGAGTGGGAGGCTGCAACAGGTGGTGGTGAGAGGGGAGCTCTCAACTGCAAGGCCGGTGGTGAGTGGGGTGCCACAGGGTTCTGTGTTGGGGCCAGTATTGTTTGGGCTCTTCATATCAGACATTGCACATGGGGTAGTGAGCAAGGTAAGTCTGTTCGCTGACAACACCAAAATCGGAGCAGTGGAGGATGGAGAGGAGGGATGGAAGCAGCTGCAGGGGGACCTAAGCAAGCTAGAGGAGTGATCAGAGAGGTGGCAGCTGGGGTTCAATGCAAAGAAGTGTAAGGTTATGCACTTTGGGGTGAAGAACCCAAGGGGAGAATACTGCTGGGTGGGGGGTTAAGCTGGTGGTCACTGAGGAAGAGAAGGACCTAGGCGTAATGATAACAGGGACCATGAACAACACTGCCCAGTGCAGGAGAGTGGCTGCAAAAGTGAACAAAATGCTGGTATGCATAGCGAGGAGGTTTTCATCCAGGCGAATAGAGGTGATCTTGCCCCACTACAGGTCGCTGGTAAGGCCGCATTTAGAGTATTGTGTGCAGTTTTGGAGGCCATAACTAAAGCATGATATAAGGCTACTGGAGGGGGTGCAGAGGAGGGCAACAAAGATGATATGTGGAATGGAGGGGAGAGGCTATGACAGCAGCCTGGGAGAGCTGAATATGTGTACCCTGGAGGACAGAAGGGATGGGGGGACATGATAGAGACATTCAGGTGTCTGAGGGGAATCAATAAGGATGGGGTAGATGGGGTCTTTAAGTTAAGAAGGGAGAGGGTCACAGGGGGCATAGGCTATGAATAGAAGGGGGAAGATTTAGATAGGAAATGAGGAGACACTATTTCACAGAGAGGGTGGTAGCAAAATGGAACCCCTACCAGGATAGGTGGTTTCATGTAAATCTGTGAACAAGCTTCAAAAGGGCATGGGACAGGGAACGGGAAAGTGAGGGTGGGGGAGGTGGGGGTGGCAGTGGGATGACAAAGGGAAGGGGGTGGGGCAGCTGCAAACTAGGGGTGCTAGCTGCACACTCAAGCAGACTTATATAGCCTGGGTGGTCTGTTTCTGCTGGCACATTTGTAGGGATCTCGTTGAGCCATAGTGGATCTCGGTACATGAAATATCTTTGTCCTAGGGAGGTTCAACGAAATGGGACACCAAGCTATGTCGACGCTGTTCTTCATGTGTTGTATTTGGAACTGGCTTCCTTTACCAGGTCAGCAATGCAGGTAAGGGTTAGGGAGAACATAGCCTTTCTCCCTAGCAGGCAAGTTTGGTATCTGATTCTGCTTTGAAGCGGTAGTATGTGGGCCAGTCCATACAGGATACAGGTTTGCATGAAGCGGTCAGCATTTAGCAGTAGTTTGCAAGCCTTGTTAAGGGCAGTGGCTACCCTTCTGAGGGCCGTATCAGAAGCAGCACCGTAAACCACAAGCCTGTAGTCAACCAGGGAGAGGACGGAGCTGGAGACCGAGGGCCGGAGACTTTTCTTGTGCCTAAACATGATCCCTAATTTAGTGTTCACAGCTTTCACCACCATGTCAATGTGTTGAACATATGAGAAGGTGTCATCCACAATGACACCCAAGTACTTGAAGGAGTGAACCTGTTCCAGTGGGGCAGTCAGGTGATTTGTGACTATTGGGTCTGGGCATCTTCTTTTTAGTTGGGGGCTAGAGAGGAGCATTGTCTTGGTTTTTTTATAGTTTAGTAGCAGCCTTTGGGAGTAGAACCAGGTCTCCAGTTGCTGGAAGGATGTTTGTAGCTTGACTTGCAGGTGTTCTATGCGTGAGTGACAACTAAGAAGGATGGCATCATTGGTGTATAGAATGACTTTACTGGGGCAGGCATCAGGTAGGTCATTCAGAAACATGCTGAAGAGCAGGGAACCCAGGATGGACCATTGAGGCACTCCTAGTGAAACTTCCTTGGATGCAGATATGGAGTGTCCTGTCTTGACCCTCTGAGAATGGGAAGTTAGGTAGTCCTGGAACCACAGAACGGCATTTGGGGAAACACCAAGGGCATGGAGTTGAGACAACAGGAGTTGTAGCAGACTGTGTCGAATGCCTTGGTTAGGTTAATAAAGATGGCCCCAACCAGTTTACCCTCATCCAAAGCCTTATGGACATACTCAGTGAAATCCACCAGTGCAGGGTCCTTGCTGTGCTGTTTCCTAAAGCCATGCTGCTGGGGACATTGCAGCTAGTATTTTTGAATATGGTCAGTAAATTGGTCGGCCACAGTCCTTTCCAGTGCTTTGTGGGGGGGGGGGGATAATAGAGATGGGCCTGTAGTTTGCAGTCAGGGACCTATCATCAGCCTTATGGACAGGAGTCACTAGTGCTTGTTTTCAAAGAGACGGGGAATTTGGCGAGCTGGAGTGATTTATTGAAAATTGTAGTGATGGAAGTGATGACTTCGTTGATTGCCAGCGCAAGCAGTTTCATGTCACTGTTGTCAGATCCCATTCTGTTTTTTCCCAAGACCTTTTTAACATAACCCAGTGCTTCTTTGACAATGATTCACTTGAAATAAAATTGAGGGTGTAAGTTGTTGCCAGGTGGGCGTCTATTGTCTGCATTGACGGACTTGAGATATTCGGTCGGGAGAACAGAACCAAGATCTGTGAAGGTGGAGTTGAACTCTTCAGCAGTGGTGTAAGGGTCCATGGTATATGAGTCATTTATGTTTAGCAGTGATGTTTGCGTTTTGGCGTTCTTCCCTGTGAGTGCCTTTATATTGTCCCAAAACCACCTCCCGTCACCCCAAGTTCTGTCCAATAGATCCTTGTAGAAATTAGCCTTAGCACTCCGAATGAGATGTGTGCATTTATTTCTGGCAGCCCTGTATCTCTGTAGGTCACTGGGTTTACCGGAGGCCCTGTCTTGATACCATAGGTTGTCCCTTTCCCTCATGTGATCTAAAAGGCCACTAGTAATCCACCCATTTTTATGGCCGCATGATTTTCTTTTTTTGAACGGAACAAATCTGTTGCAAGCCCTATTAAAGTTATCAATAAAGTACTGAAATGTTTGTCAAGGTCTTGCAGTGCCTTAAAGGAGACCAAGCAATCTGAGAGAGCGCCTCCTTGAATGCAGAGAGCTGTCCTTTCCTGAGAATTCTGCTGTTCACAAAGACAGGTGGCACTTTTTTTTTTTTTTTGAATTTATTGGACTACAGGCAGGTGATAGGGGAGTGGTCGCTTAATCCTGTCAGGTGAGCTTGCAAGGAGCCAGTCCAGGAGTGTGTGCTTACCAGTCCTATGGGTTCATTCTAGTGGGCTTATAAGGAGCACAAGGCTGGAGTTCAGGGTGAGGTTCGCCAGCTGTTTGTATGAAGCCGCGCCTGCTAGACTGGCAGCAAAGTGGACAGTTGGCAGGTGGATAATATCTTGCATAGACCTCTGCTATAGGTTGGCTGGTATGGAGCCTCCCAAAGGGCTTAGAGCTCATTCCACCAGACATACCGCTGCCTCGGTGGCTGCCTCCAGAGACATCCCCATACAGGAGATCTGTAGGGCTATTACCTGGAGGAAAGCACACACCTTCATCGCCCATTACAGCAGTGAAATTCCGTCACATTGGGATGTTGCTTTTGGGGACTCTGTTCGCCAATCTCTGTTCACCATATAACACTGTGCGCCTTGCCCCCTCCTCCCGGAGAACTGCTAGGAGTCTGCCAGTGTGGATAGTAAACTGTGTCCATGCCCTTAGAAATATACTGTAGGTTACTTACCTGTAACCCTAGTTCTAGGAGTGGTCTACAGTTCACATCCGCACAGCCCAGCCACCCTTCCCTGGTAAGTGGCACATGGATCCTTGCCTCCAGCGTGCAAAGATCTGATGCCACGAGGCAGAGCCGGAGCATATACCGCCTGGGTGGTGGGAGTAGCTTAGCTTGAAGATGTCTGGCAAATCAGTCCATTCCAGTGGAACTGCCAGAGTGTGGATGTGAACTGTATACCGCTCCTAGAACTACGGATACTGGTGAGTAACCTATATATTCTGTAGCTCTGCCACTTTTAAAACCAGCCATTTAAAAAAATACAACAAGGGGAGTGTGTTAACTTTTTTTTTTTAATGCACCCTCTAGGTGTGATGCCTTGTTGAACCACTTGAACTTTGCTGTCATGGTTTAAGTGGCATAACACACCTCGGGGCTTCGCTCTCAGGGTCCTTATGATGACATCAAAACCTCTTGATGGAAATGCTGCCTTGTCGTGCATAGTTGCCCATACATTATTCTCTATATGATCAAGCCTAGAAATATTTCTTAGGATGCCTGTTGATAATTGTGCTTCATGATGTTAGAAGGTTGATGCTAATGAGTTAATTATGTAAATGTTCAATCTTCTGATTAGCTGTTACAATTTTGGTTATATCTTGAAAATACTTTACACAGTATTGAGCAAACAATGGCATACAAATTCAATAGTACCAGCTCTTGAGGGTAGCATCATCTCAGTCATAGTGACCTAATTATGCATGACTTCTGGCTTATGATTGGTTGTTAAAGTTTCAAGTATTTTTTTCCTGTATCTTCAGAATTAATTATGCAATTATAACCACATCTGGTATGAATGATCCCTGCTACTGTCTTGATGCCATCGGGACTTTTGGCATAGTGGCCTCATTATGTGTGTGTGTTTTGGGCTATATCTTGAGAGCAAATTATACAGTAATCATCACACTTGGCATGGAAGTTCCTTGCTACTAATTTCTTAAAGCTTTTAGAGTATTGCCCTTGGTCACCTAATTATGTAAGTGTTCTAGCTTGTGAATGGCTGTTAAATTTTCTAACTCTTTTTGGACTATACCTTGAAAACAATGTATTCAGTTACAGTTAACCTGGGTCACCCCTGAAAATAGGCTTGGTTCACAGTGAGCTTGGCGAATTACCAAAAAACTAATAAAATAAATAAATAATAAAGTTTGTTATGGATAGATGGAGTACTGAGTCAGGCGAGCATGTGGTGGCCAGTGGTGATCAGGCACAGTGGAGCTGAAGAGTTGTGTCAGAGTAGTTTGGGAAAGGGAGATGAGGTACAAACAAAAGAGGCAAACCTTGGGTAGGATGAACATCACTCAAGTATACATGATGTACGAACATATGAAGAAGCCAGCAGAAGAGGGCCATTTGGTCTATCAAGCCTGCCTATATATTGCAGGATCCACAACTTGAGCTACTGTCCCTGCCCTCCCTCCCCACTCCTCCCATCCTCCCTACCCATGATCCTTACCGTTCCCCTATGCCTATCCCTGCTTCTTTTAAAGCTGCCCACTGTCTTCAACGAGATGATATCTTCTGGCAGCGCATTCCAAGTGTCCATCACCCTCTCTGTGAAGAAGTGCTTCCTGACCTCCCTCCTAAACCTCCCACCCTCCAGCTTAAGACTGTGCCACCTTATGTTATGGTTGCCACTCAGCTTAAAGAGACTCTCCTTATCAACCTTATTTATCCCTTTCAAGTACTTGAAGGTTCCAATCATGAAATCCTTGAAGAGTGGTGTGGTACCCGAAGACTGGAAAAAGGCAATAGTGGTTCCACTTCACAAATCAGGCAGTTGCAAAGAGGCTAGTAATTATAGACCAGTGAGCCTTGTGTCTATAGTAGGGAAACGAATGGAGACACTACTCAAACAGAGTATCATAGTATTCCTCGAAACTAGTGGCCAAACAAGACCCTAAATAGCTTGGTTTCACAGCTGGTAGGTCATGCCAGACAAATCTGCTCGAGTTTTTTGACTACGCTACAAAAATAGTGGACGACGGTTGGGCAGTAGATGTGGTCTACCTAGACTTTAGTAAGGCCTTCGACTCTGTTCTACACAGAAGGCTGGTAAAGAAGCTTGACCACACAGGAGTTGGTCCAGAAGTAGTCAGATGAGTACAAAACTGGTTACAAGGCAGAACCAGGAGGTTACAGGTTAATGGAACACAGTCGACGGAAGGCAGGGTGACCAGCGGGGTGCTCCACGGCTTAATGCTGGGGCCTCTACTCTTCAGTGTTTTTATAGCAGGCATTGTTGATGGAATGACAGGAAAGGTAGAGTTGAGGTGCTGGACGCCACACCTCGCGCCATGCTGGCGACCTGTGTTCAGGAATGGGCACAGGCTGCTGGGGGTCAGCAGGGGAGGAGAAGGATCGAGTGTCCGGAGGACTGCTCTCCTTCTCCGGGGAGGGGGGTTCTCCAGTGCTGGCATCAGTTGCCCCCTGGCAGAGGCTGGGGGACAGGGCGCCATGCTGTAACAGGGTGGAGCTGGGGACAGATGTATCATCATTAGCGTCATTGCACGTCACCCAGCTCCAGGGGAAAAAAGGAAGAAAAATATATCGGCCTCCACATTGTAGGCCTGCTCCGGTGCCTGACCCTCCAGCCACGACAGTTCTGCAGCAGCCCCACTCAGGGGCATCCCCAGGTAAGGGTTCAGGTCGCCGGAGCCTGGCGAGCCCTCTCGCAGGGCTAGAGGTGCCCGGCAGCAAAAAAAAAAAAAAAAATTATAATATGAAAGAAAGGAAGGTGTGTCTGTTTGCAGAAGATATGTAACAGGGTGGACACCTCAGAAGGAGTGAGCAAGATGGAAGCTGACCTCAAGAAACTAGAAGAATGGTCTGGAGTGTGGCAGCTGAGATTTAATGCCAAAAAGTGCAAGGTCATGCACATAGGAAAGAAAAATACAAGAAAGGAGTATTACCTAGGAGGCAAAAGACTGGCAGCCTCAAACCAGGAATGAGATCTGGGCATCATAATCTCAGATGACGTGAAGATTAGTAAGCAGTGTGAGAAGGCAACATTGAAGACCAACAGAATGCTGTGCTGCATTGGGAGGGAAACACGAGCAGGAGGTGAGAGGTGGTACTACTACTGTATAGACCACTGGTCAGGCCTCACCTGGAATACAGAGTCCAATTCTGGAGGCCTCGTCTCAGGAAGGACATTGACCAGGTGAAAACAGTACAGAGAAAGGCAACAAAAATGATTCAGGGTCTGCAGTACATGTCCTATGAGGAAAGACTTAGGGAACTGAATATGTACACCCTGGAGCAGAGAAGAGAGAGAGGGGACATGATTGAAACATTCAAGTACATAAAAGGCTTTAACAAGGTACAGGCACAGGAACTTGTTCACTTCAAGAAGGGCTCCAGGACAAGGGGACATTTTTTTGTAATTTATTTTATTTATTAACCTGCAAGGAGGGAGGTTCTCTACCAACATCAGGAAGTTTTTCTTCACAAAAAGTGTGGTGGACGCCTGGAACAGCCTGCCCCAAGAGGTCGTGGGGGTCAACACTGTGGGGAGATTCAAGAATGTATGGGATAGACACAAGGGAGCCCTGACTGAAAAGGGCAACTAGAGTGTCAAAATAGATCTAAAACAAATGAGCAGACTAGATGACCCTAGTGGTCTCCTTCTGCTGTCTACTTCTATGTTTCTAATCATGTCCTTTTCTCTCTCTCCTGTCTTCCAGGGAGTACAAGTTCAGTGCCCTTAACCTGTCCTTGGATGCCTTATCCTGTTGACCTGGTATCATCTTTGTTGCCCTCCTCTGGACCTTCTCCAGCAGGTTAATATCCTTTTTGAGGTGTGGGCACCAGTACTGAACTTCATACTCTAGATGTGGCCTTACCAGTGACTTGTGCAAGGGCAGTATAACCTCCTCTTTCCTACTACTGATCCCCATAGATATGCATCCCAGCATCTTGTTTGCCCTTGCTACTGTTTTCTTGCACTGCGTGGAGTGCTTCAGATCGTTAGTGATCATCACTCCCAGGTCCTTCTCTTCCTCTGATGCAGATACCTGGACTCTCCGCCCAGGTAGTATTCCATCCTGGGATCATTGGCTCCAATGTGTATAACTTTGCATTTCTTAGCATTGAAGCCAAACTGCCAGATCCTGGACCACCTCCTCGGCTTTTCCAGATCTTCCTGTAGGTCCTGTATCTCTTCAGCTGTTTCCACTCTCCCACAGAGCTTGGTGCCATCCAGGAATAGGCACAATTTGCCCTTAATGCCATCCCCAATGTTATTGATGAAAACATTGAACAACACCGGCCCCAGCACCGAGCCGTGCGAGACCCCACTAGTTACCTCTCTGGTGCCAGATATCTCCCCCAACAACCACCCTCTGGGTTCTGTCTCTCAGCCAGTTTTCCATCCATCTGGCTATCTTTTCCCCAACCCTGAGATCCACCAACTTCCTGATCAACCTTTTGTGGGGCACAGAGTCAAAGGCCTTGCTGAAATCAAGACAGAGGTTGTCTACCACTTGGCCCCTGTCTGCTGTCTTAGTGACACAGTCAGAGAAGTCAATCAGATTCGTTTCACATGCTCTCCCCTCCCCCCCATGAACCCATGCTGCCTCGTATCCTGGAGACAATGCTCCTCTAGATATTCCACCAGCCTCTCCTTTAGTATGGTCTCCATGAGCTTGCCCACAGTGGAGGTCAGACTGACTGGTCTGTAATTTCCGGGTCATCCTTGGGACCGCTTTTGTGGAGGGGTACTACATGTGTTGTTCAACAGTCCTGCGGTAACACTCCTGACTCTAGTGAATTATTAAATAGGTCTGCCAGTGGCCCTGCCAGCTCCTCAGCCAATTCCTTTAGTACCCTTGGATGTATTCTGTCTGGGCCTGGCGATTTGTCCACCCTCAATGCCAGCAGCCCCTTCCTCACTCTATCCTCCTCTGACACTACATCCGTGTTCTCCTCCCCCCACTCCTCTTTTCCGTCCTGAAGGCACTGGTCCATCATTCTCCCTGGTGAAGACAGAACAGAAGTATTCATTTAGTATCTCTGCTTTTCCCCATTATCCTCCACCCACTCAACCCCTTTCTTAAGCCTAACAGTCCCTTCCTTCTTGTCCCTTTTCTCACGTATATAGCAAAGGAAAGCCTTCTCCCCCATCTTAATTCCTTCAGCTATCTGCAGCTCCTTCTCTGCCTTTACTCGTTGGACTTCTTTACTTGCCTCACTAGCCAACCTTAGGTAATTTTCCCTATCCACCTCTCTCTTGATCTTCCTGACTTTTCTATAGGCCAACCTCTTTTTTCCTTACTGCCTGGCAGCCCCAGAACTGAACCAGCTGGGCGCTGTGGCCCTTGTGTTCTTCCCCCTGAGCCTAATGCACTCATCTGTGGCTACCAGTATTACTTCCTTAATGATGGATCACCTTTGGTCCACCCTCATATCTGCTCTGATGCCTGCCAGATGGCTCTTTAGCACTTCGCCCATTTTTCTGAAGTCCGCCCTCCTGAAATCCATGATTTTGGTCTTGGTCGGGAGACTTTCCCTGCCTATAGCCAGCTGGAACCACACTGTGCAATGGTCACTTCCACCCAGTGGCTCCCTGACCATTATTTCCTGTACATGCTCCCCATTTGTGAGCACCAGATCAAGAATTGCCTCAGCTCTTGTTGGTTCAGTGAGTGCATAATGACTCCGTTAGAAGCAGGGACATGAACTACAGCAGTAGGTAATGGGCATTGTTAAGGAAATGCAAAGCGTGCTAATGTTTTGTTGTTCCTTGTTTTCACAGGAGATTATAAAAGATTTTGAAAGAAACATCTCCGACATGGTGGCAACATTTATTGAAAATGTCCAAGGACTATATCCTTTCACTAGGTCATTCCATAGACTTTCAGTTACTTAGATGAAATATTTTACATAATAGGAAGCTCAAATCCATTCTTTGAAATTTAAATGTGTTATTCTTTGTCCATCCTGGTACATGACAGCTGTGTCAGGGTTTGATGGTCTTGGTTACAATATCAACCTTTTTTTCTTTCAGTTAATTTGCCCATGATTAAACATCTGGGGCCCGATATTCAAAACTGGGCAAAGCGAAGCACAAAAATTTGCATTGCCGCTTGTAGTGGCCCAGGTGTCCAAAACTGCTATATTCAGTAGAATATCACATGGGTGCTATTCGACTGAATATACGGCCAGTGCAGCCTAGGGCTAAGCCACTTAGTGCTGGACAGACATGGCCCTCGAAATAGGGCATCACAATGACTTGCTCCCATGCTAAATATCCTATATTCAAAAGGATGTATGCAAATTAGACCATTAGTTATGCAAGGCGCTAAGGAGCCAAATGCATGCTCATTATGGGTTCATTTGGCTGGCAGTATAACCTAGAAGTTAGAGTAACGAGCTTGGTACATCCAGCAGACCAGAACTGAGTTTGGTTCTCACAACCTCCACTTCCATACTGTGTGACTCTGAGCAAGTCACTTAACCGTCCAGTGCTCACAGGTCGCCCCTCAAAACAGGCACTTGTGCCTAATGGGCCTTACCCGGTTACCAAAGACTAAAAATAAAATAAAAAAATAAATCATTTGCATGGGGAGCGAGGCTGGACTGTGCGACACTGCCCCCCCCCCATGCCCATTCCATGAGAGCTATCCCTGGTGCTAGTGGTCCCAGCCCCCACTGATTGCCGGCCTGATAGTACAAGGTATACTTTCCCTGATGCTAGTGTTCTTCCCTGGTCAGTCACCATCCTGAAGCTGTACATGACACCTTCCCTGGTGCTAGTGCCCCCCCCCGCGATTGCTGTCCCTACAGTTCTGTGTATACTGTCCCTGGTTTCATTGGTGCTAGTGTTCTCCCCCCCTCCACCAATTGCCATCATGAAGTTGTAATTTACATCATTCCTGGTGCTAGTGGCTCCCCTGCTGATTGCCGTCCCAAAGGTGTAGATGACATCATTCTTGATACTAGTGGTCACCCCCCCCCGCTGATCGCCATCGCAATGTAATATATAAACTTTCCCTGGTGTTCAGTGGTCCCTCTCCCTACCTGATCCCCCGCCCGACAGCGACATATATATATAGTTTCCCTGGTGCCCAGTGGTCACTTCTCCCACCTGATCCCCCGCCCGACATATGTATATAGTTTCCTTGGTGGCCAGTGGTCCTTCCCACCCCCACCTGATCCTCTATAAGATAATGGTACTCCATTCCCTGGTGTCTAGTGGACCCCTCATTCCCCCACACCAGCAGGTAGTGCCCCACCACCTCGCTCCCATCATCCTGACCCCAAGCCAGTGACCGGCACAGCCCTCCACTCACCCCCTCAGCCTGCTGCCGACTGAGCTGTCAATGACAGTATACTGTATACAGTACATGCTCATTGACTTGGTGATGGGGCACTACCTGCCAGGGTTGGGGTGTGGGGTTGGCCACTGGACACCAGGGAATGGTGTACCATTATTTTACAGGGGATTGTGTGGGGGGGGACCACTGGCCACCAGGGAAACTATATCCATATGTTGGGCAGTGTTTGGGTGGTGGGAGGGACCACTGGCCACCAGGGAATCTATATACATACGTCGGGTGGTGTTTGGGTGGTGGGAGGGACCACTAGCCACCAGGGAATCTATGTACATATGTTGGGCGGTATTTGGGTGGTGGGAGGGACCACTGGTACCAGGGAATCTATATACATATGTCGGGCAGTGTTTGGGTAGGGGGAGGGACCACTGGCCACCAGGGAATCTATATACATATGTCAGGTGGGTGATCAGGTGGGGGGAGGGACCACTGGCCACCAGGGAATCTATGTACATATGTCAGGTGGGTGATCGGGGGGGAGGGGCCACTGGTCACCAGGGAAACTATTTCCATATGTCGGGCGGTGTTTGGGTGGTGGGAGGGACCACTGGACACTAGGGAATCTATATACATATGTCAGGTGGGTGATCAGGTGTGGGAGGGACCACTGGACACTAGGGAAAGATTATATATTACATTGGGATGGTGATCAGTGGGGGGGGGACCACTAGCACCAGGGAAGATGTTATTACTTCAGGATGCCGATTGGTGTGGGGGGGGGGCAGTAGATGCCAGGGACTACTGTGTTGGGGGTGTGGGGCCACCACACTTCCTTTGCCAGCTGCTAGGGTTGCACGGGAGTAAGTCAGGGTTTTGATTGGCAGTATGTGCGCTGCGCAAGAGGACCGAGCAAAACAGCCTTGCGCGATGCACGTATTCTGAATATTGGACTGTGCCAATATTCAGGTCTCTGCCCCTTCATTTACATTGTGCTCCCCTCTGAATATTGCTCGAGCGCAAACCCTGTTTGCCCCCGCTAACTGGTCCTTTTAATATTGCACATCCCCGCAGAACCCGGTCTGCACGGGCCGCTGGTTTCCAGTGGGGGTCCTGCTTCTGCCCATTTTTGCAGCTGAGTAATTTTCTCAAGTTCACAGTGCATAAATGGCTCTGGTGTGATCTGAACCTGGGTCTCCTGGTTCCCATGCAGCTTTTTATGTTTGCTTGCCAGTGGCGTAAGCAAACATATTGCTACCACCGTGAGAGAACTTTTGGGAGCTTGGTCCTCTCCACCACTCACAGGTTTAGTCTTATTAATCTCCTTACTAATACCACCTACTGTCTACTTTTCTGTTTGATCTACTTCACCATCCACAGAGCTAGAACATCCAAAGCAGATACTGCTGCGAATCTGTGTAGCACCCTTTAAGTTTCTACTGGGAACATTTGTTGTGCTTTTTGTACCACACAGCTTTCTCTTGAAGCCACTAAGTGGCATTTCCTGTCTTCTGTCTGCCAACCTTCCCCGCACTACCTGTCATTGTTGCAGCTCAGCTGCTTGGTGGCACTTCCTTTTATTACACTCCCCGCCCCATCACAGTCAACACCACAGTGCCCAACCCCCAGTACTGCCAAACAATGTGTTCAACCCCAGGTGTCATCAAACACCAGCTCCTCCCGCCCAGTCTCCAGCATCGGCTCCCTGAAAAAAAAAGTCCGTCATCATTTCCCCCTTTTTTTAACACTTGAAAAAAATCTGTCCAATGATCTTATAGCCCCCCAACCACCCTCTCAGCACCCACCACCACCCTGCCCCCCATCCTTCACTTACCTCACTATGTTCAAACAAAGTAATCCTGTCAGTGATTGTCGACGATGCTCTCCTACCGTGCCCGACTGCAAACTGACTTAAAACAATGTAAGTTCAGGTAATAGCTTTTTAATGTGGTTTGAACTTTTACTCATAATGTCTTCAGTTTTCAAGATTTGGGCCCCAAAATTTAAGCATGTTTTTTTAACCCCACCTCATGAACAAGACAGATGTCATTTTTTTTCAAATCCCTCTGAAATGTGTTTCTCGTGGTTGCTTCATGAAATTACCTTTCAGACAGGAATTTAAATATTGCACCTATCTTGATCCTAAGGGGAGGTGGGGTGTAATGCAAACACTGTGCTCAAAATTTAGGGTCAAAATCTAAAAAAAAAAAACGCCGACGACATTATGAAGAAACATTGCAATAGTAACTAAATAAAATAGAATATTAGGAGGGGTTTTATGAAATGTGGATTTTATGATATATGTAAATATGTATATATTAGAATAACTTGTGTTATGTGCTTTTATAGTGATTTTACTAAAGTAAATGCTGGGTGGTGGGGCACTACCTGCCAGGGCGGAGGGGAGGAGGGGTGGCTTCCTCTCCCTGATGAAGAACCTGCAATAGGTTCAAAGTACTGGGGTAGCTGTTTTCAGCCGTGTTACTTTGAGCACAAATAGATCACTGCAACTTAACCTTTTGGATTGGAATTCTTTATTGTGCACCATTCTTGGATATTTGGGGGGGGACTAGGGTCCACTAGACACCAGGGGAAAAAATATAGTTTGATGTATAGGGACAGCTCAAGGATAGGGAAGGGGGACACTAAACCACCAAGGAAGTTCTGTATTTTATATAGGCCGGTGATCAGCAAGGGGTGGGGGACCACTAGACCACCAGGGACACCCTTTAGTATACATTTGGTCAGTGATTGACGAGGGAGGGGACCACTACACCACCAGGGAAATCTTTCATTTTTAATATGGGGCTGTCGATTGATGATCGCCGGGGAGGGGGGTCACCACTAGCACCAGGGACATATATAATATTATTTGGATTGGGAATATGATCAGCAGGGGAAGGAACCAGTAGCCACCAGGCATAATTTCAATAAATGTATTTCTGTGTTGGGGACAGTGATTGGCGGGGGGTGGGAGAGATCATTTGACATCAGGGAAGAATTCAGTGGATTTATTTCTGTGTCTGGGATGGCAGTCGGTGGGGGGAGGGACCACTAGACCACCAGGGAAATTTAATAATGTACTTGGGAAGGGCAGTTGGCGGGGGAGGGACCACTAGACCACCAGGGAATGTTATTACTGTACATGGGGATGGCAGTTGGCAGGGGAAGGGATCACTAGCCGCCAGGGTAACATTACTTTTTCAGTTTGGGATGGTGATCGGCGGGGGTGGGGGCCACTAACACCAAGGAAAGCTCTTAGGAAACGGGCAATCGGGGGGCAGCACCATGCAGTACAGCCTGGCTTCCTATGCAAATGAGCCCATAATGGACATGTAAATGGCCCCTTAGCTCCTTGCATGCCCAATTAGCTCATTTGCATAGGTCAGTTTGAATATGGGGAATTTAACGCGGGCACAAGCCATTGTGCTGCCCTATCTCGGGAGCCATGTCTGCCTGGTGCTAGGTGGCTTAGCGCTAGGTCTCAATAGCCCTATATTCAGTTGAATAGTGCCGATGGGCTATTCCATGGAGTATAGCAGTTTTAGATACCTGGGCAGTTTGAATATCGGGCCCCTGGAGAACTGAGTTTAGGTGTTAATTAAGCATTAAGACATGACGGGGTGTGCGTTGTGGGGTACCAGGTTAATATGTTGCTGCAATAATCTCATGGTATTAACCGTGCTGTGAGAGCAGCAAAAACATTGACAGTGATAAGGGTAGAATAGTGTTAGGGAATTACCGCTACCCAGTCGCTGTCAGCTGGAACGAGGAAAGGATCAAGTTGACATTGTTGTGGTGCCTGGTCACACTGCTCCTGTGGTGGAGTGGCTAAGGCACCAGTATATGGAAGTGTTGGAGACCTAGGACCACGGTTCATTTCAGCCAAGGTCTCTGGGTCTTGCACCTTTTTTTTTGATGTTAAATAAAGAAATTTCCCCACTCCTGAGTTTCTCCCCATCCCCGAAGTCCACATCCCCTTAGAGTTGATTATTTTAAGTCTGGGGCTGTAAGGGGCAAAACCCCACCTACATCAGGAGTTGTGCGGAGGAAAGAGCCCCCTGCAAAACAAAGAATCGCCAATGTCGCCATATTACTTTCCATTGTGTGGGCAACATTTTGTGTTGGTCAGTGTTTTGCCTTGTTAGTCGATCAGTGCCCTTGATTGATCACCAGCTGGCCATTGTAATATATAGAAACACTTGGAAAGTTGTCCCCATAGGCTATTATGGGCGTGCCCCCACCTTACTCACAGCTTTGCATCATAATGTGGCACAATGCGTGGGGGTGGACCTGAGGCTGCACTAGAGACCGGGCAGTAAGCTAAACCTGGTCAGGACAATTTTACGAGCGTTTTTACCAGAAAACTACAGGGCTATTTTTGGCACCATGTGCAGCAAGTACTATTCACAGGGGTAAGGCTCCAGTATATGTACTGAATAGCCTTAACTTGGTAGATCTGTTTAACAGGGTCAAATCAGAAGAGAGGGAGGTCACCAGTGGGGTACCACAAGGATTGGTTTTGGGTCCAGTACTTTTCAGTTTGTTCATTAGTGACATGGGAAAAGGAATCCCGGGCAAGATGTGTTTCTTTGCAGACGATATTAAGCTCTGTGGCAGGGTAGGCAGTGATGAGGTGATTAAGGAGATGCAGGGAGTCTTGCAAAAGCTAGAGAGCTGGTCAAAGGTATAGCAGTTAAAATTCAGTGCGAAGTAGTGTAAGGTGATGCACACAGGGAACAAGAACCTGAGGACGGAATACTGGATTGGGGGAGGGATAAAGCTGTGCACAACCTCTGAGGAAAGAGACCCTAGGGCCATCATCAGTGACTCCCTAAAACAATCAAACCAGTGTAACAAGGCCTAGGGTAAAGCAAACAGGATGCTGGGGTGTATAGGAAGGGAGACAGGGAGAGGGAAACAGGTATTACTACCTCTCCATAGATCACTGGTGAGGTCCCACTTGGATTACTGTGCCCAGTTCTGGAGTCCTCACCTAAGGAAAGATAAGAACAGTCTGTAAACAGTTCAATGTAGGGTGAACAAAATGATTCAGGGCTAGCAGTGCAGATTGTATGGAGATCGACTCAAGGCGCTCAGCATGTAGAGGCCAGATGAGAGAGGGGAGATATGAGAGAGATCTTCAAGTTCCAGGAAGGAATGAACAAAGTAAACTGCAAGGAACTATCTAGCATAAGTAGTGGATCAAGAACATGGGGCGTGAGTGGAAAATGATGGGGGAGGGATTCAAGAGGAAATTAAAAAGTTTTATTTTACAGAAAGGGTGGTGGAGCCATGGCACAGTCTGCCAGCTGATGTGGTGGATGCCAGAACTATCAGTGGTTTCAAATACAGCTGGGACAGAGTGAAGGGCTTAGTGGTTTCTCATGGTGATAGTGGTAGGGTGGGAAGCATGAGGTGGATAGTAGGGATAGAACCCTGTATGGACAGTAGGTCCCGGGTTTGTTAGGGTTTATGGGCAGACTGGATGGACCAATAGTCTTTTTCTGTTGTTATTGCCTGTGTTTCTATGTTTTGTATAAAACTGGGCAGCAAGGCATGATTCAAGAATTTAAGATGGTTGCCTCCAGAATGTATATTAAGTCCCCAGAAGTGCATACTCTCTGTGTGATACGCTACCTTAAGTGGCAAACTTATTACTACATTGTACAATGCTTCTGTAATAGAAATAAAGAGAATAAAACCTACTTTTGCAAGATGGGGCTGCCCATACACTGTGAGACATGGTATTGCCTGTAAAATGTGGGTGACTCCCAACTGCTTTGTTTATGTTTCTCTCACTGTGAAAGAGTGGACATAAGACTAGTAGAAGTTTTTTTCCCATTGTCAGTTTTTGTCGGAGTGCATTTATCTCTGGTAGCTACTCCTTCAGGACAGTTCAACACTAGTGTATGTGATCATCAAGTGAAGTGCTTTTTCACATTTGTCACTGTGGAAAACAGATTTATTGTGAGGATAAACACGATGTATGCGTGTGCATGTGCGTGTGTGTATGTGTGTGCGTGCGTGCGTATGTGTTGTTTGGGCTTAGCCCATGGCATGAAAAACTACAATATCTGCCAAGATTTTGGCAGTGCACGCCAAATTGCCAAGTCTGCTGACACTGGCTAAGCTGCAGCAGATTGGAGTGCATAAAAAGGCAAAATTCACTGCGTAAGTAGACATTATGGCTGCTGACGAAAATGGATGCCTGGTCAGAGTCTTATGAAGAGCCTCCAGGGCCGTCAAAAGTTGGGCTTCTAGTCATTGGTTAAGTCAACAACACTGAGTGTCAGTGATCCAGATCTCTACTGTCCAAAGGCGTGTCCAGTGTGCTAGCAAAAAATGCAGGTTCAGCCTCTGCTAGGCCAGGATGCCAACCTGCTAAAGACTGATCCAGATTCAGTCGTATTGCAGCCTCCCACTTGCAATCTGTCTTTAAAGAGCAGTTGAAGAGATCCATTAGCAGACATGCCAGGACTTGCCCCATCTTCCTTAACAACCTCGGGTGCAACCCATCTGAGCCCATTGATTTGTTCTCATTCAGTGCTTGAAGTCCCTTCAGCACTCTCTCCTCCATAATGGCCTCTTCACTGACACCTGTTGGTGATCACCTGCTAGCTGCCAAGCTGCAGTAAGTAATAGAATGTATTAGTGATGTCATACAAATTGCAGACTCCAAAAAGTACCTTGGTAAGATCCAAGGGCATGTCTCATAGAGAAGCCAGACATCAAACGGGACACAACAGGTATGGAAAGTAATGTGTGCTATGCCAGGAGTCTATGAAATAAAACCTGTGATCTCCAGGTAATAACAGCTGAGCCAAATATAGATCTGGTACCTGCAATGGACACATGGGCAACTCAGCCCCATGAGTGGGAACTGCAGGTTATTAGGATCAGAGTGGTTTATAAGCCACCAGCACAGAGGAAAGAGACAGAAAAGTTGGGAAATTAGATAAACAGGATGACAGAACTGGGGGAGGTATTAATGTTGGGGGAATTCCAGTCTGTAAGTTGTGAACTGGAACACCCTAATAGCAGTGAGCACAAGAAGATTGGCTCAGGAATGTCTCCTGCATCCTTTCCATCAAGACCTGAGGATCATGGATCCCACTAGGGAATGAGCTATATCAGATCTAATCCTGAGAAACAAAGACAGCATAAGGGAGGGAATGGTGAGGGAACTTCTGGGTTCATGCAATCCCAGGACTCTGTGGGCTGAGGTCAGACTTAAAGCCATGAGGGTTCACTGCAGGATTAAAGTCCTGGACTTTACAAGGACAAATTTTGGGAGGATGAAGAAGGTGTTGGGTAAAGTATGGAAAGCAAAGGAGGCAGTAGGAATAGCAAGAAAATGAGTCCTGATTAAAAAAAGGAGTACCAAAGACGATAGATCTCTGTGCAAAAATGGTGGGGAAAGGTAGGAGGAGAAAGAGACCATTATGGTTCTCAAAGAGTGCTCCAGAGCCAATGAGGGGGAAAAAATTTATTAGGTTTAAAATGAGTCAAACAGAGCAAGACGGGACATGCCAGGAAAAAATAAGTGTGACGAACAGGGCAGTGAGACGGGCAAAGCCGGAGGCAGAACTAAGGCTAGCAGAAAGGGTTAGGGAGAGTTACAAGGCATTTTTTCGCTATATACAAGAGTAGTTTAAAACCAAAGGAGGAGCTAAAGAAGGACTTGGTAGAGGATGAGAAGGGTTAGGCAAATCTACTGAATCATTATTTCTGTTCAATATTCATGGTGGAGGAGAGGGGGCCCTTTGCCAGACTGGCATGGCAAAGAGTCACCTGAAGGGTTAAGTGCACACACCACTAGGGTCACTATGGAAATTTTAAGGTGTATACCCCTCTTAGAAGTGTGTAAACCAGCTACCTGGTCAACAGTATACTTTCACTTCTCATTATTGTCTGGATAAAGGAGGGATGTCCGCTTCAGAAACTTTCCCTAAGTAGATTCTAGACCCTGCCTCCAGAGTTTGCAGTTTGTAGGACATCACTAATACATTCCCATTGCATGAAGAAAATAAATCTAAGGGCATGGATACAGTTCACTGTCCACGCTCTGGCAGTTCCACTGGAATGCTGATATCAGTTGGACATCTTTAAGCCAAACTCCTCCCATCACGAAGGTGGTATATCCTCCAGCTCCAACTTGTGATGTCAGATCTTTCTTCCCATTGGAAGGTGCAGGTCTCCTCCTTTGCAGCGCTGCAGCATTTGAGGTTTACCATAGCAATTTGGCAAAAAAAAATTAAAAAGTTTCAAATCAACGAGTTCTTTGACTGCAATCGCTCGCTACGACGGGCATTCTGAGAAGGTGGTGGGAAGGCATTCCCTGGAGGTATTCCACCCGGGCATTCGACTGGCAATCCAGGCCGACAAGCACTCCGGGGGCAATTCCTGGCTTGGGAACCGGGCACAGTCTACTCCCGGAGTCTACTGCACTGCCTCCTGCCAGGGTGCCCCCACCAGGCCTTGCTGCTCCCTGATGCTGCTGCCCGGTGCTCCCGGCCAGTGCTGCTGTCTCTCGGGCTCTCTCCAGGTGGCTTGTGCTGCGCATTTAATGTCGGGGTGTTGGGGGGCCTGGTCCAGACTGGCGGACAGTGCTGGAAGGCAGCCGAATAAATAATCAGGAGCCGGGGCCGGGAGCCGGGATCAGAAGACCGAAGGAGATCCCCGGGAGGAGATTGCGGGCATCCATTTGCAGATCCAGGTTGCAGGTAGTTTTTCCCGGTACTGTTTAAATGAGTGCACGTCTCCCGGGTCAGATACTGGAAAATGGGTGGTATGCAGTGTGCCCTGGGAGTGTGCCGCTAATTTAGGAAGTGTTAATGTCCTCAGCAGTGCTGGTTTTTGTATCTACTAAGGTGGAAGCCCGGAGTGGAAGAGAAAAGCTTGAGTAGGTACGTGAGGCCCCGGGGTGAGGCCGGCCCCCAGACTCTTTAAATGGAACTGGTGCATGGCTACGAGTATGTAGTAATAAACATAACAGCTGTATGCTATATTCTATTGGTACATGTGCTTTATAAATGTAGGGTACCTGCCTGGTCAGTCTGTCAGTTCAGCAGTCAGTCAGTCAGCCAGCCAGCCAGTCAAAAGTTCCCTCTGTGGTGCTCTTCTGGAAAATCCAGTAAGGGCACTGTGTAGTTCTTCAAAACCAACAGCAAATATTTTCAGTGTTATGGTTGTCATGAGATGGACACCTGTCAGGGTGACAGGAATCTTGCTAGTTATAACTGACACTGAGTTTCTAGGAGTCACGCTGGCTGCTTATCTTGAAAGGTTATGAAAGAAGGTTGGTTACTACCTAGTTCTATATTGCGATAAAACTGAGAGTGAGTTTTATCAGCGTCTTTGTACCTGAATGACATGAAGCAGAGTAGCTACATAGCATAGTAAATATCTTAAAGCCTAATGCCTAGAGCCCCCACCCACCTTTTCTGGCATATAGGTCTTTATTTAGTCATAAAAAATGCCTCATTGCCCTTCACAGTATTCACAGACCTCACTCACAAACTCAGCACCCTTTCTGCATCTAGCCCATGCTGCTACCAATTCCCTTTCCACAATAAAACTACCTTTCCACTTTTTGTCTATGCTGCACATTGCACTACTGCTTCATGAGGTTGGGACATTAAATCAAGTACAATTGAGATGAATATAATTGCTGTATACATGTAACTTTTGCAATACTATCTTTATTGTTTTGCTGTCCTTTTGATTTTTCTGACGTGGAACCTCTGTAATCGAGCTTCTAGCTCAAAGGTTTAAAATCCAAGAACCTAATAAATAAATAAAAAACAGACATACACATTGTATGAGCATCTCAGTCATGCATGGGTCTGCACTGACTGCCATGACTGGGCGGGTGGAGGGGCAAGATGGGGCAGGGTCAGTCTACACTAGGATTCTGAAATTACTGTTTAAAGTATGGGTACTGCAGGTCTGGGAATCCTCAAAAGCAAATCTGCCTGGGGGACTGCTGTAGCTGCTCTACAAAACCCCCATCCCCACAAAAGGATCATGTTTCATGGTGCTATAACCGAGTCTCCAGCCCTCTAGCATCTTATTGAGGGTGTTGGGGAAGCGGCAGCTATTTCCTACTGTTGGTATGCCTTTTTCTCCATTGTGAATGGGATATGCAGCAGCCCCTACCATGTCTCAGGATGCCTGGCTTGGTGCAATGGGACCAGGGTGTGGAGCCAGATTGACACTCTCTGTCTCTCAGTAGTCAGTGGAGTATGGGTTGGACTAGAGAGAGTTGAGAGAGTGTTCTGATGTGCAGAAAGAGTTTGTTTTATTACAGTATGAAACTGCCCCATTCCTCCCCTTCTAATGTGACATCTACAGAAGTTTCCCTCGCTAAGCATTCCAAGTGACAATGTAAGCCTTGACATTTTCTGCTATGAATTCAATATTTAGCCTGCATTCCTTTTGAAGGTAATGCCTCTGCTGATATTTAATGCTATTCTGAATTGCTCCAGTGCCCAGTAATAACTATTATGCCACACATACCAGCTATTTCTATTCAGTGCAATGGTGAGAAGAGGGCCTGTGCCAGTCCCCATCCCTTGTTACAGCACTTATCCTTTTCTTGGGTGTCATAAAGGGTTGGAGGATGGGGTGGGTGCAGAGTATGTGGGTGGGAACTTGATGTCACTGTCTTTTCCTGGCTGGGTGAGGATGACGAGATTGAGTGCTGATGAGTGGGAGGGAGGGGAAGATCTGTTTTATTGCTGATTTGGCAGGGGCTGGATGTGGAATTTGGAAGGATGCCAGGAATCCCCATAGCACTGGCTGTCAAAAATCATAGCAAAGGGCCAGAATGTATAGCACTTTATTATTTTAAACAATAAAATGTCTATACTGTAAATAGTGGGTCCCATATGGTTGGTGATAAGAAATGTTTCTAGCAACATATTTCAATTATCAATGGTTCCACGCTTGAAGTAAAAAGGGGGGTTGGAGGCAGTAAATGACTCCTTGTTTTTGTATTAAAGGGGTCAGTTTTTTTCAGAAAAAAACAAGGAAAGGGGTCATTTCTAAAATGTGCAGACGAGCATGGGTACAACTTTTTACAGAGAGTGCCACCACCGAGAAGCAAAGCCATATCATGGCTTCAAATTTTGTGTCACGTGTTAACAGAAGAACGCTGACCCCCATGTGTCCTGCCTTTACTGCTTTGGATCACAACACAGTGTGAATGATGAGGCCTTTGTCAGGTGATGCTTCCAGTGTGGCTTGAGGATTGCGCAGCCAGGCTTCTCCTCAGTCAAGTGGCGAAAGGGACCTGAAGCTTCGACTGAAAAGTTGCAAGAAGGCCTTGGCTGCAACTAGGTCAGCAGCACAACTGGCAGTTTTTGAGGAGGAAGCGTTAGCTGTTGCGGTGAGTACCTCGTCGACCTTGGGCACTGCTCCTGGTTGGAGCGAACATCTAAGAGTCCTTCACGGACGGGTTCTGTGATAGGTATCAGGCCCTCCAGGCCTTCAATGAGAGCCCTTCTTATCATGGTAAAAACCACAAGCTCTGCCAGTGCCGGTCATGGGACTGGGAGAGATCATGGTCCTCCCACTCCCTTGAATCCCTTGACTCCCCCAACTGCTTGATTCCTTTTGAGCTCCCTTTGGTCATGTATTTAGTTGATAGCTCCCCAGTGGCCCTGTCTGGCTTGTCGATCTTGACACTGGTGGAGCACACCATTGAAATTATTCTCATGCCTCTCGACCAGTTGTCAGAGGAGATCGATGAGGAGTCAGTCTCCCAGACCGTGGTTCTCCCAGTCCTCACCCAGGAGTACGTGACGCGGTCGGTATCCTCAACTCTTTCCATTCAGGACCAGCCACCACCAGTAGTCATCCTTCCAAAGCTGAGGCTTGTTGTAAATATGGCTCAGCATATGGTCTGCATTGACGCTCTGGAGGCTCTCCTCGACTTTGGTCCTTGAGTCGATGGTCACGGTGACAGTTACAGGCCCAGCAGCGCTGAGGGTTGAGGCACTGGACACCACACCTCGTGCTACGCTGGCGACCTGAGTTCAGGAGTGAACTCAGGCACCAGGGGTCGGCAGGGGTGGGTTGAGGATCGAGCACCCGTTGAGGTGCTCTTCTCCCTGGGAAGGGAGGGTTCGGATGGCCCAGCATGCCAGCAGCCCCTGGTGGGGACTAGGGGCACTGCAGCATGTAGGGCAGCACATGATCAGCGTGGCCGACGCAAGGCAGGGTTGCCGTGCGCCGTTGTGTCAGGGTGTGTGCCACGCATGGGGAGGGGGGGAGAGAGCAGAACAAGGAAAACCTCGGTCCACGGGGTAGGCGACAGCACCAGCCTCCATACCCACAGCCAGGTCCGTCCTGTCTGGCTTTTCAGGTTCCTCCGCCTGGGCCCTCACCTGCAGTCAGAGTCTACGAGTAAGTATGCCCAAAGAGGAGGGGCAGCCTCACCCTGGAGGGGATAAGCTGGGGGTGCCAGCTGTGGGACGAGGGGGAGGAGAGAGGAGGCTCAGACAGGAGGACTTCGGGCAGGGCAGGATCCAACTGGATGCCTGAGAGAGACCCCATGGACCGCGGCCAGGAGGGAAAGATAACTGGGAAAAAAAAAGTAGTGATTACACTATTGATCCTGCTCGACCGTGAGGCACTGCCATTGATACTTCTTGACCTCCTTGTCCTCGGGCGAGGACAGGCACTGCCACAAGATGCGGAACTGTGCTATGAGGAGCTCATCTGGAAGCAGTGGACCATTGCAGGGTGGGACTGGGCCTCCTGGACTTTTAGTCACCTGGCAGCCACCAGTAATAGCCATACCGGTCCACCCTCAACAGATATCTCAGGCATCTTCCTCTCCACCCTTGCAAGTGGAACAGCCTCCACTACAGCCCTTGGTGCAAGACCTGACTAAGGACTCCTGTGCCGTAGCCAGCTTGCAAGGCTGACTTTTGATGAAAATCACCCAGTTGGAAGATACTAGGATGGTCCACAATGGCATATGGTTGAGGGCCATTTTCGAAAGGTCCTTAGATGACTCAGACAGGTTGTCCATGTTATCCATGAAGACCCATACCTTTAACCGGGCTTTGGTTTAGGAACTGTCCACCAGCCATGGAATGGTGTCAGACACCTGGGAGAGATGCGGAGGCATCCCAGCCAGTGCTCAAATCCTATGAATCGACATAGCATGCAAGGCTGGGACATAGTACTAGCTACAGCCCTATCACTCAGCAGCTCTGTCATGTATCCTCCAAATTATTTGATCTTACTTCGAGAGGGCTCTTGCAGTAGGTATGCACCAATAGGACTAAGCTGCCAGGCATCAGGACCCCACGGAAAAATCTTCTAGCTAGCTGTCTCTGGCGGGAAACACCCCCAATGTCAGCTGACCGACGTCAACGTACGTCAGTATAAAGGGATGGTCCCACGCCTGTCCTCCAGTTCTTTCCCACCTTCGGCTCCAGACAGTCACCTTGCGGAAGAGCAGTTCTACTAGCGTCGCAATTTTAGATGAGTATTCACTCCTTTTTCTGTTTCTCCGAAATTGAACATTATTTTTGTATTTATCAAGTCACCTCTATCGGCTGTGCGTGTCATCCACGTTGCCTGATGCCAGTCTACTTGATGCCACATTATCCGATGCTGGGATACCAGATGCCACAGTACCCGATGCCAGGTTTTCCTGGCCTGGGTTACCCGCCGTCAGGTTTTGGTTACCCGCTTTACGCATATCAGGGCTTCCCTCCTCCACCTCCTCCCTCCCTGCAGGTGGATCTGAAATTGGTCCTGGCCTCCTGGTGGGCTGAGGCCAAATCTCAGCTTATGTCAGAGCTGGAAAAACATCCATCGATGCCAGTCCCTTCGCCAGGTCCCGGACATCCGCTGACGGAACCTCCTTCGCTGGTCCTTGATGTCAGACCGGGGCCATCCACAGGCTCTTGCCCCAGGGAGTTTTCTCGTCCATAGATGTCTCCAGGCCCCATTGATCTCCCTCTCCCTCCTGTGGTGACTTCCAGTTCCCAGGAGTCGTCTGACTCGGATGGGGATTATGAACCTTCGGACTCAGGAGAGGGACCACATACTCCAGAGACCCCCCAGTCCAAAGGATTCTCCTAAGTCCCCTCTGGAGGAGGACCCTTCCTTTCTGGAGTTGTTGAAAAAGATCCAGGAGGACTATAACTGGAAGGTGGTGGAGCAAAATATCCAACGTCAGAGGCTTGCAGAGCATTTGAATTTGGCAGAAGCCGCTCCCACTCTTATTCCCCCGGGATTGAGCCTTACGAGGACCTAGTCACGACCATTTGGAAACAACCTTCCTCCTTGGCTACTCTGGCTTGCAAGGTGGACAGGCTTTATCAGTCACCCAAAGGTGAGAATTTTCTTAGCCTTCAGCCCAAAGCGGATTCCGTGGTCATCAGTGCTGCTCACGATAGAACCGCAAATCCAAAACATCTCAGTTTCACCCCTCCTGACCGAGAATCCAAGATCCTGGATCAGTATGGGAAGAACGTTTTAGCTTCCTCTACCTTAGGCATCAGGGCTTCTAATTACATTGCCCATATGGGGGACTACCAGAAGTCCATTCTCAGTCAGCTCTCTTCAAAAGTGGACTCTCTTCCAGATTCCATAGTCAAACAGGAGCTGAGGGACCTCGTTCGCTTGGCAAGATCTGCCTGCAGGCCTATGCTCCGGGCCACCTATGATATGGTGGATATGGCTGGTTGGAGTTCAGCATTTGCCATCGGGCTACACTGCCATGCCTAGCTTTGTATTTCTGGCCTGACACCCACGGTACTATCAGCTATCCAGGATGCCCCCTTTCAAGGGACTGCTCCTTTTTGGGGGTGATGTTAAGGATATTGTTACCGATCTCCAGGACAAAGGCCAAGCCCTGCGGTCGGTACAGTTCATGTACAAAACCCCCAGGGGCAGAAACACTCCTTTGGACTCCAGAATTGTTGTCAGTCAAAGCAGATGCAAGCCCAATGCCAGCCCAAGCGTAGAGCTGTGACAGCAGCCAAACCCCCCCCACCAGCCAATCCCGTAGAGCTACGGGAGCTGCAGCTGCCGCCCTGCCCTTGGCCTCCTGACTTGTTGCCTCTCCCACTTCTTCTGGACCCGGGTCCAGTGGAGCTGGTGGGTGGCAGGTTTTCCCTCCACCTACCGGAAAGGGAGAGGATAACGTCAGACTCTTGGGTGCTCCAAGTCGTGACCGAGGGGCACTCAATCGAGTTTGTTCAAACCCCCTCCCACAGGCCTCATCCCCAGTCATCTTACCCTCCATATCACCTCCCTCTGGTGCAGGAGGAAATAGGCTCCCTTCTTCTGAAGGACGCAATAGAACCTGTTTCTCCTCTGTATCGGGGATGGGCTACTATTCACACTGTTTTCTGGTGTCCAAGAAAATGGGTGACCTGAGGCCCATTCTGGATCTCATCTCCCTCAATCTGTTTGTGGAGTACAAGAGATTCAGAATGTTCTCCCTCCAGAGCCTTCTTCCTCTGCTGAGGTCGGATCAGTGGTTATATGCTGTGGAAATGCAGGATGCTTACCTGCATATCCCTATTCGTTCATCACATCGCAGGTTCCTCCATTTTTGTTTTCAGGGGGAACATTTTCAGTTTAAGGCCTTCCTGTTTGGCCTTTCCTCGGCTCATCAGGTGTTCACCAAATGTTTAGCAGTGGTGGCAGGCTTTCTGCACACTCGGGGGTCCAGGTGTTTCCCTACCTGAATGATTGACTGCTTGCAGCTCCCTCCAGGGAGGACTTGCTTTGCTCCCTTTCTATTATCCAGGAGACCTTTTTTAACCTGGGTATCACCATCAGCTATGCCAAATCGCATGTGGTTCCATGTCAACGTCTGCAGTTTATTGGGGCAGTGTTGGACACCAGTCTGGGCAAAGCCTTCCTTCCCCCGGACAGAATCGAGACATTGCAGCAGCAGTTACACCTTCTGGTTTCTCAGAAGTGTGTGGCAGCTCGGAAGGTCCTTTGCCTTCTAGGCGTTATGGTGACTGCTATTCCAGCAGTCCCTCTGGCCAGGTTACACATGAGGATCTTGCAGTGGCCCCTTAAAGCCCAGTGGGACCAAACCACAGATGAGCTGGAGTATGAGATTCTTATCTCGGACCCAATGGCCAGGGATCTCCGGTGGTGGTTAATCCCGGAGAACCTCATTGTGGGAGTTCCCTTTTGCTCCACGATTTCCTCCCCAACCCTGACAATGGATACCTCCAGGGTCGGGTGGAGGCCTATCTCTGGTCTCACAAGACCCAAGTGAGCTGGTCTCAAAGCAAGCTACAGTTGCACATAATGTGCTCGAGATGAGGGTGGTCCTTTATGCTCTCCAGGCACTCCAAACCCTCATCCTTCCTGGCCACCTTCTGGTAGAGTCAGACAACATGTGTGTAATCTGGTACCTCAACAAACGGAGGGGGGGGGATGCGTTCTTACCCCATGTGCCGGGAGGCGATGAGGGTGTGGTACTGAGCCTCACAGCACAATCTCCACTTCACAGCGCTCCATGTGCCGGGAGTTCAGCACTCTCTGGCAGACGCCCTCAGCAGCTTGTCGTCAAGTGCTCATGATTGGGAAATAAAACAGGAGGTGTTAAACGACGTGTTCGCTAAATGGGGCACGCTACAGATAAATCTGTTTGCCTCCCTAAGCAATGCCAAGCTTACAGCCTTCTGCTCGCTCGCTCCAGGGTGAGACATTTTTTGGCAGGACGCGCTGTCTCTGTATTGGAAGGGCAGATTCGTTTACGCCTTCCCTCCAGTTCCTTCGATTCCAAGAGTCCTGAACAAATTTCGGGCGGAAGGGATGTGCATGATTTTCATTAATCCCTTCTGGCCGAGGCAAGTCTGGTTCTCTATACTGCAACTGTTTTTGGAAGAACCTCCTCTTCCTCTTCTGATTTCTCAAGATCTGCTGACCCAGGATCAGGGGACCCTAGTCCATCCAGGCCTCATATCCCTCTACCTTCATGCCTGGCTCCTTCAGACATAGCCGCTGCTCGCTTCGCCGTTTTCCCCCGAGGTAGCTCATATTCTGGTAGAGGCCAGAAAGTCTTCCACCAGATCGACCTACGCCATGAAGTGGGAGCGATTTTCTATTTGGGCAGGTTCTAAGCACTTGGAACCCTTTTTATGCCTGGTGGCCAGGATTCTGGACTACCTTAGGTACCTCTTCGACTTGGGTCTCAGTTACTCCTTGCTCAAAGTTCATCTGTCAGTCATCAGCCTATCATCTCCCAGTTGGAGATAAGTCTGTGGCTCAGTTGGAAGTCTCCAGGACTTTCCTAAAAGGGGTTCTTCATTTGGAGCCCATATATGTAATCCTTCCCCCCCCACTTGGGATCTCAATTTAATTTTGAAAAAGCTCACACTGCCCCCGCTTTGAGCCAGCAGTGGAGGTAGACTTGCATTTCCTGTCTTAGAAGACGCTTTTTCTCATGGCCATTACTTCTACTTGGAGGATCCCCAATCTCCGGGCTCTTATGTGCTGAGTCCCTTATTTGATTTTTCACAGGGACAGGGTGGCCATGAGGACCAACCCCAAGTTTCTTCCCAAAGTGGTGGTGGAATCTACGCTCAATCAATCAATTGAGCTTCCAGTCTTTTTTCAGGAGTACTCCAACCAAGGGGAGCACCTCCTCCACACTCTTTGTGTGCATAGGATCTTGCAGTACTATACTATTAGAACCAAAGACTACAGGAAAATGGATCAGCTTTTCGTTTCCTTTGCTCCTAAAAAGGAGGGCCTTGCTGTTTCTAAGCAGTGCCTCTCCAAGTGGTTGGCCAGCTGTATTACCTACTGTTACAACAAGTACAACAAATCCCTTCCGGGTCAGGTGAAAGGTCATTCTACCAGGGGCATGGCGGCTTCTGCCACATGTTTTAAAAATGTATCAGCCACAGAGATCTGTACAGCGGCCACCTGGACATCTGTCCATACCTTTACCATTACAGATTTGACGTTGCCTCTTGCCTCACAGCGGGGTTCGGCCTTGCGGTCTTACATGGGCTCCTTTCCTGAGCCCGGGGTCTGCCAGATTTATTTTGTGGACAGCTTTTTTCACCCCCCTGATTTCTGTTTGTTCAGAACTGCTTGGGACTCAGTCTTATTGGTGAATACCTACTGCAAGAGCCCTCTCGAAGTAAGATAGTACAGTTACATAACTTACCGCAATAGTAGATCTTCGAGAGAGGCTCTTGCAGTTGGTATTGCTTTCCCTCCCTCCATCCCCCTGAGTTTCTTCTTTTACTCATTTATTATGAGGCAATTCCTCCTCTCCTGTCATGCCCTGTGGGTCTCCGGCGGGGGAACTGGAAGCAGGCATGGGACCGCCCCTTTTTACTGACGTACGTTGACGTCTGTCAGCTGATGTCGGGGGGTGGTCCCGCCAGAGACTGCTAGCTAGAAGATTTTTCCGTGGGGTCCTGATGCCTGGTGGCTTAGTCCTATTGGTGAATACCTACTGCAAGACCCTCTCTTGAAGATCTATTGTTACGGTAAGTTCTTGCGCAACTCTACTTTCAAACAACATGAAGTCTTGCTGTATTCTGACATATGCAGTGATGTCCAACCTTTGAACTGTCCCAGAAAGGAAAGAGTTAACTTTCCATGCAAGGCATGGAACGCTGAGCTCAAGCTCAGTTGAGACTCTGTCTGTTGTTGTTTGAACTCAAACCGCCAGATTCTTTACTCCGCCTCACTGAACAGTCGCTCCAGAGATTTCTCCTTTGCTCGGTTCAATTTAGTCGGTTAAAGTGTCGTTTTCCTCGGTTTCAACCGAATTTAATCTGTTTAACCTGTCGGTTCAGTCTCTGTCTGTGGTATCGTGAGTACTAGATAGGTTTATTTTTGTTTCTTCTGTGTGGAACTTGTAAACGTTGGATCGGTTCGGTTTGAACCGATCACGTTTGTTCAAAAAAGTTTGTTCTACTTTTTGAGTGTGGTAACTGGTCCTTGTCGGTTCTAAAAAAAACGGATTTCATTACGGTTTTTTCCACGATCCGTAACATGGTCAGGAACCGATAAAGGTGTCTTGCCTGGCGGATTGCCGAAAAAAGGGTAAGTTTGGTTAGGACTGGCCATGTCTGAGAAACCTGGGTTTCAACACTGTAGTGTGTGTGGGGAAGCCTTTGCCACCACCTGTGTTTATTGTCTGCGGTTTGACCACCTTGATTCAGACTGCCAGATTTGCAAAAATTTTCCCTCAGCTACTCTGGAAAAGAGAGTTGGTAGGCTCAGGGAAAGGGAGGCTAAAAAGTCCACTGATCCGGATGGCCAGCCCGGTTCGGTTCCAACCGAACCAGGAGTGCCCTCTGACCAGGGTGAGACTTCGTCGGGCAAAAGGAGAACTGACTCTGAGGAGTCAGTTCCGGCTAAAAGAAAAAGAAGGGATAAATCAGCCGGTTCGGATCCACAAGTTCTTTCTCCGACCGCTGATGAAGTAGCCAAAGCGATAAGGATTGTTCAATCGCTAACCCCGGTTCCGACCGAACCGGCACCATTGGTTAGGGGCTCGGTTCGGTCAGTTCCCCCAGTTCCAGATTATAATTTAGAGGATTTTTATGAACCGGAGGAGGAGGAGAGAGAGCATGAGGATAGTGATGGTGATTATGAAAGTCTGGATGTGCCCATTGACCCGGACATCTCCCCAGACAGACCTTCAGGGGTTTCTCCTCCTAGGCTTTCTGAGTCCCCTTCCCATTTTATGTTTTACAAAAAAGTGGCTGAAACTCTTGAGCTTCCTATGGAGGAAGCACTAGAGGATCAGGAGGATCCTGATTACGTTGAAATGATGGACATCCCAGAGTCCAGGAGGCTGTCTGTTCCCCTCCATAAGTCTTTTGGGAAACAGACAATAACAATTTTAAAGACTCTTAATTCTATACCTCCTGTGGCCAAGAGAATGGACAAGAGGTATACTCTCTCAGGCTCAGATACGGAGTTCCTTACCCAGCAATGCAGCCATGTTGGGGTAGTGCAGGCTGCTGCCTGTGACAGGGCAAATGTACCCTTGGCTTCACACCCCCCAGATAAGGACTCCAGGAGGATTGATGCCATGGCAAAGAAACAGTACATGTGCAGCATCCTTGGGACTCAGGCAGGCTAATTATATGGCCTATACAGCTAGATACCAGAAGTCTAGATGGGACACTGTGATGGCTCTGGCTAAACAGGTCCCTGGCCAGCTTGCCAGGAGCTGGAGCAGGTGGCTGCAGATGGTATTGAGGCATCAAGGTGCAATTTCATGCTGCAGTGGACTCCAGTGATGTTTCATCTAGAGTCATGGCTACATCTATGGCCCTTACGTAGGATGGCTTGGCTCAGATGTACTAGCCTGTCTCAGGATACCCAGACTAAGGCCATGGATTTTCCTGTTGTGGGTAATTCTCTGTTTGGGAGCAAACAGAGAACTACGAAGAAAATGGATGAATACAGGACCACATATAGGAGTGCTCAGGCCAAGGAAGGCAAACCACTCCCAAGCTGGCATTCCAGGGGCAGGGCAGGCCTTTCACCAAGCCCAGGCCTCCTCTTCCACCTTGCCCAGAGGGTTCTTCAGAGGGAGAGGCAGACTGGGTACAAGCAGGCCTGCTACCACCCCTCAGCCTAAAGCTCCTGCCAAACAGGCACCCTGATGGGTTTGCCAGGGCCGATTCTCCACCACCTGTAGGGGGCAGGCTGGCTTACTTTGTCCAGGACTGGATGTCTTTAACATCTGACAAATGGGTCCTAGAAGTAGTGAGCCAGGCACTGGTTCTCAGCTTCAAAAAATTTCCCAAGATGAGAACCAGATCCTTTCCACCTGCAGATCCCTCAGAGGCACTTGCCCTAGAGGCAGAGGTCTTTTCTCTCTTGGCTCTGAGAGCCATAGAAAGGGTTCCACCCCTACACAAGGGAAAACGATTGTACTCCAGGTACTTCCTAACTCCCAAAAAGACAGGAGAATGGTGGCCCATCCTGGATCTCAGATATTTAAACAAGCACCTTTTAAAGCCAAAGTTCAAAATGGTGACTCTGGGAATAAATCTACCCTCTCTAAGGCCAGGAGACTGGCTGGTTTCCCTGGACCTCAAGGATGCCTATTTCCACATTCTCATCAGAAGCTTCCACCGAAAGTACCTCAGGTTCGAGTTGCCCTCAGGCCACTATCAATTCAGAGCAATGCCCTTTGGCCTAACTTCAGCTCCAAGGGTGTTCACAAAATGCCTGGCAGTAGTGGTTGCTTTCCTAAGGAGAAAAAAGATCTCCATCTTTCCATACCTGGACGACTGGCTCATAGTAGGTCAGTCTCCAGACCAAGTCAAGTCACACCTACAGATAACTCAGCAACTGCTCACTTCTCTAGGATTCCTTCTGAATCTTTCAAAGTCAGTTCTAGAGCCTGTGCAGCTCCTCACCTTCATAGGGGCAGAGCTGGATACATTAAAGGCAAGAGCCTTTCTTCCCCTGGACAAGGCAAGGACCCTTGTTACACTGGCCTCTTCATTCACCCTCCAGATGTCTCAACCAGCAAGGCATTTTCTGCAGCTCCTGGGCCACATGGCTGCCTCTACAGCAGTGGTCCAAGGAACAAGATTTTAGATGAGGGACATTCAGTTCCACTTGAGAGCCTTCTGGTCTCAGAGAAAGGATCCTCTGACCAAACTGATCCCAGTGACTCGAACCCTGATCCAGGCTTTGCAATGGTGGCAGGATCAGGACAACCTAAGGCAAGGAGTTCCCTTTGTCACTCAATCTCATTCTCTAATCCTTACCACAGATGCCTCCCTCTTGGGCTGGGGAGCCCATTTGGGGGACCTGACCACCCAAGGGTTGTGGTCACCTCAAGAATCTCGGCTTCACATCAGTCTCTTAGAACTCAGAGCAGTGTTTCTAGCACTTCAAGCTTTTTCCAAGTCTGTTCAGAACAAAGTAGTTCAGATCAGGACAGACAATACCATCACAATGTGCTACATCAACAAGCAAGGGGGCACTCGGTCTACAGCCTTGTGCACAGAGGCGATTAAGTTGTGGTCTCTGGCCTATTCCCTGAACACCTCTCTCTTAGCAGTGCACCTCCCAGGGAAGGACAATGTCCTGGCAGATGCTCTCAGCAGGATATCTCAGGGCTATCACGAATGGTCCCTAGATCTCCTGATTTTGAAGGTGATCTTCTCCAGATGGGGCACCCCACAGATAGATCTTTTGCAGCCCCAGACAATCACCAACTTCCTCTTTTTGCTGCAGGCCCCCAGTGTTGGGCTCAGTCCCCCTGGGTGCCCTAGTTCTCAGTTGGGAAGGGAAGTTCCTATATGCTTTCCCCCCTTCCCTCTCCTGTTCAAGGTACTAGTCAAAATCAGGTCTCAACCCTGCAAAGTGATTCTGATTGCTCCAGACTGAGCCAGACAGCCCTGGTACCCTCTCTTGCTGTCCTTAGCAGTCCATCTTCCCCTGTCTCTCCCCAGGAATTACAACCTGTTAACATGTTCTCAGGGGAGGGTCTGGTATCCGAATCTCAAATCCCTCAATCTCAAGGCCTGGCTCTTGAGGAGTTAGAATTTGCGGATTTGCATTTCTCTCAAGGTGTTCTGGATATTTTAAAGACTTCTTGAAAGCCTTCCACCAGAAAGACTTACAACTCAAAATGGAAAAGGTTTACTGTTTGGTGCTCTGGGAAGCATATTTCTCCAGAGTCTGCTGGTTTGCCTGCAGTCCTTGACTATATGGTTCATCTCAATAGCTTGGGACTCAGACCAGCTACACTTAGAGTGCATCTGGCAGCTGTCTCTGCCTTCTTGTCAGCAGGCAAGCACTCTTCCCTTTCAGCTCATCCTATATTCTGTAAGTTCTTCAAAGGTTGCTGCATACCAATCCTCCATTCAGGACCCTGCCCTGCTTGGGACCTTAATGTTTGCATTGCTCACTATGCAACCTTTTTGAGCCTTTTCCTCAGCAGGCTTAAGTACTTGACTTGGAAAACTGTGTTTTTGGTAGCCATTACTTCTGCCAGGCCGCGTAAGTGAGTTACAGGCCCTGTCAGTGGAGCCTGATTTTATCTCTTTCCATAGAGATAAGGTGGTCCTCAGGACTAATAGGAAGTTTTTGCCTAAGGTGGTTTCAGATTTCCACCTTAACTAGTCTATGTCTCTTCCTGTTTTCTTCACTGACCATTCCTCCTCTGGGGAGAGGAGGCTGCACAGCTTGGATGTGAAAAGAGCCCTTAGCTACTACATAGAGCGCACCAAGGGTCACAGGTTTGACTCCCTCCAACTATTCCTCATTTATGGTGAGGTTGGTAAGGGAAAACCTGCCACTAAGAGATCTATTGCCAGGTGGATTGTCTCTTGCATAATAGGTAGGATCCTGCCCTCAGGCCTGAGGGCTCACTCTACCAGAGGTACAGCTGCTTCCCTGGCTGCTGCCAGGGATATTCCTATCTTAGAAATTTGTCAAGCAGCCACCTGGAAAACAGTACATACTTTTACCAAGCATTACTTTCTGGATATCCAGGCTAGGAGTGATGCTCGGTTTGGCACAGCAGTGCTTCAGAGCCTATTCCCGAAGTAGGTTCTGTCCCTCCTCCATGTGGAGGTACTGCAGTAGTCTGCATATGTCAGAATACAGCAAGACTTCATGTTGTTTGAAGAAAATTACTCACCTTAGTAATGTTGTTTCTTCTAATGGAGTCATGCTGTATTCTGACCTCCCCGCCTCCCTCTCAGAACCTGGGGTTTTGGGATGTGGGTGGGCAACAACAGTTGGCACTAGGTGCCCTTTTCACCCTCTTAATTTGGGTGTGTGTGTTGTGTTTTGTTTTATTTTTGGGTTTCCTGACTTGAGTCTTTGCCTTGGAACCAAAAATCTTTTTAATATATTTAGTAGCCAGTTGGCTGGTGTGGATTTACAGTTTCCACACAGGACACCCAGTGAGTATAGCTCGTAAGATCTGGCGGTTTGAGTTCAAACAACAACAGACAGAGTCTCAACCGAGCTCGAGCTCAGCGTTCCATGCCTTGCATGGAAAGTTAACTCTTTCCTCTCCGGGGCAGTTCAAAGGTTGGACATCACTGCATATGTCAGAATACAGCAAGACTCCATTAGAAGAAACAACATTACTAAGGTGAGTCATTTTTTCTTCTTTGGCTCCCTATACTGCCGTGTGGAGTTCGACACCTATAGATGTGCCTCCTGAATACACTGAATCAGAGTGGTGGCATAAGAAAGTGGTCGGTAGAGGAAGGTTGGAATTTTGGCATAGACCTCCACCCTGTGGATCTGACTTGCATTGGGGGGCTGGTAGCTGACATCCACTCCCTCAGTTCCCCTGGGACTTGGCTGGGTAGCAGTAAGCCTTCCCATGTATGTACCCCCCTCCTCAATACTCCTCTCAGTACCCCCAGAGGACAGCTTCACCATGCTCTTGATCATTACAGAGGACATGCAGAAGGGACTGCCATGCAGAGGGGTTAAGGCTACTCAAGGCTGGGTCCCAGTTCCCAACCGCAGGCACTCAGGTGTATCTATGATGATGCCTGTGCTGTATGTGGTGAAGGTTTTTTTTTGTGAGACTAGGGAGGAGGTACCCAGCAGGAAAGGGAGGGTGGGGAGGGGTGAAGGGAAGAGACTGATATTCCAAGGGATCTATGTTTGCCCCTATTGGGCATTGTTTTCAGCACTGTTGGTTATTTACTGTTATGACATTAATGTTTGCTTGTATGCAGCTGGGTTATAACCCTGTGGCAAGCTGGAAGACCATGGGGAGGGGGTTCTCCACACAGGCATAGCTTTCACAGGACTTCCGGCTTGGGTGAAGGACACTGGGCTCATGATATAGCAGTCATGGTAAGGCAAGGCAAATTTTATTTATTGGGCGTCCATTCCCAGAGGCTCTGGGCGCCTTACAGCAAGACAATACAAATAGTAAAAACAGGTTATAAATAACATCTGAAATTCATAATCACAACTGTAAAGTATAAATATCAGAGGTAACTCATTTGGTCGAGCAGAGACGTTAATCGAAACAGGCCTGACGGAAGAGGTGGGCCTTTAGCCTCTGTTTGAACACCCCAATCGAGGGAGCCTCTGAGACTGCAGGTGGTAGTGTGTTGCACAGCGTTGGCCCAGTGACACTAAAGGCATGGATGCCCGATGTCTTGAGCCGAACCTTGGGAACATCCAGGAGGCCCCTCAAAGAGAAGCGGAGGGAGCGGACAGAAGTTGCAGGTGTCGGGAGCTCAGTCAGGTAGCTGGGACCCAGTCTGTATAGGGCCTTAAAGGTGAACTGGCCCACCTTGAAAAGGACCCTCCATCGGACCGGCAACCAGTGGTAAGAGGTATCCAGAACCATGGCCAATATCCGAGCTGTTTCCTGGAATGTGGGGGGGGATTATTTCTCCTATTAAAAGGAAGAAGGTGCTTGCTCACCTTAAACATTTACACAGACATGTTGCCTTCTTATAGGAAACCCGATTGACAAAAGCAGAGGCTGGGAAACTGTGTAGGGAGTGGGTGGGAGTGAGGGCCCACAGTATGGCCTCCATAAAAAAAGAGGCATCTCTATTCTACTCCATAAATGTCTGTAGGGACTATAGGGTGTAGTGGGGCAGATCAGGATGGATGATGGGTGATGACAGAGACAAACACTCAGGGCCTCTTACAATGCTCAATGTCTGTGGGCCTAATCATAATAACCAGCAGTTTTTTCATACACTCACCCACACTGTAACTGAATTTACCTTGCCCACAACAACAGTAATGATGAAGAATGATTTTAAACTTACGATGGAAGCATGTGTGGATCGCAGAGAGGGACTACTGAGCCCTGTAAGGCTTCTGGAGAAATGCTCAAAGAGCATGCTCTGGCTGGTGTATGGAGGATCCCAGAAACCAAAGGGTCAGGACTAGACATGCTACTCAGCCGTACATTCCACATAGAGCCATAACGATAAGTGGTTTGCATCCCCTGCTATCACCAACAATCTGTTATCTTCAGTGATTTTTCCATAGTTATCTTGGACAGTGCCCCAGTTGCCATGACAATACTTTGGGGGCCCCCCAACTGCTAGATCTAAATCATGGCATATGGACCCCATACTCCTGAGGAATCCAATCATGCAGTGGGTGAAGGAGGAGACCAAGACTTACTTTCAGCTCAGAGAGACTGGGGATATCACCAAGGCGACTGTATGGGTGTCATACAAAGCCACTATGTGGGGAAAAAATTACAAGTTATGCAGTGCATAGAAAGAACAAGAGGGCAGTGGAACTCCATAGTCTGAGCAGGAACTTGCAAAAGTAGAAAACTGACTTCAAATGGCAGCACGCTGTCTCTGGAGAATTTATTTCCTGCCTGACCAGCACGAGACTGTGGCTCAACGAACTTCTCACACGAAAAGCAAAATGAGTCCTTTTCTGCCTAAAGCACTACTACTGGTAAGGGGGAGAGCACCCTGGAAAGTTGCTAGCCTACTGGGTTACAAAATGCTAGGCTGAAATGCACATAGCGAGTCTGAGGGACCACAAAGGCGACACGCATAGAGAGGCCATGGCCATCAGTGGCATAATGTAACAGTTCTACCAACAGCTGTATGCTTCTCAGACATCGTCTTCCATGGACATTGTAGCCTTCCTGGATAGGCTGCCAGTTCCCTGTATATACTCAGCGCAGACACTTGCACTGGATGCGCACATCACCCTGTCTAAGGTATGCATGGCCATTAAGTCCCTAAATAAAGGAAAGGTGCCCGGTGGCAATGTATTCCTGGTGGACTATTATCAGCTTCTCACTGTTGAGGTAAACCCAATTTTCTTGGAGGTTCTCCACGGTGGGCTACAGATTCAGTCACTGCCCTCCTCAATGTCAGAAGCCGTCATTACTGTTCTCCCTAAGAAGAGCAAGGATAGCACTCTGCTGGGCAATTACAGGCCCATATCCTTCATTAATGCAGATGCTAAGATATTAGCAAAGATCTTGGCAACCCTGCTGGAACCACTGCTTCGGGGCCTCATCCACCCAGCCTAAGCAGAGTTCATTAAAGGAAGACAGAGCTCTGATCCTCTTCATACCCTGATCAACATCATGCATGTGGCCAACAGTTGTAAGACACCAACTGCGGTTATTGCGATGGACTTTGAGAAGGCATTTGATTTGGTTGAATAGGGGTACCTCTTTCATACACTGCATCATATGGAAATTGGGCCATCGCTGCTTCAATGGGGTAAGCTTAGGTACAGCTCAACCTAGACCAGTGTGCTAACTAATGGACTATGATCCTCCCAGTTTTCATTTCAGAAAGGAACTAGGCAGGGATGCCCTCTGTCCCCTCTGCTGTTTGTTATGGCCATTGAACCCCTTACCAATTGCAATACGACAGCATCCACACCTTAAAAGCATTGAGGTGGGAGGACAAGAAGTCAGCACATTACTCTATGCAGATAATCTGCTCATCCTGCAAGAGAATGGACAAAACTCTCTTAAACCAATATTGCAGTTATTGCAACACTTCATAAAGGTATCAGGATTGAGGGTGAACCAACATAAAACTGAAATTCTCCCTCTTCAGTCATTGTCCACCGAGGTGCCATCTGCAGCAAAAAGCTTGCACTGAGCTGCGCAAGGCCTCAAGAACTTCGGCATCATGATATACCTTACCCAAAATGATACCACACTGAATCTCAACCCACTAACAGAGTTGGCAGTAACCAAGCTGAGCAGATGGAAGCTGCTATCATTGTCCCTTGCAGGCAAGATTGCAGCCATCAAGATGATTTTGGCCTCCATAGTTGCACATATTAGCCCATCTACCTGTCTACATTTCACCCAGGTGGCTCCAAAAACTAGACATAGCTGCAGGTGGATTCCTAAGTTACAGTGGGGTAAAGCTGAGAGTGCATTGAACAACAGTTGGGTGATGGATGCCATGGTTCCTTGGGTACCACATAGCCTTTATTACGGCACAAACAATAAGATGGTTCATGCCAGCTACAAGCAGCTCACAGCTGTGGCTGAACATCAAGCAAGGCTTGTCCCAGAACCCTCTAGCAGCCACATACCTTTATAATGCAGGTTCTCAATCAAGAAGAGGACACCTCATTATGTCTTTTTCCAAATAAGCATGGACATGTTTCCACAGATTCAACATGATGCACCCGACCCAGACAGCCTGGCTCCACTTTTGGGGAATGTCACCTTCAAGACTGGATTATCTCCACACAAATTGCCCTCATGGGCTCAGAAAGGAATAACGCTGGCTAGGGACATACTGACTCTGACTGGGCACCACATTAAATCTTCTGAGACAGTCAGGGAGAAGTATGACCTTCCACGACAGGATTTTTGGAGACATTATCAACTTAGAAGCACAATTTCTCCCCAATTACACGAATCCCAAGGGGAACTTGAATAGCCCACTACCACCCAAATGGACTCATTCAATAGACTGACAAAAGGGAAGGCCAGTGTTATGTACCACACCTTACAGGATGCCCAACCAGATCAGTCTCTCCCCCCCGCAGGCTTACATGGGAAAACAAACTGGGCATTACCATTACCATGGAGGACTGGAGCACCTGCTTACATCGGGCCTATACAGCATGTTGGGACGGTAGAAGTAGACTAATCCAAAACAAAGTCCTCCATCAGTGGCACTGTACACCAGCAGTCTTAGCATCTTTGGGTATTCTTACAGCAGACGTGTACTGGAGGTGCCACCGACAAGGAGCCCACCTCACCCATCTGTTGTGGGTATATTGAACTTCTGGGAGGGCATTCAGTGGGTCTTTAATAGAATACTAGGCCTTATCTGCCAGCTTGATGCCCTGTTACTTCTGCTGGGCATGCCATGGCCTCCAACACTCAGATCCTTTCCCCACATCTGGTGGACTGTATTCTTAACTGTGGTAGTGAAGCATCTGAATTTCTGTCAATGGCACACATCAAATGTGCCTACAGTAGAGGACTGATTTCTAGGCATGGGACAGCTGTCCTCCCTGGAAAGTGTCTCCCAATGAATTTGGGAACCTTGGATACATTTCAGCAAATATGGGGAGCGTACCTATCCTCCAACTATTGCAAGCCTCCCTAATACTAGCCAGAGACCCTCTGTCCCCTGTACCCGAGTAGGGGTGCTGACCCTCTCTGTCCCTTCCTTGGAAACACTGTACCCTTCCTGCCCTCTTCTGTTCTTCTAGGGTGTCCCACATTGTTTAACCATACCTCCCTTTTTACTACCTGTATAAGGTAGGAGATGGGTATAGAGAGCAAAGTACCTCAACATATTGTATCGGTGTTTTATTACTGGTTTGTTTAAATAAAAAAAAAAACTCTTTATTATACTGTATTTCAGAGATTGCAATGCATATTATGTTACCACTAACTAAATTCTCTGATGTAAATTATATAGATTCATAGTTGACTTAATGTTTTGAACTTTGAAAATTTTCAATAAAGAGATTAACTGAAAAAAAAATGGCATCAGCTCAAGAAGCTGTTACCTAGCATGATGAAAGCATGGCGAGGTTAAGAACACAACTACAACACAGTAGCTAGCATTTTTTTGAATGCTTCAAAACCCTGTTCTTGAGTGGTGGTTGTGTTTCTGCTTGATCATGAGATTTTACTAGAGTTGGGGTGCACTAGCAATAATGACAAAGACAACTGACAAATGAATTATTGTTGCATTTTTATTTTCAATACAACAATACATCGTCAGTTTAAAACAAGTACTCTGTTCAAAGGATTTTGTCACTTGCAGTCATCTGAATTTGGTCTCATGTCACTTTGAAAAGGAGTACGATAATGAGTCTGGAAAATCTTATCTCGAGCATTGATTATACATTGTTAATAAAGTTAATCAGAGGGAATCAAATGAAGAGTCATACAGTGTACACTAATGAGCAACACTGGGGTGAGGGGAGTAGTTGTAATTGGATGGATATTAGAAAAATAATTTATATATGTAGAAACAGAATTTTTTTTCTTGAAATAGAAGTGTTGTTAGAATACAGTCTGCAATAGCTGGCCCACTGGTGCAGCGGCAGTGCTACCACTTGCAATGCCAAAGACCCAGGTTCAGGAACGAGCCTAGGCTGTCAGAGAGCGCCATGGGATGCTTACCTCCTCAGTGGGTGGGAAGGTGTATTGCCTTCGCTGCAATACCGCCACCTAGGTGACCACAGGTGGTGGTGCAAAAGCAGCCATCACGGGAAGGTGATGTCAGCAGCATGATGCGATTGCATCAGCAAGACCTTCACGACATCTGGAGGCGGGACCAGAAAATGTGAAAACTGCCCAACCAATGCAGGATGCTTTCCGCTGCCCATCACAGGCCCCACACTACCAACTGGGATCCTCTCTCCTTGCAGCCAAAGCTCAACTCCAGGGGGGGGTGGATATGGGTCGACCCCTCCTCCGTGACCCTTCCCATGGGGGGAAGGGTATTCATGGGGGTCATGGGGGACCAAGGAAGAGGTAAGTTCCATGGATGGTGGGTGATGGGGATGGTCGGGTAGGGGGAAAAAAAGCATGGTAAAAAAAAAAAAAAATCTATGCAGTTAGCAATTTATTGACTTTTCTGATATTGTGGTTCCAGATACTATCGAGAAGGATATAGACTGGATTGGGATTTGTGCTGATTCTATAGGCAGAGAGTCTGCCTAGTAATATAGGTTCAAATCGAGAGGGCCACACTTGGCCATAAGAGGGACTGTAGCCTCATCTTTCATTGAATTCTCTCATGTGTGAACTTTGCTGCCCGTTTCCAGCTTACTGCTCCAGTATATGAAGCACCCTAAGTCTTGGAGACGAGTGCCGGACCCTAGCACCAGGCCATGACAGAGCCTTTATTGTAACTGGTATACAGTCAGTTTGGAAAAGTGCAAGCTAGAGGGTGAGTGACTCCTGTCTCTGCTGCCAGTGGCTGAGGCGGTGCTTGGGACTGGGATATCTTCCTTGGGCTTTTTTTCTGTGGACTGCATGCAGTGTAACTTGCTGGTGTTGTTCTCTGCTTAGTGATTTGGCTCTGTATTTTTGTTTTCAGATCCTTATGTGAGATCTTAATTGTGGTTGGACTCCATACCACTTCTTGAATTCTGGACTCCCCTGATTTTATGGATTTTACTGTTTTATTACTGTTGTTAATTCATGGGATTTTAAATTTAGTGGGAGGAGTGGGTTGGTAGGGCAGGTATTTTGGGTCAGAGTTGGAGTGAGTGTGGTGCAAGTATGTAAGTGGGGTGGGGTTGCTTTGGAGAAGACTATAGATTTTAATTGTATTTTAATGGATATTTGTAGTTAGCTGTAGATTAGTATAGCTAATGTTATGGGTTTTTCAGTACAGTCCTTGTGATAGTCAGGGATAAAAAAACATTTTGGAACCATCACTGGAGTAATCTCTACAGCTGTCTCTTTTCTGTACCCCCAGCCCCAAAGTTTATTGCGCAACAGCATTTCTATCTATTTCCGTAGTACTGCAGTGGATTGGCCACCTGCTGCCATATTACCTTGCTTGTGTTTCTTTCTTCAAAGTCTAAAAAGAGTATTAATTCCAGTGATGTGTTTAAACCCCCTCCCCCTTTTACCCTTATGTATACTGCCAAAACGCTTTGTTTTGTCTGCCCATTTAAAAGGTAAAAAGCCATTTTTCTCCCATTTTCTGTGTGCATTTATTAGTAATGCTGCATGGTACATGTGTAAATAGGAGAAAAAACATAGGGAAACGTAGGAAAGGGTCCCAAAAGTATAACGTGTGCTTTTAGAGCCAGTAGTAGCCATGCTCTGTTCTGCTGAGAGAAAATGTTGTCTCTCCCTGCATCTGCTTTTAGATGTTGTTTTGGTATTTGGCCTCTTTCTCTTGGTCTAAAAAGGGTTAGCTTCTGAAACCCTTCTCGTTTAGAGAAATGTCAGGCTAATTTGTTGAAGTGCTCCCTCTCGCATGTTTGTGAGGGTGTAGCTCGATGTGCAGCCTGCAAGGTAGCCAGTGGGCATTAGAAATACTTTTTCCCTTATGCTGTAGACTCGCTGGGTAGTAGTTACGAGTCTGCTTATTTTTGTTGCTAGGGTTAGTCAGAGAATAGACATGCTTTTAGCTAGTAGTTACAAATATTAGTAAAACAAAACCTGCAATTCTGGCTAAAACTAAAAGGCTTTCAGTTTAAAGTAGATAGTCACTAGGTAGCATATTAAGCCCTGCAGGACAGGTATACAATTGTACATAATTAAAGCATAACTGTAGTGTTACCTGTACTTTGTTAGTGAAGGTGGTTGCTACAGGAGTGTTCCCAATCAGAGGAGACCTTCTAGAAAGGTGCAGTCTCCTATAGGAAGTCAGCAGCACCCTCTCTGTGCTATTTATGAGTTGTGGGATGTCAGTCACCCAGAAATGGGGCAGAGTCTAGACTCATTAATACCTCCTTTTGAATAAAAGCAGAATTTGTATGTGTTCTAATGAATTTATTGTTGTTTGCTGCTTTCCAGAATTGATTATTCGGTAGAACTAAACTGGATAGTCAGTAAGTATATGTCTAGGTAGAATGTTACATATTAAATATTTGAAATAAAAGAATTAGAGGTGGACCTTGCTCTTTAGGGGAGGAGCCTGGATGCTTTAAAAACCCAAGATCCAGCACCTCTAATTCAGATGTAGCCTGGAGTTGGTGCTGCTAACATCTCCAGTATAGGGTTCTCCAAAGGGAGACCCGACACAGTCTTTGTTAGGGCTCTAGCTACCTGTAGACCCTGAACTGTGTTTTTGCTTTATTTTCTTTTGAGTTGTTGATGGTATTCAGAAACAGTCATTGTTTTGTATCCTGCATTATTTGTTTCTTATTTTCTTTATTTTTAATAAAAATAACCACCTCTTGTTAGATGTGGTGTACCTGATATGCTGTGTCTTGCCTGATCATTATTACCCTGTGACAGTCCCCAGGGCTTGGTTACTCCTTCTCTCTCCTTAAAGCCCTACGTCCGTTTTATGATCTGCTATTACAGCCTATTGTTTACAATCGCTATAGGGCATTGGGTATTGTATGGAGGGCTGGGAGAAGAGGAGGACATAAAAGGGATGTAGATGGAGTGAGATTGATTGGGGTTATGGGGACCAGGAGACACCCTGGATGTAGGAGGCAGTTGGAGCGGGGTCCCCCATGTCTCATCTCTCTGACCAGGGAACACCTTGAACTGAGGGAGCAGGGAGCTGAGGGACTGGCCTCTGTCTTTCGTCCTCTTCGGGTGGTGTTATGCAATACCAGGTCGGTGGCAGACATGACTGCTGTTATAGCAGATTTTATGGCATCGGCAGATCTGGCTTGCATTAAGGAGAGCTGGCTGGGTGATAACTTTGGTCCTGTGTTGGAAACGGCAGTATCGGCCAGGTTCTCCCTGGTTCATTGCCTGAGAAAGGATTGCGATGGGGTGGCCATTTGTTTTATGGTTGGAGCTGAGCCTGACGATGCACCTGTGGGGGATGCCCAGTCTTTTGAGTGCATGCCAGTGCAGGGGGTCCTAGAATGGAGTTTAGGTTGCTCCTTGTCTACCATCCACCTGGTTGGGAGAAGGACTTTCTACAAAAGGATATGGCCATTGTCACCGAGAGGGTGTTGGAGTCACCGAGATGGATTGTCCTCGGTGACTTCAACACCTGGGTTGCTGACGAGGCTTCGTCTGAGGTCAGGGACTTCCTATCTAATGTGGAGGCCTTTGGCCTTTCTTTTGAAACCACTGTTCGGACCCACCAGTCCAGTCATGCGCTAGACCTGGTGTTCTCCCTGGGGCTCAAGATTGACATCCTTGAGATTGATCCAGTCTTTTGTTTGGATCATTGTGTTGTCAGGTTCAGCTTCAAAGTCCCTCCCATTAGCCAACCTGCTGGCGCAGCAGTAGAGCTACCACTTGCCACACCAGCAACCCAGGATCTTACTTTGAGTGGGAACTCTTGTAGCAGGCTATAACCATTAGGACTAAAACCGCAGGCCTTAGGACCCACCAGAAAAATTCTTAGCTAGCAGTACCCAGCAGGGACTGCCCCCAGATGTCGGCTCCACCATGACATCGGTCACGGTACAAAAGGGGGCGGACCCAGCTCCACCCCAGTTCTTTTCCCGCTGTGACCCGCTCGTGTTGGGGAAGTTCTTGGCTACTCATCAAAAAGAATATAAAGAAGAAATTCAAAAAGAAATTGTTCCTTCTTTGTTGGGTTTTCAAATTTTTTTTTTCATCTTTTCCCCTCCTCCGACTTCAGTCTGGCACATGTTGTCGCTGTCGTCGGTCTCTTCCTCCGGCCCCAAGAGGTATAAGTGTGACTGTGGCTGCCAGATACCATCAAAAGACAGCCACACCAAGTGCGTTTTTTGCCTGGGCCAAAACCACGACAGTGTGACCTGCAAGATCTGCAAGGGCTTCACGATCAGGACAAGGATCAGATGCCTGAAGGCCCTAAAAGCCCATCTCATGGAGCAAAAGGTGGATGTCCTGCACACCTAGGGGGAAAAGGGCAAGCACAGGGACAAGAGCAAATGCTTCCGCGACAAGGACCGTAGCTGATCCCATCATCGCTCCCGGTCTCAGTCCCGCTCCCACTCCTCCCCTAAGAATGCTTCTTCATCCTTGGGCTCGGGGGACCATCACAAGTGCCCAGAAGGCTCTAAATGCTGGGCCCTCCCACCAAGAAACCGATGCCGGCCAAGGCGGGAACATCGGGTGAGAAACCGGCCAAACCAAAGGTGGCTCCGCTATGGGTTACCCCCCAGACCTGTTCAGCACAAGCCGCAGCCCCGCCTGACACGGGAAAGCCACCGGGTAAAAAAGATACCCCGTATCTGCCTCCTGCGAAACCAACGTCAGACACAGTACCGACGCCGGTAGAGGCTTCTTTAGTGGATGACACCCCTGCAGCAGGGACGACCTCAGTGACTCCCAGGTCTTCCACTTCACAGGGCTGTGCAGGGGGTTCACCCTCCCATACCTACCGGATCCTCTGGCTTCCCCGGCTCCCTTTCCCAGTTCTGCAGCCATGGTTTTTAAGAAGTAGGAATTGCAGGAGCTGTTCACCTTCTGGTAGAGTCAGGTGAAAAAAGAGCAGTCTCCGCTGAAGCCGGACCCGACGTCGGTTACTGGCGGACGGACAACATTGAACCCGAGGGCCTTCCCGGTCCTTCTCCACAGAAGACCCCCGAGTGGCTGCTGCCCTCGTTCCAGGTCCCGGGTCTGAGGACTGTCGTCAGCACCTTTCCCAATTGGGCAGCCGTCATCAGTCCCATTCTCGGCCCAGGAGCCATTCCTGCTGTCCTAGGCGGGCCCGCTCCCACTCCCAATGTCGATCCCCAGACCAACGTCAGTCATTGCTCCATCGTCGGTCGCACCACTGGCACTGGTCCTCGGACCGACGTCGGTCCGGTAGCTACCAACGCTTGAGCAGGGGGAGTCCGAGATGCAGTTCAGGCCATTCTAGGCCCAGTAGCAGGTGGTCTACTCCTTCTTCTGCTTCCTCATCCCTCTCAGGGGTTGGGGATTCCCATGGGGGAGAAGGACCAACTCCGCTCGCCTCCTGATGATCTGAACTTCATGGATGTCATGAGGCACATCCAGGCCTCCAGTGCATGGGAGACAGAGGATCTGGAACCGGAATGTCATCGACTGGCCCCGTTACCTGAGGCAAAAGGAGCCCAAACTTCTAGTGGTGCCTCCTTTCGTGGACACCTTCCAAGATCTCACCAGGATAACTTGGAAGCATCCAGCCTCAGTCCCAGCTGTTCCAAAAAGTCAGATAGGCTGTATAGAGTCCCGAGGGATGAGCCTTTCCTGGCAGAACCCCCTCAGGCAGACTCATCAGTCATTATGGCTGCTCACGACAAGTTCAAGCAGCCTAAGCACCTCAGCTCCCAGCCTCCTGACCCAGAATACCGCTACTTGAACCAGGTGGGCAAAAAGGTCTACTCTGCCTCCACCTGCTCCATTAGATCCCTCAACTTCCTCACACATATGGTCCAGTACCAGAATGCATTATGGGAGAGAGGGGAGGAGCTAGCCAGTGCCTTGCCAGACTCCGCACAAAAGATGGAGCTTCTGGACATCTTAAAATCGGTGCTCGGACATAGGCATGCATGTTCTATGTGCCTCGTACGACACTGCAGATATGGTGGCCAGAGCAGCAGCGGCAGGTGTCTGCCTGCAGCGCCATGCCTGGTTCAGAGTCTCAGGTTTTCACTAGGATTTGCAGTCCGGAATCTGGGACCTCCAGTTCCAGGATTCCGTCCTTTTTGGACAGGAGACAGAGTTTCTTATCTCTCGTTTCCAGGAGTCGGGCAAATCTATCTGGTCCATCCGGCAAATGTACAGAGGGGAGCAGAAACAAGTGAGGCGATGGCCATTTCAGAAGCCCTCAGGTGCTCAAGCCCATGGAAACCAACAGGGCCAGAGGGGTGGCTTCAAAAGGAAAGCTAGCAACCTGGAAGCGCTCCTTCTCGAGGCCCCAAGTACTCCCAAGCCTCTCTGCCCACTCCCGGCTCTGCCCAGTGACTCCCTCCTGACCCCCCCCCGGAGGAGGTACCAGGGGAGGCAGTAGGGGGTCACTTCTTCATTCATCTGAAGGGTTGGAGCTCTATTACAGTGGACCAGTGGGTCTGAGACATTATAAGGAGGGGACATATGCTGGAGTTCACCGAAATCCTCCCAGATACTCCACCAAGGTTCTCAAGATATCCTCCTTCACATATCTCTCATAGAAGGAGAGATTCAGGCCCTCTTGCGAAAAAGGGTGATAGAACCAGTTCCTCTGCAGTAGCGAGGAAAGGGATATTACTCCCACTTTTTTCTAATTCAAAAAAAGACGCAAGATCTTCGGCCCATCCTGGACCTCTGCTCTTGAAACAACTATATAGCATAGCGAATGTTCAGGATGGTGACCCTTCCAGGTCTTATTCCTTTGCTGCACCAGGGAGACTGGCTCTGCTCCCTAGACATGCAAGATGCGTACAAACACATCGGTGTCTCTTCCCCCCCCCCCACAGGAAGTACCTGAGGTTCCACTTCCAGGGGGAGCATTATCAGTTTTGGGTTCTTCCGTTCAGCCTCTCCTCCAATCCTCGAGTCTTCACCAAATGCTTGGCAGTGGTAGCTGCGGCTCTAAGGTGCCAGGAACATTATGTCTTCCCTTACCTTGACGATTTGCTGCTTGCGGCCCTGTCAAGGATGCGCCTCCTTCAGGCTCTCGGAGACACCTGTTCCAAGACGTGAGGATCACCCTGAATCTTCCATAGTCTTCCCCAGAGTCTAGCCAAAGACTCTTCTTCATAGGGGCGGTCCTGGACTCAATCGAGGGCATGACTTTTCTACCTCCAGAGAGGGGCAGTCGCCTGTGGGAGATAGCTCAATCAGTCCGAGTGACCCCTCAAGTTCAGGCCAGGACCTTCCTCAGACTTCTGGGGCACATGGCAGTGGCCATCCCTGTCACTCCTTTGGCCTGCCTCCACATGAGAGTCCCACAGTGGATGCTCAGGGTGCAGTGGGACCAATGCTCAGATGACTTGGATCACATGGTCAAAGTCACAGAGCCAGTCAAAAGGACCCTACTTTGGTGGCTGGACCCTCTCAATCTAGAGAAAAGGGTCCCTTTTCGTCAGGAGCCCCCAAATCAGACCCTAATGATGGATGCATCAGATTTGGGATGAGGGGCGCACCTAGGGGCCCACCAAACACAAGGGGTCTGGACCTCAGTGGAGCGTGACCTCCACATTAGTGTCCTGGAGATGTGAACGGTCCTTAATGTGCTGCGTGCCTTCCACGAGGACCTTGTCACAGGCTCCCTCCTAGTTCAGACGGACAGCATAGTGGTCATCTTTTACATCAAGAAGCAAGGGGGGAATGCACTCCCACTCCCCCTGTGTGGGGAGGCGATGAGAGTCTGGTACTGGGTGCTGGAGCGTCACATCTCTCTGTCCGCAGTGCATGTTCCAGGCATCCTAAACGACTTGGCAGACAGCCTAAGCAGATCTCAGTCCAAGGTGCATGAGTAGGACTTACTACAATCAGTAGCGGACCAGCTGTTCGACACATGGGGTCGTCCAGAGCTGGACCTCTTTGCGTCCCCATGCAATGCCAAACTGCAGTTTTCTGCTTTTGAGAGCTTGCGCCTGGTGCTTTCTGGCCAGACGCATTGTCCCTTTGTTGAGCAGGGAGGTTTCTTTACACCTTCCCTCCCTTCCCTTACATTCAGAGAGTACTGTTGAAGATACGAGACGAGGGGGCTCGGATGATTCTAATTGCCCCATTGTGGCCTCAGCAGATTTGGTTCCCACTACTTCAGCGGTTGTCCTGTGAACCTCCAATCCCGCTGCCAATATGCTTGCAGTTGCTGTCCCAGGATCAGGGCATGCTGGTCCATCCAGATCGCAGGTCTTTGCACCTTCATGCTTGGCTCCTGCAGAAGTAGCAAAATTCAGGTATGGGGTCTCCCAGGAGGTGGCAGACATCCTAGTCTCGGCAAGGAAGCCCTCTACTCACTCCACTTATGCTATAAAGTGAAAGCGTTTCTGCTTATGGGCGTCATCTCACTGTGTGGACCTCCTTACCTGTCCAGTGAACTTTGCATTGCAGTATCTCCTCTCCTTATACCAACAAGGCCTGAGCTACTCTTCGATAAAGGTGCATATGTGGGCCATTTCTGCTTATCATGTCCTCTTGGGGGATAGAACCTTAGCCCAACTGGATGTGGCCCACACCTTTTTATGGGGTATTCTGCATATGAGACCTCCCATTATGGATCCTATCCCTCCCTGGGACCTCCTGTTTGTGTTGGAGAAGCTCACTGTCCACCCTTTTGAACCAGCGGCTGATTGTGAGCTGTTACCTTTCCTGGAAGGTTTGTTTTTTTTGGTTGCCGTTACCTCAGCTCGAAGAGTTTCCGAGCTCCAGGCTCTGATGTGTAAAGAGCCTTATTTGTTTTTTCACAGGGAAAGGGTTTCCTTTAGAACAAATCCAAAGTTCCTTCCTAAAGTGGTCTCAGAGTTGACCCTCAACCAGTTGATTGACCTTCCAGTTTATTTTTCTTCTCCTTGGAATAGGGGAGAGACTCTCCTTCACACACTAGACGTTCACAGGGCGCTGAGGTACTACCTCAGGCGCACAGCTGCACACCGTAAATCGGAGCAACTGTTTGTAGCTTTTGTATGACAACACTTGGGCAAACCGGTGTCTAAGCAGACTATTTCTAAGTGGCTTGTCCACTGTATTGTGTTTTGCTATGAGAAGCACAACAAACCCCCTCCAGGCCCAGTTAGGGGCCACTCCACCAGGGGAGTCTCGGTTTCTTTTGCCACCCTGAAGAATGTCTCTGTGAGAGACATCTGTGTGGCCGCCACCTGGAATGCTGTACACACATTTGTGAAGCACTATAGCCTGGACATTGCAGCCAGATGCTGTGCCGGTTTTGGCTTGTCAGTCTTTCAAGGACTCCTGTCCTGAGTTGCTGTGTTGCCAGCATTATTCCATCCTTCCTTCTCCCGGGGTTAGGTACCTCCTTGGTGTGGGGCTGCTTGGGATTCAGTCCTAATGGTTATAGCCTGCTGCAAGAGCTCCCACTCGAAGTAAGATAGCACATTTACATAAGAACTTACCATAACAGTAGATCTTTGAGAGGAGCTCTTGCAGCAGGCGCTGCTTTCCCGCCCTCCTTCCCCCGAGTGAGGTGTTCAGCACATCATCTACAGGCTTTGCTTCTTTCTCTCATTAGGGCCCGTTCACGGGTCTTGGTGGGGGAACTGTGGTGGTGCTGGGTCCACCCCTTTTTGTACCGTGACCGACGTCGGGGTGGAGCCGACATCAGGGGGCAGTCCCTGCTGGGTACTGCTAGCTAAGAATTTTTCTGGTGGGTCCTAAGGCCTGCGGCGTTAGTCCTAATGTTTATAGCCTGCTGCAAGAGCTCCTCTTGAAGATCTACTGTGACGGTAAGTTCTTACGTAACTGTACTTTCGATAGCGAGCCTGGGCTGCTGAAGGGCCAGCTGGGGGCAGAAAGATCGAGTGCCTGTTGGGCTGCTCTCCTCCGGGGAGGGTGGGATGCAGTCCTCACTGCTATATCGCCACTTGGGTGACCACTGGTAGAGGTGCAGCAGAGGAAGTAGCATTGCAGAGAAGTGCGGACGTTGGCCGAGGGCCTGGAGTGAAGGCACGTCTCCGTGTGTCTTTGTCTCATTTTGCCCTCCTTGAACACTGACGTCTTCAAGGGGCGGGGACCAGAAATGAGGAAAACACCCCACAGCTGTACCAGGAGATGGGGCCTTGCACCGGTGACCAGGGGGAGCCAGAGGAGCAGCTCCGAGTGCCTGCTCCACCTGAAGTTCGGAGGGATAGGGGAGTTCCCTCTGCCCCACCCGGAGGGTCATCCAGGATGCTTGAATGTCCATAAGTGGGGCACTTAATGGGGGTCGGCATCCTCAGCTCCTCTCGGCAGAGCCTGTGTGGTCTCATTGGGGACCCCAATGGAAGGGGCAGCCATGGTGATGGAAGGGGTCCTAAAGAATAAGTAAAAAAGTCCTCTCTATTGTCCCACTCCCTGTGGAAGTGGTTCAGTTCTGCCCTTTAAAAGAGCTTCGGCCTGAAGGGCTTATGACAGAACTGGACACTTCGTCTGTGCTGGAGGCATGTGTGGAGGGTCCTGAGGGTGCCATGGCAGCCTATAACAGGACTGTGATGGCGGCCTTGGAACTCATAGTGTTGATCCGAGTATGCCGTCTGGTTTCAGTCTTGACTCGCCTTGGTTTGATGGAGAGTTAAGAGCATTGAAGATCAGGGGCGGAGGTTGGAGGGGCATTGGAGGAGGACCAGGACACAGGAGGACAGACTGGTTCTTTTTGCTCATTATGGTGAGTACCAGAATGCAATCACCGAAAGAAGGCAGCTTTTATGTCCAGGGCGATTGCAGCTGGGAGGAATCGACTGGCTCAGCTCTTTCGGGTTGTGGACAGGCTTTTATATCCGGCCTGTCTAGAACCCGTTAGATTTTTTTCAGCTCAGAAATGTGAGGAGTTTGCTCGATTCTTCTCAGACAGGGTGTCCTCTGTAAGGGCCAAGATTTCCTCAGTAGGATCTCCATCTTCTGACATAGTCAGGCCTTGGGGTGATGGTTGCGATCAGCCACCCTTGGGAGAGTTCCGACTGGTAACGATGGTGGAGGTCTGTGAGCTGATTATGAGGCTGAGACCAGCTTCCTGTAACCTGGACCCGGGCCCGATGTAGCTTCTTGTGGGTTGCATCAAGGCTCTAGGCCTAGTGTTTGCCAGGATTATCGGGTGTTTTTTGTCAGCAGGGGTATTCCCAGGGTCTCTAAGACAGGCTCTGGTGAAACCACAGCTGAAAAAAATATCATTGGACCCTGATGTCCTGGCAAATTATCGCCTGGTCTCGAACCTACCCTTTTAGGGTAGGTTCTTGAGAAGGTGATTGCGGAGCAGCTGGAGAGTCGCTTCACGGACTTCCAGATTTACAGGCCATTCCAGTCCAGTTTTAGGGCTATGCACGGCATGGAGACCGCATTGGTCTGGGTGCTGAATGACCTGCTCAGTGCAAGGGATGGGGAGAATGATCTATTCTTGTCCTCCTCGATCTTTCATCAGCATTTGACACTGTAGCTCATGGGGTGTTATTGGACAGACTGAGGGGGTATGTAGGACTTACCGACAAGGTCATCAGCTGGTTTGAGTCCTTTCTCAAGGACAAGACACATAGAGTGGTCATGGGAAGTTTTTCCTTTGGCCTTGTGGCTCTGTCCTGTGGAGTTCCCCTGGCTCTGTCCTCTTCCCCCATGTTATTCACAGTGTATATGCTGCCCCTGGGTGAGGTCATATGATGGTATGGGCAAGGGTTTCATTGTTGTGCCGGTGATACCCAGCTCTACCTGTTTTTCGCACCTGGAAGGGTAGATGCGGTCGACGTGCTAAACAGGTGCTTGTCCGAGATCCGATCCTGAATGTCATTGAACTGGTTGGCACTCAACCCGGTAAAGGCCGAGGTATTAGTGGTAGAACCGGGTTAGAGGATGTGGATAGGGGGCTCTGGAGAGGACTTAAAGCTATTTATTAACCTGGCAAAACTAGAGGCCTCCACCAAGGTGAGGAATTTATACGTCCTTCTGGACAGCGAGCTGACACTTGATGCTCTAGTGTTGGCAGCTGTCCAGAATGGATTTTACCATCTACATAACATCTCCTCTGAAGATCTGGGCACCCTGATACATGCATTCATCACCTTGAGGCTTGACTATTGCAATGCACTCTACCTCGGGATCAGAGGGGGTGTGATGCAGTGCCTGCAGCTTTTGCAGAACGCTGCGGCCCGGCTGTTGACAGGACTTCCAAGGTGGTCACATTACGTCGGTGCTGCGTGAACTGCATTGGCTGCCAGTGACTGGCACATCTCCTTTAAAATTGGTATTTTGACCTATAAGGCTCTGCATGGATTGGGTCTGGACTACCTGAGAGATCTTCTGACTTCCTACACCCCAGGACGCTCTCTTCTCTGTTCTGTGGGGGGTCCCTCCTAGAGGTCCCCAGGGCAAGGCTAAAGTCATCTGGAGATTGGTCCTTTGTTGTGGCAGCTCCGATTCTGTGAAATTCTTTGCCGGAGTACCTTCAGGAGGCTCCCTCCTTGGATGTTTTTAAGAAACGGCTTAAGTATCATCTTTTTCAACAGGCCTTTGTGGTTTAATTAATTGCTGTTCAGAAAGCTATTTATTGATAAGCTGTGATATGTGCTCATTTATTGTGTAAGGGCACCCTGAGCCCTACCCGGTCAGAAGAACACTACAGTAATAGTGCTGCTCAGAAGAGTGTGATCTACACAGCACTTCCACAGACAGCGATGGGAATAACAGTGCTATGTAGTAAGTGCTCCCCAGGTCGCTGTCCATGGTGCTAGAGAAGAGCACAAGGTGACAGGAAATCAGGAGGCTGGCTGAGCTGCTCCTGTGGTGTGGAGCGCTAAAGCATGAGCAGCTTGACCAGAATGGTGTGGAGACCAGGGTTCTTATCCTGGTCTATAAAACTGTATTTTTTTTCCCTGTAATCCAACTCCGACTCAGAGTTGGTTATTTTAAGTATGGGAGGTGCAGGGGGCAGAGCCTCCTGCTTGGGGGGGGGGCACAGCCACCCCCCCCAAAAGTACAGTTATTGGTGGTAGCGGTCACAAACCAGACTTTCAATCGCTACCAGTGGTGCTGTGCTTGTTTGCAGTATTTGTTCCTGCCATTTTTATGATCAGCACTGTTTGAATGGTGCTGTTTTTTATTTTTATTTTTTTGCATTTACATTTTTTTCACCCCTGGAGCTTTGGCAGGCAGCTTCGGCCCTCCTGTTGGAGGAACTGTCTCTCTCCGGTCTCCAACGCTCCCGTGCTAAGCGGCCCAAAAGTATCCCCCACAGATTGCCCCCTGCTGCAAGGCTGGGAGGAGGTTGTCAACTTCTCTCCTCTCTGGGAGACCCAATCTAGATTCCAAGGCCGCTCCCGGGAGCTGTGGGCCATCATTAAGCCTGCCAGGCTCGATTTTCCTCCAGTTGTCGCCCGTCCCCCTTGCTGCTAACGTAAGGACATCGGTTCAACCTTCAACCCATGCTGCCCCTCAGCCACCGCCAGAGGGCAGTTGTCAGCCCAGGGAAAGCGGTCCCCTCCCCCCGAGAGAGGGGCAGTCCTCAGATGCTCAATCCTCTCTCACCCCTGCTGACACGTGGCGGCCCCAGCTGGTTCCTGAATCCGGGTCGCCAGCATGACGCGAGGTGTAGTGACCAACGCATCAACCTCCAGTGCCACTGGGCTGGCTGGACAGCGCTGTTTTTGACAACGCTGTCCATATAGGCGCTGTTATGACCTAGTGCCCCATGAGCCTTCAGGGAAGGGTGCCCTAAAGAAATAAAATCTACTACTACTATTATTTATGATTTTGATTTTGTTGTGTCCCCCTCCTCCAGAAATTTATATTTTTTTATTTTTTAATTCTGTTTGTCTCCCCCAGGCACCGGAACTCTCTCGGGCCTATCCGCTCACCTATGCCGATCTACTGCCCACTGTGAGCCCTGTCATCTTCAAGGGCATTACGTTCTCCCTGAGCCCCGAGGAGGATGAAGGGCCCAAGGAGTCTGAAAGGGCAGTGGCAGGGCTCCAGTGTTGCGGTTCGGCACTGGGATGCCGTCACCTATCCGGGCTGGTGGGGCTTTTGTACGTAGGTTTTACGCCCCAGACATGGGACGTGCAATGCTGTGAGCCCATGATGTGGGTGCTCCCACTCACGTCCAGAAGGCAGCCACCCAGCGTCTTCCCCGATTGTGAGCCCCTGTGCGCCACAGTGCTGCCGGTCTCCACCGGGGGCCGCTGCTGTGCCAGGCTACCCCTGGATCCCTCCCCGAGAGAGGAGAGCAGTCCTTCAGAAGTTCGATCCTCTCTCTGTCCTCTGCCAACCCTCATCGGTCCGGGCTCGTTCCCGAACCTGGGTCACCGGCATGGCGCGAGGTGTGGCGTCCAGCGCCTCAATCCTCAGCGCCACCAGGCCAGCCCTCCTCCAGAAATTGAAGTTGGGTGTACCCAGTTTTTCTTTCTGAGAGGGTTCCTACCAGTATGTATATGTATCCCATCACCCCTCCTATTAGGCATATTGCCACCACCACACCGTAGCTGCTAGCGCGTGCTGTGTATCAGTATGTGTTGAAACCTTCCCTGCCCCAAGGGCACACGCATCCCCTCCATAGTGCATCCATTCTCTGCCAGCTTGGGGGAGGAATGTGTGTCCTGAGGTCCCTTCCAAACTTTGGACTCTATTGCTCATGCTGAGCCATGGGCTGGCTAACTAATTTAATTTGATTGTATACTGCCATTTCCAAAGGGTGGTGTATATCGAGCAGAGTTATCGCAACTCCTTAACTTTCTTACAATCTCCCAGTGCCGTGATTTAGAGAATAATCACCATGAGAAGCTTCTAGAACTAGCCATAAGCACTCTGGAGAAAATGGCAAAGAACGAATTTAATGAGGAGATCCCCGATGACTTGAGAATGGTAAGTGAGAACGTAGTTACTTTTTTCCTTCTTCAGCATATATATAATATATTCTGTTGCTCTGTATAATCTCCTCTTACTTCAGTTAGAGCCAAGAGACTTCCTGCCAGGACTCCATGCTGGTCCCAGGCTTTATCCAGACTGCATTGTTACATCACTCACTCCACACAGCTACACCCCCCCTCCCCGCATGCAGAAAGGGGCCCAACCTTGCCAGGGCCAACTGCAGTAATGTTTGAGTGGTGAACTAGGGACAGACCTTGAATTTGCTGACATGCACATGTGGTACTGTGATGTCAACCCTCCCACCTGAGGGTGACTGATCCGCCCATGCCATAGGAGGGGTGTCAACATTTGGTCACCCCTGATGCCAAGACTGCTCCACTGTCCTCCAGAGGAAGCACTCAGGCAGAAGGGTGGGTGAAGTCCTCCCCACTGGAGTCAGAGCATACTGCGTCTGCAGTGCCCCTGTTACCCCACCAGCCCAATTGAAGGAGTCTAGTTCAAGCCTCAAACCCAGGTCAGCCGCATTATACAGCATCATTCTAGCACTTGCCACACTGGGCCAGGTGGGGATTCATTTTAAAACAAATGTATTTGAGTGATAAAATTCAGGAAAATGACATTACAAATATGTTTTAGTTCTTTCAATGAGGCTTCAACTTACCATGAAGTAATAATCTGTAGGTGACATTAAGAATCTGTTGCCACAGAAATTATTCTGATGATAGGCCAGCCTGTTGGCACAGCAGGAACACTACTGCTCACAATGCCAGCAACCCACATTTGGGAATGGTGTGGGCCAGCCAGATGAGGAAGGATTGAGTGTCCCAGGGACTGCTCCCTTCCTTATGGCGAGTTGGACACTGCTCCCGCTGCTTGACTGCTGCCTTGTGGAGACCAGGCAGAAGCACAGCTAGGTAGCACACACATGGGAAGAGTTGCTGCCAGATTCTGCATGCATATGTACACACACTGGCACCTCGGGAGGTAAAACTGGAGGATGGTGGAAAATGCCAGTCTGCTCCATGTTGGACCCCCAGCAGGCTCTCGCATGACTGATGTGGCAGGCCACCCATCACTATGTGGTCCTGGGTATGTGATAAACAAGCAGCAAGTCTGTGAGAAGGTTGGTGATGGGGCTGGGGGATACTGTTGGGCAGAACCAGAACAAGAAAAGGGAGTGGCACCTAACAGGGAAGCACCCCCCCCCCCAGTATTAGGACCTCCTGCGTCGGTGATCCCCCTGACTCCTGGCATGGCCGCCATAGGACTGCTGTGGTATCGTACCATCCCTTGGGATGGCCCCACTGCGAGGGGGTGAACTTGCAGGGTTACTGTCCCACAGTTGGAGCATGTGCAGGTGTCGGGGTCAATCCGGGGGTGAAGCCATGACCAGGGAAAAAAATATAAATAAAAAAAAAATCATTATGATGTCTTAAGAAAAGGATTATGACTTCAGGGCAGAAAAAGCAGCAGGAAGTGATGGAACCTGTTTTTGTGCAAATATCTTAAAGAGCAGCTGACGTGATGTAAAATCTCGGGCATGCAACTCCTACCAATTTCTTTGGCCAGTAGTAAAATAAATATCTATCATTACATGCTCAGCTTGTAACTTCCTTGTATGAGGCAAGTGGCCACTGAGTGCAGCAGCCTCACCCCTAAAATTAGCTTTATAAGCATGCCCAGTGGTGTGGAAGTAGTACTACCACCTACCCTGCCAACGACCTGGGACTGGGAGCAATCTCATGTTGCTGAGGACATCTGGGGAGACAGAATTGAGCATCCACTGGACTGCTCTCCCCTCCCAGGGAGGGAGGTTTGCTAGCTGTGCCATATAACTGCTTCCAAGTGGAGGCCTGATGGTAGGATGGGACGGGGCAGCAAAGGAAGGGAAGGAGCTGTGGGTCTCCACAGTGCTTGTGTGCTTGCCTCCAACCCCAGCTAAATGGAGGGACCTAGAAAATGGAAAAGGGGATTGGTCACTATCACCCGGCCACCAGTTCTTGATTTGCATACTGAGGGGGGTGATGCCCCTTACCTCCTGGCCCCACCACGGGGGACCCCTGGCAGCTAGTGGAAACATGTGCTGGTCGGGGGTGGGGTAGCCGGGGCATTGACTGAGAGTAGCCACCCACAGCCCACGGGAACACCATTATGGCAAAATCAGCTTTATGATGATGTGGAGCAGAAAACGGTGCTGCAGATGCTGCTATATAAACAGTAATAGGGTCAGGGTAGGTGGCTGTCTATATGTGCATATAGGTCCTTACTGGCAGTTCTGTATGTATGGGGCTATACTATATAATATGACATATAATTTTACTCAATTTTGACGACTAGCTCTTTGTTGACAAAGACACTATCGTCAATGCTGTGAGTGCTTCCCATGACATGCACTTGTTGAAGATCGATAACAGAGAAGATGATATCATAACCAGGGCCAACAACTGGACTACAGCTCTCATACAGAAGGTAATCTTTTTTTTTTAATTTTTTTTTTTTGATTAAAATCAAACAAGAGTGCATATCCAAATCACAAAATGCATGGACAGAGGTAACACATATTATTACAGAAAATCTAGCACCCTAAATCTCACTATGAATTTTCTAGGGCACCCCCACTCCGCCGACACAGCATTGGGGGCAGGGGCACCAACCTGCTTCTACATTATTCTCTTGGTGCTGTACATAGCATTGGGGTAAGGCAGAGTTGGGGAGCCATATATTCTCCAGCACATTGTCCTCCTTTTAAGTTCCTCTGGTAATCCTTTTTTTTTTTTTAACTTGCCTTCTGATTGAAGTCATATTTGGAAAAGATTTTATAGGGGCAGAATAGTGCCTCTATAGTTAGGGTTCAGTAGGGTGTTTAATATTAAACCCACAATTCTGCACTTTAATAACGTTACCTCAGTTCAATGCATGAAAGTTTGCATGTGCTGTCTGGGGGGCAAGGTATCTTGATTTGGCAGGTTTCATGATGGTTGGATATCTGGATTCCATAATCTGGATAGTGCAAAAAAGTGGAAAAATTGTGGTCTTTGGCCATTTTGTTGCTCTCACCTACAGCCCAGACAGTTCAGAATATGTTATGAAATTTTCATGGTAGAAGAGGCTTGCCCTAGAAAGAGGCTTTTTTTGGGGGGTGAAAAAATATTAATCAGTTCCCAAGTTATAAAGATTTGAAATTCTCACAAAAGAAGAATCTTCTTTCGGAAGCCTAAATTATTCTTTTGTAAAAAAAAAAAAAATCTTCTTTCGTATGCACCTGTCTTGTTTAAAAACAAAAACAAACTAAAAACCTATAAAAATAATACCTTGGAGGAAAACAAATACCTAAATCTAGTTAAATGGGACCTGTTTAGCTCAATTCTGTTTTTTTTTTGAAAAACAACCCAGGAATCGGTCTTCATCATTGATTCACAGTGGTGGTTCTTAGATGGAAGTGTTAGGACCCTGTGGGAGCCAGAATTTTTCAGGAGGGCTGGTGCTGAGGTAAGCTGTTTGCATGTATGGCACAGAGAAAGTGGCTTGCGGCACCAGGCTTACCTCGGCACCAGCCCTCAACCACCATAGTTCTTTTTTTTTCATGCTGTTGAGTGTGCATCAGTGATGACATGGCTGTCCCACTGGTAGTCAGAACTTCACATCTATACAGCAGCTTTCAGTTTTAGTGTTTTAAGCTACAGTTTGCTATTTTTGTGTCAGTTTTGTGATTTTATAAAAATATTTCTTTCGTTTTTTCTCTCAGCCTCATCAAGTCTACGACCATGGAGGATAACAGTAGGGAGCCTTTCAGGCAGCTGCCCTGGCAGCAGGGCTGTGTCTGTTCCACTTTCCCTGTGGGGGAAGGATTCTGACCAGTTGAAGTCCTGTGCATGGGATGAAGGACAGGCCTACTGAAGCACAAAAAGAGCAGGTCCATTCCTGATTCCAGTTGGGTTCTCGGCACCGCTCGGCTTTAGGTTTTTCCTCTTCCCTTCGGAAAGGGAATAAATGGTACCACTCAAGGTCATTCTCTGGGAGGTCTGCTGTAAACATAGAAACATAAACATAGAATTTGACGGCAGATAAGGACCGCTTGGCCCACCCAGTCTGCCCATTTCCCTACCTACTGGATAAGCTGCAGATCCTAGTTAACCAGCAGCCTACTTCTTCCTACCCCCACCCCCCAGAACTGCCTTATGACTATCCCATGCATGCTTGAATTCCACCACTGATTTTGACTCCACAACCTCCTCTGGAAGGCTGTTCCATGCATCCACAACCCTCTCTGTGAAAAAATACTTCCTTAAATTACCTCTGAGCCGCCTCTATCTTCAAATTGTGCCTCTTGTTCTTGCACACCTCTTTTTTTGAAAGATGCGACCCTCTTGGACTTTGTTGATTCCCTTGAGGTACTTGAAAGTTTCTATCATGTCCCCCCTCTCCCTTCTTTCCTCGAGGCTATACATATTAAGCTCCTTAAGTCTCTCTTCATATGTCTTCCGGTGCAGACCCTGCACCATTTTAGTTGCCCTCCTCTGGACAGCTTCCATCTTGTCTATGTCTTTGCGGAGACTGGGTCTCCAGAACTGCACACAGTACTCCAGATGGGGTCTCACCAGCTGTCTGTACAGAGGGATAATAACTTCCTGTTTTCTACTGGTGATGCCTCTCCCTATGCATCCCAGTATCCCCCCAGCCCTCCTTGCTGCCCTCTCACATTGCTTGCCCATCTTTAGGTCATCTGATATGACTACCCCAGGTCCCTTTCCATTTTTGTTGTTGTTAGTATCTCACCCACCACTGTGTACTCTTCCCCTGGGTTTTTGTTTCCCAGGTGCATTACCTTGCACTTCTTAGCATTGAATCTAAGCTGCCATACATTTGACCATTCCTCTAACCTTGCCAAGTCCCTTCTCATCCTTTCAAACAACATGAAGTCTTGCTATATTATGACTTCTTGCAGTTTGCCACAGCACTTGAACTGCCCCAGAGAGGAAAGAGTTAACTCCATAATGAATGGAGTTCTCAGCGTAGCGCTTTACTGAAAGCTCTATCTGGCTAGTTTCAAACTGAAACTGTCAGATTCTTTACTCCGCCTCACTGAACAGTCGCTCCGAGTCTCTCCTTCAGCTCGGTTCATTTCTCGGTTAAAACAAGTAATTCTCGGTTTAAATAAACCGGAAAAGTATTATTTTACTGCATTTCGGTTCAAAGCTCTATCTGGTAAACCGTAAGTACAGGTCTTTTAGTCTGTGTGGAAAATATATTTATCGGTTCGGTTTTGAACCGATCGGTTTAGTTAAAAGGCGTTTTAAAGTATTGTATGGACATTTAAGTGGCGGTTCCCGGTTCTTATCGGTTCTAAAAAACAAACTTTTTAATTTGGTTTTCAAATACCCGTGACGGTTAGGAACCGATAAGGGTGTCTTGTCTGGCACTGCCATTAAAAGAGCAAGTTTTGGTTAGGCTGGCATTATGTCTGAGAAACCCAAAAGAAAAACCGGGTCCACTGGGTTTCAACACTGTGATGCTTGTGGGAAGCCTTTGCCAAGGCTGACCCACACACCACATGTGTTTATTGTCTGGCGTTTGACTACCTCCAGTCAGACTGCCAGATTTGCAAGACTTTCCTGCAGCCACCCTGGAAAAAGATTGGGCAGGCTCAGGGGCGAGAGGCCAAAAGTCTGCTGACCGGATGGCCAGCCCGGTCCAGTGCCCACTGGACCAGGAAGTGCCCTCTGACCAGGGCGAGACTTCCTCGGGCAAAAGAAAAGCTGGTTCTGAGGAACCAGCCCCAGTAAAAGTCTAAAAATCAGCAGGTCTGGGTACAAAATTGCCTCTCCAACTGCTGCAGAGATAGCAAAAGCCATACAAATTGTCCAGTCACTGTCTCAGGGACCGTCCGAACCACCACTAGCTGGTAAAGGTTGGTTCATCGGTCCCAGTGGTTCAGGAGTATGATATTGAAGAATTTTATGAACCACAGGAGGGGGAGGATTATGAGCAGTATATATGTGGCTGGGAGGGTCTGGATGTGCCCATTGAACGGACATCTCTCCAGACAGACCATTGGAATCTCCCCTATGCTGTCTGAGTCCCATCTCATTTTATTTTTATAAGAAACTTGCTGAAACCTCCAGCTTCCCTTAGAAGAGGCTGTGGATGAGCAAGAGGAGCCTGATTATGTTGAGATGATGGATATTCCAGAGTCTAGGAGATTGTCTATTCCTTTGCATAAGTCATTTAGGAAGCAAACAATGAAAATTTTAAAAATCCAAATTCTGTGCCTCCTGTTGATAAAAGATGGACAGGAGGTGCTTTATCGGCCCTGATACAGACTTCCTTTCTGAGCAGTGTAGTCATGTAGGAGTGGTACAGGCTGCAGCCTGTGACAAAACTAACATTCCCCTAGCTTCACATCCTCCTGATAAAGATTCTAGGAAGATTGATGCCATGGCAAAAAGCAGTATATGGCAGCCTCTTTGGGACTCAGGCAGGCAAATTATATGGCTTGATGTAGCTAGATATCAGAAATCTAGATGGGATACAGTTATGCAGTTAGCCAAGCAGGCCCATGGCCAGCTGGCTAGTGAATTGGAACAGGTGGCTGCTGATGGCATTGAAGCCTCTAAAGTTCAATTTCATGTTGCTGTTGATGTTAATGATGTTTCCTCTAGGGTCATGGCCACTTCTGTAGCTTTCCGTAGTTGGCATGGCTCAGGTGCACTAATCTGTCACAGGACACTCAGTCAAAGCTATGGATTTTCCTGTGGTAGGAAATTCTCTGTTTGGGGAGCAGACAGAGAACTATATGAAAAAGATGGATGAATACAGAACTACCTACAAAAGTGCCCAGGCCAAGGGCGGCATGCCACCCACAGAGGCACACGCCTAGAGGTAGGGGCAGGCCTTTCCACAGGCCTTTTTATCAATCCCAAGCTTCTCTGCTTATGCTCAGAGGGTTTTCAGAGGCAGAGCAGGCAGGCGCAGGCAAGCCGTCCCCACCCCTCAGCCTAAGGCATCTGCCAAGCAGGCAAGCTGATGGGGTGCCAGGCCGATTCTCCTGTACCAGTAGGGGGCAGATTGGCTTACTTCAGTCAGAACTGGGCATCCGTAACCTCGGACAAATGGGTTCTAGGTGGTAAGCAGGGTCTGGTTCTCAACTTCAAACATTTTCCAAAGATGAGGGCCAGACACTTTCCACCTACAAGCCCCTAGGGCCCTTGCCCTGGAGGCAGAGGTCTCTGCCCTGTTAAATTCTAGAAAGCAGTGGAAAGGGTTCCTCCCTTCACCAGGGCAAGTGTCCTCCAGATACTTCCTTACACCAAAAGACAGGAGAAATGCAGCCCATCCTAGACTTAAGGTATTTGAACAAACACCTTTTGAGAAGCCAAAGTTCAAAATGTTAGCTTGGCAATGATTTTGCCCTCACTGAGGCCAGGGACTGGCTAGCCTCCCTGGACCTCAAGGATGCTTATTTTCATGTCTTAATCAGGCCTTCTCACTGAAAGTACCTCAGGTTCGGAACTGCCCTCAGGCCATTACCAGTTCAGGGCAATGCCCTTCGGTCTTACCTCTGCTCCAAGGGTATTCACAAAATGTCTAGCCGTGGCAGTGGCTCATTAAGAAGGCAGGGGTTGCTGTTTTCCCTACCTGGACGACTGGCTCATTGCTGGACAGTCTCCAGAACAGGTGAAATCCACTTGCAAGTCACCCAGCAGCTTCTCACCTCCTGGGATTCCTGCTAAACCTACAAAGTCAGTTCTAGAACCAGTTCAGTACTTACTTTCATAAGTGCGAATTGAACACAAAGCTGGCCAGGGCCTTCCTCCCCTTGGAAAGGGTAGAAGTTGATCGCCCTGGCCTCCTCTTTCACCCTGCAGATCTCTCGACCAGCAAGACACTTTTTGCAGCTTCTAGGGCACATGGCTGCCTCCACAGCTGTAGTGCAGGGAGGAAGATTCCAGATGAGAGACATTCAGTTTCATTTGAGGGCCTATTGGTCCCAAAGGAGGAACCCCCTTGCCAAACTGGTTCCTGTGACCCGAACTCTGATCCTAGCTCTTCAGTGGTGGCAGGATCAGAGCAATTTAAGACAGGGGGTCCCCTTCATTCCTACTTCCCACTTCCTCACCCTCACTATGGATTCCTCCCTCCTGGGGTGGGGAGCACACTTGGGCGACCTCTCCACACAGGGAGTGTGGTCCCCTCAGGAATCTCTGCTCCACATCAACTTGCTGGAACTCAGAGCTGTCCTTTTAGCTCTTCAAGCTTTTCTGCATCTGTCCAGAACAAAGTAGTCCAGGTCAGAACAGACAATACCACAACAATGTGGTACATCAGCAAAGCAAGGGGGCACTCAGTCGTCGGCCCTGTGCACGAGGCAATGAAGTTGTGGTCTCTGGCCTACTCCTGAACACTTCTCTAATAGCAGTTCATCTGCCAGGAAGGACAATGTCCTAGCGGATGCCCTCAGCAGGATTTCTCAGGGCCATCTGAATGGTCCCTGAATCCCGAGTGCTGAGAACAGTCTTTGCCAGATGGGGCACCTCTCAGATAGATCTTTTTGCAGCCCCAGACAACCACCAACTTCCACTGTTCTGCTGCAGGCCCAGTGATGGGCTCAGTCCCCTGGATGCCCTTCTTTGGATTGGGAAGGAAGTTCCTGTATGCCTTCCCCCTTCCCTCTTCTTTTCAAGGTGTTAGTAAAATCAGATCCCAACCTTGCAAAGTGATTCTGATTGCACCAGACTGGGCCAGGCAACCCTGGTACCCACTCCTGCTATCACTGACAGTCCACCTTCCCTGTGCCTTCCCAGGATTCACAATCTGCTGACCTGTGCCCAGGGAGAGTATGTATCCGAACCTCAAATCCCTCAACCTCAAGGCCTGGCTCTTGAAGAGTTAGAATTTGCTGATTTACACCTTTTCAAGGTGTCCTTGATATTTTAAAGGCCTCTGGAAGCCTTCCACTAGAGCCACTTATAATTCCAAGTGGAAAGGTTTTCCATCTGGTGTTCTGATAACATATTGTCCCAGAATCTGCTGATTTGCCCACTTGCTGGACTACATGGTCCATCTTAATTCTTTGGGCCTCAGGCCAGCTACCTTAAGTCCACTTGGCAGCTGTCTCTGCTTTTATCTCAGCAGGAAAGCCTTCCTCCCTTTCTTCTCACCCTGTGTTTTCCAAGTTTTTTAAGGGGTTACTTCATACTAACCCTCCTTTTCGGGACCCAGCCCCTGCCTGGGACCTTAATGTTTGCATTGCTCAGTTAATGCAACCCCCTTTTGAACCCCTGTCTTCGGCAGACCTTAAGTTCTTAACTTGGAAAACTGTATTTTTAGTGGCCATCACTTCTGCTAGATGCATAAGTGAGTTACAAGCCCTTTCAGTAGAAAATGATTTTATTTCTTTTCACAGGGATAAGGTAGTCCTCAGGACTACAGAAAGTTTTACCTAAAGTGGTTTCGGTTTCCATCTTAACCAATCCATCTCCTTCCAGTATTTTCACTGAGCACTCTTCCTCTGGTGAAAGAGATTGCACACTTTGGATGTTAAGAGGCATTGAGTTATTATCTGAGCAGCACCAAGGGTCACAGGTTTGAATCCCACCAACTCTTTCTCACCTATGGTGAGGTCAGCAAGGAAAACCTGCCACTAAGAGGACAATTGCCAGGTGGATTGTCTCTTGTGTCCAATTTGCTACCAAAAACTGGGTGAGAACCCCCTCAGGATTGAGGGCCCATTCTACCAGGGGTACAGCTGCATCTCTATGACTGCTGGAGATATTCCTATTTTGGAAATCTGTCAAGCTGCAACCTGGAAAACAGTTCACACTTTCACCAAGCATTACTCCTTGGATATCCAGGCCAGGAGAGATGCTCGGTTTAGCACACAGCCGTGCTTCAGAGCCTATTCCTAAGTAGGTTCTGGCCCTCCTCCATGGAGGTACTGCTGTGTAATCTGCAGAAGTCATAATATAGCAAGACTTCATGTTGTTTGAAAAAAATTACTCACCTTAGTAATTTGTTTTCTTCTAATAAATCTTGCTATATTAAGCCACCCCAACCTGCCCCTCTCAGAACTTCTACTTGGGTAGGGTGTGGGCAAATTAGTGCAAGCACTGTGTCATGCCATTATAGGTGTTTTCCCCCTCTTTTCTTTTAGGATTGGGGAAATTAGGTACTACTGTTATTGATTTGTGTGTTGGCCCCCCTCCTGGACTTGAGTCTTTGGGGGAGGGGGGTCTAGTAGTGCTTGTCAGGGGTGATATTAGTTGTTGTTGTTGTTGTTGTTATTGTAGTTGTTGTTACTAGTAGGTAGCCATTTGGCTAGTGTAGGGTACTTTCCACACAGACTTTTAGTGAGTGTTGGCTCCGTAAAGATCTGACAGTTTCAGTTTGAAACTAGCCAGATAGAGCTTTCAGTAAAGCGCTCGCGCTGAGAACTCCATTCATTATGGAGTTAACTCTTTCTTCTCCGGGGCAGTTCAAGTGCTGTGGCTAACTGCAAGAAGTCATAATATAGCAAGACTCCATTAGAAGAAAAACAATTACTAAGGTGAGTAATTTTTTCTTCCACCCCACCCTGTGCATCAATTCTGTTGCAGATCTTAGTGTCATCTGCAAAGAGACATACCTCATTCAGTCCCTCTGCAATGTAAGCTTATAAAGACATTGAAGAGGACCAGTCTAATACTGAACCCTCGGTACCCCACTAGTAACCCTCCTTTCTTCTGAGTGGACTCCATTTACTATTACTCTCTGTGTCCTATTCTCCAGCCAATTCTTTACCCAGGCTGTCATCTTGGGACCCACCCAGGCTGGCTAACTTATATATTAATCTTTGTGTGGGACTGTGTCAAATGCCTTGCTAAAGTCTAGGTAGGCCATGTCACAGCCCTCCCTTATCTACTACTTTGGTCACCCAGTCAAAGAAATCTATCAGATTCGTCTGGCATGACCTTCCGCTGTGAATCCATGCTGCCTAGGGTCCTGTGCCCTCTGGCCTCTAGATACTCGACAGTTCTTTCCTTTAGAAGTGATTCCATCATTTCCCTATCACTGAGGTTAAACTAACAGGTCTGTAGTTTCCTGCTTCTGCCTTGCTCCCACTTTTGTGAAGGGAATCACATTTGCCCTCCTCCAGTCCTCGGGTACCACCCCATCCTCCATGATTTGTTAAAAGGGTAGTCAGTGGTGTCACTAGTTCTACCCTTAGTTCTTTTAAATTCTGGGATGAATCCATCAGGCCCATTGCTTTGTCCACCTTCAGTTTTAAGAGTTCTGTCAGAACCCTTTCTTCTGTAAATGGGCGGTATCAACTTCTGTATCCAGAGTGTTACTACTGTTTGTTTTATGTACCTCCCCTCTTCCTTTGTAAATACTGAGCAAAAATATTTGTTTAGTATCTCTGCCTTTCACAGTCTCCTCTGCCACCCTCCTCCCTTTATTAAGCCTCAGTATCCCTCCTTGGTCTTCCTTCGCTCTCTGATGTGTACCTATAAAGGTTTTATCCCCTTCTTAACTGAGTTGGCTATCTTTTCCTCGGTTTGGGCCTTTGCTGTTCTGACTGCCTTCCCAGCCTCTTTTGCTTTAACTGATACAGTTCTCTGTCCTGCTTCTTCTCGATTCCTTGTACTTCCTGAATGCTTTCTTTTCTCTTGAACCTTCACTGCCACTTCCTTTGAGAACCATAGTGGTTTCTCATCGTCTTGTTTTGTTTATTTGCTTCACAAAGGCTTGTTATCTCTGTGATGGCAGTTTTATTATTCCCCATTGTTCTTCCACCCCTCCTTCCTGCCCATTTGCTAGTGCGTTCCTAGGCACTCACCCATTTAGCAAAGTCAGCCTCCTAAAGTCCAGTACTTTTGTCTTTGTGGCTTGACTCTATTGCTGTGTTTATTGTGAACCATACTGTTCGATGGTCGCTAGTTCCCAGATGGCTACCCACTTCTACATCTGTAATCCTCTCACCATCTCCATTTGAGAGAATCAAGTCTATCTTGCTCCTCTCGGTGGGCTCTGGGCACTAGTTGTCTAGGCATGCCCCTGTAGGGCATCTAGAATAACTACACTCTTGATGGCAGCTGCAACTGCACTCCAGTTAACATCTGGCTATTCAGATCACCCATCAGCAATATCTCCCTTTTTCTGCCATTCTAAGTATACTTTCTATCATTTCCCTGTCCATTTCCTCCCCCTGAGAAGGGGGTCTGTATACAACCCCTGTGCATATTGTGGTGCCATTGCCTGTCTCCAAATTTACCCACAGTGCTTCTTCTCCTCCTTGTGTACCTTTTTGTTCTGTTGCTTTTATTCCTTCCCTCCCTCTTTTACCCTCCCTGACCCTCCTGTAGACAGTGTATCCTGGTGTGTTTATGTCCCAGTCATGGTTTTGTGTGTACCATGTTTCTGTGACTGCCACGATATCCAGATGTTCTTCCTCCATCAAGGCCACTGATTCAGGAAGCTTGTTACCCAGACTATGGGCATTAGTACTCATTGCTCTCCATTTTTTGATGGCTTTACCTTCCAGTGCAGCATCCCCCACTGACCGTTCTACCTCTGTCTTTTTCTCATTTAGTACCCTGCTTTGTAGGAGAGGCTGGGATTTTCCTGCTGCTTGTCAGTGCCCCCTTTGACTAGTTTAAAAGCTTGCCAATGAAGCATTTAAACCGATTGCTCAAAGACTTGTTCCTTCCTGGACAGATGCAGACCATCCTGCCAGTATAGGCTGGTGTCCTCAGGTGGAACCCCAGTCCCCAATGAAGCCAATCCTGTGCTCCGCACCATTTTTCAACCATTCATTAAACTGCATGGTGCCAATTACCCTCGCCTCCCCATGCTTTTGACAGGTAGCACCTCTGAGAAGGATACTGTGTGTGCTACTCGTCTTAGGTCCCTCCCAACTCTGCAGTGTCCTCCTGCACTGCTCTAATCTCATGATGAGCCAAGTCATTTGTCCCTAGGTGGACAATTACGTCCAACTCGAATCCCTTGCAGCTGTTCTCGTGATCCTGAGGATGCGCTTCCTGTCCCTCCAAGCCATGGCACCAGGCAGGCACCTTACTTCATTTTTCTCATCTCCCCCCAGTTCTATACCCCTAATAATTGAGTCCCCCACCAGGAGCTGCTTCCTTTCCCTTTGGTGTCCTCTGCCTCCTTTCTGTGGGCCTCCCTTGTGACAGTTATCATCAGTCTTCTCTGCGGGTACACCCCTAGGGGAGCTATGCTAAGCTATGTAAGACACATGATCTCCCGGAGCCGGCACTGTTGGCATCGCCAGGGGCCTCTGGGACTGGGATGTTGAGGTCTTGGCCCTGGTGTTCCCCTCTGTCTATGAGATGGGATCCCAGTGGGCAGTTCCACCACTGGGCAGCTCTTTGGAGCAGTTGGTGCAGTGTCAGGCTCATGTGTCTCTTGTCAGTGAATGTGGTCCCTAGCTCTTCAGAGTTGGTGAAACTGGATCCACAGGCAGGGCCCTCAAGCCAGGTAGAGCATTTGGCTCCGGTAGTAGCCATCGGTGCCAATGACCCAGCCCGCACTGAAGTGACTGGTAATGGTACCTGGCCGGTCCCAACAACTGGCACAAGGTGGGGGTGTGACCAGTGGGACATGAGTCATTCTGAACATAAAGGCAGGCACCTGGCTGGAGGTTCTGATGAAAGCTAACTGTTGGGCTGAAACACTGGGGATTTGAACCTCCAGCCAGGTGTCTACCTTGATGCTCCAAATGCTTGAATAAAATAAGTCTGGGTCGGTGGTGTGGGTGGGGCGGCCAGGAGATGGATTGAGTAGCTGTATGGCAGCTCTCCCCTCCTGAGTGGGGACCCAGCTGCGATCTCTGCAAGGCTACCCCCAGGTGTAGGCCTGGAGGTAGTGCAGATGGAAGCGACTAGACTTGGGAAAGTGCCATTTGTGCGTGCCTTCACACATTTGTGATTAACTGTAACAAGGGGAGGAGAAGAAGATGGAGCTGGCAGGCTCCATGATGGCCTGGCTGCACCCGCTCCCATTCCCCCAGAGTCTAGATGTTGGCTTCCAGGGAAGGGGGAAAAGTTGATGCTCATCTCTCTCTCTGCCCTGCCACGGGGGGGGGGGCAACCCATGGGGGACTTCCTCGGAGGAACTGGTGTGGGGAGCCAGAGCCTGACAATGAGTCCCCCCAAGGGTGGGACCAGGGCCACCTGCTATCCCCGAGGAGAAGGGATAAAAACCTAAATTAAAAAAAAAAGAATGCTTGAATAAAGGCTTGCTTTTTGCAGAAAGTCAGAATCTGTTTTGTGACCTGGAGGGCTATAACCTTGTCCGCAGCATGCCACTGTTGTCAGGAATATCCTGCAATGACTTCTGTCCTGAGTGAGCCCTTGGCTCCTACCACCCTAGTCTGGGGGGGGTCTGAACTTGGTACTCTGGCCCATTAGTGTGACTTAGTGATGAAGATTGATTCCTGAAGGATAATTCTTGATCTTCTACAAATATCTTTAACACTGATTCACATGTCCATCCCCTAGGCTCATTCCAGTTTGTTTACTGATCTTCACCACTTGTTCTTGGTTTGGACTGTGAATACATTGTGTTACTGGTTTGTTGATCCTTCCTACACAGGTCAGCAGGGCTATCTTATGCCCTTAGGTTTAGTGCATAAGTACTAGTTAGGTTATGCTGCACCTCCTCGGTAAAAAAAGGTGTGGAGGCAGTTGAGGGCTGGTGCCAAGGTAAGCCTGGCACCACAAGCCACTCCTGCAGTGCCATGCATGCACACAGCTTGCCTCGGCACCAGCCCTCCTGAAATGTTCAGTCTCCTGCAGGGTCCTAGCATTTCCAGCTAAGACCCATTAGTGTGAATCAGTTTAGCGAGGGCTCTTGATTTTTCTTTCGTGAGCAAAATTCTTCTTTTGTGAGTCTCAAGAAAGAAAAATTTTGGCTCACTAAAGAAAAGCTGAATATCACAAAAGAAGAAATTTCTTGTTTCAAACTCCAGGAAATCTTACTGTATTCTGACTTATGCAGTATGGCCTCACCATAGGACTGCCCCGGAGCAAAAATGGTTAATAGAACCTATGCAAATGATGGAATGCTAGGCTGCAGTTCTGTTTCTAGGGACATGAATATGTTGTTCAATCCACACTGTCTGGCAGGTTACTTGCTGCTTTAAGACGGGCTGGAAAGTCTTGAAGCTGGCTCTTCCCACCCACCCGGGTGGTAAAACCCTTGGCTCCGCCCCATGACGCCAGATCTTCCCTACCGCTTGGAAGCTCAGGTTCCTCCTTAGCACTCTTGCGACTTTAGGCCTGGAACCTAAACCTTTGGTTTTGCAGAAAATTATCTTAAAATTTACAAGACTTATGTTGTCTTCCTTCGCGGCTGCGATGGATTCCAAATCTACTCCCGGCTTCCATTGGTGCCCTTGCGGTCAGAAGATATCTCAGACTGACCCGCACACCACGTGCATCTACTGCCTGGGGCTTGCCCATGATCCACAGGCCTGCGATCTCTGCAAGTCTTTTTCAGCTTTGGTTCTGGAAGACCTTGCTGCCCGACTTCAACTGAGGCGCGCCGAGAAATGGATTCTGCTGGTGAAGTCGAAGAAGGCCTGTTGGGCGGTGTCTGTGGCTGCAGGCTCAGTGGAGCAGCTGGAGCAGTTAATCGCCCTTGAGGAGGAGGTGGCTCAGGCCGCGTCTTCATCTTCCTCAGCGTCGACATTTATTCCGCTCTCCTTGGGGTTCTCCTATACTGCTTCCTTTAAGGAGCTTTGTCAGTCCCTCTCCACCAGGGGAGAGGGGCCCTCAGGGACTCACTTCAGTAAGTTGAAGAAAAAGGAACCGAAAGGTAAGTCCTACCATCGATGTTTGTGGGCGCGGGAGAGATCTCGCTCCTTGGAGTGTCTTTTATCGACCTCGATTGAGATTGCGGCTATGACCGCTGGCTTTTCAGTGTCCCCGTCAGGTCAGCCGGCCAAGACACCCGTCGATGCGATCGAGATTTTTCTTGACCTATTGGATGGGTTGTCGACTGGAGAAGCTGATAACTGTCTTTCACCGATACCTACGGTGGTTACCGAGGACTTGCCTCGGCCTCTCAAGCTGAAGTCCCCGGTCAAAGACCCTGAACCGGGAGATGAGCGGGTTTCCCCAACCCCCTCTTCGACCACCATTGGTGACCCCGATGGTCTCGGTCCTCCGTCGTGTTGGGTAGGTCTCACCAACATCGGCGGTCTCATTCCTGGCATCACGGAAAGTGGCATTCAAACAACATGAAGTCTTGCTATATTATAGACATTAGCAGTTTGATCCAGCTCTAGAACTGCCCCGGAGTGAAATGGTTAAAACCATTCCAAAATAGAATTTTGGCACGAGAGCAGCTCTATCTGTGTCATTTCAAACTTGAACTGTCAGATTCTTTACTCCGCCTCAGTGAACAGTCGCTCCGGAGAGTTCTCCTTCTGCTCGGTTCATTTCTCGGTTTAAAGTGTTTTCGGTTGGATTTAACCGAGAATAGTTTTATTTAACCGCAAACCGTTCGGTTCAAGCTCTATCTGTGGTAACCGTAAGTAAATGAAGGTTTTGTCTGTGTGGAACTTGTAAGTTATCGGTTCGGTTTGAACCGATCAGTGGTTTAAAACTCATTTAAAACTAAAAGTATACTATTTTAGAGTGCGGTTCCGGTTCTTATCGGTTCAAAAAAAACGGATTTATTACGGTTTTCAATACCCGTGACACGGTTAGGAACGATAAGGGTGTCTTTCCTAGCACTGCCGCTAAAAGGGCAAGTTTTTGGTTAGGTGGCATTATGTCGAGAAACCCAAAGAAAAACCGGGCCCCTGGGTTTCAACACTGTGATGTTTGTGGGAAGTCTTTGCCAAGACTGGCCACACACCACATATGTTTATTGTCTGGGTTTGACCACCTCCAGTCAGACTGCCAGGTATGTAGAATTTCCCTGCAGCCACCCTGGAAAAAGATTGGGCAGGCTCAGGGAGCGAGAAGGCCAAAAGTCCGCTGACCCGGATGGCCAGCCCGGTTCGGTGCCAACCGAACCAGAGGAGTCCCTCTGACCAGAGCCAGACTTCCTCGGGCAAAGAAAAGCTGGTTCTGAGGAACCAATTCCAGTAAAGAAACAAGAAAATCAGCAGGTCTGGGTCAAAATTCCTTCTCCAACTGCTGCAGAGATAACAAAAGCCATACAAATTGTCCAGTCACTCTCTCAGGGTCCGTCCGAACCACCACTATCTGGTAAAGGTCAGTTCGTCCGGTCCCAGTGGTTCAGGATTATGATATTGAGGAATTTTATGAACCAGAGGAGGGAGGAGGATTATGAACAGTATGAATGTGGCTGGGAAGGTCTGGGTGTGCCCATTGAACTGGACATCTCCCCAGACAGACCTTTAGAATCTCCCCTATGCTGTCTGAGTCCCCATCTCATTTTATGTTTTATAAAAAGTTGCTGAAACCTCCAGCTTCCTTTAGAAGAGGCTGTGGATGAGCAAGAGGACCTGATTTTGTAGAAATGATGGATATTCAGAGTCTAGGAGATTGTCTATTCCTTTACATAAGTCTTTTAGGAAACAAACAATTAAAATTTTAAAGCTCTAATTCTGTGCCTCCTGTAGATAAAAGATGGACAGAAGGTATACATTGTCAGGCCCTGATACAGAATTCCTTTCTCAGCAATGCAGTCATGTTGGGGTAGTTCAGGCTGCTGCCTGTGATAAAGCTAATATTCCCTTGGCTTCACATCCTCCTGACAAGGATTCCAGGAAGATTGATGCCATGGCAAAAAAACAGTATATGGCAGCCTCTCTGGGACTCAGGCAAGCAAATTATATGGCTTATGTAGCTAGGTATCAGAAATCTAGATGGGATACTGTTATGCAATTGGCCAAGCAGGCCCATGGCCAGCTGGCTAGTGAACTAGAACAGGTGGCTGCTGATGGCATTGAAGCCTCTAAGGTTCAGTTTCATGCTGCTGTGGATGTTAATGATGTTTCCTCTAGGGTCATGGCCACATCTGTAGCTTTTCGTAGGTTGGTCTGGCTCAGGTGTACTAGTTTGTCACAGGATACCCAGACTATAGCTATGGATTTTCCTGTGGTGGGAAATTCTCTGTTTGGAGAGCAGACAGAGAATTACATGAAGAAGATGGATGAATATAGGACTACTTACAAGAGTGCCCAGGTTAAGGAGGCGGCAAGCCACTCCTCAAAGGCATGCCCCCAGGGGTAGGGGTAGCCTTTTCACAGGCCTCTACCAGACTCAGGCCTCCTCTGCCTATGCTCAGAGGGGCTTCTTCAGAGGCAGGGGCAGGCAGGGGTGGGCAGACCTGCTCCCACCCCAGCCTAAAGCTCCTCTGAAACAGGCACCCTGATGGGGTGCCCAGGGCCGATTCTCCTGTACCAGTGGGGGCAGGCTGGCTTACTTCAGTCAGAATTGGGCTTCTTTAACCTCAGACAAGTGGGTTCTGGAAGTAGTAAGCCAGGGTCTGGTTCTCAGCTTCAGAAAGTTTCCCAAGTTGAGAAGCAGACTTTTCTACCTACAGTGCTTCAGAGACCCTCGCTCTGGAAACAGAGGTCTCATCCTGTTAGCTCTCAGAGCAGTAGAAAGGGTTCCTCCCTGCATCAGGGCAGGGGTCTGTATTCAGATACTTCCTTACCCCAAAAAGACAGGAGAATGGCGGCCCATTTTAGATCTCAGATATCTGAACAAGCATCTTCTGAAACCAAAGTTCAAAATGGTAACTCTGGCAATGATTTTACCTTCCCTAAGGCCAGGGGACTGGCTAGCCTCCTGGACCTCAAGGATGCCTATTTCCATGTCCTAATCAGAAGATCCCATCGAAAGTACCTCAGATTCGAACTGCCCTCAGGTCATTACCAGTTCAGAGCAATGCCCTTGAGCCTTACCTCTGCTCCAAGGGTATTCACAAAGTGTCTAGCAGTGGCAATGGCCCACTTAAGGAGGCAGAGGATTGCTGTTTTCCCTATCTAGACGACTGGCTCATTGTAGGCCAGTCCCCAGAACAGGTAAAATCTCACCTGCAGGTCACCCAGCAGCTTCTCACCTCCCTGGGTTTCTGCTAAACCTACCAAAGTCGGTTCTGGAACCAGTCCCAGGTACTCACCTTTATAGGGCAGAATTGGACACAAAGCTAGCCAGAGCCTTTCTTCCCCAGAAAGGGTAAGGAATTTAGTGGCTCTGCCCTCTTCCTTCCTCTGCAGGTCTCTCGACCAGCAAGACACTCTGCAGCTCCTGGGGCACATGGCTGCATCCACAGCTGTTGTGCAGGAGCTAGATTTCAGATGAGAGACATTCAGTTTCACTTGAGAACCTTTGGGTCTCAGAGAGAACCCCCCTTTCCAAGTTGGTCCCAGTGACTCGAACCTTGATCCTAGCTCTCCAGTGGTGGCAGGATCAGAGCAATTAAGGCGGGGTCCCTTCATTTCCCCTTCTACGACTTGACTCTCACTACAGATGCTTCCCTTCTGGGTTGGGGAGCCCACATGGGCAACCTTTCCACTCAGGAGTTTGGTCCCCCAGGAATCTCTGCTCCACATCAATTTGCTGGAACTCAGAGCTGTCTTTTAGCTCTTCAAGCTTTTCTGCATCTGTCTATGACAAGGTGATACAAGTCAGAACAGACAACACCACAACAATGTGGTACATCAACAAGCAGGGGCACTCGGGTCTTGACCTTGTGCACGAGGCAATGAGTTGTGGTCTCTGGCCTATTCCCTGAACACTTCCCTCATAGCAGTTCATCTTCCAGGGAAGGACAATGTCCTAGCGGATGCCCTCAGCAGGATTTCCAGGGCCATCACGAATGGTCCCTGGATCCTCAAGTGCTGGGGATAGTTTTTGCCAGGTGGGGCACACCTCAGATAGATCTTTTGCAGCCCCAGACAATCACAAACTTCCTCTGTTCTGTTGCAGGCCTCCAGTGCTGGGCTCAGTTTCCTGGATGCCCTTCTTCTGGATTGGAGGAAGTTCCTCTGCTTCCCCCCTTCTCTCCTATTCAAAGTACTAGTCAAAATCAGATCTCAGCCTTGCAGGGTGATTCTGATTGCCCCGGATTGGGCCAGGCAGCCCTGGTACCCACTCCTTCTGTCTCTGACAGTCCATCTTCCCCTGTGCCTCCCCAGGAATCACAATCTGTTGACTTGTGCCCAGGGAAGGGTTTGGTATCCGGACCTCAAATCCCTCAACCTCAAGGCCTGGCTCTTGAGGAGTTAGAGTTTGCTGATTTACACCTCTCTCAGGGTGTTCTTGAGATCCTAAAGGCTTCCAGAAAGCCTTCCACTAGGGCTACTTATAGTTCTAAATGGAAAAGGTTTTCCATTTGGTGTGCTGGGAAAAATATTTCCCCAGAATCTGCTGAATTGCCCATTTTGTTAGATTACATGGTACATCTTAATTCCTTGGGTCTCAGACCAGCTACCCTGAGAGTTCATTTGGCAGCTGTGTCTGCTTTTGTGTCAGCAGGAAAGTCATCCCCTCTTTCCTCTCATCCTGTGTTTTCCAAGTTTTTAAAGGGATTACTCCATACTAATCCTCCCTTTCGGGAACCGGCCCCTGCTTGGGACTTTAATGTTTGCATTGCCCAGTTAATGCAACCCCCTTTTGAACCTCTGTCTTCTGCAGAGCTTAAGTACCTAACTTGGAAAACTGTTTTTCTAGTGGCTATCACTTCTGCCAGATGCATAAGTGAATTGCAAGCCTTGTCAGTGGAGACTGACTTTATTTCTTTCCACAGGGATAAGGTAGTCCTTAGGACTAATAGGAAGTTTTTGCCTAAGGTGGTTTCAGATTTCCATCTTAATCTATCTCCCTTCCAGTATTTTTCACTGATCACTCCTCTTCAGGTGAGAGGAGGTTGCACAGCCTGGATGTTAAGAGAGCTCTTAGTTATTATATAGAGCGTACCAAAGTTCACAGGTTAGAATCCCTCCAACTTTTCCTTACCTATGGTGAAGTTGGGAAAGGCAAACCTGCCACTAAGAGATCAATAGCCAGGTGGATTGTCTCTTGTATCCAATTTTGTTATCAGAAAGTGGGCAGAGCCCTCCCCCTGGTTTGAGGGCTCATTCTACCAGGGGTACAGCTGCGTCTCTAGCTGCTGCCAGAGATATCCCTTTATTAGAGATTTGCCAGGCTGCTACTTGGAAAACGGTACACACTTTTACCAAGCATTACTCCCTGGATGTCCAGGCCAGGAGAGATGCTCGGTTTGGCACAGCTGTTCTTCAGATCCTATTCCCTAAGTAGGTTCTGCCCCTCCTCCATGGAGGTACTGCTGTGTATTCTGCTAATGTCTATAATATAGCAAGACTTCATGTTGTTTGAAGAAAAAATTTCTCACCTTAGTAATGTTGTTTCTTCTAATGGAGTCTTGCTATATTAGAACCTCCCCAACCTGCCCCTCTCAGAACCTCTACTTGGTGGGGTGCGGGCAACTTAGTGTGGGCACTACTTATGTCCTGTTAGCATTTTGTCCCTTTGGAACTTTGGGGTGTGTATGTGTGCACGTGTGTGTTTTTTATATTTATGTTCCATTTTCATATTATTAGAATGGTGTTAGTATTTCTGGTCCCTGACTTGAGTCTTGGGTGTTGGGACCATCAGTGGTTGTTATTATTTAGGTAGCCATTTGGCTAGTGTGAGTTACAGCTTCCACACAGACCTTAGTGAGTTTGGCTCATAAAGATCTGACAGTTCAAGTTTGAAATGACACAGATAGAGCTGCTCTCGTGCCAAAATTCTATTTTGGAATGGTTTTAACCATTTCACTCCGGGGCAGTTCTAGAGCTGGATCAAACTGCTAATGTCTATAATATAGCAAGACTCCATTAGAAGAAACAACATTACTAAGGTGAGTAATTTTTTCTTGCCACTCGTCCTCATCATCCTTTTCAGAGAATAGACTCCAGTGCAAGTGGTGTTGGCGCTATGAGGACATGATGTGGCAGCAGCTCCTGTTGGCCGGCAACAAGCTGACTCCATCACCTTCCCCGGCTATTAAGTGGCTGTCACCTGAATGGCCGAAGCAACCTCTTGCCATTGGCTCCTTGGTCAAGGAGCCAACTCCGGCAACGATTGCTTGGCCGAAACTGGCTGCTCCACTCATTGTAGTGGAACCTCTGCCCCCGCAACCAAAGACTGGGGCCCGACCAAAGATTCTTGGTTGGGTCAGGGCTTGCCCCACAGGTTGTTGGTCACCCTCACCCCCGATCAGCCTCGGCAAGTGGAGGGTGGCTCAGGCACTCTGCAGCTCTTCACAGACTCCTCGGAGTCCGACGACTCCTCCCTATATTCCAGGCCCCTTGACCTGGAATCCTCCGAGGGTCTCTCAGTGGATGAGAGTCCATCCTCTTTCCTGGGTATTCTTCGACTCATCTCAATCTACTGGGATGCAGCTCGAACCCATGCAGAAACGGGCCAGATATCCTCTCGTGGAGATTTTGGACCGAGGGGATTCCCCCACGGAGGCCTTCCCTGTGGCTGAGGCCATTGTTGGTCTGGCCTTGGAGTTGTGGCAGCGGCCTGCATCCTGTCCTGTGCCTTCGGCCAGGATGGCCCGCAAGTACACAGTCCCCACTGGTTCTCTCTCCAGTTTTTCGAAGCACCCCTCGGCTGAAGGGCTGGTAACCGACAGCATCTTCCAGCGCTCTGGAAATGCTAGGGACGTAGAAAAGCCCTCGGACAAGGAGTCCAGAAAGCTGGACTACTCCGGGTGTAAAGTTTATGCTGCCTCCTCCCTAGGCCTTCGACAGGCTAGCTCAGCTCTGCTGATGGCACACTTTTCACACGCCCTTATTGGCTCCCTGGATGAGGTGCTTCCTCATTTCCTGGCTGACCTTCAAACAACGGTCAAGCAGGTGCAGGATCAGGGAAGGGCAGTGGCCAAGCAACAGTTCCAGACTGCCTTGGACATTGGAGACTCTTGTGCCCGGTCAGTAGCGGCTGCAGTAGCCATGCACCGTAGAGCTTGGCTGCAGATCTCCACCTTCACGGTGGATACCCAGCACAAGCTGTTCGGGCCCAGGGTGGAGGGTCATCTCCAGAGGATCGAGAAATCCAATGCTACCTTGGACTCTGTCACGTCTGCCCAGAAGGACAAAGGCCACCAGTAACAGCGTAAGCCCTTTTGCCCATCCGCTCCTGCGGCACGTCTGGCCCAGCAGCACCAGCAACAGGGCCTAGCAGGCTCATGCTTGGCACCCCAAGGCCAAGCCTGCTGCTTCCTCCAGCAGGCAGCCTGGAGGGAAAGGTCCAGGTGGCTCCTCGGCCGGCCCTTCCTCCAAGCCTGCCCAGTGACGGGTTGAAGGGTGCCGCCCCAATCTTGTCACTCCTCCCCTGGGTCCACCCATGGGGGGATGGCTCAGCCACTTCCTTTCCGCCTGGTCCACTATCACCATGGACCATTGGGTGTTGGAAATGGTCAGCAGAGGTCTGCCTCTGGAATTTAAGTGGACCCCAACCTATCGAACCATCACCCCTCGGGGGGCTACCGGTTCTGCAGCCCCATAGCTCTGCTCCTCCAAAAGGAGGTGATAAGCAAGGTGGTGGATCCTCCTCCAAACCCAGGGTTTCTGTCCAGGTACTTCCTGGTCCCAAAACGGATGGGGGGCTGGCGCCCCATTCTTGATCTGCACAACCTGAACAAGTTCCTAAGGCCGCACACCTTCAGAATGGTCACTGTGGTTCAGATCATATCATCCTTGGAACTAGGCATGTGGTTTTGCTCTCTGGATCTCCAGAACGTGTTCTTTCACTTCCCAATACGTCCGTCACACCAGCGATTCCTCCACTTCAGAGCAGAGGGATCCCTCTATGAGTTATGGGCCATGCCCTTTGTTCTTTCTCCAGCTCCCAGGGTCTTCACCAAATGCATGGCAGTGGTGACAGCATTTTTGCGGTGTTGAGGGGTCTGGGCATACCCTTACCTGGACGATTGGCTGATAGCAGTCCCCTCCAGGTTGGAGGTGGAGTGGTCCAGAGCAGTGACAGCACTGGGGGGTTTAAAACAAGGGTCTAATTGGACCCACTGGTGTAAAAAATATGGGTCTAAAGAAGAACTGACTGGGTCAAAACATACTCAGTGGCAGTTTTTTTTAACAGTTCACATTCCGTTCCTTTATGTATTGTTATAGAGCAGGTGCATCAATTTGGAGCCGCTGGCAAAGGAAAGAGGGGTCAGTCTTGGAAAGGATGCAACTTTTGTCCTATTGGTGCATGTTAGTGCGGTCACTGGTCCAGAGATATGGCCCTCCAGGTCTGCTCTCAAATTGGTCTCCTGAGCAACGAGGCCAAATCAGAACTCGTACCCGCGCAGGTGATTCAGTTCATCGGGGCAGAGCTCGACTCTCTTCGAGTCAGAGCCCAGCTCCCAGCGGACAGGGCTGAGATCCTTTCCTCCTTTGCCTGATCATTTCAGGTTGGGCAATTGCGCCCTGCCCGGGACTTCCTGCACCTCCTGGGTCTCATGGCGGATTGCACCAGTGTGGTCCATTGGGCCCACTGGCATATGCATCCTCTACAATAGGGGATGGCCCGCCAGTGGTCTCAGCACTCTGATCCTTTGGGCCAGCCAGTAACCATGACTCAGAAGATGTGGGACGGCCTACAGTGGTGGCTTATCCCAGCTCATCTGCAGGAGGGTATCCTGTTTGTCTGCCCCAAGCCGACGGTCATTCTTACGACCAATGCCTCTTTGATGGGTTGGAGTGCCCATCTGGGGGAGCTCTGGGCCCATGGCCTCTGGTTCCCTCAGGAGTCTTGATGCCGCATCAACCTGCTGGAGCTTTGAGCGGTACGGCTAGCCCTCATCGCCTTCGTTTCATTTGTATGGGGTCAGGTGGTTCAGGTCCAAACGGACAACACCACGACCATGTACTGTCTCAACCGTCAGGGCGAGATGCACTCCTTTCCTCTGTGCAAGGAAGCTCTCCGCATTTGGTCTCTCTTGATCAGCCTGGAGGCAGATCTCCTAGCCATCCATGTGGCAGGAGCCTCGAACAGTCTGGCCGATGCCCTCAACCGGATAGGCGATGCATCTCACGAGTGGTCTCTCCTGCTGGAGGTAGTTCAAGACCTGTTCTCCCATTGGGACACCCCTCAGGTGGACCTTTTTGCCTCCAAGGAGAACGCGAAGCTGAGGCTGTTTCATGCCCACCCCCCTCAGCAGGGCTCGCTGCAAGGGGATGCCTTCTCGAGGCCTTGGACTCCGGGCCTCTTCTACACCTTCTCTCCATTTCCCTTGATCCACAAGGTGCTTCTCAAGGTGAAGAGGGACAAGGCACAGGTGATTCTGGTAGCCCCGAGACTGACGTCGCCAGTTCTGGTACCCAGATCTCCTCAGCCTCAGTTCCAGGCTCCTGAGGTGGCTTCCAGCCTGCCCGGACCTGATCTCAGTCAACATAGGGAAGGTGCTTCACCCGGACCTTCAATCCCTGCATCTGATAGCCTGGTTCCTGAGCGGCTAGAGTTCCAGGCCTTGGGTCTTTCCGATGAGGTCTTCAACGTCATTGAGGCATCCCGTAAGGAGTCAACCAGAAAATGCTATATCTTTAATCAATCAATCAATCAATCAATCAATCAAAATCTTTATTTATTCAGGCGAACATCATTGAGCAAAGCTCATTTACAAGATGGACCTGAGTGGTCATACAAATGAGGATACAAGTATTATTACATAGACAAGAATAGAATAAATAGCAATACAATGGCATGAAATGATTATATACAACAATTTACATATATACAAGTAACAATAGAACCATTTAGCCTGTAGGAAAAAAAGAGGACAAAGGGTATAGCAGTCCTAAAATATAAGTTATATGGTCTAAACTAGTTTTTAAGTGAATATAATAGGTGATTCGGAAGAAAGAAATTGAGTTAATATAATGGATAGAAAAAGGAGGTTTAGTTGGGTCAGATAGGTGGGGATTATGCTTATAAAAGCAATTGCAGAGCTCTGGAAAAGGGCGAGAACAATCTTTGAAGGATGCCAGAGGTAGTAGGCTATCTAGCTTCATGGATTTTGAGAGAGTTCCATGCAGCTGCTAAGGAATAGCTGAAAGCAGCCCTCCCATACCGGTGCAGGCATTGGGGACCTTTAATGTGATGAGTTTACTGATCCTTAAGGTGTATGGCCTGGTTGTAATTTGGGTAAAGCAATCAGTGATATAGGTCGGTAGTTTGCCTGTTAACGCTTTGAGTATCCAGATAACAGCATTCCTATTTCTTCTGTGTTGCAATGATGTCCAGTTGACTGCCATATAAAGGGAGCAATGATGGGTGTTGGAGGAAGGTCAGTAATAAATCTTATGGACCTGTGATACAGGGTGTCCAGCTTATGTAAGAGATGACTTGAACAATGGCAGTAGAGAAAATCAGCATAATCAATGAGGGATAGGAATGAGGCCTGAATTAACCTTTTTTTGGAATCACTGTTTAGGTAATGTTTTATTCTAAAAAATAGTCCGAGCCTCTGTCTTAGCTTTTTAAGTAACTCTTCAATATGGACAGAATAGTCAAGCCTGTTATCTATCCAGACTCCAAGGTATTTGAAGTTATCAACAAATTCAAGTTTCTCTCCAAGTAAGGTGGATATATGTAGGGTGTTGGATGCTGGGGTAGTGGTAGTACAACTCTTTGTGGTAAAGAACATAGCTTTGTTTTTTTGCATTTAGAAGTAGTTTTTGTCAAGTAGATTGTGCTGCAGAATGGAGAATTCGATTGTAGAAGTTCACAGGCTTTGGAAGGTGAGGATTGCTGACATACAATACAGTATCATCAGCAAACAGATGAATGTTAGATTGAGTGAGGTTGGCATCAATATTGTTTATATAAATAGCAAAGAGGATAGGGCCAAGAATAGAGCCTTGTGGTACACCCCTTAGCAGAGGTTTTGAGGTGGATAGGTAATTTCCATTTCTAACCAGTTGCGACCTATCTGAAAGGTAATCCTTAAACCAGTTGAGTGATAGGGAATCCAGGCCTAATGAGTTAAGGGAGGTGAGTAATAAGTCATGATCCACTGTGTCAAAGGCTTTACTCAAATCCAGAAACACAGCACAGGTAAAATTTTTTTTGTCCAAATTAGTCTGCCAATCGTTGGTTACCTTGGCTAAGGCAGTAATGGTGCTATGCTTTGATCTAAATCCAGATTGTGCAGAATTTAGAAGGTTATTGTTATCCAGATAGTCCCTTAACTGAGAGTTACTAGTTTTCGAGCATCTTAGATAGTACTGGTAGGATGGAGATAGGTCTGTAATTGTTGAGATCCCTAGTATCACCAGATTTGAGTAATGGAACTACTTGAGCTGTTTTCCAAGTAGATGGAATGGATCCAGTAGTTAGGGAAAGATTGAAGAGATGAGTAAGGGGGGCAGATAAGACATGTGAAGCAATTTTCAGGAAATAGGGATCCAGGGAGTCTGCACCTGCACTTTTAGTTGTGTCTAAATTAGAGAGGAGATCTTCCACTTCTTTCACGGATATTGGGATGAAGGAAAAAGTTGAAGTGGCCATTTGTCCCACAGTAGTTTGCAGGTTCAAGGAAGATCTCAGGATATTTGCAGGTGATGAGTCAAATGCTAGGCCAGCAGTGGTGAAGTGAACATTGAAGGTATTTAAGATTTCTTGTTTACCTGTAATTTCTGTGTCATTTAGTAGCAATTTGGTGGTTAAGGCAGGAGTAGAATTCTGGCCCAGAAGTCCTTTTATTGTACCCCAGAGTCTGGATGGGTTATTGTAGGAGGCATCCAATTCAGCTGTATAGTAGGCAGTTTTGGCAGTTCTTATTTTTTTGTACATGAATTCCTTGCTTTTCTGAAATTTAGCCAATCACTGGTGTCCTTTGTTTTTCTTGCCTTTTTCCACAGCTTGTCTCTGGTTCTCAAGGCTGCTTTAAGCTCAGAGGTGAACCAAGGGCAGGATTTTACCTTAGTTCTGATACTGGTGATAGGTGCATGAATATTGAGAACATTGGTGATAATATCCTTTAAAGTCTGGAGTGCTGTTTCAACAGAATGAAACAGAATTCAACAGAATGGAAGAGATTCTCCATTTGATGTCAGGACAAGGGGTTGGACCCTTTTTCCTGTTCATTGGCTTGCATTTTGGACTACCTGTGGTCCCTTTCTCAGCTAGGGCTTCAGTCGACGACCCTTAAGGTGCACCTGGCAGCCATCTCTGCCTACCGGTCCTGGGCCGGTAAGCAGTCGGTGGCGCAGGAGTAGGTGGTCTGATGCTTTTTCAAAGGCCTTGATCACACACCCTCTCTGGTGCGAGAACCTCCACCTCCATGGGATCTACTGCTGGTATTGGCCAAGCTCATGGGCAAGCCATTTGAACGAATGCACAGGTGCGATATCTCCCACCTGTCATGGAAGACCGCCTTCTTGATGGCTATTACATCAGCCAGAAGGATGGGAGAGCTCCAGGTGCTTTTCATTGAGTCTTCTTATCTGGTCTTTCACGGGGACAAGGTTGTCCTTCGCCCCCACCCAAAATTCCTTCTGAAGGTGGTGTCAGAGTTTCACCTGAATCAGGTGTTGACTCTGCCGGTGTTCTACCGTAGCCACACCTTGGAGGCCAAATATAGGCTTCATACTCTGGACCCTAGAAGAGCGCTCGCTTATTATAAGGAGCGGACTGCTGAAGTTCGGGGAGAGGTTCGCCAGCTGTTTCTCACCTACGCTGAAGCCGCACTTGGCAGACCTGCAGCCAAGTGGACAATAAGCAAGTGGGTCACCTCCTGCATAGATCTCTGCTATAGGTTGGTGGGCATGGAGCCACCCAAAGGGATAAGAGCTCATTCAACCTGCCATACCGCTGCTTCTAGGGACGTCCCTATCCAGGAAATCTGCAGGGCTGCTACCTGGAAGTCAGCACACACATTCATTTCCCATTACTACATTGACCTAGAGTCATGCCGGGATGCTGGTTTTGGGACCTCTGTTCTCCAGTCCTTATTCCCCAAGTAAGTATCGGGGGTGCTCGCCTTGCCTCCCTCCTCCCGGAGAACTGCTAGGAGTCTGCCAGACAGTACGGATTGAACAACATATCCACGTCCCTAGAAATACAGGTTACTCACCTGTAACAGGAGTTCTAGGAGTGGTATATGTTGTTCATCCACACGACCCACACGATCTCCCCAGCTTCGACGCACAACCTGGCTTCCAGCGGGCTAGATCTGGTGTCATGGGGCAGAGCCGAGGGTTTTACCACCCGGGTGGATGGGAGGAGCCAGCTTGAAGACTTTACAGCCCATCTTAAAGCAGCAAGGAACCTGCCAGACAGTGTGGATGAACAACATATACCACTCCTAGAACTCCTGTTACAGGTGAGTAACTTGTATTTTCAAATCACTGTCCCTGGTAAACAACTCTAAACCATCACATTCTTTACTCTGCTTACCTCAGTAAGACGTCGTCGGAGAGCTCTCCTTCATCACGTGAAGAAACTTTCTTTATCTCAGTTATATTATCAGTAAGCTTAATTTTATTGGTATTCTTTTCACTGTCCTTGGTTTTCAGGTAGTAATTGTTTAGATTTTTAGTCAGTAAGGGTAAGTAATCGCTTTCCTCCCGGTTCTTTAACCAAGGGGCAACCGACAGTTTCCCTTTTTACTTTATTATTTAAAAGTTAAATATTCTGTTCCGATTCGGTGTAGTCTGGTTATTATTAGTTTGTGTTTTAACTGGGTAACTCCTGGTTTTGTCAGTATTTGAATTTAACCGGGGTAACTCCTGGTCTGCTATTATTATTACATTCTTCCGAGGTAACTCCTGTTTTTTGTTGCCAGTTCGCATAACCACTTCTAGTGTGGTGATCTGGGTTATGTCACAGAAAACAAAAGAGAGAACAGAACCCACAGGTTTCCAGCACTGTACTGAGTGCAGGGAACTTTCTTGCTAAAGCAGATCCACTCTTAATTTATTTATTCTGTCTGGGATCTGACCACTTACAGACAGATTGTGAGATTTGTGCTAACTTTCCTCAGTCTACCTTGGATAGACAGTTAAAAAGGCTGAGGGAAAGGATGGCTGAAAAAGCTACTAACCCAGCCCAGCCACAGAGCAACCGAATGAACCGGGAGAGTTGCCCTATGAAAGGAGTGATAGCTCTACTTCTAAGAAATGTACCACAGATAAGGCTGCTGAACTGGCCATTGCGGTTAAGAAAAAGAAGGAAAAGCACCAGGAACTGCCACCGAAACAAGCCAACTTCTTCTGAGGAGATTGCTAATGCGATCAGGTTTATTCAGTCTCTCCAGTCCTCGGTTATGGTTGGCAAGCAACCGTTTCCTCAAACTCCCAGTTCAAATGCTGTCCCCGGTTTAATAGACCAAAGTGGGGAGCCTTTTGGGGACAGTGACTTTGGAAATGAACCTGATGATGAGGATTATGGGGATCCTGTTGATCCAGACATTTCCCCTGATCCTCACAGACCAGATTTCCCTGACAAGGGAACAGAGTATTTTACCTTATATTTTGTTTTTATGAAGCAAGTGGCTCAGTCCCTCGACCTCCCATCCAGGAATCTGTGGAAGATGAGGAAGAAGAGGATTATAAGGAAATGATGGATATGCCACCATCAAAGAGGCTACTCCTCCCTCTCCATAAGTCTCTGAGAAAGTAGACTATGAAAGTGTTGCAAACTCCCACTTCTGTTCCACCCACAGACAGGAAGGTGGATAAGAAATACTGGATAGCTAGGACTGGGGCTGACTTCATTTTTGGGCACCTCAGCCATGAAGGTGTTGTGCAGGCTGCAGCTTGTGACAAAGTTGGCATCTCTCTGGCCTCCCACCCTCCAGACAAGGATTCTAGGAGAGTGGATTCCATAGCTAAAAAAAATTATTTTTAGTCTTCACTGGCTATTAGGCAGGCATCTTATATGTCCTATATAGCCAGGTACCTGAAGAACATGTTGTCCACAGTGTTGCAGATTGCTGAGGCAGTCCCCCTTCCATGGCTGCTGACCTGGACGAGGCTGCAAAAAGGTGTATCACAGCTGCTAAGATGCAGATCAGGATAGCAGTGGACTCTAATGACACTGCATCCAGGCACATGGCATCTGCTGTGTCCTTTAGGAGATTTGCTTGGCTTAGAACCACTAATCTGATACAAGATACCCAGACTAAAGCCATTGATTTTCCATCCAACCCTGTGTCTCTCTTTGGGGAGCAAACAGAGGTATATATGAAGAAAATAGATGAATACAAGGCTGCCTACAAGAGTGCAGCAGCCAAGGAAAGAGCTGCTAACCCCCAGAAGCATCATGCAAGGGGTGGCAGAGGCAGACCTGCTTATAGGCCTTTCTACCAGCCTCAGGTTTTTCCCTAGTATCAGCCTAGGGGATATTTCAGAGGCAGGGTTAGAAGGGGCAGTGGCCGCACTAGCCCCAGTGTCCAGCCGGCAGCACAGTTCAGACAGACACCCTGCGGTGGCTGTTCAGCTTGCCTCCCCAGTTCCAGTAGGGGGCAGCCACTACTTCCAGGAGTGGAAAAATATCACCACAGACAAGTGGGTCCTGGAGGTAGTGGGCCAGGGGCTTGTCCTCAGCTTCAAGGCAATGCCAAAGCTGAGGTCAAGAGCTTTCAAACCCTCTTCCCCATCAGAAACAGCCTTGCTAGAAAAGGAAGTTACGAGCCTTCTGCTGTAAAAGGCAGTAGAACCAGTCCCTTCCAACCAGATAGGAAAGGGCCTGTATTCACGGTACTTCCTCACAATAGAGAAAACAAGGGAGTGGCGACCTATTCTGTACCTCAGATACTTACACAAGCATTTGTCAAAACCAAAATTCAAGATGGTTACTCTGGCTACCATACTACCCACCCTAAGACGGGGAGACTGGTTAGTATCCCTGGATCTGAAGAATGCCTACTTTCATATCCCAGTCAGAAGGTCACACAGAAAGAACCTCAGGTTTAGGTTTCCATCAGACATTGCCAATTCAGAGCAATGCCTTTCGGACTGGCATCTGCTCCAAGGGTGTTCACAAAATGTCTGACTGTAGCAGTGGCACACCTAAGGTGACAAGGGGTCTAAGTGTTCCCCTACTTGGACGACTGGCTGACAGTAGACCAGTCACACCAGCAAGTAAGGGAGGCTCTGTCAATAACACAAGACACTCTACTCTCTGGGATTCTTGGTGAACCACAAAAAGGCTATTTTGGAACCGGTTCAGCTGCTCAGATTCATAGTGGCAGAACTGGATACAACAAAAGGGATGGCTTTCCTTCCTCAGAACAGGGTAGACAGCCTTATCCAAGTGGCCAGTTCCTTAAAACTTCACATTTCCAGGTCAGTAAGGTACTTCCTGCAGTTGCTAGGCCATATGGCAGCTTCCACAGCAGCTGTGTCAGGGGCCAGGTTCCAGATGTGAGCCATTCAGTTTCATTTAAGAGATCACTGGCTCCAGAGAAGGGACGGTCTCACAAAGTTAGTTCCAGTCACAGTTACTTTTCTGCAAGCCCTACAGTGGTGGCAGGAAAGGGGCAATCTCAGGCAAGGAGTGCCCTTCCTGCAGCAGGTTCCTTCTTTGGTTCTTATGACAGATGCATCCCTCCTAGGGTGGGGAGCACATCTGGAAATCACATGGCACATGGGAAAAGCAGGAATCTCTCCTGCATATCAATCTATTTGAGCTCAGAGCAGTTCTTCTGGCTCTCCAGTCATTTGTCAAGTCAGATAAGAGGAAAGGTGGTCCAGGTCAGAATAGACAACGCAATCACCATGTACTACGTAAACAAGCAAGGGAGCACAAGGTCAACTCCCCTCTGCACAGAGGCAATGAGAATCTGGGCCTTTGCATACTCCCTGAATATTTCCCCCTCAGCTGTCCACCTTCCAGGTAAGGACAATGTCTTGGTGGATGCCCTCAGCAGAATAAATCGGAACCACCACGAGTGGTCACTGAACAGACAGGTCTTGGGGATCATTTTCAGGAGATGGGGCACCCCAGAGGTGGATCTGTTCACAGACCCAGACAACCACCAGCTCCCACAGTGTTGCTGCAGGCCTCGCATCAAGGGCACAATCCCTCTGGATGCACTTCTGCTGGACTGGATGGGGAGGTTCCTTTATGCCTTCCCTTCTTTTCCTCTATTACTGAGAATGTTGAACAAATGGGCTTCAACCAGCTTCAGTGATCCTCATTGCCCCAGGCTGGGCTAGGCAGCCTTGGTACTTCATGATCCTATCATTGTCAGTAGCCAAGCCAATCAATCTTCCTAGGAGGTAGAACCTGTTGTCATCCTCACAGGGCAGCATCATGTATCCCAATCTGCTATCCCTCAGACTCAAAGCATGGTTCTTGAGGACTTAGAGTATGCAGACTTTCATCTCTCAGGAGTCATGGATATACTGAGAGTCTCCAGGAAGCTTTCTACCAAGAAAACCTATGCTTCTAAATGGAAGAAATTTTCAATTTGGTGTCAGGGCAAGGGGTTAGACCATGCCCAAGCCAATTTCTCTATAGTTCTGGACCATATGGCCCATTTACATTCCACAGGATTAAGTATTTCCACCTTGAGAGTGCACCTGGCAGCTGTTTCAGTTTATTTATCAGCAGGTAAGGCATCTTCTTTGGCTTCGAAGCCAGTATACGAGAAGTTTTTTAAGGAATTAGTGCATTTGCACCTACCACACAGGGAACCTACTCCCATGTGGGATCTGAACATTTGTATTGCTCAGCTTATGCAGCCCCCTTTTGAGCCCATGTCTTCTGCAGATCTTAAATATGTGACTTGGAAAACAGTGTTCCTGGTAGCCATTACCTCTGCTAGAAGGATCAGTGAGTGCCAGGCACTGTCCACAGAGCCTGGTTACATTGCTGTCCATAGAGACAAAATAGTTCTGAGAACTAACAGGAAATGTTTGCCCAAGGTGGTATCCGAGTTCCTCTTCAACCAGCCTATTACTTTGCCAGTCTTCTTCACAGACCATTCCACCTCAGGTGAGCGTAGGCTGCACAGCCTGGGTGTGAAAAGAGCAGTCAGCTACTATATTGACCACACAAAAGGTCACAGACAGGATCAAACCCAGTTTTTCCTCACTCATGGAGAGGTGGGGAAAGGAAAACCTGCCACAAAACAATCCATTGTTTGATGGATTGTGGCCTATATTCAGTTTTGCTATAGCAAGGTGGACAAGCAACCACCTGCAGGCCTCAGGGCACATTCAACCATTCTAGCAGCTGCTAGAGATATCCCCTAGTGGACATTTGTAAAGCTGCAACTTGGAAAACAGTCCACACATTCACCAGACATTATTGTTTGGATGTCCAGGCCAGAGGAGATGCCAGGTTTGGCACAGCAGTCCTGCAGAGCCTGTTTCCTAAATAGGTTATAGGCACACCTCCAAAGGCACTGCTTGGTAATCTGCAGAAATCAGAATATAGTAAGATTTCCTGGGGTTTGAAGAAATAATTACTCACCATAGTAATCTTGTTTCTTCTAAGGGAGTCTTACTGTATTCTGAGCTCCTTCCCTTCCTCCCCACTAGAAACCTATGGTCACTGCACTACAGCTGTGGTATAGATGTTGCAAACCTGGGGGGTATATTATGTTCTGGTTTTTGGTGCATCTGTGACTTGAATTTTAGTGCTGCCACTTTATAAGTTTTTCAAAGAAGGGGTAAATCCTTTATTTATACCTTACTGTTTATTAAGGAGGGCTGTTATTATTATTATTATTACATTAGTTGGAAACTGCTTAGTGCATGCTTCATAAGAATGTGACAGTTTAGAGTTGTTTACCAGGGACAGTGATTTGAAAACTGAGCTCAAGCCTAGCATTCCATCATTTGCATAGGTTCTATTAACCATTTTAGCTCTGGGGCAGTCCTGTGGTGAGACCATACTACATAAATCAGAATACAGTAAGATTCCCTTAGAAGAAACAAGATTACTGTGGTGAGTATTTTTTTCTTTGTGATCTTCTTTCATTAGATTTCTTGTTTCATGATCTTCATTCATAGCACAAGAAGCTCACAAAAGAATTCCTTCTTTCGGGAGGCTAGATTCTTCTTTGTGATCTTCTGTGAGAATTCTTATTTCATGATTTTTCATATCAAAAGGAATTTCTTTTGTGAGGCTAGATTATTCTTTCATGATCTTCCTTCATGAGACTATATGAAAGAAGAAAATCTGCTCACTAAAGAAGAACTTTGTATAGGAAAACAACTTCTGTTTATAATACGGCGGTTTTTAAAGATTTTCACTCCAGATTTTCAACGTGGCCTTTTTCTGACCACACTTCATGAACCAGGAAGGTGACATTTTTCAAATCCAGCCTGGAAAATGACTTAACAGTTGTTCTGCAAATCACCTTCCAGGCAGGATCCGAAAGGTTTCACCTGACTGGTTGATGAGGGGGGGGTCATAAAAGACTATGTTAAACATTTGGTGTCAAAATATTAAATAAACAAAACTTATGAAGGAAGGACCCTGAGTCTCTATCTGTAGCTGCATGGAGGTGGAGGGCCCAGAAGGCCCTCGCTTCTACAGCTAGATGTAATCCTCATTTGGGGTAGAAGCCCATGGCCCTGCACTTCCATGCCCAGACTGACTCAGTACTTCATGCAGGGCCCTCTGGACCCTGTGTGTCTGCATCAGTAGCCACATGGAAGCAGAGGGTCCAGAGGGCCTTGTGCTTCTGCAGCCAGATGGATCTGTTCACACAGGTTCCAAAGGGATCTGCTTGAATAAGGATGCAATTCCACTATCTCAAGGAAATGCACTGCAAAAAAACTGTATTAATGCACCAGTTATGGTTCAACGTAAAGCAACAAACGTAGAGAAATGTGGTGTTAGGTGCAGTCAGAAGTGTGTGTGTGTATGTCATAGAGTGAGCATGAGTACTTGTGGCTACAGAAGGGCTGGTGCCATAGGGGCCTGTTTTTCTACAAACAAAAGAACTCTTATAATTTGGGTATCATGCATTTGTATCTGTGGGTGCAGGGGCCTGCACTTCTGCAGACAGAAGTAATGTTTTGATTTGAGCATTGTGGATTTCCAGCTGCAGCCAGAAATTTGTGTGTTGTATCATACAGCGTGCATGCTAAAAGTACAAATCCATGAAGGTAAAAAATCAGTGCTACATTTGTGTCATCTGGAAACAGTTGTATGTTGTTTTATCTGATGCTGTCTTTCTGTGGTTGCTTACATGGTCCTGTCCTTTTGCTGCTTGGGGGCAGGAAGTTAGGGTTGGAAACCCTAATGCCACATTTCCCTACTTTTATGACATGAAGTTGAACCCTAACTAGTGTATTAATATATTTTTGGAAAAAAACAAACAAAAAATATATATATATATAATTTCATTTTTAGTGGTTATACTAGAAAGGCATATGAGCATTGCTGCCCATTTACACAAGCATCCAGTTACATACAACAATCATGAAACATGACACAAGCTTAAGTATTTAACTAACAGCAAGAGTTAATAAAATGGTACATAAAATTAGAATAATATAGACTAAAGAGCAAACCATGAACTAGCCTTGGTGAATTAACAAATACAAGGTGACATTAAGCATTCAGTGAGGGTTTAACAATAATATAACAGTGGGAGACAGAAAAATTAAGTGCAGTCTGAAAATTAGTCTAGGTGGATTAACAATACTACAAGTGCTTGAAAGAGAGGGTAAATGCCTGAGGTGGATAACCAAAGAGTGAGGGGAAAAAAGTGCAGAAGGGGACCGGATTAGAGCTGTGAACAGGTGCAGGTGGGAGAGGAATGTCTCCTGATATTGTGTTTGAAGGCATTTGTGGAGGGACAGAGTTTTAGTTCCGGGGGAGAGAGATGAAGAGCTTGGGTCCCATAAAAGAGAGTGTTTTCTTGTCTTGAGTGGTCCGGCAGAAAGGAACAGTGAAAGAGAGAGTGGAGGACAGTCTAGTGGTCCTGGTGGTGGTGGCTGTCTGGAAGAGAGAAGTGAGGCAATCAGGGAGCAGTCCTCGGGAGAGTTTGAAGAAGAAGGTGGCCATCTTGCAGTTGAGGCGGGCCTTAAGGGAGGGCCGACTGGTGAACTTATAAAGGTCACAGTGATGTGTGAGTTTAGGGAGACCAGAGGCAAAGTGGATATCGTTGTGGTAGGAACTTCGAAATCTGGAGAAATTTTTGATGGAGAGGCGGGGGAGGGAGACAAGTGAACCATAGTAGAAGACAGGAAGAAGGAAGCTGGAGACTAAGACGGTTTTGGATTCCCTGTTAAGATAATGCTTGGTTCTGTGGAGTATTTATTTTTTTTATTTTATTAAACTCTAGGATTACAAGTACCTTTGAGCAGGAACTGCTCATTTACAAAGGTTCCATGTCAAAGGATGGGGGAAACATACATACAAAGGTTGGCAATGGTATACAATCATAACACATACAAAGGTTGGCAATGTTTTACAGTTATAACGCACTTTAGAAATAAAGGACATTACTAGAAAGCAACTTAAATAAGCAGCTAGATGAGGTAACAGAGTAAGAGATTAAGAAGCAATCAGACTATAAGCGTGAGATTGAGTAGGAGAGGGACAGAAAGAAGTAGGCAGGCTGAGGGGCCGCTGTCAGAGGGAGGGAGAGGGGGAGGGTGTCTTGTACAGGGGAATGTGGTAGTGAGGTTTGAGAAGTGGCCTAGAGGTGTGGGGGCGAAGGGGGAGGAGGGTGGAGGGAGGGAGGGAGAAGGAAAGGGGTCACATAGAAAAGCAGGAGCCAGAGAGAATGATGCTCAGGTAGGAGGCAGGTCACTGGTCTTGAGCAACTAGGTGGTGGTTGGAGCAGTCCTTTTAGGAGAAGCAGTCACATTGAGTGGTAGAGGTGAGGTAAAGTCGGAGATTCCGTTTAAAGGGTCCAAGCAGAGCAGAAGAAAGTGCTTCTTTGTTGAGGGTATTGAACCACTGTGGAGCCCTGTGGGTGAAGGACTGCTGACACATGGTGGTACGACATCTGGGAACCTGGAAGGTTTGATATTGGGCTCTACGTGTATGCTGATTACCACTGTAGGCAGTAAGGAGCTTACCAACACCTGGGGGCATGAGCCCAAGAAGAACCTTTTTGGTTAGCAGGCAGGTCTGGTATTGTATTCTGCTGAGGAGTGGTAGCCAGCCAGCCTATGCGTAGAGGTCACAGGTGTGTGTTTGGCGGGCAGTGCCCATTAAGTGCCTGTAGGCTTTTTTGAGTGAAACTGAGATCCTGCAGAGGGCAGTTGTAAAAGCGGAGCCGTAGATTGCAAGACCAGTAGTCAATGATAGAGGTGACAGAGCTGTAGATGGCCAGTCTAAGGGCATCCACAGACATACAATGCTTGTGCTTGTGCAACAGACCGATCTGTATGTTGGCGGCCTTGGCAACAGTGTCAATATGCCGAGTGTAGGAGAGGGTACTGTCCAGCATGATACCAAGGTACTTGAACTCCGGGATATGTTCAAGTGAGGCCCCAGAGTGGTTCTTGATGGTGAGGGACAGAAATTTGTGCCTGCTCCGTGGATTACAGAAGGTCATGACTTTGGTCTTGCTGTAGTTCAGGATGAGTTTATGTGTGCTGAACCAATCTTCAACACGCTTGAAGTCAAGCTGCCGCTGGGTTTCAAGGATTTTAGAGTCATGGTGGCCAGCAAACAGGATTGCATCATCTGCATAGAGTAGTATTTTTTGCTGGCAGACACTAGGGAATCTGTTGAGGAAGAGGGAGAAGAGTAATGGGCCCAAAATAGACCCCTGGGGGACTCCGAAGAGGACTGGCTTTTTATCAGGTGAAACACCTGCTATCCTGACACATTGGACCCGATTACTGAGGTAGCTAGCAAACCATGGAAGGGCATCATTGGAGAGCCCAATGGATGACAGTTGCCTGAGTAGTAGAGTTTGATTAACAGTGTCAAAGGCCTTCATCAGGTCTATAAATGCTGCCCCCCCCCCACACAGTTTCCTTGGTCGAGCGTGACGTGGATGAAACTTGTAAATTCCAGAAGAGCCATGGTGGTGCTGTGCCCTTTTCTGAAGCCATACTGTTCCGGGCATTGGACTTAGTACTTATCCAGGAATTCAACTAATTGGTCTGACACTATTTGTTCCAATGCCTTAGATAACGGGGGAGGGGGGGAGGAGTGAGATAGGTCTGTAGTTGGTGTGAAGAGTCCTCTCACCACTTTTGTGCACCAGTGTGACAGTTGCCTGTTTCCAGAATGAGGGGAATTGGCCCAGTCTTATTGAGAGGTTGAAGATCTTTGTCAGGGGTTCAAGGATTTCATCCAGAACTTGCGCCAACAGTTTTAGGTCAAGGGAGTCTCCACTGTACCCTGATTTGCGGATATAGTTACAGGCCACTTGTGGCGGAACCTCTTTGAAGAAGAACTGTGGAGCTGTGTGATCATGTTAGGGGGTCTCGTGGGAGGTATTGGTGGAAGAGTCATCAAAGAAATTAGGAGGAAGGACACTGTCCAGGTTAGAGAATGCATTGTTAAAGGTATTGTGATGGTACCAAGGTCGAGCATTGGAGTACCAAGAATGTTGAGCATAGTGGGGGGTGCCATAGGATACTTGCCTGTGAGTTCTTTCAGTTTGCTTCCAGAAGTTTTTCTTATTACCCCTGGAGTTGGTCAGTGCCTTCTTGTAATATTTGCTTTTAGCATTCTGTATCTGTCGAGTGCAATCATTTCTGGCTGCTTTGTATTTTTGTATGTTTCCTTTTGTCGGTGTAGCACGAGCACAGTGCCAGAGGTGGTCCCTGTGCATGAGTTGTGTTACAAGCTTGCTAGTAATCCAAAGGTTGGACCGTCCTTTGGCCTTCATCTTTTTCAGTGGCGCATAGATGTCACAGGCTGCAGTAAAGCGGTTGATGAACAAGTGTAAGGCTTTGTTAGTGTCATTGAATGTGTCAATCACTGCTCAGTCCAGTCTGTTTAGATGTGATTTTAGCAGTTAAAGGTGCCCCTGTTTAATAACCCTTGTGTAGATTAGCTTGGGAGGGGGGCTTGTGGAATTTGTTAGCCCAGGAGCAGATGGTCACTTATTGTATCCGGGAGTACTGAAACATTAGAGATACATTCAGGGCGGTTAGACAGAATCCAGTCTAGTACTGTGAAAGTACTGGTCCTATAGTTGCATCTGGTGGGGGTCGAGGACAAGCTGTGTGAGGTGCTGTGACTGCATCCTTATAGGCAGAGGCCTCAGGTGAGAGCCAGTTAATGTTAAAATCACCCAGAATCATGGTTTCAGAGTTATGATGCTGGACCCTTAAGTATTTCATGATGCTATTGAAGCCAGAGGCCTGGTCCTTTGGGGGTAGGTAAACTGAGACGACAGTGAGTTCCTTATTAGGGGCTCCAAGGAGGACTTTGATGGCAAGGACCTGAGAAGAGCTGCCCTGGTTAGGGGATGGAATGACATGACCCATGAAGGTATTCCTTAGATATATAGCACAGCCCCCACCTCGTTTAGTAATCCTGTCCTGTCTGAATATGGAGTAACCAGGGATAGAAACTGAAGTGTCGGGGATCTTAGGGTTTAGCCATGTTTCAACAACAGAGAGAACATCAGGGTTGTGTTGCTGGATCCATGTTTGGAGGTAATCAAGCTTGCTGAGGATGCTGCAGGCGTTGATAGATGCCAGGGTGAGTCCCTTCTCTCCTTTTCGATGTATCCACGGACTGCCCAGATGGAGCAGGAGCAGCATTAGCAGAATTTGTAGAAGAAAGGATTTGAGCATGTTGCAGACTTGCTTGTTTGTTATGTTCCTATGCTTTTTGGTGCCACAGCACTGGTGCTGACTGGATATGTTGTAGAGTACAAACATAGCCTGAGGGATCACCGGGAGGCTGGCGCTTTTAGTTTGAGAAGGTAACCAAAGTTCCATGAAGGGGAGCAGAGGGCCAAGTTATCAGTGCTATGTGTCCCCGTGGCCATACCAAGAGTGTATTGCAGGGCATTGAGAGGTGCAAGCTGTAGATGGGATTGGCATGGGTTGCTCACAGAGGGAATGGGACAGAGAAGTAAAAACATAACCACTACAATCAACTGAGTAAGCATCTTAAGTCAGGAGATAATCTGCTTCCGAGAGAGATCACAGATGGGAAGGGGAGTTCACTAATATGGGCAAAAGTGGCATACCGAGGCGTTGGTGGATACCCATCCATCATCATCACTTGTGAGGAAGCAGGACTTCTATAAATGTACACATGGGATATACGATGGCCTGACTCAGAATATGTGTTTTATCATTAGGTGTGATGAAGCAGGACCATAATTCACGAATATCAGAGCTATGAAAGTCCTTCTTCCTTACAAGTGATGATAAAATGCATATTAGTAAAACCATTTCATGTTTGATTTATACAGCATCAGTTTACTAGTTTTAGCTTTTAAACCTCTTTGTAGACTTAACTTTTTCTTTTTTATTTCAACTGAATTCAGTGTTACTCCAAGCTACTGTGATGTCATTAGCATTGTAAAAGTTGCTCTCTGATTGGTCAGTACTCCATTGTGATGAAACGTTCAAGATATCATTTATAATAATACTAACTAAATATTATGATACCATGATGTTAGCTACAAAGATATCCGTTATCTTGTAATTTTTATCTCCACCGGTGTTGTATGTGTGTTTGTATATATGTAAGGAATGATGCATGACAGAGTGGAAATTTATGGTATGTTAATTTACAAAGTGCTGACTTGGAGTCATGAGCCCAAAGGGCGAGAAACTTCAACCACCATGAGGTACACTGACATAGCATAATCCTCCCATGATGGAATTGCCTTATTCCACTTATAAAATTGTTATTAATGTTAGATCTTACTTCAAGAGGGCTCTTGCAATAGGTATTCACATATAGCACTAAGCCGTCAGGCGTCAGGATCTCATGGAAAAATTTCTAGCTAGCAGTCTCTGGTGGGGGACCGCCCCATGTCAGATGATTGACGTCAGCCGACAGCAGTATAAAGAGGCGATCCCCCACGCCCGCCTTCCAGTTCTTTCCCGCCGTCAGCTTGCAAAAGTACATCACGGAAGAACAGCGCTTTTTTTGTCTAGCTATTTTGGATGAGTATTACTAGTTTTCGACTATATTTTCTGAATTTCTCATTAAATACACAACAAAATATAAGAGCACTGTATATTGTCCCCAACGCCCTAGGAATTGCATAAGAACAAGTGCGACTCATGCGGTTTCCAGCTCCCTCATAAGGACGGCCATTCCCTCTGCCTTTTTTTGTCTAGGCCTGGACCACGGCGTGGAGGAGTGCAAGCGCTACGAAAATTCAATTCAGCCACCCATAAATGGAGGCAGCAGACCCTGGAAGTCCACCTACTTAAAAAGAAAATGGCCTCAATGGAAAAAGAATTGAAGAAATTGAGGCAGGCATCCACTTCCCCCCGATAGCCATAAGAAGAAGAGGGACAAGGAGAAACATCGGGACTGGGACTCATCGTTCACAGCTGCCGCAACTTCGGCTGGAATCGTGGCCCTTAAGGTATCTTCCCCTCCAGGGGACCCATCCTTGATGGCCGCCTTGGTGGTTACCAAGTCGGTGTCACCCTCCCCCGACAGGCTCGGGCCTGCCAGGAGCCATCGGGGCAAAGGAGGCCTCTACTCCCACTAAGGCTGCTCAACCCTCTCAGCCTACTGGTAAGAGTGGGTCCGGGAAGCTGGACACCAGTTCCACCGACACCTGCCCAGACAAGACTGTTTAAGCTGGTCATCGGCTCCTCTGATTACCACCCAGCCTGCAACACCACTTCAGGCTCTGAGACCAAGCCTGATGTCCCGGAGTCCCCGTAACATACTACCATTACGTTGCCCTCTGAGATCCCTCCATCCCCTCAGACTCCCCACGGGGATTCTGCTCCCTCTTCCCCGGTGAGGGTCAAGGACACTGGGATGTTGCTGTTGAAGGTGCCCAACGTCAGATCCTCAGAAGCCAGACCCGATGCCGATTAACCCAATGTCGCCCACCGGCATCCCGGTGCCTGATGCAGACCGGCTCCACCCGTCCAGGTGTGAGCTCCTGGATCCCAGTGGGTCCCCTACTCCAGGCCAACGCCCTCTGGGCGCCGCCTGAACCATCTGGTCCACCCACTGGGGCGCTGCCAGGACCTTCTGTTCGGTCAGAGCCCCTGGCGCCGGGATACCCGATGCCGCAGTATCTGGCTTCACAGTACCCGATGCCACAGTACCTGGCGCAGCAGTATCACCGATGTTGCAGTATCTGGCGCCTCAGTACCCGACGCTGGGTCTCCTGCCGTTGGGCTATGGGTACTCTTACTATGGGTTTCCTAGCTACCCGTATCTGAGCCCCCCTCCTCCTCCTCCTCCTCCTCCATCACCGCACAGCTGCAGGTGGACTTGAAGAAGGTCTTGGACTCCTGGTGGGCTGAGGCTAAGGCCCAACTCATCAGGGAGGTTGAAAACCATCTACCGATGCTGGTACCTAAGCCGGACCCCTTATGTTGGTGACAGGAGACCCCCCCTTACCCTACACCAGAGAGGAACCATCTGGATCTCGGATCAGGGAGGACACGCACCTCCGGGGTATCCCTAGAGGGGTCATTCTACCCCCAACAGGGAGGAGTCCTCTTCTTCACCATCAGATTTAGACACTGATTCTGACCACTCTGACCCTGGGAACGTGCCACACACTCCAGAAAACCCTAGGTCTAAGGACCCTCCAAAGTCCCCTGTGGAGGACACTTCTTTTCTGGAGCCGCTTAGAAAAATCCAGGCTACCTGCAAGTGGCAATCAGTGGAGCCAGATCCACAACGCAAAAAACTTGCTGCCCATCTGGATCTCCTGGAAAATGCTTCCACACTGATCCTACCCTGGATTGAGCCTCACGCAGATCTTGTTTCCACTATATGAAAGCAGCCTTCCTCGCTATCCCCTCTTCCTAGAAAGGCAGATGTGCGATATCAGGCTGCGGAGGGTAAAGACTTCCTCAGTCTTCACCACCCTCAGGTGGATTCAGTGGTGAGTAGCGCTGCTCATGACCAGTCCACCAACCCAAAGCATCTTAGCTTGTCCCCCCCCGACAAGGAATCTCGACTTCTGTACAAGTACAGGAGGAAGATCTACGCATCTTCGACCTTGGGTATAAGGGCCTTTAACTACGTTGGCCACATGGGGGACTACCAGAAGTCCATTCTTAGTCAGGTTGAAGCCAAACTGGACTCCATTCCTGATTCTCAAACCAAACAGGAATTGGGAGACCTGGTCCATTCCGCGCTTTCGGCCTGTAGGCATGTTACGTGCCACATACAACGTGGTGGACATGACAGGCAGGAGTTTGGCTTTCACTGTAGGCTTGCGGTGTCTTGTGTGGCTCCGTGTGACAGGTATGGTCCTTGAAGTGCAGACTGCTATCCAGGATGCTTCCTTCAGAGGATCAGTGCTGTTCGGCGGTGATGTCAAGGACAACATAACTGAACTGCAGGAGAAGGATTTGGCACTTAAGTCTGTTCAGACTTGATACAAATCCTTCCAAGGGCAGAAACGTTCCTTTTGGTGCCAAAACCACCCTAAACAAAGACAAACACAGGCCAAATGCCCTAATAAGCGTAGAGCCATGTCAGCAGCCAAAGTCCCCCGTAAGAAAGCTTCAGAGCTCCGGCCACTGCTGTGCCCTCTGCCTCCTGACTCCCTGCCTCTCCCCCCTCCTCTGGCTGTTCCAGAGGAACCAATGTGGGGGGAGATTTCTACTCCCATCTGCTTGGTTGGGAGAGGATAATGGCAGATGCTTGGGTGCTCCAGCTGGTCTCATCCAGGCACTCAATAGACTTCCTCCAAAAAAAAAAAACTTTCTGACACCCCCCTCAGTCCTTGTACTCCTCTCTGCACCATCCATTGGTGCTAGATTCGCTCCCTTCTTTTGAAGGCAGCAATAGAACCCGTCCCCTCCAGCCTGCAGAGGACAGGTTACTAGTCCCATTTCTTCCTAGTACCAAAGAAGATCTGAGACCCGAGACCCATATTAGATCTCAGCTCCCTGAACCAGTATGTGGAGTACAAGCAGTTCAGAATGCTCTCTCTGCAGAGTCTTCTTCCCATGCTTCAGCTGGGATAATGGCTATGTGCTTTAGATATGCAGGATGCATACCTCCATATCCCCATATGCTCTTCCCACCACAAATACTTCTATTTTTGTTTTCAGGGGGCACACTACCAGATCAAGGCCCTCCCATTTGGCCTATCCTTGGCCCCCCTGAGTATTTACCAAATGCCTGGTGGTAGTTGCAGCCTTCCTGTGTACCCATGGAGTGCAAGTCTTCCCCTACCTGGACGACTGGCTTCTTGCAGCACCATCCTGGGGGGAACTCTTGGACTCCCTTTCTGTTACCCTGCAGGTTTTCTCCAACCTGGGTATCACGGTCTATGAGGCTAAGTCCCATCTGGTCCCTTGCCAATGGCTGTAGTTCATAGGGGCAATGTTGGACACAACGCTAGGCAAAGCTTTTTTGCCCCCGGGCAGAGTCGAGTCACTACTGACCCAGGCTCATCTCTTGTCAGGTCTCAAACGGGTCAGAGCCTGGAACATCCTATGCCTACTCGGGCTCATGGCAGCCACCATTCCGACTGTCCCTCTAGCGCGGCTCCACATCAGAGTCTCCCAGTGGACTCTTAGGTCTCAATGGGACCAACCTCAGGACGATCTGGACCACGAGGTCCTAGTGTCAGACCCCATGATCAGGGACTTGCAGTGGTGGACGGTTCAGGAGAACCTCAACCTGGGGGTCCCGTTTGGTGCCAATCCTCCCACCCGGACACTTATGACGGATGCATCAGGTGCAGGCGGGGGTGCCCACCTAGGGTCTCACAAGACTCAATGGCAGCTGGTCTCACTTCGGGCAGAAGCTACACATCATTGTGCTCGAGCTGAGGGCAGTCTTCTGTGCCCTACAGGCTCTCCACCCCTTCATTCTCCCCGGTCACCTTCTGGTTCAATCAAACAACATGTGCGTAGTCTGGTACCTCAACAAACAGGGAGGAACTCGTTCCTGTCCCCTGTGCCGGGAAGCAGTGAGAGTCTGGTATTGGGCGTCCCAGCACAACCTGCACCTGACAGCAGTTCATGTTCCGGGAATGGAAAACACCCTGGCCGACGCTCTCATCCGCTTATCGGCCAGGTCTCACGAGTGAAAACTCTATCAAAATGTCGTACATAACATCTTCCAGCAGTGGGGGACTCCTCAGGTGGACCCGTTCACCTCCCTCAACAACGCCAAGCTTCCTGCATTTTGCTCGCTCATTCCAGGGCGAGACTTTTTTGGCAGGACACGCTGCGTCTCTGTTGGAAGGGCAGATTTGTTCATGCCTTCCCTCCCATTCCCTTGATTCTGAGGGTGCTGAACAAGCTTCGGGCAGAGGGGGTGCAAATGATTCTCATCGCTCCCTTCTGGCTGAGGCAAGTTTGGTTCTGTCTTCTGCAACAGTTTTCCAAGGAATCTCCGCCTCCTCTTCCTCTGTCACATTTGTTGACCCAGGATCAGGGGACCCTGGTTTATCCAGGACTCAAATTACTTCATCTTCATGCGTGGCTCCTACAGACATAGCTAAGGCGTGCTTTGGAGTCTTGCCCTTAGTAGCGGATATTTTGGTGGAGGCCAGAAAGCCTTTCACCAGGTCTACCTACACAATAAAGTTGAAGCGATTCTCCATCTGGGCTGATTCTAAGGACTTAGAACCTTTCTTCTGTCCAGCTAATAAAGTCCTGGATTACCTGAGGCATCTGTATGATCTGGGCCTTAGCCATTCCTCTTTGAAAGTTCATGTGGAAGCCATTTCAGCCTACCATATTCCCTTCGGGGACAGGACTTTCACTCAACTGGAAGTCTCTAAGATCTTCCTTAAAGGGGGTTCTCCATTTGAGATCCCCTAGCCGCAATCCTGCCCCTCCTTGGGACTTGAACTTTGTTGTAAAAAAACTCATGCTGCCTCCTTTTGAACCGGTAGTGGATGCGGAATTTAAGTATGTCTCTTGGAAGATATTTTTTCTCGTGGCCATTACTTTGGCTCGGAGGATTTCCGAGCTTCAAGCCCTATGTGTAAAATCACGTACTTTATTTTTCACAGGGAATGGTTGTGTGCACCAATCCTAAGTTCCTTCCAAAGGTGGTGGCTGAATCCACGCTGAACCAATCCATTGAGCTCCTGGCTTTTTTCACAGAGCACTCATGCCATGGAGAGTACCTCCTGCGTACTCTGGATGTACACAGAATTCTGAGATAGTACACTGATAGGACTAAGGATCCCAGAAAAGGGATCAGCTCTTCATTTCTTTCGCACGCAAAAGAGAAGGCAGTGCTGTTTCCAAGCAGTGCCTTTCTAAGTGGTTAGCGAATTGTATCACTTTCTGTTATGACAAGTACCACAAAACCCTGCCGAGTCAAATCAGAGGTCACTTCACTGGATAAGTAGCTGCCTCTGCTGCGTATTTCAGGAATTTTTAGGCGGCAGAAATCTGTGCAGCTGCAACTTGGACTTCCGTCCATACTTTCACGAAACATTACAGTTTGGACATTGCCTCTTGCCGCAGAGCAGGCTTTGGGTTGGCTGTACTGCAGGGACTCCTGTCTTGAGCTCTGCTCAGGACTGCTTGGGACTTAGTCCTATATGTGAAACCCTACTGCAAGAGCCCTCTTGAAGTAAGATAGTACAGTTATGTAAGAACTTACTGACACAGTAGATCTTCAAGAGAGGCTCTTGCAGTAGGTATTGCCTTCCCTCCCTCCGTCCTCTGGAGTTTCTTCTTTTTATTCTATAGGAGCATATCCTCTACTCTCTTGTCATGCCTCTTCTGGCCTCTGGCGGGAAAGAACTGAAAGGCAGGTGTGGGGGACCGCCTCTTTATACTGACGTCGGCTAGTGTTGATCACCTGACGTGGGGGTGATCCCCCACCAGAGACTGCTAGCTAGAAATTTTTTCGTGGGGTCCTGATGCCTGACTGCTTAGTCCTGTATATGAATACCTACTGCAAGAGCCTCTCTCGAAGATCTACTGTTACGGTAAGTTCTTAGTAACTGTACTTTTTCCTTTTTAAAGCAATGTGGTAGGGCTGTAATTTAGCACTGTATCTTTAAATAGTTGGCTTTAGGGCATTAGCATACATTTCGGTGTGATGGGGATTAGGCTGCAGCTGTTAAAGTACACTAGTTCGGTGTTGGTGTACTGCAAGAAGTCGGGTTATGGTTGCATATTTCTTTGTTCGCTTGTGCTCATGCACAAAGTGAACATAGTGGTTGTGGCTGGACAGTGTAGGAGGCCATGGATATTGGATGCTGTATAAGCAATGGATGTAGAAATACTGGAGGCATGGTATTCAAAAGCCAGTGCTGATGAGACTGACAATGTAAGTGTTCAGCTGGCTGATGGGTGTAAGCTTGGTGTAGTTCAAAGGATACAGCCCCAGCAATCACTGTTTTTTTTTTTTGCCCACTGGCCAGCTAACATACATCACCATCATCAGGCTTTGAAGATAAACATCAAGCCTGTGAGAGAGAGAGACAGAGACAGTGTGTGTGTGTGTGTGTGTGTGTGTTTTCCCACTTTTAGTGGTTTCCCCTAGTTACAGACAGGAGTGTGGAGACCGTCTCTTTGACAGCACTAAACAAAGTGGGAAAAAGACAATAGAACTGGCAGCAACGTAGACTACGAAGACTGAGCATGCTCTGAATGCCTGCATTTGGCTTTCAGTTCTGGTGACCACTGCTGCACCATCTAGCCTCCACTAGGTGGCATCCAATCAGACGTACACAATGTCTCCCCACCTCAACGAAGGTTAGCCATTCAAGAAGTGACGCATCAGCACCTCAGCCCTCCAACCCAGTAGCCCATTACTGTAGCTCAGATGTCCTTAGACAGTATTGTTTGTATCCCTGAGGGTGATTGAACGTGTAACCCACTGTTTATAGTTCTGTGCTTTTATGCCGTGTACCATTCAGCCAGAACTATATTATTATAATTCTTTCCTGTTTGTATTTTATTACTGAGGGAAGTGACATAAAAGCATGATTACTGTCCCTCGGAATTTGCCTTACATACTTGTCTAAACATGACATCATAATGCCCTGTTTAGGACATAATTATCTCCACAGCAACAGATTGGGATGTCATAAACAGAATTGAGACTGCAGAAGTCACATGTTTATAGTGGGTCCTGTTACTATAACTGGGTATCCCTGATTTTTAACTTCCTGGAATTCCCATGTGATCTGTGAGGCTAAACTGGAAGCCTGAGCTGTGTTTCCTTTACTATCCATATGATCCGAGTCAGACATGGAAACCTAGGGTGTTGATTAGATGTCATGTGACCTCACTCAAGTGCACTGAAATGCAGTTGATTTGGTTCAAGAAGTCACCCGGGAGGCAGCGCCTTGTTTTTCACATGTATTTTTTTCACAGCTAAGTCATTTCCCTTATGTATTTACTATTGTAACGCCACGCTGCCACGGACCACCACTCAAGTGAAATTTGCCTTCAGGCAGCACATGAGGGGTGATTAAAGCTCTGGTTTGCGTGGGGTGCACAAGCAGCGTCAGAGGCAGAAAAGCTAAGTTACCATTCAAGAAGGGAAATCTGAGCTCCCTGTGTTTCGTTCTACATGTCAAATAAGTAAGTGGATATTTTATTAGCTTTTAGAGCAATGTTTGTGGATGTTTTGATGATGGTTTGGTGTAGTGGTGCATGTACAACATGTTTCTGCTGTTGTGCAGAATTATAGTTTTTAAATATAAGCAATGTTTTTATTAGGCGTTTAAAAATGTTTTTCTTGTGTGAGCAGGACTGAGGTTTATTGGTTTGGATTTTTCAGTAAGAAATATCCTTTTTTTTTTTATTTTGTTGTATGGATTTCCTCTGCAGTTTGTGGCTGTTTGGGGAGGGGGTCATGTAGTCTTTTTGTCTTATTTGCATCCTTTCCTTGTGATTTACATGGCATTACACACCATGGGTGTGTTAAAAAAATAATTGTTACAGACTGGTACCCATACATTATTTTTTATATATTGTCTCTTTGGATCTGCTGACAGTTATTTCAGATGCAACCTAGGCTCCTGTTTGCGCTTGTGATAGCTGTACTACACCTAGGGCCACTTTTCCTGTCTGTAACGCCCAAGTCTTTTTCTGCTCACTTAATCATCTGTCTCTTGTTAAAGGGAACTACAGTCAGACTTTACAAAGCATGTGCTGTGCGGAGTGTTTTGATTTGTAGAGGTAGTGCTAGTGTGTCCTTTCCTTTGTCTGCTGTTAGGAGTTTTTTTTCTACATTTGCCTACTAGTTTTATGGCTCCTGGGGATCTCTACGTTTGAATATTTTATTGTTTTTGTTTTTCCTACAGTACCTCCTGTCCCATGTGGTAGTGATGTATCCGTGACCATAGACTCAACCAGCGCTGGTTAGGGATAGAGGAAGATTGTTCTCATGACGACTGGTCTGGGACCAGTTTCTCTTTTTACCACCAGAAGTGATTTCGCTGGGATTCCAATCCTGATTCCACTAATATTCTTTCTAACTTAAACTTCACTGGAGTGGTGATCCATGGAGGCATGGTGTTGTAATAGTAAATCTACACTTAAAGGTAAAGCATAAGACAAATATAAGTGCAGGACATGTACTGGTCCCAGGTCAGTTGGCACAGGAGCAATTTTCCTGCAGTGCTCGTTAGGTGCATCAAGTTTACAGCAGCAGAGGTGTGATTTAAAGAGGACAGGGAATTATTTATCTTTGGCAGCTGTTTATAACATTCCTATTTTCAGAAATTATATTCATACATCTAAAGAATCCATATTTTACTGTAACAGGATAAAAGGTTATGAGAAAACTGCATTTTGCATGTTTTTTATTTATTTTTAATTTTTTTTTTACTTGCCCGGCTCCCACGTCTTTCAGAGGAGGCCTTGTACCCCTTCCTACTCTGTCCGCTTGGGCATCCCTCTAGGCAACCCCACCCTGGTTTCACCTGTGCATGGGGAGCTGGGGTGTATTCATGTTATCCCTTTTAGACCCCTGAGGGATGCTGGTGAGAAAGGACATATGTCCTATAGCGAACAACGTCTTGGCCTTCATCGTCGCAAGTGTCCACAGCTCCTCCCTCCCTGGCTCCTCAAAGGAGCTGCCGTTGTCCCCAAAAGCCCATGCTTCCACCGGTCCCAGAAGTGTCGGATGCTCAAGGTACCCCTAGTAACCCACCCCAGGAGGAGGAGAGCATCCGTTGGGACACTCAATCCTCCGTCCCCCCACCGACCATGGTTTTGTTTTTCTGGGCAGCATTTTGTTATAATTCTCTTCATGGTGACCTGGAGTTTTAACTATGTCACAGTTTGTGTTCTGAATGCTTAAAGAGCAGCTTCTTAGTAGTAGTGTATCAGTCCCCCCAGCGTGGCCGATAACTGATCTTCACAGGAGTCCACTGATGAAATTTGGCAAATTAATTCCTCCTCAAAGAAAAGTTTTGCCCTTCATAAACTTTGTTTTTGGCAAGCCCTGAACAAAAGGACCAACTTCCCGGTCCGAAAACCGTCAGCCCACACAGCCCTGTTTTGTGATGTCACAAAACGAAGGCTGCGTGAGCACGTCCCATTCACTTCTATGGGGGCAATATTTTCATAGATTTTTATACCACTTAATGTTTTGATTTTAATAATTCAAAGTGACCGATCAACTAATAGGTCAACCAGGGGAGTGCCCACTGGGAGAGTAGGTTGTACACCATCTCCTGATGCTGCAGAGACCACTCACAAGACACCTCCTCCACTCGACTGAGAGCATCTGCATGCTGGTTGGAGGCTCTGGGTACATGAATCACCAAGAGATTGGCACCCAAGCTATGTATGAAGGTCCAGGTGTGGAGTGCTTCCCAGCCCAACCAGATGGAATGTGTTCCGCCCTGCCTGTTGAGGTAGTACATGGTCACGGTATTGTCCGTCTGGACTTGCATGACCTGAACCCGTATAAATGGCGTGAATGCTGATAGAGCAAGGTGCACTGCATGGAGCTCTAGCAGGCTGATGTGGTAGTGGGATTCCCTGGGGGCCAGAGCCTGTGAGCCCAAGGTGCATTCCCTAGCCCACCATAGACACAGTGGTTGTCAGAGTGGCAGTCGGCTCTGGGCGGACAAATGTGAGTCCTTCCTCTAGATGTCCTGTTATGAGTCACCACTTGATGGCATCCCACACTGGCTGGGTCACCATGACAGGCTGGTACAGGTGATCTAGGCACTGAGACCACTGATGGGCCAGCTCCCAGTGCAGGTGGCACATCCACCAGCTGGACCACTGGATCACACTGGTGCAGGATGCCATGTACCCTAGCAGCCACAGGAAATCCCAAACTGGGGGCGAGCACCCAACCTGAAATGACTGGACAAAGGAGGAAAGATCTGCTTGGTTCACTGGCAGTTGGCCTTGACCTGGAGGGAGTTGAGCTCTGCCTCAAAAAAGTGGATCACCTGTAAGGGGTTGAGTTCTGACTTGGACGAGTTGATCAGACGGTCCAAGGCCAAGCATGTTTGGAAGGCAGGTCCCCGGCAATTGGCCAGTTGTCTAGGTATGGACAGACCCGAACCCCTCAGTGCTGCAGGAAGGCTGCCAGCACTGTGATGCACTTGGTGAAGACCCTGGGGACTGAGGAGAGGCCGAATGGCATGACCAGGAACTTGTAAAGAACCACTTTTGTGCAGAACCGAAGGTACCATCAGTGGGACGGACGGACTGGAACGTGGAAGAAGGTGTCATGGAGGTTGAGAGCAGAACCACATGCCCTGCTGCTGAGATGGTATTATCAGGTTCAGCGTGACCGTCCTAAACTTTTGCTTCCACAGAAACTGGTTCAAATCATGAAGATCCAGTATGGGGCATCAATCCCCCCCCCCCCGTCCATTTGGGGACCAAGAAGTACCTGGACATAAAGCCATTGCTGGCTATGGCATCAGGGACAAGCACTAAGGCTCATTTCTCCACAAGCTAAGCGATGACCTCCTTGATGGTGGACAGCATGTCCTGAGACACCACATACTCCCGTAGGGCATGGACTTGGTAGGATGAGAGAACCTTGAAGTTGAGAGGCTATCCTCGGCCCACCATGTCTCTGACCCATTTGTTCGAAGTGATGGTGGACCAGGCATGTCAGAAATGGTGAAGCCAACGTCCAGTGGGAAGCTGAGGCAGGGACCTGATGGGCAGGAGGCAGACACCCCTAACCTATCACGGAACAGTCTTGGAGGATGCCCCAGTGCTGGCCATCAAGGGGGGCTGGATTGTCCCGGCTGGGGTTGCTGCAGTTTGGGCTGCTGGAACAGAAACGACCAAAACTGAAAGAGCTTTTTCTTCGGCTTCTGTCCCTTGTGGTCCTTTTGCGAGGACATCACTGAATTCAGGGTGGCATTAGACTTCTTGATCCTGGTGAGGTGTCCATTCGCACCTGGACCAAATGGGTTGGTGCCCAAGAAGTGAACATCTGGCAGTCTGTGCTGGGTATCTGCTGTAAAGGTGGAAGTCCACAGCAAGGCTCTATGACACATAGTGACCGCTGCCACATGGACTGGGTGTAGGAGTTGCCTATGTCCAAGGCCATCTGAAGCTGCTGCTTGGGTAGGGAGTGACCTTGGTCTCTGACCATCTTGACCATTGACTGCATGTCTGCAGTAAGGTGAAGGACATGGTCCAGGACACCTATTAGGGCATGTCTGAAGTTGTCTATCATCAAGGTGGAGCTTGCCTGATGGAGACTCAGGGAGGAAGCAACATGGACATTTTTCACTGCATGGTCCAACTTCCAGAACTCCTTGTGAATGGGCTTTGTCCATATCCTTGATGTTTTCCACCTTGCGAAAGGAGGAGTCTGGACACCAATCCCTCTGCTGAAGTGGTGGTCCACAAAACCAGGTAGAGAACCAGTTGGAACTGTGTACTTCTAACCCCAGGAATCACTCATTGTGATTAAATGAATGCAGTCAGCCTCCTGTGTTGGACTGCCCAGAGAGATGGAATTATATGTGAATGATGGAACTCTCAATTGGCTTATGCCACTTTCAAACTGCTGCCCTAGCAACTGTTGCACTCTGAGTGCTTCAGATTCTTTACTCCGCCTGCCTAGTGAAGACGTCCCGGAGAGCTCTCCTTCAACTTCTTCAAAAACTTGATTATCTGTTGATAAGTAATGTTTTATTTCTATTTTTCAGATTGCTGCCTTAGTTTTAGTATATATGTTAGTTTCTGTAAATTTTATAGTATTTTAGCGGTTCCCTCACGGTTCCTTGGAACCGAGGTTTCCGTTGTTTCTTAGTGAAGGTTTTACCTCAGATTGTTATGTTTGTTATATTTGCAGTAGGTTCCTAACCGCATATAATTATTAATATATTTTAAAGTTTTTTCCTTAGTCTCAGTGTCAGGAACCGAGTAACGCTTGGTTCCAGGAACCGTTTTGTGGTTGCTTATATCTGTTGTATTCAGTTCTCAGGAACCCATAATTTGTTTTATTTCATTTAACAATTCCTGCTCAACATCAGAGGATCCTGCTGTTAAGCATAAAAAATGCAGAGGACCCACTGGTTTCAAATTGTGTGAGCCTTGTGGTCAGATAATAACTAAAGCAGACAGACATTCATTGTGTATTTTTTGTCTGGGTACTAGCCATATATTTGCAAATTGTGACATTTGTAAAACTTTTTGCCATAAAACTCTTAAGAAAAGGTAAAAAATATTAGAAGAGATGGCGTCTGCTTCTACTGTTACTGGTGAAACTAGTTCCTCCACCTCGGGCACAAGAAAGGGTGGAGGTAAAGCTAAGGATCCTGACAAAGGATCAGATAAGGGTGAGCAGGGTAAGTCTAAAAGACCAGTGGGCTCAGGGACTGAACCTGTGCCAATGAAGAAAAAATGTAAAGAGAAGCATGTCGCTGCACCTCCGGCCGAGAAGGCTAAGGAGCTCCCAGCTGGCAAAACTGGTATGCCCTCGGCTGAGGACATTGCCAAGGCCTTAAAGGTCCTGCAAGCTGCAGTCCTGGTTCCAACACTGGCTGCCCTGGTTCCTGTACCAGTTCCACTCCCTCAGGAGCCACTGGCTTCTTTTCCTGAGGAGGAAGATGATGAGTTTGAGGAGGAACATATGGACCCTGAGGTTTCTCCAGAACAGGAGTTCGGTTCTCTCCCAGGGGTCAAGAGGATTATTCCTCACATTATGCTTTTGTTAAAAGCATGGTAGAAACACTTAATCTCCCTCTGCAGGAGACAGAGGAGGATGTGGAGGAAGCAGAATTTTTGGATATGATGGGGTTAACCTCAACAAAACGTTTATTATTGCCTATGCATAAGTCCTTAAAAAAGGCAGCAATGCAAATATTACAAACTCCCAATTATGTACCAGGAGTTGATAAAAAAAAAAACTGACAAGAAGTATCAGCTTGATAGGGCAACAGCTGATTTTCTGTTCAGCCACCCTGACCCTGAAGGGGTTGTACAAGCTGCTGCTTGCGACAAAGCCGGAATTCCCTTGTCTACCCATCCCCCAGATAAGGATTCTCAGAAGATGGACAGAATGGGAAAGAAAGGGTATATGGCTGCTTCCCTCATGCTTAGACAGGCCAATTACATGGCTTATGCAGTGCAATACCAGAAGGCACTCTGGAATGCAGTGTTCAAACAACATGAAGTCTTGCTGTATTCTGACATATGCAGTGATGTCCAACCTTTGAACTGCCCCGGAGATGAAAGAGTTAACTTTCCATGCCAGGCATGGAATGCTGAGCTTGAGCTCGGTTGAGACTCTGTCTGTTGCTGTTTGAACTCAAACCGTCAGATTCTTTACTCTGCCTCACTGAACAGTCGCTCCAGAGATTTCTCCTTTGCTCGGTTCAGGTTTTTCGGTTAAAGTGCCGTTTTCCTCAGTTTTCGACCAAATTTAATCCGTAACCTGTTGGTTCAGTCTCTGTCTGTGGTATCGTGAGTACTAGATAGGTTTATTTTCTTGCTTCTGTGTGGAACTTGTAAACGTGGGATCGGTTCGGTTTGAACCGATCAGGTTTGTTCAAAAAGTTTATTCTACTTTTAGAGTGTGGTAACTTGGTCCTTATTGGTTCTAAAAAGCAGTTTCATTACGTTTTTTTCCACAACTCGTAACATGGTCAGGGACCGATAAGGGTGTCTTGCTCATGGATTGCTGAAAAAGGGTAAGTTTTGTTAGGACTGGCCATGTCTGAGAAACCCAAAGGAAAAACCGGGCCCACTGGGTTTCAACACTGTAGTGTGTGTGGGGAAGCCTTTGCTAAGGCTGACCCCCACACCACCTGTGTTTATTGTCTGGGGTTTGACCACCTCAATTCAGACTACCAGATTTGCAAGAATTTTCCTGCAGCTACCCTGGAAAAGAGAGTTGGTAGGCTCAGGGAAAGGGAGGCCAAGCAGTCCGCTGACCCGGATGGCCAGCCCGGTTTGGTTCCAACCGAACCAGAAGGAGTGCCCTCTGACCAGGGCGAAACTTCTTCGGGCAAAAGGAGAACCAGCTCTGAGGAGTCGGTTCCAGTTAAAAGAAAAAGAAGGGATAAATCAGCTGGTGCGGATCCAGAACTTTTTTCTCCGACCGCTTATGAAATAGCCAAAGCGATAAGGATTGTTCAATCGCTAACCCCGGTTCCGACCGAACCGGCACCATCGGGAAGGGGCTCGGTTCAGTCGGTTTCACCGGTTCCGGATTATAATTTAGAAGATTTTTATGAACTGGAGGAGGAGGAAGGAGAGTATGAGGATAGTGATGGTGATTACGAAAGTCTGGATGTGCCCATTGACACGGACATCTCCCCAGGCAGACCTTCAGAGGTTTCTCCTCCTAGGCTTTCTGAGTCCCCTTCCCATTTTATGTTCTACAAAAAAGTGGCTGAAACTCTTCAGCTTCCTATGGAAGAAGCTGTAGATGACGAGGAGGAGCCTGACTATGTTGAAATGATGGATATCCCAGAGTCCAGGAGGCTGTCTATTCCACTTCATAAGTCCTTTGGGAAACAGACAATAAAAATTCTAAAGACTCCTAATTCTATACCTCCTGTGGACAAGAGAATGGACAAGAGGTATACTCTCTCAGGCTCAGATACGGGGTTCCTTACCCAGCAATGCAGCCACTGGGGTAGTGCAGGCTGCTGCCTGTGATAAGGCAAATATACCCTTGGTTTCACACCCTCCAGATAAGGACTCCAGGAGGATTGATGCCATGGCAAAGAAACAGTACATAGCAGCATCCTTGGGACTCAGGCAGGCCAATTATATGGCCTATACAGCTAGATATCAGAAATCTAGATGGGACACTGCAATGGCCTTAGCTAAACAGGTCCCTGGCCAGCTTGCCAAGGAGCTGGAGCAGGTGGCTGCAGATGGTATTGAGGCATCAAGGTGCAATTCCATGCTGCAGTGGACTCCAATGATGTTTCATCTAGAGTCATGGCTACATCTGTGGCCCTTCGTAGGATGGCTTGGCTCAGATGTACTAGCCTGTCTCAGGATAGCCAGACTAAGGCCGTGGATTTTCCTGTTGTGGGTAATTCTCTGTTTGGGGAGCAAACAGAGAACTACATGAAGAAAATGGATGAATACAGGACCACTTATAGGAGTGCTCAGGCCAAGGAAAAGCAAGCCACTCTCCAGAGGCAGCATTCCAGGGGCAGGGGCAGGCCTTTTCATAGGCCTTTCTACCAAACCCAGGCCTCCTCTTCTCCTTATGCTCATAGGGGGTTCTTCAGAGGGAGAGGCAGATGGGGTACAAGCAGGCCTGCTTCCACCCTCTAGCCTAAAGCCCTTGCCAAACAGGCACCCTGATGGGTTTGCCAGGGCCGATTCTCCACCACCTGTAGGGGGCAGGCTGGCTTACTTTGTCCAGGACTGGATGTCTTTAACATCAGATAGATGGGTCCTGGAAGTAGTAAGCCAGGGACTGGTTCTCAGCTTCAAAAAGTTTCCAAAGATGAGAACCAGATCCTTTCCACCTGCAAGTCCTTCAGAGGCACTTGCCCTAGAGGCAGAGGTCTCTTCCTCTTGGCTCTGAGAGCCATAGAGAGGTTCCACCCCACACAAGGAAAAGGATTGTACTCCAGGTACTTCCTAACCCCAAAAGACAGGAGAATAGCGGCCCATCCTGGATCTCAGATATTTAAACAAGCACCTTTAAAGCCAAAGTTCAAAATGGTGACTCTGGGAATAATTCTACCCTCTCTAAGGCCAGGGGACTGGCTAGTTTCCCTGGACCTCAAGGATGCCTATTTCCATATTCTCATCAGAAGTTCCCACCGAAAGTACCTCAGGTTCGAGCTGCCCTCAGGCCATTACCAATTCAGAGCAATGCCCTTTGGCCTAACTTCTGCTCCAAGGGTGTTCACAAAATGCCTGGCAGTAGTGGTTGCCTTCCTAAGGAGAAAAAAGATCTCCATCTTTCCATACCTGGACGAGTGGCTCATAGTAGGCCAGTCTCTAGACCAAGTCAAGTCACACCTACAGATAACTCAGCAACTGCTCACTTCTCTAGGTTTCCTTCTGAATCTTTCAAAGTCAGTTCTAGAGCCTGTGCAGCTCCTCACCTTCATAGAGGCAGAGCTGGATACAGCAAAGGCAAGAGGCTTCCTTCCCCTGGACAGGGCAAGGACCCTTATCTCACTGGCCTCTTCATTCACCCTCCAAGTGTCTCGACCAGCAAGGCATTTTCTGCAACTCCTGGGACACATGGCTGCCTCTACAGCAGTGGTCCAGGGAGCAAGATTTCAAATGAGGGACATTCAGTTCCACTTGAGAGCCTTCTGGTCTAAGAAAAATTATCCTCTGACCAAACTAATCCCAGTGACTCGAACCCTGATCCAGGTGTTACAGTGGTGGCAGGATCAGGACACTCTAAGACAGGGAGTTCCGTTTGTCACTCAGTCTTATTCTCTAATCCTTACTACAGATGCCTCCCTCTTCGGGTGGGGAGCCCACTTGGGGGACCTGGCCACCCAGGGATTGTGGTCTCCTCAGGAATCTCTGCTTCACATCAGTCTATTAGAACTCAGAGCAGTGTTTCTAGCACTTCAAGTTTTTTCCAAGTCTGTTCAGAACAAAGTAGTTCAGATCAGGACAGACAATACCACCACAATGTGGTATATCAGCAAGCAAGGGGGCACTCGGTCTACGGCCTTGTGCACAGAGGCAATGAAGTTGTGGTCTCTGGCCTATTCCCTGAACACCTCTCTTACAGCAGTGCACCTCCCAGGGAAGGACAATGTCCTGGCAGATGCTCTCAGCAAGATATCTCAGGGCCATCACAAATGGTCCCTGGATCCCTGATTTTAAGGTGATCTTCTCCAGATGGGGCACCCACAGATAGATCTTTTTGCAGCCCCAGGCAATCACCAACTTCCTCTCTTTTGCTGCAGGCCCCCAGTGTTGGGCTCAGTCCCCCTGGATGCCCTAGTTCTCAGTTGGGAAGGGAAGTTCCTGTATGCTTTTCCTCCCTTCCCTCTCCTGTTCAAGGTGCTAGTCAAAATCAGGTCTCAACCCTGCAAGGTGATTCTGATTGCTCCAGACTGGGCCATACAGCCCTGGTACCCTCTCTTGTTGTCCTTAGCAGTCCACCTTCCCCTGTCTCTTCCCAGGAATTACAACCTGTTAACATGTGCTCAGGGGAGGGGTTGGTATCCGAAGCTCAAATCTCTCAATCTCAAGGCCTGGCTCTTGAAGAGTTAGAGTTTGCTGATTTGCACCTCTCTCAAGGTGTTCTGGAAATCTTAAAGGCTTCTCAAAAGCCTTCCACCAGAAACACTGACGATTCCAAGTGGAAAAGATTTACTATATGGTGCTCTGGGAAGCATATTTCTCCAGAATCTGCTGGCCTGCCCACAGTCCTTGACTATATGGTTCACCTTAATAGCTTGGGACTCAGACCAGCTACACTAAGAGTGCATCTGGCAGCTGTCTCTGCCTTCCTCTCAGCAGGCAAGCACTCTTCCCTTTCAGCTCATCCTGTATTTTCTAAATTTTTCAAGGGATGCTACATACCAATCCTCCTTCAGGGACCCTGCCCCTGCTTGGGACCTTAATGTTTGCATTGCTCAGCTTATGCAACCCCCTTTTGAGCCTTTGTCCTCAGCAGAGCTTAAGTACTTGACTTGGAAAACTGTTTTCTTGTTGGCCATCACTTCTGCCAGACGCATAAGTGAGTTACAGGCCCTGTCAGTGGAGCCTAATTTTATCTCTTTCCATAGATATAAGGTGGTCCTCAGGACTAATGGGCAGTTTTTGCCTAAGGTGGTTTCATATTTCCACCTTAATCAGTCTAATACTCTTCCTGTTTTCTTCACTGACCATTCCTCCTCTGGGGAGAGGAGGCTGCACTGTTTGGATGTGAAAAGGGCCCTTAGCTACTACATAGAGCGCACCAAGGGTCACAAGTTTGACTCCCTCCAACTGTTCCTCACGTATGGTGAGGTTGGTAAGGGAAAACCTGCCACTAAGAGATCTATTGCCAGATGGATTGTCTCTTGCATTCAATTTTGCTATGATAAACTAGGTAGGATCCCACCCTCAGGCCTGAGGGCTCACTCTACCAGAGGTACAGCTGCTTCCCTGGCTGCTGCCAGGGATATTCCTATCTTAGAGATTTGTCAAGCAGCCACCTGGAAAACAGTACACACTTTTACCAAGCATTACTCTCTGGATATCCAGGCTAGGAGCAATGCTCGGTTTGGCACTGCAGTGCTTCAGAGCCTATTTCCAAAGTAGGTTCTGTCCCTCCTCCTTGGAGGTACTGCTTGGTAGTCTGCATATGTCAGAATACAGCAAGACTTCATGTTGTTTGAAGAAAAAATTACTCACCTTAGTAATGTTGTTTCTTCTAAAGGAGTCTTGCTGTATTCTGACCTCCCCCTCCCCTCAGAACCTGGTTTTGGGATGTGGGTGGGCAGTAGCAGTGTTGGCACTGGGGTGCCCCACCCTTCTTTTCTCACCCTTTAGTTTGGGTGTGTGGGTGTTGTGTTTTGTTTTATTTTTGGGTTTCCTGACTTGAGTCTTTGTTTTGGGACCAAAAAATCTTTTTATTATATTTAGTAGCCAGTTGGCTAGTGTAAGTTTACAGTTTCCACACAGGACACCCAGTGAGTATAGCTCGTAAAGATCTGATGGTTTGAGTTCAAACAGCAACAGACAAAGTCTCAACCGAGCTCGAGCTCAGCGTTCCATGCCTGGCATGGAAAGTTAACTCTTTCATCTCCGGGGCAGTTCAAAGGTTGGACATCACTGCATATGTCAGAATACAGCAAGACTCCATTAGAAGAAACAACATTACTAAGGTGAGTAATTTTTTTCTTAGCGCTGGCTTATAAAGTGCCTGGTGAGGTGGCAGTAGACTTGCAGGATACAGCAAGGGCCACTTTAGATGCCACTGAATATCAGTTTCACATGGCTGTGGACACCAGTGACACTGCAGCTAGGTTGATGGCACTTTCTGTCTCTCTTAGAAGATTTGCCTGGCTCATGGCTACAAACCTGACCCTTGACACCCAGGCTAAAGCAATGGATTTTCCTTTTGAGAAAAATTCTCTGTTTGGGGATGAAACAGAGGCATATATGAAGAAGGTAGAGGAATATAAGGCCACCTACAGAAGCAATTCTAAGAATAGGCCATCCTCATCTTATAGGTCCCAGACCAGGGGAGGCAGGGGTAGGGGATCCTACTCCAGACCTTTTTTCCAGGCTTAGGCCTCTCAGCTGCAACAGCAGCCTAGAGGATACTTCAGAGGGAGGGGCAGGAGAACCATGAGGAGACCTTCTCCTTCCCCAGTGAATCAGGCACAGCCCGCTCAGAACCCCTGACTGGCTAGTATAGGTCACATCCCCTGCCAAAAATCCACCAGTGGGTGGCAGACAGGCTCATTTTCTTCAGGACTGGTATTCCATCACCACAGACAAGTGGGTCCTGGAGGTGGTGAGCCAGGGTCTGGCAATCAGCTTTAAATCTCTCCCCAAGCTGAGCGTAAGAACATTTGCACCAGTCACATCTGCAGACAAGATACTGCTAGATGCAGAAGTGAAACACCTGCTAGCTATCAAGGCAGTGGAGCCTGTGCCCCTAAACCCATGGGGCAAAGGCTTCTACTCCAGATACTTACTCACAAAGAAGAAAAATGGGGATTAGCGACCTATTCTGGATTTAAGACTCCTAAACAAACATATTCTGAAACCCAAATTCAAGATGGTCACTCTTGCTCTTATCATTCCCACTTTACAAAAGGGAGACTGGCTAGCTTCCCTAGATTTGAAGGATGCTTATTTTCACATCCCCATCAGACCCTCTCACAGAAAGTTTCTGAGGTTCAGACTGGCCTCAGGCCATTATCAATTTGCAGCCCTTCCCTTTGGCCTGACTTCTGCACCAAGGGCATTCACAAAGTGTTTGACCGTGGTGGTGGAGTTTCTGAGAAAACAGGGAGTATCAGTCTTTCCCTACCTGGATGACTGGTTAGTGGTGAGCCCATCTATACAGTTGGCAGAGCAGGCCTTAGCACTAACAAAGTCTACTCTGGAATCCCTGGGTTTCCTCATAAACGAGCAGAAGTCACAGCACGCACCAGTTCAGGTACTCAAGTTTATTGGAGCAGAACTGAACACCAGTCTGGGCAGAGCTTTCTTGCCATAGGAGCGTAAACAGTATTTTAACAATTGCAAACTCATTTGTACCAGGAAAACCCAAACCAGCCAGAGACTTCCTTAGGCTTTTGGGCCACATGGCAGCTGCCATCACAGTGGTACTAGGCGCCAGATTCCAAATGAGAGACAGCCAGTTCCACCTGAGACAGTACTGGTCATATCAGACAGATCCTCTGTCCAAGTTGGTGCCAGTTACACACACTCTCCTGCAGGCACTGCAGTGGCGGCTGGACGAACAAAACCTTCACGTAGTTCTTTTCTCAATGGAACAACCCTCCCTGGTTCTTACAACAGATGCATCCCTTCTGGGTTGGGGAGCACACATGCTGGATTATACAGCAAGTGGCACATGGTCTACTCAAGAATCCATGCTACACATAAATCTTCTGGAGCTCAGAGCAGTGTACCTAGCCCTGCAGGCATTTGCTCCACACCTGCAAAACAAAGTGGTGCAGGTCAGAACAGACAACACCACTACTATGTATTACATAAACAAACAAGAAGAAACCAGGTCAGCCTCATTGTGCACAGAAGGAATGAGGCTCTGGTCCCTGGCCTACTCCGTGAAAGTATCCCCTTCAGCCATACATCTTCCAGGAAAGGACAATGTACTGGCAGACTCTCTTAGCAGGATAAATCAGGATCACCATGAGTGGTGTCTGAATCCTCAAATTCTCAGTTCAGTTTTCAGGTGTTGGGGCATCCCAGAAATAGATATCTTCACCTCTTCAGAGAATCACCAGTTGCCAGTTTATTGTTGCATGCCCCCTCTCAGGGGCACACTACCCCTAGATGCGTTGGCACTGGATTGTACAAGGAAGTTTCTGTATGCCTTCCCTCCTTTCCCACTGATATTCAGGACTCTACTGAAACTGAGGTCCCAATCAGCAACAGTGATACTGGTAGCACCAGACTGGGCGAGACAGCACTGGTATTCGCTTCTGTTGACTCTATCAGTGGTACCTCCAATCCATCTACCCAGGAAGCACAATCTGCTGACTTCCTCTCAGGGTAGGATACTGTACCCCAACCTGAAATCCCTAAGACTCAAGGCTTGGCTCTTGAGGACTTAGAGTATGCGGATCTTAAACCGTCAGAACAAGTTTTGACAGTACTTAGGGGTTCCAGGAAACCTTCCATTAAAAAGACATACTTTGCCAAGTGGAAAAGGTTCTTCATATGGTGTGCAGGTAAGAATATCGACCCATCCAGGGCTGATCTTGCCATTCTTCTGGATTACCTGACACACTTACATTCTTTAGCCCTGAAGCCCTTGACCCTCAAGGTTCATTTGGCTTCATTCTCAGCTTACCTGTCAGAAGGTAAAGAGAAGTCCATGGCCTCTCATCCAGTCTTCAGGAAATATTTTAAGGGCCTTAACCTTTTGTATCCCCCTTTGAGGGAACCAGTTTCAGCCTGAAATCTGAATATCTGCATTGCCAAGCTTATGGATGCACCATTTGCAACAGCAGACCTGAAGAATATCACTTGGAAAACTGTTTTTGGTTGCTATTACTTCAGCCAGAAGAATCAGTGAGTTACAAGCTCTATGTACTGATGCAGATTACATGTACATCTCATTCCACAGGGATAAAGTGGTCCTCAGGACCAATAGAAAATTTCTTCCTAAAGTGGTGTCTGATTTCCATTTAAACGAGTCCATCACTTTACGTGTCTTTTTTAAAGAGAAATCTAGTTCTCCAGAAAGGAGGCTTCATTCTCTTGATGTCAAAAGGACACGTAGCCACTATATTGACAGAACTAAGTCTTACAGACCAGAACAGACACTGCTCTTTCTTACCTATTGAGAAGTAGGTAAGGGTAGACCTGCCATAAAATGTACAATTGCTTGCTGGATAATGGCATGTATTCAGTTTTGCTATAGTAAAGTGGGTAAACAAGCTCCCCTGGGCCTCAGAGCACATTCCATTGGGGGCACAGCTGCTTCAGTGGCAGCTTTAAGGGATATTCCACTCTTGGAAATCTGCAAAGCAGATACATGGAAAACAGTACATACTTTTGCAAAGCATTACAGCCTGGATCTGCAATCCAGAAATGATACCAGGTTTGGTACAGCAGTGCTGCACAACCTGTTTCCTAAATAGGTTTTCTGCCCAACCTCCAAAGGTACTGCTTGGTAGTCTGCATTCGTTTAATCATAATGAGTGATTCCTGGGGTTAGAAGAAAAAAATACTCACCATGTTTCTTCAAAGGGATCACTTATTATGATTAAAGCTCCCTCCATGCCTCCCCTGCTAAAAAAAAAAACAAACTATGATCTCTGTTCTGCATCTCTGTTTTGGGATATTTTTTCCATATAGGTTAGGTTAGAGACTCACCTTTTTGTTAACCAGTTGGTTCCTTTCTGGTCTCAAGTTTTTCTTTTTAGGTTTATCTATTGGGATGTTTTTTGACCTGAGAGGACAAAAAAAAATTATTATAATTTATATAAATATTATCATACTTAATGTGTCTGACACCCAGTTTAGGCTACGTAAGAATCTGAAGCACTCAGAGTGCAACATTTGCTAGGGCAGCAGTTTGAAAGTGGCATGAGCCAATAGAGAGTTCCATCATTTGCATATAATTCCATCTCTTCGGGCAGTCCAACACAGGAGGCTGACTGCATTTGTTTAATCATCATGTGTGATTCCTTTGAAGAAACAAGATTACTATGGTGAATAATTTTTTCTTGTGGACCATATGGTCCAATGGCATTGTGCACAAAGCCGGATGCTGCCAAAGCTCCAACGGGCATAAAATAGCCTCTGCCACAGGGAAGGCAATCACCAGGGAATCATTCCAGTCAAGAATCTCTGTAAGGGGTACTTGGCCCACGTGTAGTCTGGCTCCAGGGGGATCTCCATCGAGTCAGAGATCAGCTGGAGCAGCGCTCCGGAGGAGATCGGACCATGCTCAATAGAGAGCTCTTTGACTGACTCATGGTCGAAGCCTAGGGTCCTGTAGGACTGCATAGAGGACCCTTCAGAGTCCAAAGACTCCTCAAATACTGCTCTTGGCTATTTCTGTGTGTGAACCAGCCTAGACTCATTCAAGTGGGTGATCTGGACGAGCAACTGACTGGGAAGACTGGTAGCTGGACAAGCAGCCTTGGTCGGAGCCCCTTGCAAGGGCTGCTTGAGCAGTGGCTCCACCAGAATTGGCATAGAAGCTGGCATAGGCATGACCAGACTTGGCAGGACTGGAGCAGGCCAAACTGGGGGAGACCAAGGAAGTGCTGTGGCCTGAGGAAGGGGCCTACCCTAGCCAGGGACCCACAACTGCCATATCAGCTCCTCTTAGTGCTGACACAACTTGCAATGGAGCCTGTCTTCATCTGAGGACAAAGAGGAAAAGAAGTGCTGATGGAGGAGCATTGATGGTGCTTCCTTGTCAAAGACCAAGCAGGGCAATGTAAAGATTCCAGAGACCACGATCTCAACTGAGACCGGGGCCTTGACCAATGATTAGTGTGTCAACAGCGAAAAAGGATGTGGGAGGAAGGCTGTGTACAAGACATGAACCGGATCCTTCAACTGAACCCCCAAAGGGGTATCACTTAGGAGGAGGCAGTCTGCTTGGCTGGCTTTTCCTACTCCTCCTGAGAGAGGGCTGAAGGACCGGAGTCCCAGAGATTGAATCATCCTCGATTACTTCTAACAACGTGTTGACCAGTCAAGAAGAATCTCAATTAGCTGGTCGGCCTGCATCACAACCAAGAAGCCAGGTGAAACATAGAAGTTGACAGCAGACAAGGACCGCAAGGCCCATCCAGTCTGCCCATTTTTTTCTACCTTATGAATGTGCCATAGGCCAGTACTCTGTCAATGGCCTATCTATTCATACTCATCTGTATTGCTCCCTTATACCTATCCCATGCCTGTTTTGAAGCCCTGCACTGTATTCATATCCACCACTTCCTGAGGTAGGCCGTTTCATGCATCCACCACCCTTTCTGTGAAAAAGAACTTCCTCACATTACCTCTTAATTGGCCTCCCTCTAATCTCATGCTGTGTCTTTTTATCCTGCTATTTTTTTATATTGCAATGTTAGACTTTTTCACCTTGTTAATGCCCTTAAAATGTTTGAATGTTTCGATCATATCATCTCTCTCCCTCCTTTGCATTAGGGTATACGTATTAAGCTCCATTAATCTGTCCTCATATGTTTTCTGATGCAGTCCTTGCACCATTTTGGTTGCCCTTCTCTGGGCTGCCTCCATTTTGTTACTGTCCTTGTGCAGATGCGGCCTTCAGTACTGCACGCAGTACTCCAGATGGGGCCTAACCAGTGTCTTGTAAAGAGGGATTATTATCTCCCTCTTACGACTTCCGAAATCCCTACTAATACACCCCAACATCCCTCTAGCCTTACCTACTGCTTTAGTGGTCTGCTTGGATGATTTCAGGTCAAGTTCAAGTTTATTGCTGGAAAACTCTATTGAGCAAGCATCATGTAAACAGTCAGGAGACATTGCATAAAAAGGCAACATATAAAAAGCAAAATGAAACAATATACAAATAAGGTCATTTGTGATGATGATGCCCAAGTCTCTTTCTTTTCTTGTGATTGCCAGCAACTCCCCTCCCAACCTATAGGTGGCTTCAGGGTTTTTCTTCCCTATGTGCATGATCTTGCACTTCTTTGCGTTAAACCCTATTTGCCACTCTTCCGACCATTTTGCCAGTTTATCCAGATCTCTTCTCATTCTGCCCACCCCATCTGGATCATCTACTCTGTTGCAGATCTCGGTGTCATCTGCAAACAGACAAACCCTACCCTCCAGTCCATCTGCGATGTCAATGATGATAATATTGAAGAGGACTGGCCCCAGGACTGATCACTGAGCTACCCCACTTGTGACTTGCATCTCTTCTGACTATATACCATTTACCACCACTCTCTGTTTTCTGCCCGCCAACCAGTTTGCCACCCAGTTGACCAACGTCTGACCCACCCCGAACCTACCCAGCTTATTAATCAATCTGCTATATGGAACAGCATCGAAGACTTTGCTGAAGTCAAGGTAGGCGACATCAACTGCTCCCTCTTGGTCCACCACTCTGGTTACCCAGTCAAAGAAATCTATGAGGTTAGTTTGACAGGACCTTCCTGTTGTAAACCCATGCAGTTTTGGATCCTGTGCTCCTATGGATTCTAGGTGTTGTACTATCCTTTCCTTAAGGAGTGCCTCCATAATCTTGCCCACTATTGAGGTAAGACTGACTGGTCTGTAGTTCCTTGCCCCCTTCTTGCTACCACTCTTGTGGAGCGGGGTTACAGGAGCCCTTCTCCAGTCTTCTGGGACCTCTCCTGTGCTCAGAGACTCACTAAACAGTTTTGATAATGTCTCTGCTAGTTCCACCCTTAGCTCTTTTAGTACTCTGGGATGTATGCCATCAGGTCCCATTGCCTTGTCCACCCTGAGCTTAGTGAACTCTTATTGGACCCTTTATTTTGTGAAGGGACTAGTGCACACCTCCCCCCCCCATGTCCATGGTGCTGAGCTGTGTGCCCTGCCCTATCTTCTCCTCAGTAAATGCTGAGCAGAAGTATCTATTTAGTATAGATGCTTTTCCTTGGTCTTCCTCCTCACACTCCCCCTTATCCCCTTTTATTTTAGCAATACCCTCTCTTGACTTTCTTCTTTCACTAATGTATTTATAGAAAGTCTTGTCTCCTTCTTTTACTGTTCATGCTAGTGTTTCCTTGGTTTGGGCCTTTGCCTGCCTTACTGCCTTCCCTGCGTCCCTTAGGGAAGTTTGCGATGCCTCTCTGTCTTCGCCCCACTGTGTTCCCTTATATTTCCTGGCTGAAGGCCAGCCTTTTGGCTCTGACCTTTTCTGCTACTGTTTTTGAGAACCAAAGTGGTTTCCTTCTTCTTTTGCTCTTGCTTTTCTCTCTAACACAGTGGGATGTTGCTTCAAGTATTGCATCCTTACTGTTTGCCCACTTTGCCTGTACCCCCCTCACCTGTATTTCTTCTTGCCAGGGCTAGCTTAACTCTGTTGGCCATCTTATCAAAGTCAGTTCCTCTGAAGTCCCATCTTTTTGCCTTGGAATAGGATGATTTAGTTCTAGTGGTCAAATTGAACCATACCATGTGCTGGTCACTGGCTCCCAGGTGACCTTCTACCTGGAGATCTGTGATCCTTTCCCCATTGGTCAGTACTAGATCTAGGATAGCAATGTCTCTTGTAGGTTGTTCTACCAGTTGTTTGAGGCCCTCCCCCTGCAGTAATCCACTACGTGTCTAGTTCTGGCGGACATTCCTGCTGGTATTGACCAATCTGTATCTGGCATGTTGGAGTCTCCCATTATCAGAACCTTCCCTTTAGCTGTCATGTTTTATATATCGTCTAACAGTAATGTGTCTGTGTCCTCCCCCTGGTCTGGAGGCCTGTAGACAACCTCCATTCGTATGGCTGTCCCATTTCCTGTTTCCAGGGTGACTCACAGTTCTTCTGGCTCCATATGTATATTCTGAATTTCTGTAGCTTTGATATTTTCATTGACATAAAGGGCCACTCAACCCCCCTTTTTGCACCACGGTCTCTTCTGAACAATACATAGCGGGGTACTGAAGTCTCCCAAGTGTGGTTACTGGTGAACCATGTCTCGCTAATGGATACTATGTCCAGTTTAGCCTCTGTCATTGTTGCCTGCAGGTCTGGGATCTTATTTCCCAGACTGCGAGCATTTGTGTACATGATTTTCCATTGGCCAGATTCTGGTCTTTCCCCTATACGTCATATGGGGAGCCGGACCTTTTTCCTTACCTGGTGGTGCAGATGAACTACAAACATGCTGAACTCCTGTTTGATCACTAGCTGAGGGGGGGAGAAGTGTTCTTCCCGTTTGATGTATTGTGTGCTGCACCCCTCTCCCCATTTGCTAGTTTAAATATTCTGCAAAGACATCAAACTTCTGCCCCAATGCACTGACTCCTTCCTTAGTCACATGCAGTCCATTGAATTTAAAGAACTTTCGCTCCCCAAACTGTTGCCAGTTACCTACAAATTTGTGTCCTTTTTCCTGGCACCAGCCCTTGAGCCACATGTTTAGATCCCCTATCTCCCCTTCTCTGACCTTCCTTCTGTCTGCCCCACTCTCCCAGACCGGCAGGATCTCAAAGAAGGAGATGCCGGACAAAATGGATGACAGTTTGTCACCCAGCCTGGTCAGGTGTTCCTTGGTCTTCACGACTGGCTGGCTGGTGAGATCGTTAGTCCCTATGTATACCAGGATGTCTATGTTTTCTCCTGCTTCCTGGACAATTTTAGCAATGCAATCAGTGTCTCTTCATGCTGATGTACCTGGGAGACATCTGACCATTCCCCCAGGCTGGAGGTAGGTATCAACTCCCCGAATCATGGAGTCTTCTACGATCAGAAGTGTGTCGGATTTCCTTTTTGCTTTTTTTGTTTTGGTCGAGTTTTGTTGTGCTAGCTCCTGTGCTGCAGTGTCCTGCTCTGCAGTGTCCTCTGCCCCTTTGTTAGAGTTGAGAGATAGTGGCGGATACCTGTTTGTACTTTTTATATGGTTTGTGGAGGTGATATGTTGGATAGCACTGAGTGATTGGGCACCTGATTTGCCCTTCCTAACCACTTGCCAGCCTCCCGGACCAACTACCCTCTGTCGTTGAGGTGCTTCTGTTGGATGTTGGGGAAATGGCAGGTGGTTCTTATAATATATTTCCTCCTGAATATGCATTTTGATTCGCGCAATCTCAGCCCATGCTGTCTGGAGCTGAGCCCTCAGATCTCCAGTGGTCCAGCATGTAGGACGGTGTCCTAAATCCTGTATAACTGCCCTTTTGAAAAGTGTCCTGCAGTACTTGCAGTTAATAATATCCATTCCAGATGAGTTGCTGGGTTTATAACCTGGTCCAAGTAATTAGAAGGAGGAAAATGAAAGCAAATGTTTGATTTTGTGTCTTGTTTGTTTGTTTTTTTTATTACTTATTATAACAAGTTAAATTACTTGTGCCCCTTTAAATAAGGTCACTGTGTGGATACCCCTCTGATCCTCCCCTTCCTGCTTTGCTACAGGAAATGTCACGACTGTGCTACCCCATAAAAGGAGTGTAGCGTGGGGTGATTGGGGATGGGGGTGGGTGGCTGGGCCCTTCCCCTGCCAAAAAAGAAGAACCACGGACAAAAGAAACAAGGAGGTAAAAGCAGAAACAATCAACCAATGACGAATGCAGTAGCCCTGAAAGCTTAGCCTAACGATAGCTAAAACTGTAAAAACCTGTAAAGCACCACCCTTAATAATTTCACAGAAGATATACCCTGTAAAAAACACTTTGCTACAGAGAAAAATAAAGCAGTAACAGAAGATATACCTTGCAAAAAACAATTTGAATCAGAGAAAATTACAGCAGTAATCTGTAAGCACAAACGTATAGGCACACCCTGTAATAATGCAGCAGAAAGTATACCCTGCAACAGCAATTTGAATCAGAGAAAAAAAAAAGCAGTAAAATGTTAGCAACAAACAGTAACAACCCCTGTGAGTACAAAAGAAAATAATAACACACAGTAAATCTGCCTAGCCAAAAGAAGTCTTAATCTTTTTCCTTGCTCTGATAAGGTTCCTTGCTCTGTCCTTACAAGCAAACCTATAAGTAAGGAGCTCAGGTGAAGCTAGGTGCCTTTGCCAGCAAACCTAGTCATCCACCATGGAATTAGCGGCCTGACCCTCAATCAGGGCTGGCTCAACCAAGGCCAAGAGCTCAACAGCCATTGAGCGGCTAAAGGAATCGCGGGAGTAGGAAGAGCATGCTCATTCTTGGTCCCACGACCAACAGTTGGTTCTTTTAGATTTTTACAGTTTATCACCCTGGGAAGGGCCCTTCCCGAAGGTCTGCAAGGACTGGCACATTTCTGAAAGGTGCCAGTGAAGGAGGACCCAATGCTGGTGCTAACTGGGAGCCACGTGAGCGCCAATGCCAAAACTGCTGTGGCCTGTGCTGCCACCTCTTCTAGGGCCGCAAGCTGGGGAGGTGGAACCTGCAGCCATTTATACCACTTTGTGAGCATCCTTACAGTGGACTGGTGGGGTCCCATTTGTCTGGCCAACTGAGGAGGAGAAGGAGTACCGATCCTCGAGTGAGGAAGGCATCAAGGTTTTGCAAAGCCTGTAGGTCTGAGGGTCATGCTGTGCTCTGAGGCAGTAACTGCACAAGGCATTTTGGTCCATTTGGTAAGTGTTTTGATTGCAGGTGATGCATCTCTTAAATCTGGGACCAGACTGAGGTTCATCATGCTTCATCTTGAGAATAAAGCGTGTGGAAAAACGCTCTGAAACCCACCTGAAAATGAGTAGAAAAACTGGCCTACACCATGCATGTGGATATGCAAAGTAGGAAACTGGACTCTTCCGGTGGAAAGGAAGATCTGACATCACAGGGTCAAGCCGAGGAGTATACTACCCAGGTGGATGGGAGGAGCTTAACTTAAAGACGTTCCGGCTGGATTTGAAGAGAACGGAAGACTGCCACAGTGTGGATAAGTGTACCATGACCACGTCACTAGAAACATTGGCCCAGATATTCAAACTGCGCTCAAAATGAGCGCAACAGCAGGAGCAAGCACAAACCAGTTGTGCAAATGCGCAACAGGTGCAATATTCAAACATGGAGCAGAACAAATTGCGCAAGCAACCAACGTCTGAATATCGCACATACTGTGCCATAGCGCAGCCAGGAAGGAGAAGCTGAGCCGAAATGTTGTGTTATGGAGCAACCAGGGCAGCCCAGCTGAGCATTCCAGAGGTGCCATAGCGCAAGCAGAGCTCCCCCCCCAGAGCAATGGGACTGCACATCCAGGGAGGCAGGCTGGGGCCCACCGCCAACCATGCCACACATGGGCACAGGAACACACTGCAGAACCCACACCACACCTGCACACCGCAAGCACAGCATCACTGGGGGTGTGATGGATGATCTACTGGCCCATGGGGACAAGCCAACACAGCATAGCGGAGCTATGACATCCCAGCACAACCACTGGCATGCTGAGAGTGCCACACACAGGGGGTTGACAACCACAGTGCACAGCAGCCCCCCGTACGCACAGCACACCCTGCACTGTGACCCCAAGACACCACCTATGTGCAGTGACTGGCACTGCAGGAAACCATGCATCCCCCAGCACACGTCAGCCCCGTGCAGCACAGAAGCCTACAAGCCAGACACACCCTGTGCACCCAGCAGTGGGTGGCAGCAGACGGCAAGACCAACAGAAAGTCACTGCCATGCTGGAGATACCTCCCTCATGCACACACACACACACACACACACACACACACACAGGACCATACCACCCCAGATGGCATGTACACCCTGCAACTGAGCACCACATAGCCAGCTGCAAATCAGAGACCAACACAGTATTCACATCAAAATAGAAATGTATATTCAAAATAGTAAATAACAAAAACAAGAGAAACTATTTACAAGGGGGGGGGACGGGTACAAGGTAGGGGTGTTCAAGGGGGAGGGATTAAAAACTTGGAGAGGGAAGGCAGGGTGGTAGGGATGGGAGAAGTGGGAAGGGTAATATGGGCTATGGCCCAGCCGGCTGCTGGTCCTCCCCCTGCTGGCGCACCGTCCTGTGCCGCCTGCGCCGAACTCCATGGTGCCGGATGGATTGCAGGATCTCCTGGTTCTCCATTCCCAGTAGTGTGAGGCGGCGAACATCTCGAGCAATTCTCCTGAGAACCTCGAGGCCTAGGAAAATGGGAACACAGTCAATGGCTGTGACTGACCACAATCCTGAACACCACCCAACCTGCAAGCCATATAGCCCAATGTCCCACACCTGTGATGGCATGCACCCACCCACAGTGAACATGCACATGGCCATCACAAGCAGGCGGCACCAGCTATGCGCACCACTGCACACACACAGTGCCTATGTCCATCACAGCACAAACAAGGCTGTCCAGTGATGTGGCAATGTGGTGCGATGCCAGTTACACAGCTATGTGCCCAGTGCATGCCTGGACCACCAGTGACGCATACACAGACGTGCTGTGATACTGGACAGTGATGCATGTCACCTGTGTCGTGCATACATACATAGATACATAGACAGTGTCGTTAGATAAGGGCCTATGGCCAACCCAGTCTGTCCATTTGAGCTTGTAAGTTCACTTTGTTTTCCTAGAAGTCTGTTGCCCCTTACCCCTGACCTCCAGAATTCCTTTATATCTGTCCCGTGCATTCTGAAATCCCGTGATTGTTTCAGCCCCCACCACTTCCTCTGGCAGGGTGTTCCACTTGTCCACCACCCGCCCTGTGAAGAAATCCTTTTCCATGTGTCCTCTGAATCGTCCTCCCTCCAACTTCATCCCATGCCCTCTAGTCCTGGAACATCTTTTTCACTTCAAAATAGTGTGTCCTGCACCCTGATCCCCCCTGTAAGATACCTGTATGTCTCTATCATATCCCCTCTCTCCCCCCTCTCCTCCAGGGAGTACATGTTCAGTTCCTTCAACCTGTCGTCATAGGACCCGTGATGCAAGCCATTCACCATCTTTGTTGCCCTCCTCTGAACCTTCCCTGCACACTCTACGTCCTTACGTAGGTATGGTCTCCAGAAATGTACACTGTACTCCAGGTGGGGCCTCACTAGTGTCTTGTATAGTGGAATTATGACCTCCCCTGTCCTGCATGGTTGTATTGTGCAGGGCTACTGGACTCCCCCCCCCCCCAGCATGCAATAGCATCCATGAAGTCATGATACTCACATTGCTCAAGCAGCTGTGTCTGCTGCTGTTGCAAGTGCTGCTGTTGCTGCTGTTGCTGTTGCTGTGGCTGCTGCTGCTGCATCCGGGGGGCGGCTCCTGCTGCCACCGGGGCCCTGGCACGGCCCTCCTCACCCCGGCCCTGCATCCTCACATCCCGGCCTGTGGGAAACATATGTTGAGACAAACATCAGTGTGACTCAAAAGCAGAGTGCCCCCTGCCCCAGTGAGAGTGCCTGCCCACACAGCCATACCCATCCATCGCACAGCTGCACACACTGACACAGCCAACCGTGTCCGAGCCATCACCTATGCACAGCCACCAAAGCACACACACACCCCTACAGAGAATACAGGTGCATAGATGGTACACTCACCTGGCCTAGGCACCACGCCCCGCCTGGCACATGCCCGCAGCCTTGCCAACATGTCTGGCTCCCTGCGGCGGAGGTCACTGTACCGGTGCCGGCACTGCTCAGCAGACCAGCACCGTCCAGTGACCCCCACCAGGTCAGTGGCCACTTGCTGCCACACCTCTGTTCTTGCTATGGTGAGGGGGGCCTCACCATAGAGTGCCTCATTGTGGGGCTCTACTAGGGCCACCAGGTTGGCCACCTCCAGTGGGCTCCAACTCACAGCCCTCCTCCTAGCCATGTTAGCCAGTTTACAGCAGGCAATATGGCGCCCTGCTACACCGTCCACGTGGAGATGTTGCGCAATAGACCACCACAGGCTCCAATCGCGCTGTTCGAACAGCACCGTCACTTCACATAGCGCTGTCACCAGACAGCGCAATAGGGACGTACACATGACAGGCGAACAGCAGGGGGCAAAGGGCATACACAAGGTCATGAGCAAGGACGCAAGGCTACGCAGAGCGCCATCTGACGTATAGGTATCCTGCGCGACTGACCAGCTGCGTACCAGTGCCACAGTGAACTATTGCGCAGTAATGCTACAGCGCCATATAGGGGCCAGTGCTGTAGTGCCACTGGCACAATGGTGGCCATGGCCTGAATTGCCTATCGCGCTCAGCACGTCAGCAGCGCGACAGACGCATGCGTAAGCTATCTGGGCATGCGCAATGCAGTGTACCACACAGGCACAGATCTGCGCCATTGGCTTAGCCGACTGTTCCGTATTGCGCAAAGCGCAGATTCGCGATATTCAGCCGACACATGCAAATCATCTGATCAGCCATTCAAGGGCGCAGTGGCGTGATTTGCATGTCATTAAAGTTGCTCCACTCCTAATTTGCATGTGTTGCGCTATAAATGTGCGACAGTGGGCTGTGCTGGCCAGATTCGGTTACTGCAGGTGAGAGGTGAGTTACATGCTGTGTGATGTTCAGGACAATGCTCATGGGGAAATGCTGTAGACTGCACAGTGACAGGTGTCCACTTCCACCCATACAGATCACCATGACCGAGCAGAGCCAAGGTGAGGGTGAGGACGGTGGGCGTAGGAGGAGGCCCAACTTCACAGCGGCAGAGACGGAGGCCCTCTTCCAGGCCTACCTGGAAGATGAGCCACTACTGAGTGGACGGAGGGGCACCCCTCAGTCCCGTGTGGCTGCATGGGAGGGGGTAGCTCGGGCCGTTAACCTGCGGAAGCCACCAGCGCTCCGTGCAGGAATGCAAGAAAAAGATGGGGACTGACCGCAGGAGGATGAAGGAGAAGGTGGCAGCCTTCAGGGCGGCACGTGCAGGCACTGGCGGGGGCCCGCCAGTGGTGTTGCAGCTGACCCCACATGAGGAGACACTGGTCGCAGCCATGCAGCCGAGCGCCATTGCGGGCATACCAGGTGGAGGATTCCAGACAGGTGGAAGCCCATCACTGCACGGTATGACATGGTGGTGGTGTTTGGGGGTGGTGGCGGTTGTTCACATGCACTCACATGTACTCTCTTTCTGTTACAGATCCTGTTCATCTTCAGGAGACGGTGGTGGTGGGTCCAGACAGTGAGGCTGACCTGCTGGACATGGAGGAGGGACCATCCACCTCCACCACCAGCCAGCAGGCACTGCAGCAGCATGCACGCTGGGCCAACAACTCTGGTGTCAGTGATACGGGTGCGGGGGGTGCACAGCCTGTGTCTCAGCAGTCTGGCATGCAAGCATGCCAGCATGCTGTGACCATGGCAGTAGCACGTACCTGCATCATTGATGATAGAAGGCCTGCAATGGGCAGTGATAGGTGTGTGTCCCATGATGGACACACGGCAGGCCAGCACGTGCCCCTGGGCCTTTCTGGTTCAAACATGTGTACCAGCATGCTGGCACAGTCCCAGGCTGTGCCTGTCAGCACCGGTGGGGCAGCACCGGTGGCTGTGCAGGTGTCTGGCACTGTTGCCAGCACGGCGGTGGAACAGGTGGACCTGGGGGCACAGCGGTTGGAGGGGCAGCAGCAGCAGTCGCACACCAGGTCTGGGGGTACAGTGTCAAGCAGTGGCAGATGTCCACCGCCCTTTGATCCGCCCATACCTGGTCCTGGCGAACAGTGCCCACCCTCAAGGGGTGATGTGCATCAGGACCGTCCATGCCCTGGGGGTCACGATGCCATTGGGGCACAGTACCCATTGGACGTGCACACCTGCCTGCTGCAGGAATCAGTACAGCTGCAGAGGCGGGTTGCAAGGTCCATGGAGGCACTGTCTGTGTCCGTGGAGCGGCACAGCAGGGAGTGTGCTCGGGACCGAGCCGAGCTGGTCCGTATGTGGACGGATGTGACCGCCGCCATTGACAGGCTGACCCAGGCAGTGGTCTCTGTCATGGACGCATTGGGCACACAGTCAGGTGCCCCTGTACCGCACACCCCACACAGTGCACTCTCCACTCCCCGTTCCCGGCGTCGTGCAACACCAGGCCTGTCGACGCCAGGTTCTGCTGTGGGCATCCCGAGCACCCCTGGTGCAGGTTTGTTCGGCGTGCTGCAGACCCCTGTGCGGGCAAGGTCGCGTTTGCGCAGTGGGACCCCTGGTGGTGCAACAGTGCCACCCCATGTGGCCCCTGCTCAGCCTGCCCATGCTGTTGGGTCACGGCGGGGCCGCACACGCATCCGTGGTGGCCGTGGGACAGTGCTACATGACTGAGCTGTCTCCCAGTGCGGGCCCTGTCTGGTGCTGCCCTGTGTGCAATGTGTGTCATGGTGGGCAGTGCACTGCTGGGTGCTCTGCTCACCACGCCGACACACGGACCACCTGCACACCCTCCCAACTGCTGTCCACAGGTGCGTGTGCATGATAATGCCTGCATTGCACTGTACACCAAGGTGCAAGGGTGCCCAGGTTCTGACACACGTACTTGGATGGTACAGGTGGTGGGGGTGGTCGGTGGTGCTGTGTGTTAGCAATGTCGGTTCTGCAGTGCTGTGCATCTGCCCATGTACACTCTGTGCCTGGTGTGTGTGTGTGTCCATATGAGTGCTCACCCCTCCCTGATGGTGTGTTGGTATGCCTGGACCCTTCCACTCCCCTGACCTTCATGCACCCCTGGTGTGTTCCCCTGTGTGCCTGTGGTTTGCGCATGGACAGTGTTGGTTGCACATGTCCCCTTGACTTACCTGTGTTGTGCGTAGTGCTCCTCTGTGATGGTGTCCCAGTGCAGCTGGGCCTGCCGGATCAGTCGGGGGTCCCTCTGTCCTAGGGGGGGCTGCTCATCACCATCCTCACCGGCGCCACTGGCGTCCCCATCGCTGTCCCCCTGTTCGATCTGTACGGCTATCCCATGGTCTTTGGCCATGTTGTGCAGGATGCAACAGGCCAGGAATATCCCACAGGCCTTTTGGGGGCTGTACTGTAGGGCACCGCCGGAGGTGTCTAGGCATCGGAAGCGTGCCTTGAGCATCCCAAACACCCGCTCTATGATGTTACGTGTTGCGGCATGTGCCTCATTATAGCATAGCTGCGCTGGGGTCGTGGGCGCCGATGCAGTGTGAGCAGCCAGGGACGAGTGGGTATCCGCAGTCACCTGTGTGGAGATAGTGGAGAGCAGTGTCATGTTCAGGTCCATATTGGCCATCTCCTGTGTGCCACTACCATGGCACCTGTGTCATTCCACCCTTGCCCAGAGTTTGCATTCCATACATGTGTACTCACCACTAGATGTCCTGTGGGGATGTCCCCATCTCGAATCGATGGCACAGTGCAGACTGATACCATATGAAGGCATCATGTGCTCCGCAGGGTGTGTGGCACAGACATTGATTATGCGCCCAGTGGCATCACACACCACCTGGCAGTTGACACTGGAGAATCCCTTTCGGTTCCGATAAGCGTGGCCATCGGGGCCAGGTGGCGTGCGGATGGCCACATGAGTGCAGTCTATGGCCCCTAGCACACCAGGCATACGTGCTACCCTGTTGAACTCCTGCATGTTTGCTGTACGCTGTGCCGCGGTGCTGGGGAAATGGATGTACTCCGCAGCATGTGGCAGCAGTGCGCTGAGGAATTGGGTGAGGATGCGTGATGTGGCTGACTATGTGATGCCTGTGGTGTCCCCTGTCGGCCTCTGGAAGGTGCCCGTGGCGAGCAGGCACATGCAGGCTGTCACCTTGGTCTCCACCAACAGAGCATGACTCCATCGTGAGGGTGCCTGCATTACATCACTGCACAGCTCACAGAGCTGTCTCAGTATTGCCCTGTTCAGGCAGTACCGGCCCACGATCTCTACATCTGTGTACAGCTCAAAGCTGATGCGGGCACGGTACCCCTGTCGGGGGCATACCGCCGACAGGCTCTTCCACGGCCACGTCCCCCTGCAGCATGGATTCTCACCCCCCTCATTACAGCTTCCATGTGGAAGCTGGCACTGTCCATCTCCCTGGCTTCTGCCCACCCGGCTGCTGTTGCTGTGTTACCCCCGCTGTCCTCACTGCTACTTCCACTGCACCGGGCACCCCCCACTGGCCTCTACGAACTATGGGACACACTTTCCTTGCCTGCCCTTTTAAGTCTGTCTGTCTCTGTCTGTCTCTCTCTCTCCCCCACTTGGCAGCCTGGTAGCGTTCTTGCGCCGCTTCCTTGAGCCTTTTTATTTTGGCTCATTTCCGCTAGTGCGCAGTTTCCGGCTGTGCCGCTATTGCGCATTGCGCAAGTCTTTGAATATCGCATTGCGGTCTTTATGCATGGATCCGCCCCCTTCGGTTGCGCATGCCTTCATTTTCATTGCGCTATTGCTCAGCATGTTTTCGGGGGCGCAACTGCCTCCTTCTGAATATTGCGAAATGGCGCAGTTTTGGACTTGCGCATGAGCAACCCTGTTGCGCATGGCGCAACCCTTTTGAATATCTGGGCCATTGTTTTTAACTTTAGTGTTTGTTCAGATGCAGTTAACGGAAAGCAATACAAAACGAGGGCTTCCGCCCCTGGACAGCTTACCCTCCAGTTTAGATTTTAACAGCAAGAGTGGCATTTTTCTTGAGCCACAACTTGCTGTGTTTTAATTTTAAAAACTCTGAAAGTATGGAAGAAGCAGGGGACACTTCATTTTCTGAAAAGGTGCGGCGATGCACCGCTCACTTCAGTACAAAGCGAGCGGTGTGTCACCGCATCTTTTCAGCAAATGGAGCATCCCCTGCCTCTTCCATACTTCCAGGTTCTGGAGTTTTTAAAATTAAAATACAGCAAGTTGTGGCGTGAGAAAAATGTTGCTCTTGCTGTTTAAATCGGAGGGTAAGCTGTCCGGGGGTGGGAACCCATGTTTTGGACTGCTTTCCTTTAAATATGTATCATTTGGATATACAGATTTCATTTCTGTAAATAGGAACATTACTAACTGCTGCCAATTATCACAAACTTACTGACCCCTTTAAGTGCTTCTCCTTATTCAATGAGCAATAATAAAGGCTACATTTACAGTTTCATAGGCACCTGAGGGATAACTGAGTGGGCTATTCTATAAGGCTATAGAGTCTTCACTAATTGTAGAATTGTTGACCTGAGGTGATTTATGTACTTTTTAAGTCTCTGTGTAGTTTGATGAAATGAAAAGCTTTAAAATGAAACGTATACTCTTGCTGGCTAGACCTAGGTACACACCTTAAAAATAAAAAGATTGTATTAGAGTTATTGAGCTGAGGCCAGAAGATCAGGCTCCTAGCATTAGACTGCTGCTGCAGCAACTATCACTCGGTGAATCAGTGGTCCCAGGTGCGTCATTTTCACATGGGACAAGCGGCATTGTAGGAAAAGAAAAGCAATAAAAATTAAAACATGGAGATCCTCGGGGGCCATGCAACTTATAGGTAAATTTATAAAAAAAAAAAAAAAAGCTTCTAACAACAAACAAGGAAAAGGAAGGAAAGAAAGCACTAGACCTACACACACAACTCCAAACGTTATGCACAACATATGTTTCTAACCCCATGTATTCTTCATATTCATAACTGTTTGTGGTCTGCCTCCTCAGTAGAACTGCCCAGAGCAAATGGAACTATATGCTAATGATGGAATCATCATTGGCTCGTGACACACATTCAAACTGCTGCCCTCATCTGCTGTACGTTCTATCAACGTCTCAGACTTCTTACTCCGCCTGACAAGTCAAGACACCCAGGAGACTTTCCCTTAGGTCGTTCGTTGGCTGTTTGTAAAGTATAAGCAATTATATTTAAATATTCTTATTGCTGCCTTCATTTATTGTATTTTTCATTCAAGCGTTTTACTTAGTAGTTTAGTTTATTTTGGTTATAGTGTTCTTTTCTTGGTTTTTCACAGTTTGGAATAACTGCTGAGGAACCGGGTAGTTTATTTGAAGTTGCTGAACTTTTCCATTATTTTTACTATATATTTTACTGTTTAAAACTGTTTACAGTATAATTGTATTTTGAAACCGCTGACCTGGTTTCTTTCAATCGCTAACCTGGTTGCTGTGAACTGCTAACCCGGTTCTGAGTTCAAAAACTCTTGGTTCATTTTCGGAACCTGATCAGTTCCTAAACCGACCGCAAAAAAAAAAAAGTTTTACTATTTGCGGTTGGGGTTTTTCTCCTGGAAATTGAGCTGTCAGAAAAACCCAAGAAAAAGACTGGTCCCCCAGGCTTTAAAAACTGTATTGAATGTGGGGATGTGTTAGCCAGAGCAGACAAGCATGAACGCTGTGTGGCCTGTCTAGGAACTGAACATTTGTCTTCTAATTGTGACATTTGCAAATCTTTTCCACAAAAAACAGTGGAAAAAAGGCTGGAAAGGTTGCAGAAGAGACTGGATAAAGGTACTTCAATCTTTGACCAGCTAACACCTTCCAAATCTGCGGGTGAAACCGCGGCCTCTTCTCTACACACCCCTGAAAAGGGTGATTCAGGCACCTTGAAAAGGATGAGTGGGCTGGCTGACTCCCCGGTCCCCTCCAAGAAAACCAAAAATACCAAGGACGTTGAACCCTAGGAAAAACCTAAAGAGGATTCTTCTGTGCCTCACAGCCTGCCAACTGCTGAGGAGATTGCCAAGGCCACGAAGGTCATTTAAGCAATACAGGGTTTTATACCTTCTCCAGCCCTCCCTCCTCCAAGGGTTCAGGAGCATACTCCTTTGTCTGAATTCCCCTCCAAGGATATGGACTATGGGGATTATAATGCACCAGAGGCTGATGATGGTGAGCCCATTGAACTGAAGATCTCACCAGAGCAAGAATTTGGCTCTCCTCCTAGACCTGAGGATTTTTCCTCGCATTTTTACTTTGTAAGGAAAATAGTGGGATGCTCTTGGTCTCGCTACCACTGAAGTTATAGAAGATGAAGAGGAGGCTGAATGCATGGAGATGATGGGATTAACACTCACTAAGAAAATTCTTCCCCCTATAAAGTCTTTAAAAAAGATTTATTTACTATCCTACAGAACCCAAATTCTGTCCTTCCTCTGGACAAGAAGGTGGATAAGAAGTATCAGCTGGCCAGACAAGGGGCTGAATTCCTTTACTCTGATCCTGACCATCAGGGTATAGTCCAGCAGGCAGCCTGTGAGAAGGCGAGGGTTCCTCTATCCTGTCATCCACCTGAGAAGGATTCCAAGAAAATAGACAGTATGTCTAAGAAAGGGTATTTAGCGGCCTGTCTGGGGGTCAGACAAGCTAATTACCAGGCTTATGGTGCACAGTATCAGAAAACACCGTGACAGTCAGTATTAACAATGTCAGAAAAGGTTCTCTTCCCTCTCTTTGATGACCTAGCAGAAACCGCAAGATTTGGGCTGGAAGCATCTAAATACCAGTTCCAAATGGCAGCAGATGCCGGTGATAATGCTGCTAGGTGGATGGCTCTGACTGTAGGCCTGAGAAGGTTGGCATGGCTAAGGGCTACTAATTTGACACAGGTCACCTACACTAAGGCCATGTATTTCTTGTGCAAGACCACTCTCTCTTCGCTAAGCACACTGAAGAGTATATGAAAATTGTGGATGAATATAAAGCGACCTATAAGAGTAATTCCTCCAAAGAAAGGTCTTCCACCTCATACAGACCTTATGGAAGGGGAGGCAGAGGAAGGTTCCCATATGATAGGCCCTTCTAACAGGATCAGGCTGTTCCACAGTTGCAGCCCTACCCACAGCAGACTGGGTATTACAGGGCTAGAGGCAGGAGGGTTTCCAGGAGAGGTTCCCACTCCACCCAGGCTCAGGCACAGCCAAAACAAAATCCCTAACTTTATTGTCAAAGCCGCCTCTCTGGTACCAGTTGGGGCAGACTGACTCACTTTTTCCAGGCCTGGCAGGCTATTACCACAGACAAGTGGGTTTTGGAACTTGTGAGTCAGGGACTGTCCCTGAGCTTCAAGTCTCTTCCTCCTCAACAGTCAAGGCTGTTCAAACCAGCTTCTTTTCAGGAAAGGCAACTTTTGGAAAAAGAGGTTCAAACCTTGCTCCACATAAAAGCAGTGGAGCCTGTACCAAAGCTTCAGAGAGGAAGAGGCTTTTATTATCAGTACTTCCTCACCAAAAAGAAAAATGGAGAGTGGTGGCCTATTCTGAACTAGTATCTTGTAAAGCCAAGGTTCAAAATGGTTACACTATCTCTGATCTTGCCAGTCATTCAAAAAGGAGATTGGCTGGCATCTCTGGATTTAAAGAATGCCTATTTCCACATTCCTATAAGGGAGTCTCACAGAAAGTATGTCAGGTTCAGACTCCTTTCAGGTCACTACCAGTTTTCAGCCCTGCCCTTCGGTCTCACCTCAACACCCATGGTGTATACAAAATGTCTGGCAGTGGTAGTAGCATACCTACAAAGATTGGGAATTTCAGTTTTTCCATATTTCGATGACTGGCTAGTCGTGAGAGAGTCATCACAGCAGGTGGAAGATCACCTGGCAATAACAAAAAACCTGTTACGGGACTTCCGGTGATGTCACCTGGCTAATGGCGGTGTAGTTTGAGAGCTCTGGTCACCCACTTGAAAAAACTCCATCCAAGGCATTAAAAAAATAGCAATCTGCAACTGACTTGACTTCATACGACCACAGAAATGTCCACACAACACAAGTACAAAGAATCGACCGCAAATGCAGCATAGAAAACCGGGAAGCAAGCAACTCTTTGGCAGGCCTCCTCCTCCTCCTCCTCTTCCTCAGCAGGACCTGCAGCAGCCCCGACAGAGAACCGCGTGGATGGTCCCGACGCAGAAGACTATTGGTAACAAGATTATACCATAACCTTCAAGCAGCTGGTCAGGCAGCTGCAAAGGATCGGGGACACACTCATAAAGCTGGAATCCCTGATGGCTGATAACAAAAGAAACATCCAGGCAGTGGAATAATGAACGGCAGTGTTGGAGAAGGTGACCACCGAGATAACACAAATGGTCAAGCTGCATAATTCAGCACTGCTGACCTACACCGCCGTGAGACAGATCTCTTCAATAAAATGGAAGAACTAGAGAATTGTAATGACCGTAACAATATGTGCTTACACGGCTTGCCTGAGAAAGCAGAATCGGGGGAGATGACTACATTTATGGAGGGCTTGCTGAAAAAAATACTCCCCTTACCCCACAATCTGCAGCTCATCTTGATCCGGGCACACAGGTCTCTCATGGCCCCGCCAAAGGACAGCAATGCTAGGCCACGCTCCATAGTGATAGCATTTCTAGATTTCCGGGTAAAAGAATGGGTATTTAGAGTGGCATGGGGTAAAAAGGAGGTGTTCTTTGGAGACAGAGGTCACTTTCTGGAACATGACTACACTCCAGCGACAGTGCAGAAGAGACACAGGGTACTGGCCATTCAGAAGCAATTAAGGGAAAAAGGCTTAAAGGCATTCATTGAATACCCAGCGCACCTGCGAGTGATCACTCTGGAGGGAACAAAAAGATTTGCCAAGTTGTCAGATGCCAACACCTTCCTGTCATTAATGGGCATCTCGACCGATGAGGCCACCCCTAGATTCCTGGAAAAAGAACTCCGACAAGCAGAATGGCAACAGGCCCCGGGGCCTCGCTCTAACAAGAGAAAAGCCAAGGATCTGTGGAAAGTACTGCAAGACAATGCCCCAACCAAGCAACAGGCTTCACAACAGAAGCAGTTGAACTCTCTCACCACAAAGGAATCCCAGACCACAAAGGCAATGGAAACGATCAGGGGTGCGCTGAAGATCAGAGACTTCTGGGCAGAAGCCTGGCCACTATAACAACATAATGGGACAAGCAACATGAAGTCTTGCTGTATTCTGACAATTGCAGTTAGCCCCAACCTTTAAACTGCTCCGGAGAACAAAGGGTTAACTTTTCTATGCATGGTATAGAATGTTCATCTCGAGCTCTGTTGAAACCTCTGCCTGTTGTTATTCGAACTGCAACCATCAGATTCTTTACTCTGCCTCACTGAACAGTCGCTCTGGAGATTTCTTCTACTGCTCGGTTCAAGTCGGTTGAAGTGTCGGTTTTCGGTCGGTTTTTCTACCAAAATTGTTGTTTCCGCATAGTCGGTTCAAGTCTCTGTCTGTGGTACCGTGAGTACTAGATAGGTTTTTTTCTGTTCTCTGTGTGGAACTTGTAAAAGTGTGGATCGGTTCGGCTGACCCGATCATTTTCAGGTAAAATTTGTACTTTACTTTAGTGTGTGGTTACCGGTCTGTATCGGTTCTAAAAAAGACGGGTTTTAGTACTTTTTTTTTTCCAAGACACGTGACACGGTCAGGAACTGATAGGGGTGTCTTGCCTGGCAGTTGCCAAAAAAGGGCAAGTTTGGTTAGGTTGGCCATGTCTGAGAAACCCAAGGAAAAAAACGGGCCCACTGGGTTTCAACACTGCAGTGTATGTGGGGAGGTCTTTGCTAAGGCCAATCCCCACACCATCTCTGTTTATTGTTTGGGGTTTGACCACCTCGATTCAGACTGCCAGATTTGCAAACATTTTCCCAAATCTACCCTGGAAAAGAGATTAGGTAGACTGAGGGAAAGGGAGGCCGAGAAGTCCGCTGACCCGGATGGCCAGCCCGGTTCAGTTCCTACCGAACCAGAAGGAGTGCCCTCTGACCAGGGCGATACTTCTTCGGGCAAAATGAGAGCCGATTCTGAGGAATCGGTTCTGACAAAAAGAAAATGATAAGACAAGTTGACTGGTTCGGATCCAGAATCTCATGCTCTGACCGCCGATGAAATAGCTAAAGCGATTCGTATTGTGGAATATCTTCGCTCGGTTCCAACTGATTCGGCACCTTTTGGCAGGGGCTCAGTTCGATTGGTTCCCTCGGTTCCGGATTATACCCTGGAAGCATTTTATGAACCGGAGTTTGAGGAGGAAGGAGAGTTGGAAGATGATTATGGTGATGGTGAAAGTCTGGATGTGCCTATTGACCCGGACATCTCCCCAGACAGACCTTCAGGTGTTTCTCCTCCTAGGCTTTCTGAGTCCCCTTCACACTTCATGTTTTACAGAAAGGTGGCTAATACCCTCCAGCTTCCTGTGGAGAAGGCAGTGGAGGATCAGGAAGAGCCTGACTATGTAGAGGTGATGGACATTCCAGAGTCCAGGAGACTGTCTATTCCCCTCCACAAATATTTTGGGAAACAGACACAAAAAATTCTTAAGTCTCCCAATTCCATACCTCCTGTGGACTGAAGAATGGACAAGAGGTATACTCTTTCAGGCTCAGATACAGAGTTCCTTTATCAGCAATGCAGCCATGTTGGGGTTGTACAGCCTGCTGCCTGTGATAAGGCAAGCATTCCCTTGGCATCACAGCCCCCAGACAAGGGCTCCAGGAAGATTGATGCCATGGCAAAGAAGCAGTACATGGCATCATCCTTGGGACTCAGGCAGGCTAATTATATGACCTATGCAGCCAGGTACCAGAAGTCCAGGTGGGACACTGTACTGGCACTGGCTAAACAGGCTTCCCCCCAGCTTGCCAAGGAGCTGGAGGAGGTGGCCGCTGATGGGATTGAGGCATCGAAAGTTCAGTTTTGTGCTGCTGTAGACTCCAGTGAGGTATCATCAAGAGTCATGGCTACATCTGTGGCTCTTCGGAGAATGGCTTGGCTCAGATGTACTAGCCTCTCACAGGATACCCAGGCTAAGGCCATGGATTTTCCTGTAGTCAGTAATTCTCTGGGGAGCAGACAGAGAATTACATGAAGAAAATGGATGAATACAGGACCACTTACAGGGGTGCTCAGGCCAAGGAAAGGCAGGAACCTCCTCAAAGGCAGCAGTCCAGGGGTAGGGGCAGGCCTTTCCAAAGGCCTTTTTACCAAGCACAGGCCTCTTCTTCCTTGTCACAGAGGGGGTTCTTCAGAGGGAGAGGCTGAAGGGGGATGAGCAGGCCTGCATCCACCCCTCAGCCTAAAGCCCCTGCCAAGCAGACACCCTGATGGGTCTGCCTGGGTTGATTCTCCTATCCCAGTAGGGGGCAGGCTGGCTTACTTTGTCCAGGACTGGATGTCTGTTACATCAGACAAGTGGGTACTGGAAGTAGTAAGCCAGGGACTGGGTTCTCAGCTTCAAAAAAATTTCCCAAGTTGAGAGCCAGATCTTTTCTACCTGCAAATCTCTCAGAAACCCTTGTCCTAAAGGCAGAGGTTTCTTCTCTTCTAGCTCTAAGAGCTATAGAGAGAGTACCTACCCTACACTGGGGCAAAGGATTGTACTCCAGGTACTTCATAACCCCCAAAAAGACAGGAGAGTGGCGACCCATCCTGGACCTAAGATACCTGAACAAACATCTTTTAAAGCCAAAGTTCAAGATGATAACTCTGGGAATTATCCTTCCCTCTCTAAGGCCAGGGGACTGGCTAGCCTACCTGGACCTCAAAGATGCCTACTTTCACATTCCCATCAGGTGCTCCCACAGAAAGTACCTCAGGTTCAAGTTGCCCTCAGGCCACTATCAGTTCAGAGCAATGCCCTTTGGCCTAACATCAGCCCCAAGGGTCTTCACAAAGTGCCTGTTAGTAGTTGTTGCCTTCCTAAGAAGACAAAAGATTTCCATTTTTCCATATTTGGATGACTGGCTCATAGTGGGTCAGTCCTCAGAATAAGTCAAGTCACACCTGCAAGTGACCCAGCAAGTGATCACTTCTTTAGGATTTCTTCTCAACCTACCAAAGTCAGTTCTCAAACCAGTGCAGCTCCTCATCTTCATAGGGGCAGAGCTGGATACGTTAAAAACAAGAGCCTTCCTTCCCCTGGACAGGACAAGGGCTCTCATGGAGCTGGCCTTTTCATTCAGCCTTCAGGTGTCTTGACCAGCAAAGCACTTCCTTCAACTATTGGGCCACATGGCAGCTTCTACAGCAGTGGTCCAAGGAGCAAGATTCCAAATGAGGTACATTCAGTTCCGCTTAAGAGCTTTTTGGTCCCAAAAAAAGGATTCCCTTACCAAATTAATTCCAGTGACTCGAACTCTGATCCAAGCCCTGCAATGGTGGCAGGATCAGGACAATTTGAGGCAAGGGGTTCCATTTGCCACTCAGTCTCATTCAGTGATACTCACCACAGATGCTTCCCTGCTGGGCTGGGGAGCTCATTTGGGGGAACTTACCACCCAGGGACTGTGGTCACCTCAGGAATCTCTTCTACACATCAATCTCTTGGAACTCAGGACAGTGTTTCTGGCACTGCAAGCTTTTTCCAAATCAGTACAGAACAAGGTGGTTCAGGTCAGAACAGACAACACCACCACCATGTGGTACATCAACAAGCAATGAGGCACTCGGTCTATGGCCTTGTGCACAGAAGCAATGAAGTTGTGGTCCCTGGCTTATTCCCTGCAAACCTCTCTGATAGCAGTTCACCTTCCAGGAAAGGACAATGTTCTAGCAGATGCACTGAGCAGAATACCCCAGGGCCATCACGAATGAGCCCTAGATCCTCTGGTGTTGAAGGTGATTTTCTCAAGATTGGGCACTCCAGAGACAGATCTTTTTGCAGGCCCAAACAATCACCAACTTCCTCTTTTTTGTTGCAGACCCCCAGTCTTGGGTCCAGTCCCCCCGGATGCTCTGATTCTGAACTGGGAAGGGAAATATCTTTATGCTTTTCCCCCTTCCCTCTCCTGTTCAAAGTGTTAGTTAAGATAAGGTCACAACCATGCAAAGTGATTCTGATTGTTCCAGACTGGGCCAGGCAGCCATGGTATCCCTTGTTGCTGTCTCTAGCAGTCCATCTTCCTGTGTCTCTTCCCAGGAATTACAACCTGTTAACATCCTCTCGGGAGGATTTGATACCCCAATCTTCAGTCTCTCAATCTCAAGGCTTGGCTCTTGAAGAGTTAGAGTTTGCAGATCTGCATCTTTCCCAAGGGGTTCTGGATATCCTTAAGGCTTCTCGAAAAGCCCTCCACCAGAAAGACTTACAACTCCAAATGGAAAAGATTCAGCATTTGGTGTTCTAAGAAGAATATTTCTCCAGACTCTGCTGAATTGCCTACGGTACTGGATTATATGGTCCTTCTCAATGGCCTAGGTCTCAGACTAGCTACTCTCAAGGTACACTTGGCAGCTGTTTCTGCTTTCCTGTCAGTAGGCAAGTCTTCCTCACTGTCATCCCATCCTGTATTCTGTACATTTTTCAAGGGATTGCCTCACACCAATCCCCCCTTTAGGGATCCTGCTCCTGCTTGGGATCTTAATGTTTGCATTCCTCAGCTTATGCAACCCCCTTTTGAGCCTTTGTCCTCAGCAGAGCTTAAGTACTTGACTTCGAAAACTGTGTTTTTGGTAGCCGTTACTTCTGCTAGACATAACAGTGAATTGCAAGCCCTGTCAGTGGAATCTGATTTCATCTCTTTTCACAGAGATAAAGTGGTCCTTAGAACTATCAGAAAGTTATTGCCTAAAATGGTTTCAGATTTCCACCTGAATCAGTCTATATCTCTCCCTGTTTTCTTCACTGATCATTCTTTATCGGGAGAGAGGAGGCTACACAGTTTTGATGTTAAAAGAGCCCTTAGCTACTATGTAGAACGTACCAAGAGTCACAGGTTTGACTCCCCTCCAGTTGTTCCTCACATATGGAGAAGTTGGGAAGGGCAAACCTGCCACCAAGAGATCTATTGCCAGGTGGATTATTTCTTGTATACAGTTCTGCTATGAAAAACTGGGTAAAACTCCACCCTCAGGCCTGAGGGCTCATTCCAGAAGAGGTACAGCTGCTTCCCTGGCTGCTGCCAGGTATATCCCTCTTATAGAAATTTGTCAAGTAGCCACCTGGAAAACAGTCCATACTTTTACCAGGCATTACTCTCTGGATATCCAGGCTAGGAGTGATGCTCGGTTTGGCACATCAGTACTTCAGAGCCTATTCCCAAAGTAGGTTCTGACCCTCCTCCTTGGAGGTACTGCTTAGTAGTCTGCAGTTGTCAGAATATAGCAAGACTTCATGTTGCTTGAAGAAAAAATTACTCAACTTAGTAATTATGTTTCTTCTAGTGGAGTCTTGCTGTATTCTGACCTCCCCCTGCCTCCCCCCTCAGAACCTAGGTTTTTGGGATGTGGGTGGGCAGGCGCAGTGTTAGCACCCTAGAGGTGCCCCCTTTTACACCCTCTGTTCTCTTTGGCTGGAATGTTATTTCATTTGATTGGTTTTTGTTTTTGGGTTTCCTGACTTGAGTCTTCCTTTGGGGATCCAAAACATTATTTTTCTGCCAGTTGGCTAGTTAAAAATTTTACAGTTTCCACACAAAACACCTAGTGAGTTTTTGCTCATAAAGATCTGACGGTTGCAGTTCGAATAACAACAGGCAGAGGCTTCAACCAAGCTAGAGATGAACATTCTATGCCATGCATAGAAGAGTTATTGTTCTCCGGAGCAGTTTAAAGGCTGGGGCTAGCTGCAATTGTCAGAATACAGCAAGACTCCACTAGAAGAAACATAATTACTAAGGTGAGTACTTTTTCCTTTTTTTAGCCACCCCCCACCATAAGGAGGGAAGGGGATGTCCAGTCCAATGTGATGAGACATGTATTGGTAACCGGAGTCACATAACCAAAGCTCAGCCTAAAAAGGAAAATATGTATGTATAACAAGGTCCCAAAAGGGACCCAATACCTAATTCATGTTTTCCGAATGAACTTCCCACACCCATTCCCTCCATCCCCTTTCCCGCCTCCCACCCCAGGTTGCATTAGGAATTGGGCTGAAACTTCTCAGACTGTCATTTGTTAATAGATGGGTGAGGGACAATGGCTGCCAGAGGACACACTTTAAAGTTTAAGTGTGAGATACAGGTTAAGACCCCCACCCGAGGTCACCAATACTAACCAGGAGGGGCAAGCTAAGCTCTTGTACACCAGCTCCCTCTCTCCACCAGCTCTCCCCTTAACAAGGGGGATGGTTAGGGAGAAGGCACAGGGTCGAGTATACCTTGAGGTCACCCATACGGGGTAAGGTTATACCCCCTTAAGTTAGTTTCAACTTTAGTATATTAAAAATTAAAAAATTATCACTTAAAGGTTATTCATGGTATTCACTGAGATGTTTATGTTGCAAAGTTTTTCTGAGTTGTCATTGTTTGTTAGAGTCAAGTTTGCTGTGCACTTTGTAATGCGTGGTCATGCTTGTGGGGGACGTGTGGCCCCTTTCACCCAGGACCTTCACAATGGGAGCCCTTAATGTCATCACATATAATATAAGAGGACTGCATAGTCCTACCAAACGTTGCAGACTTTTGCAAGAGCTTAACAAGCAAAAGACTGACATAGTGTTCCTTCAAGAAACACATTTGGGACCAGAGGATCATAAAAAGTTAAGGAGGTCCTGGGTGGGAGAGGTCCACACATCTCACTACACAGAGCACACAAGAAAAAGAGGGGTTGCTATATTAATACGGAAAAATAGCCCTTTTAAAATGACTAAGGTCTCCACAGACCATGAAGGGCAGTTTGTTCAGTTTTTTTGGGAAATAGAACATAAAGTAAACTTACTAAACCTATACGCCCCCAGTGAGGAGCAATTAAGGCATAACTTCTTTCTAGACACCCTGACTAAGGAAAACATAGATCCTAATAGTATAAATATAATAGGAGGAGATTTCAACATGACTCTGACCCACTCATTGGATAGATCAGCGGAGGGAGGCCTTGGACCTAAACCCAGATCTTCCTCCACATTGCACAAAATCATAACTGAGTTTGGCTTGCTGGATATCTGGAGGTATCTAAATCCAAAGGAGAAAGACTATAGTTTTTATTCCCCGAGACACAGCATTTACTCCAGATTAGATTTTTTTCTTGATTTCCATGGAGTGGGCCCACCTGATGGAGACATCAAGGATTGGTATTACCACGATCTCTGACCATGCTCTGGTCAGTTTCACTTTCCGCCTTGAATCAGTGGCGAGGGACTCAGTTTAGAGGCTGAACACCAGCCTACTGAATAGGAAGGATTTCAAGGAGATGGTCTTGAAAAAGATCAAATCATTCTTGGAGCTCAACACAAAGGAAGAGACTCCCCCCTCCCCATCCATACTGTAGGATGCCCTGAAGGCCTATTTGAGGGGGGAATTATATAATTTTCCTCCCACCTCAAAAAGACAAACAAAAAACTTCAGAACCAACTAGAAAAAGAAATAGCCTCTCTAGAATCCCTTCACAAAAAAAAAAAAACAGGAACCAGGAGAGCGAGGTAAGGCTATGGACAGTTAGACAGGAACTGGGTAAGCTACTAGACCAAAAAATCGAGGGCAAACTTAGGTACGCAAAACAATTATACTACGAACAGGGGAACAGGGCAGGGACCCTGATGACTGCCCAACTTAGAAAGGAGGCAGTTAATAGAACTGTCCTAAGGTTGAAGGTAAACCCACAGAGTCCCCCGTTGAATAAACCTAAGGAGATTGTGCAGGGGTTTGCAGCTTTTTCTGAAGCTCTGTACAGCCAAGAAAGTGGCCCAGACCACTCGCAAGAAGTGGAGGACTACGTAACATCTATAAAACTACCCTCATTTAGCAATACAGACAAAGAGATCCTGGGTGCACTCATCACTCAAAAAGTACTCAAACAGCATATCATGAATCAGAAAAATCACAAGGCACCAGGGCTAGACAGATTCCCCACTGAATTTTATAAAGCATTCCTGCCGGAGCTCCTGCACACTCTACAAGACATATTAAATGCAATGCTCTTGGAATCTAACCCAGCCCCACCATCATGGAGGTATGCACATATTACAGTACTTCCCAAACCGGGGAAGGACCCCCAATAATGTGGTTTATATAGGCCAATTTCGTTATTAAATAATGACCTTAAGGTCTTCTCCGGAATACCGGCCAATAGGTTGCAACACGTGATGGGTTCCTTGGTCCACCATAACCAAACAGGCTTCATAAGGGATAAACTTATACAAGACAACATTAGGAAATTTCTAAACATTCTCTCTTCTCATAAAGGTAAACAATAGTCTCAAATAGCGGTAGGGTTGCCAACAGTCCTGTATTTTACGGGATGCCCCGTATTTATGAGTTTTTTCCCCGTGTCCCATTTAAAATTCATATGGGACGCCTATTGTCCCATATTTGTTTTGTGGTTTCCAAAAGACTCAGACTCCCATGACTCGTAGCGGCTGTGGAGCTGTGTGCACATGCACAACTCTGGACAGCCACCTGACATTGCCGGGGACAGCAGGAGACTGCTGCTATGACTTGAGCTCCTTCTGCGCGCAACACAGGGAAATTGGGGAGGAGCTGGTGCTGGTGCCAAGGACCATGGTCCATACCGGCAGTGGGTTGTCGGATGAAAATTATAAGGAGGTGGCGGGACTGGCTGTTGTTCTGCCTCTGCTAGTCCGGACGGAACCTGGTTATGTGTTTGGGGCGAGCACGGGACTGTGTTTTAGCCCTGACTGGAGTCCTGGTGGCTGCTGTGCCTACCTTGTTGTTGCCCCGACCCGATTGCGATGACGAGTCAGACTGAGTGAGCAGAGACTTGGGGAGGAGAGAGCCGAGATCTGGTTTAGCGACTCTGATCAGAGGACAGAGGAGGAGGACACACTGCTAAGCTGGAGGAAGAGCACAAAGAGCAGAGATCAAAAATTGTGTGACTAACCCTACCTGATCCCAATGCCATTAGCATTTTCTACACTCCCCACCCTACAGGTCCCTGAGTCCAACTCCAGCCAGTCCATTATTTTAGCTTAACAGTTATAGTGGTGAGGCCAGGAGGGAATCAAGATTAAGTCCTGGGGTGGCGGAGGACAACTATTAATCACATACATTTTTTTTTAACTGCTAAATAGAAACAGTGCTAATAACTTAAATGGCAGTGATGGCCAGGAGGATGCAGCCAGGGAAAAACACAGCTGCATATATGTTGGTGCACTAAAGTGGCTAAGAAGTCAAGTCAAAGTCATAGAAATAAATTTAGAAATTACTTTATTAAATACTAGAAGGGAGTACTAAGTTCAGATAGAACAGATGACATGGGGGAGTTCAGTATAGCACAAGGTACAGCTGAGCCTGAATGGTATATCCCTGACATACTTTCTGGCACCTCAAATGGCATATGTTGTTAAATTTACTACAACAATACAGTATTATTCAAACATGAAGTCTTACTGTATTCTGACATTATGCAGTTAGCCCCAGCACTTGAACTGCCCCAGAGAGGAAAGAGTTAACTCTCTGCATGAGCATGGAACGTTGAGCTCGAGCTTGGCTTTCAGACCTCTGTCTCTGGTACTTACCAGTGTAACCATCAGATTCTTTACTCCGCCTAACAGTGAAGTCGCTCCGGAGATTTCCTCTGCTATCGCTTTGGTAAAGTTTAAAAAAGCATCAGTTTAAACCGATTAGTTTATTTTTCGGATTTCCAGCCTCTGTCTACGGTACAGGTAGTGTGGTAGACAGGTGGTGACTTATTTTATTTTATTATTGTGGAAATTGTGTTTTTGTCTCGGTTCTTCATCGGTTGGTCTGATTAGGAACCGACTTGACTGATTATTTTTGTATTTTCTGGGATTAGTGTGGTGTTCCAGTGCCGATCGGTTTCAAAAGAACCAGACTTTTTTCTTGTTCTTTACGTAACCTGTGACACAGTTCATAACCGATCGGTTCTTAATTACCTGGCTTGAAAGCTTCAAGGGTAATTTGTTAGGTTGGCCATGTCTGAGAAACCCAAGAAAAAACCCAGTCCCACTGGGTTTCAACACTGTACTGTGTGGGGAGACCTTTGCCAAGGCCGACCCCCACCTCATCTGTGTTTATTGTCTGGTGTTTGGCCACCTCAAAACTGACTGCCAGATTTGTAAAAACTTCCCTAAAGCCACTCTTGAAAAAAGGTTGAGTAGGCTGAAGGAAAGGGAGACCGAGAAGTCCGTTGATCCAGATGGCCAGCCCGGTTCGGTTGCAGCCAAACATGAGGAGGTGCCTGCTGACCTAGGTGATACCTCCTCGGGCAAAAGGAGGTCTGACTCTGAGGGGTCATTTCCATCGAAAAAGAAGTGCAAGTCAGCCGGTTTGGATCCAACACCGCGTTCTCCAACCGCTGACGAGATAGCCAAAGCGATTAGTATAATTCAATCGCTTCGCCTGGTTCCATCCGAACCGGTACCGCCGGTTAGGCAGTTGGTTCGATCAGATCTGACTCCTTCGAACTACGATCTGGATGCTTTCTATGAGGAGTGGGAGGGAAAAGAAGAATATCCCGACGACGAGGGTGAAGACAATGACTATGAAGGTGTGGATGTGCCCATTGAACCGTACATCTCCCCAGACAGTCCTTCCAATATCTCCCCTCCCAGGCTTTCTGAGTTCCCATTCACACTTCTTGTTTTACAAGAAGGTGGCTGAATCCCATTAGCTCCCTATGGTCGAAGCTGCTGAGGAAGAGGAAGAGGAAGAGCCTGATTTTGTAGAAATTATGGACATCCCAGAATGCAAAAGATTGTCTGTCCCTCGTCACAAGTCCTTGGGGGAAAAGGACACAAAAACATTTACAAACACCTAACTCCTTACCTCCTGTGCATAAGAGAATGGACAGGAGGTATATGTTATCATGCTTAGGCACGGAGTTCTTATACACTTATTGAGCCATGTTGGGGTAGTGCAGGCTGTAGCTTGTGATAGGGCTAACATATCTTTGGCTTCACACACCACGGACAAGGACTCCAAGAAAGTTGATGCCATGGCTAAGAAACAATACTTTGCATCCTCTTTGGGACTCAGGCAGACAAATTACATGGCCTGCACAGCCAGGTACCAGAATTCCAGGTGGGATATGGTTCTGGAACAGGCTAAACAGGCCTCCCCCCAGCTAGCCAAAGAACTGGAGGAGGTGGCTGCTGATGGAATTGAGGTATCTAAAGTGCAATTTCATGCTGCTGTGGACTACAGTGATGTGACATCAAGAGTCATGGCTACATCTGTGTCTCTCAGAAGACATGCTTGGCTCAGATGTACTAGCCTTTAGCAGGATACCCAGGCCAAGGCTATGAATTTCCCTGTAGTGGGTAACTCTGTTTGGGGAGCAGACAGAGGCTTACATGAAAAAAATGGATCAGTACAGGACCACCTACAGGAGAGCACAGGCCAAGGAGAGGCAAGCCACTCCTCAGAAGCAGCAGTCTTGGGGCAGGGGCAGGCCTATTCACAGGCCTTTTAACCAAGCCCAGGCTTCCTCTTCCTTCCCACAGAGGGAGTTCTTTCGAGGGAGAAGAAGGAGGGGGATGAGCAGGGCTGCATCCTCTTCCCAGTCCAAGGCTTCTGCTAAGCAGACACCCTGATGTGTCAGCCCGAGTCGACTCCCTCATTCCAGTAGTATGCAGGCTGGCTTACTACTTCCAGGCCTGGAAGTCTGTTACCTCAGACAAGTGGGTCCTGGTGGCAGTAAGCCAGAGACTGGCCATCAGCTTCAAAAGATTTCTAAAACTGAGGGCCAGGTCTTTTCCACCTGCATCCATCCCAGAGACCCTCACCATAGAGGCAGAGGTATCCTCTCTTCTGGCTCTCAGAGCTGTAGAGAAGGTTCCTACTCAACACAGGGGCAAAAGTCTGTACTCCCGGTACTTCCCTACCCCAAAGAAGATGGGAGTGGCAACCCATCCTAGACCTAAGGTATTTGAACAAACACATCTCCAAACCAAAATTCAAAAGATGGTGACTCTGGGAATAATTCTTCCCTTTCTAAGGCCAGGGGATTGGCTAGCATCCCTGGACCTCAAGGATGCCTATTTCCATATTCCTATCAGGTACTCCCACAGAAAGTACCTCAGGTTCGAGTTGCCTTCAGACCACTATCAGTTCAGAGCCATGCCATTCGGCCTAACATCAGCTGCAAGGGTGTTTACAAAGTGCCTTAAAGTAGTAGTTGTCTACCTCAGAAGGCAGGGCATTTCCATCTTCCCATATCTGGACGACTGGCTAATTGTGGATCAGTCATCAGACCAGGTCAAGTCAGCTCTGCAAACCACTCAAGACTTGCTCAGGTCTCTGGGGTTTCTCCTCAATCTCCCAAAGTCTGTTCTCAAACCAGTACAACTCCTTACTTTCATAGGGATAGAACTGGATACTATCCTAGCAAAGGCCTTCCTTCCTCTGACCAGGGTAAAGGCCCTAACAGATCTTGCTTCCTCTTTTCGGCCTCTGGTCTCTCATCCAGCAAGGCAGTTTCTGCAACTCCTGGGGTCACATGGCAGCTTCCACTGCAATGGTACAAGGAGCCAGATTTCAAATGAGGGACATTTGGTTCCACCTAAGGTTCTTTTGGTCTCAGAAAAGAGACTCTCTCACCAAACTGATTCCAGTGACTCAGACTCTGGTCCAAGCTCTCCAGTGGTGGCTGGACCAGGACAACCTCAGACAAGGAGTCCCATTTATCCCTCAAGTTCCCTCAGTAGTCTTAACTACAGATGCGTCTCTCCTAGGTTGGGGAGACCTTTTGGGAGCCCCTTACAGCTCAAGGGGTCTGGTCTTCAGAAGAGTCTCTCCTTCACATCAGTCTCCTGGAACTCAGGGCAGTTTTTCTAGCCCTTCAGGTCTTCTCGGAGTCAGTTAGGGACAAGGTGGTCCAAGTCAGGACAGACAACACCACCACAATGTGGTATATTAACAAGCAGAGAGGCACTCGGTCCACAGCCTTGTGTACAGAAGCCATGAAACTGTGGTCTCTAGCCTATTCTCTTCAGACTTCCCTGATAGCAGTTCACCTTCCATGGAAGGACAGTGTACTAGCAGATGCCCTGAGCAGAATTTCTCGGGGGCATCATGAATGGTCTCTGGACCCTCCCATACTTCAGGTCATCTTCTCCAGATGGGTCATTCCCGAGATAGATCTGCTTGCAGCCCCGGACAATCACCAACTTCCTCTGTTTTGTTGCAGACCTCCAGTCCTAGGGACTGTTCCTCTGGATGCTCTCATTCTGGATTGGAAGGGCAGGTTTCTGTATGCCTTTCCTCCCTTCACTCTTTTGTTCAGAGTCCTGATCAAAATCAGATCTCAACCCTGCACAGTGATACTGGTAGCTCCAGATTGGGCCAGACAGCCTTAGTATCCTATGCTGCTGTCTCTGGCAGTGTCACGTCCCCTGTGTCTTCCCAAGAGATAAAATCTCCTAACCTCCTTCCAGGGGAGGATCTGGTACCCCAATCTCCAGTCTCTCAACCTCAAGGCCTGGCTCTTGAAGAGTTAGAATATGCAGGCCTGCATCTTTCTCAGGGAGTCCTGGATATTTTGAAGGTTTCAAGGAAACCTTCCACTAGTAAAACTTGCAATTCCAAATGGAAAATATTCAGCATTTGGTGTTCTCAGAAGAGCATTGTGCCTGACTCTGCAGGAATTGCTACAGCCTTAGATTATCTGGTTCATCTTAATGGTTTAGGCCTTAGGCCGGCAGCTCTGAAGGTTCACCTAATAGCTGTCTCTGCATTCCTTTCAGCAGGGAAGGGCTCTTCCCTGGCATCTCATCCTGTTTTTAGTAAGTTTTTCAAAGGTCTGGTTTTCATTAACCCTCCCTTTTGAGAGCCTATTCCGGATTGAGATCTTAATGTCTGCATTGCCCAGCTTCTGCAGCCACCCTTTGAACCTCTGGCTTCAGCTGAGCTGAAGTACTTGACCTGGTAAACTGTGTTCCCGGTAGCTATTACTTCTGCCAGACGGATTAGTGAATTACAGGCCCTGTCAGTCGAACCTGACTTCATCTCCTTCCATAGGGATAAGGTGGTTCTAAGAACCAATAGGAGGTTCTTACCCAAAGTGGTATCAGATTTTCATCTGAACCAGTCTGTCTCTTCCTGTGTTTTCCACTGACCATTCTTCTTCGGGGAAAATAAGATTACACAGTTTGGATGTTAAAAGGGCTTTTAGCTACTACATAGAGCATACTAAGGCACACAGAAATGACTGTCTTCAATTGTTTCTCACTTATGGTGAAGTGGGGAAAGGTAAGTCTGTTACTAAAATAACTATTGCCAGGTGGATTGTGTCTTGTATACAATTCTGCTATGACAAATTAGACGAAACACCCCCTCCAGGCTTGAGGGCTCACTTGACTAGGGGTACAGCTGCTACTCTGGCTGCTACCAGACATATACCCTTGCTAGAAATCTGTAAAGCAGCCACCTGGAAAACAGTCCATACTTTCACTAAGCATTACTCTCTGGACATCCAGGCTAGGAGTGATGCTAGGTTTGGCACAGCCTGTTCCCAAAGTAGGTTCTGCATTCCCTTCTCCTGGGGGAACTGCTTGGTAGTCTGCATAATGTCAGAATACAGCAAGACTTCATGTTGTTTGAAGAAAAAATTACTCACCATAATAATGTTTCTTCTAATGGAGTCTTGCTGTATTCTGACCTCCCTCCCTGCCTCCCCTCTCAGAATCTAGTTTTTGGAAGTGGGCTGGCAGGTACAGTGTTGCACCTCAGGGTTGTACCTTGTACCCTCTCTCTTCAGGGTGGGGTATTTGTTTTTGTTACTCTTGTTATGTTTGTTATATATATTATATTGTCACTACTTCTTTTTTCTTGAGTTCTCGACTTGAGTCTTTTGGGACTCAGATTGTTGCCTTTTGGCCATATACCACACAGTTTCCATAGTTAGTACTTAGTTTGCTTGTAAGACTCTGATGGTTACACTGGTAAGTACCAGAGCACGAGCTCAACGTTCTGTGCACATGCATAGAGTTAACTCTTTCCTCTCCAGGGCAGTTCAAGTGCTGGGGCTAACTGCATAATGTCAGAATACAGCAGGACTCCATTAGAAGAAACAACATTGGTGAGTAATTTTTTCTTCAGGTTTCCATACTTGACAATAATCGATACCTTTCTGCGATATCAACCTTGGATGTGGCCGGGGGGAGGGGTGCACAGGGCTGAAAAGGGGTGGGGTTAGCATGGGGAAGGGGCAGGGCAATCGGTGGGGGGAGGTCTGTCCCTTATTTTTGAAATCCAATGTTGGCAACCCTAAATAGCGGTTGGGGTGGATGCAGAAAAGGTCTTCGACCAAATAGACTGACTTTTTCTGCAGAAAGTCCTACACAAATTCGACCTGGGAGAGAAATTTATAAGTGCAATCCTTAGTATATATGAGGGCCCAGAAGCTCAGGTCAGAGTTAATGGCTGCATGTCTGATAGGTTCCAGTTGTGTTGGGGTACCAGACAGGGTTGCCCCCTGTCACTCTTACTCTTCGCCCTTTCGCTGGAGCTGTTAGCAGTGGGGATTCAGGGTAATACATTGATTAAGGGCATCAAGGTGGGAAGGGTGGATCAAAAGATCGCCCTATATGCGGATGACACCCTGCTGTTTATACCGGACCCTGCCAGCTCCCTCCCCCTGTTATTATGGAATTTGGATCAGTTCCAAAGGTTAGAAGGCTATAAAATTAACCAGAGCAAATCTGAAGCCCTCCTAGTAAGCACCCCGGCTTTAACATACAACTCCCCTTCACCTGGGCACACAAAAACACATTTAGATACCTAGGAGTACAGATATCTGTGGACACATCAAAACTGTTTTCTAATAACTATACGAAGCTTCTCCATGTGAAACAAGACCTCGCTAGATGGAGAATCTTGCCCCACTCTCTCTATACCAGGTCACAGATTATCAAGATGAACATGCTGCCACGCTTCCTGTTTCTCTTCCAGATGCTCCTGATACCTATTCCAGATTACTTCTGGAAAGAACTAAACACTGCAGTCAGAAGGTTTGTATGAGGGGGGTGACCGAGACTTTCATATTCACTTTTGGTAGCCCCCAGAAGATGGGGTGGTCTGGGACTCCCGGATCTCAAAAAGTACTATTTAGCAGCACAGGGCCCGTGACTTCTGTCTTGGCATAAATAAAGAGAAGAATTGAGATGTATGGGATTGAGAGAGATCAATTTATGGGCCAACCCCTGTGGACACTCGCCACTGGGAAAATCCCCTCTATCATCTGTTCCAAAACTGACAACCCCTGGACTAAACATACCATCAGGTCACTCTTGAAACTGAAACAAACACTGGACTCACCCAATGACCTGGCCCATTTTTGCTAATTAGATATCACATGGATTTCATGCCCCCACATTAGATAGCGGTTACTCATACTGGGAAGGTAAGGGCTTGGTCTGCTTTTCACAGCTTTTCATACAAGGGAAGTGTATGAGCTTTGCTCAACTTAAACATAAATTTGGGTTGCGCAAAGAGGACCACTTCAGGTTCTTACAAGTGAGGAACTTCCTCCAGGGAGATTTTAATAAGGCAAAGGTTCTCGGGTCTTGATCGGAGCTGGAGGACTTATTTTATTGGTGGGTTCGCCTGTCAGCAAAAATGAAACCAATATCTCAAGTACATAATCTCCTGAATAAGGCCCACATTCAAAGTGACCAATTACGCCTGAGGTGGGAATCGGAATCCCAGAAACCAATCCCATCATTTACTTGGTCACAGAGAATGGAAAAAGGGTGGGTGGTCACCTCATCCCCCTCTGTTAGGGAATTTAATTGGAAAGTAATCACAAGTTTTTTTTGAACCCCCAATCTAAACATTTTGGTTCCTCCAGCTCAGACCATTGTTGGAGACAGTGTAATGACAAAGGTACTCATTGGCACATATTCTGGGGATGCCCAGTGTTGAAACCATTCTGGCAACAAGTGCATACACAAATCCAGGCCGTCTTGGAGTCTCTGTATCCCTGCTCCTTTCAGGCCTTGGTTTTGGGCCTGTGACGGCGGGTGCCCAGAACCAAGGGAAAGCACAAGTTATTCCATATTGTAAGAGTGGCAGCACTTAAGTGCATTATCATCAATTGGCTTTCCCCAGAGCCCCCCAACACTCATCATGTGGGTTAAAAAGGTGGACGAGTTGGAGGAGGAGAGGCTGACAGCCTCGATCCACCTACATCTGGAGAAGTTTCTGTTGGAGTGGTCCCATGGCTTACCAGAGCCCCTCCTTGTGGAGAAGACCCTTGAAGGTCTTCCTGACAGGGGCATAAGGCAGGCCACCAAGTGAAGGGTTTGGAAGGTCCTTACATATAGCTTCAACTTCCTTCAATTTATAGGTTGGTTAGTAATGACCAAGCACAGCACAAGGTTATATTGTATGAGTTAAAACTTTGTTTTATTCAAGTTGGAATTTATTCTTTTTTATTAACCAAAAAGTTGTCAATTGATGTACAGCAACAGCACTGGAATCGCACATCCCAGGAAGGAAGAGTAAGTGCTCGTATCTTGGTTCCAGGTTATCAGACATCTTCAAGGGGACAATACTGTACCATCCTCTGCAGTCTCTATGTGGACTCAGTGGGAAGCTGAACCGCTCCTGGGGTTACAAGGACAATATTAATTAGACCAATTTCATATTTCTCAAGTAATCAGCTATGTACTTCATGGCCATAAATGAGCTTGTAAGGGACAACTGTAATGTTTTGTAGGCATTTTAACAATGAGAAATAAAAACTAAGTTTAAAAAAAAAACTGTTACAATCTCTGGGATTCCTGTTAAACCAGGAAAAATCCATTCTCATACCAGTACAAGTCCTGCACTTCATTGGAGCAGAACTAGATACTTAAAGTTCAGAGTATCCTGCAACTGATTACCTCATTCAAGTTGGGCAAGCCATGTCCAGCAAGGAAATACTTGCAGATTCTGGGGCACATGGCTGCAGCAACAGGAGTCGTCTTGGGAGCAAGATTTTGAATGAGAGATATTCTGTTTCATCTCGGGGCACACTGGTGCCAAAGAAAAGACAAAATGTCAAAATTGATTCCAGTAACAAAATTTGTGCTCCAGTCTCTACAGTCGTGGACAAATGGACACAATCTAAGGGCAGGAGTTCCCTTCCAGAGGGAAAATCCCTCAGTTATCCTTACAACAGATGCTTCTCTGTTAGGATGGGGTGCTCATCTAGGAGAACACATTACCCATGGCACTCGGTCAAGTGTGGAGTCACTCCTTCACATAAATCTGCTGGAGCTCCGAGCAGTATTTATGGCCCTAAAAAGTTTTTCTTATCTGATGCAGGACAAAGTGGTGCAGGTCAGAACAGACCACACCACTACAATGTATTACATAAACAAGTAAGGGGAACAAGGTCAGATTCTCTGTGCACAGAGGCCTGCCTCCCCTTCCAGAACCAGAGCCTCTGTTCATTGTTATATGAGTCTTTTTGGTTGCTAGTCCCAAACACAGGCATACGCATTTTAATCCTGTGGGTTTTTAAGTTACTCTTTTTCCAGGTGATTCTGGCACTTCAGGAAGATATTTTATTGGTATAATCATCATTATTATTATCACTGATATTGCTATTGGCTTTAGTGTACAGTATGTAGTTATGTTGTATTAGACAGTTTTAATAGTTAAGTAGTGTAGTATCAATTGCCTGTTAGGCGTCTTAGAAATCTGAGACGTTGATAGAACGTACAGCAGATGAGGGCAGCAGTTTGAATGCGTGTCACGAGCCAGTGATTCCATCATTAGCATATAGTTCCGTTTGCTCCGGGCAGTTCTGTTGAGGAGGCATACTGCAAAGAGTTATGAATATGGAAGAATACATTGGAAGAAACAATATTACTAAGGTGAGTAATTTTTTCTTACTGTAGTTCTTTGAAGGGGAACCGTCAGCACACAGGGCCTCATGCTCAACTGCGGGGCTGGTCCCAATGTACACTTTGTGTGAAACAACGTTTGTTTTGATTACTGTTTGCTGTAGTAGTGTAGATTATATATCAGACTAATTTTGCTTACTTCCAGGCCATCTCCTGCATCTATAAACACCAGACTTCCCTGTAGCTGACATCATAGCAGGGTTGCAGCAGTGGGAGATGCAATAACTTGCAGTGCATGTCGGAGTTTATATAAGCTCTGATTTTTTGTTTGCTATTCCTGCTGTCTTCCTGGGGCTAAATACAGTCATAGAGGACTGTAATTAACCCCTGGAGAAGAGCAGAACTGGAAAATATGTCACCGGAGCTGATACAAGCTCTAACATGCACTGAAGGGTTTTGAGTGTCTTAGTGCTGCAGTCCTGCTTTGATGTTGGCTGCAGGGAATTCTGGCATTTGTATTTACAAAAGATGTCAGCTTAGAAGTAAACAAAATTAGTCTGATACAATCTACTATACTATAGTAAACAGTAATTAAAACAAAATATTTTTAGACTTAAAGTGCACATCACATTTGGGACAAGACACACACTTGGGTGTGCAGCCCTGTTTACTGACAGTTCCCCTTTAAAGTGGTAGTTTAATTTACTGTTTTTCTAAGTGCATCACCTTGCAAAACACTGCAGCTCATTTGCCATTTGTTGGTATCCATTTCAGCAATCTGATTAGATTTTCTAGTAGCTCCATTATATTAATTTAGGAATCCTCTACCCTCCAAGATTTGTGTATTGTCTGCAAACTGAGAGACCCAACTCTCAAGTCCAGTTACCAGATCACTTAAATACGTTAAATAACATGGGTCCCAAAACTCAGTCCTGTGGTACCCACCTATGAAATCGGCCTGAGTCCTGCTATACCCTACTAATGACATTTGTATTACTAAATTTACAACACAATTTAAATATTTTTACAGGTGCACAGCCAAGAAGGGAAACGAAACCGGAAGCGAGTGTCCGAAATTAACAATTACACTGACAGCCTGGAAGATGAGCTTGATAGTCTCGACCTCCATGAAACCACATGACATCTACACTGGATTACAAGTGGTTGCTTCTACCCACTTACTGTACACATACACCTCACACTGTTTTGTCAATTATGAGTATTTTTTTATTGTGATATACTGCTGTGCATCACCTCCTGATGATAATCTCTGAGCAACCCAATCCTGAATTCTTGATATGATGCCAATGGATGTTTTTTTAAAAAAGTATGGTTGCATTTTCACATATTGTTTAATTAAGCAATAATGCATGACAGGGTGTGTATTGTGCTGGGATAACGTCATGCCTGGGGTGATTAGGCCCAAGGCCGCAGGCCAAGTGCGACTAATCACCCCAGAAGTGACATTATCCCAGCACAACACGCACAGCACACACACCCTGGAGTGCATTATTGCTATTATACAATGGCTCATTTGTATTTAAAACAATAAAATAGAAAATAAATGATGTTTTTGTTTGTTTTTTTGTATTTTTTTTATGTGTAGAGGTATATGTTTTCACACAAAAGTCCACAGTTTGACCACTAGATGGTGCTGGCTGTATGTTCTGCATTATATTTGCCTCCATGTGACTAGTTACTTTTAATATAGAATCTGTTGTTATATGGCCACATGTCTATGTGGGTAAAACTTTCAGACCACTGAAACACAGAATCACTGTTCAACATTTAAGAGAAAATAGAGGGGGAAAAAACAGCAGATAAAGGGAGAAGGGAGATTATCACAGAGGGGGTGCATCTTCGGTGTCACGGACACTGCTTGGGCTGCTCATTCATTCTTTCTTTGGGGTGGCAAACATGAAAAGAAGAAAATAAAATTTTACATTTTCTGTGCTAGGGACTGTGATAGTGCTTTTTGCAAATCTATGCTGTATCCAACATGGAAGGCAGAAAACGGTGATGAAGTAAGTGAAGCGTGTGCTCTGACTGAAGCGCTTACTTTACTATGCAGTGGACAGTGAGCAAGCAGGATTGCCATGAAGCCGCTCGTAATGAGATGAAGATAGCTCTCTGCATGATGAGAGGAAAGGACGCAGGGAGGTGGTAGGGAGAATATTTGTGAATTGTTTTACAGTCTGGTTTAAAGTAAAAAAGTGAGGAAAGTAAAAAGTGAGCATGCGAGTAAGAGCCACGCAGTGGCTGTTTCAAGACACTCTTGCTCACTCACAGTGAAGCTGCTCATTCAGAACGGCTCTTATTGCAGTTCGGCTGAATTACGTAGAATACAAACGCTAGGAGAAAAATTATATTTATATGTATTTTGGGGGTGGAGGATTTCTTTCCCTTCATGTACATTGAAATGCAGCCATTGTTTGAGGAGCAAGCGCGGCACTTTTGAGCTCTGGAAACACTCGCAGAATCACGGGGGCAGTGCAGCTACTGGGCAGTGGCAGTGATTCATTTTAGTGCTGGCATATGTGATGTGGTCATATGTGTCTGGGACTAGATCCGTGATGTTATGCCAGGAGAACATCATGGGTCCAGTCCAAGACGGACCAATTAGAGGCCAGTATTCTTTCTTGCCATTGTATAATGTACAGTAAAGAAACCTTCATGATGCTACCAGAATTCTGTATTTAAAAAAAAAAATCAGAGCAATATTTGTTTGACTGGCAGAACTGAATAGCTTCACTTTAGATTTAACATTTGTTTATATTATTTTATTAAATTGTAATTTATAGATTTTTTTTATTATATTGTTGTAAGGGATCCCCACGAAAATGAGACACATCTCAGGCAGCTATCCCCTCATCTGCTTGCTGTAAATTTCAGTCAATAAATCAAACTCAGTGGTCCTGGTTTCTTTACAAACACATATAGTAACTTTCTCCACATACTCATTCAGTACATCCATTTTTATGTTGCTTGCACACATGTGCAAGAAACATAGTACCATCATCCGAGTTTTCGGAGGTGTGGCACCCGACTTCCAATTCAGTGTGTTTGCAGGCGGGGCCCCAGTTCCCCAATCACTGTTGCAGCTGTCTATGACAGTAGTTGAAAATGCAGTGGTCGTACAGTTGAAAGGGAGAGCTCCGCTTCAGTGAGCAGAGCTCCCCCCTCCACACACACACACACACGCACACATACTGTGTGCTCATGTGCTGCCTTCCCCTCCCCCCATGCACACACTGTATGGCCAATGGAGGTGACCAATCCCCGTTGGCTCCATGCCCCCAAAGCTTCCAGGTGCCACGCTGGAGCCCAACCCAACATGGCAAAATTTGTTATGGGCAGGGGTGCCCAATCCCACGCGTCGGCTCCACTCCCCAAAACCATCCAGGTGCCACGCTGGGAGTCCCCCCAGCGTGGCAAAATGTGTTATGGCCAACGGAGTGCCTGAGTCCCCGTCGGCTCCAGCCCCCAAGAAGCTCTTCCAGCTACACTGGAGAGCCCACCCAGCGTGGCAAACGCCCCTTGTCGCCTTATTAAAAAACTAAATACAAAAACTGTCCTCGGCACTTCTCCTCCCCTCTCCCACAACCCACACCCACCCACTGTGCACCCTGCCTCCCCACACCCCCCTCACCCCATATTTACCTCCGGACCTCGGCGCGACAATCTTTGATGGACCGGGAACATGTCTGCACTCTTCAAAGCCGACCGCGAACTGAGGAAATGCCGGTAAGCTGTATAATGGGATAGATAGGGTTTTTTCAACTTTGCTGCATATCTCAGGCATTTTTTGGAATTTTGGCACCAAATTTTCAACTTGGGGTTTTTGGGACCCCTCCTCATGAGTTCTTGAACTGTCATGGCGTTAATCGGGCCCAAAGGGTGATTTTGTGATCACTGTGCAAAATCACCTTTCAGGACTGATTAACGAAACAACAGTGCTAGTGTTCATAAGGTGGACTCTCAAAAAGCCTATGTTGCAAATTTAGTGAAAAAATTCCTAAAAATGACTGTTTTTCGAGTGTGCGTTGTGCACTTCCTATGCACGCTTGTAAGTTTGCGAATTTTTAATATTTGCACTCCAGATTTTCAACATTGCCATTTTACCACCCCTCCTTATGAGCAGTACAGCTGTCATTTTTCACATTGTGCCCAAAATGTGTTTCCGTGCATGTAGCGCACAATGGCGCAGTCGGTGTGCAAAGTCAATGTATGGGACACATTAAGAAAATCACAGTGACACTGTTCATGAGCAGAGGTCTAAAAATGGCTATGTTGAAAATTTGGTGAAAAAATTCCTAAAAATGACTGTTTTACGAGCATGCATTGCGCAGTTCCTATGCATGCTCGTAAGTTCGCTAATTTTTTATATTTTCACTCCAGATTTTCAGCATTGCCATTTTACTATACCTCCTTATGAGCAGTTCAGCTGTCATTTTTCACGTCACCCAAAATATGTTTGCATGCATGTAGCACACAATGGCGCAGTCGGTGTGTGCAATCAATGTTTGGGACAGATTAAGAAAATCACAGTGACACTGTTCATGAGCAGAGGTCTTAAAATGGCTATGTTGAAAACTGAGTGAATACATTTCCAGAAATGACTGTTTTATGAGCATTTGTTGCGCTGATAGTAGGGGTATCACAAGACATAAGAGGGAGGTAATAATCCCTCTTTACAAGACACTTGTTAGGCCCCATCTGGAGTACTGCGTGCAGTACTGGAGGCCACATCTTCACAAGGACATTAACCAAATTGAGGCAGTCCAGAGAAGGGCAACCAAAATGGTGCAGGGACTGCATCAGAAGACATATGAGGACAGATTAACGGAGCTCAATATGTATACCCTTGAGCAAAGGAGGGAGAGAGGTGATATGATTGAAACATTCAATCACCTTAAGGGCATTAACAATGTGAAAGAGTCTAACATGTTTAAATATTAGAAAAGTAGCAGGACAAGAGGACACAGCATGAGACTAGAGGGAGGCCGATTAAGGGAGAATGTGAGGAAATTCTTTTTCACAGATAGAGTGGTGGATGCATGGAACAGTCTACCTCAGGAAGTGGTGGCTATGAATACAGTGCAGGGCTTCAAACAGGCATGGGATAGACATAAGGGAGCAATAGCGACGAATATGGATAGATAGGTCATTGACAGTGTAAAGGTGTGTGGCACATTCATAAGGTAGAAAAAATGGGCAGACTGGATGGGCCTTGCGGTCCTTATCTGCCATCAACTTCTAGGTTTCTATGTTTCTATGATCCTACGCACGCTCGTAAGTTCACGAATTTTCAATATTTTCACTCCAGATTTTCAACATTGCCATTTTACCACACCTCCTTATAAGCAGTACAGCTGTCATTTTTCACATCTTGCCCAAAACATGTTTCCACCCATGTAGCGCACAATGGCGCAGTCGATGTGCGAAATCATTGTATGGGACACATTAAGAAAATCACAGTGACACTGTTCATGAGCAGAGGTCTTAAAATGACTAGTTTGAAAATTTGGTGAAAAATTCTAAAATGACTGTTTTATGGCGTCGTTAAGCTCCGTTGCGCTAAATGGAAGTTCACAAATTTTAATATTTACTCAGATTTTTCAACATTGCCGTTTTACCACACCTCCTTATGAGTAGTACAGCTGTCATTTTTCACATGTCGCCCAAAATGTGTTTCCGTGCATGTAGCGCACCATGGCGCATTTGGTGTGCGCAGTCAATGTTTGGGACAGATTAAGAAAATCACAGTGACACTGTTCATGAGCAGAGGTCTTAAAATGGCTATGTTGAAAATTTGGTGAAAAATTCCCTTCAGACATTCTGCAATGTTACTAATGAAGACATTGAACAGGACTGGCCCCAGGACCAATCCCTGCAGCACCCCACTGGTGACCCCCTCTCCCTAGACTGCACACCATTTACCACCACTCTCTGCCTCCTGTCTGTTAGCCAGTTTCTAACCCAGTTTACCACCCTTTCCCCCATGCTCAGCCTACCCAGCTAGTTTTTCAGCCTCCTATATGGGATGGTGTCAAAGGCTTTGCTGAAATCAAGGTAAAGCGTTGTCCACTGCCCCACCCTGATTCACTTCCTTTGTCACTCAGTCAAAGAAATCAACCAGATTTGTCTGACATGATGTCCCCACTGTGAATCCATGTTGTCTATGGTCCTGGGCTCCGATGGCTTCTAGGTGCCCCACTATCCTTTCTTTAAGCAATGTCTCCATGATCTTCCCCACTACTGAGGTGAGGCTGAATGGCCTATTGTTCCCTGCCTCCTCCCTGCTGCCGGACTTGTGTAGAGGGACCACATGTGCCCTCCTCCATTTCACTCGTGTTGAATGACTTAGTGAACATGGCTGCCAGAGGTACTGCTATCTCCTTTCGCAGTTCTCTTACTATCATTGGGTGCATGCCTTCTGGTTCCATCGCTTTGTCCACCTTCAATTTAGTGAGCTCCTGCAGGACTCTTTTGCTTTTGAATGGACTATTGTCTACCTCTTCACCCCTTGGCAACTGCTGTACTGCTGTGCCCCTTGCCCCTCCCATGCTTCTGTGAATACTGAACAGAAAGACACAAGTAGATGTCTTAGGAGGAAGGCATGGAACTATCACTTCCAAATACCTAAACAGCACATACAAGCAACATTCGGCATTGACAAATGCTTGTTTATTTTTAAAACTTAACTGTAGATATATTATAAACTTTACTCTTTTTCCTTAACACAAGGACAACCAAACATAATTTATTACATATAACATGTAGAATCAGCCACAAATGATGTACAAATACTATTTTAATGTTCTCCTAATTGATGGTTTCACAGAAAATCCCTCAGGCATTTTTAGACCAGCTAGTGGAATCGTGAGTGAGTGCTAATGTCATTCAGGAAACAATGATGGCGTTTTCCTCACAGTCTTGGCAGCTCAGTATAGACACACACACACACACTACTGTACATCAGATTGTAAGAAGCAATATAGTTCAGTGGTTTAAGGCTCTGAGCTGCAAACCTGGAGCCCTGGGTTTGAATCCCACAGCCCCCACTTGCATACTGTGTGACCCTGAGCAAGTCACTTAACTTCCTTGTGCTCCCAGGTCACACCAATAAAGCTTTCAGCTTAATGTGTCTCTCCTGGTTTAAAAAAAAAATGGCAACAACTCATGTTTACTTTCAACTATCTGAAGGCCTTTGCATATTAGACCAGCCAAAATGTTATTTTAGACTTGTGACAGAATTGTTTGTTAAAAGCAGGTATCCATGCTAGATCAATTACACACAGGATGAGGAAAAAGGTGTGGTTGGATGCCATCCTCAGTTTTAACCTTGGAGGTCATTTTCACGGTAACAAAGGTCACATGGGGTAAAAATGGGTATTTTCTGAATTTCACAGACATCTATTTCACTATCTCTTTCTGAAAAACTAACTTTACTATCAATTAGATGTATATGCCACATGCTATCAACAGTTAAATGTTGAATTTACACAGGAATGTATAGCAAAATTGAACACAATTGTGCGTTTTCACAAAATGTAGTTGTACAAGTTGTGTTTTTTTCCAAATCTTTGCAGTGCACCCATATAGCTTTCTGTGTGCCTTTGTTCATCACCCTGTTATGAATTTTATCTTTTTGTCCATGTATGGAGGTCTGTTATCCAGCTGGGTTACACTATGGAGTACACACAATCTACTGGCCAGCTGGGTTGTAGCAGTTAGTCGCATCACAGCTGCAGGCAGTGGAGCACTTTAAGCCATTCTTGACACAGGTGCATCTAGCTGTGCTGCACTTTGATTTGCACCCACAGGTCAGTATTTCTAGACAGGCCTGTGGAACAGGGAGCAATCCTATCCAGACAACTTGTAGGAAAGCTGACTCTTTCTTCCAGGCGTAGATGTCAGCAGGAAATGTGACCTCCTCCAGCTCTTCAGTCAATCAATCAAGTGTTTATTTAACCAGGCGTTCATCGTTGAGCAGAAGCTCATTTGCAAGATGGACCTGGGTGGAGCATGAACAATTGTATATACAGGTCAACACAGGTATTTACAAGGCAATACAGATAATACTGTTTATAGAGAGGAAGAAAAAGAAGTTCATATGTACGTAGAATTATACAGATATTGTACAGATTACAGGGTATTTACATACATAGAAGTGTCTATAGGAAGATAAAGCAGGTTATCTAAGTTTGCAGGAGGAAGTAACGAAAGGAAAAAAAATATATACACCAGATAGAGGCGACGGTAGGGAGGAAGGGGGGGGAGAAAGGCTAGGAGGGCACGGTGTACAGAAAGGAGTTGGTAAAATGGGATGTAGAGAAGGTGGATGGAGAAAAGGAGTATGTGTGAGCCCCGGGATTGAATGCTATAAAGTACAGGGCATGGTAGGATGTCACAATCCAGGGGTAGTGAGCTCCTATCCGAGGTTGGGAAAGAAGGATAAGATGGAATGCTAGGCTTGAGCTCGGTTTTCAAATCACTGTCCCTGGTAAACAGCTCAAAACTGTCAGATTCTTTACTCCGCTTGCCTCAGTAAGACGTCTCCAGAGAGCTCTCCTTCATTGCTTGAAGAAACTTTATTTTTCTCAGTTTATTCACTAGCAAACTTTATTTTATTGGTATTCCTTTCACTGTCCTTGGTTTTCAGGTAGTAATTATTTAGATTTTTAGTTTAGAGGGGTAAGTAGTCATTTTTTTTCCCAGTTCCTTAACCTAGAGGAAACTGACAGTGTCCCCATTTGTGTTTCATTTATAGTTTAAAGTTTTAATTTCTGTTTTGACTCGATATAGTTGGTTAGTTTATTTTGAATTTAACCACAGTAACTTCTGGTTCGTGAGTCAGATTCAACCGGGGTAACTCCTGGGCTTGTTTTCATTGAATTTTACGGGGTAAATCCTGGTTTTGTAGCGGGTTTCTACACCCGACAAAAAAAAAATTAAAAAGTTTTACTTCTTGTGTGATATCTTTGTTATGTCACACACACACACAAAAAAGAGAACAGGACCCACAGGTTTCCAGCACTGTACTGAGTGCAGGGAACTTTTTGCTAAAGCAGATCCACACCTTATTTGCTTATTCTGTCTGGGGTCTGACCACTTACAGACTGTGAGATTTTTGCAAACTTTCCTTAGTCTACCATTGACAGATGGTTAAAAAGACTGAAGGAAAAGATGGATGGAAAGGCTGCTAACCCAGCCGTGGAGCAACCAGAAGAACTGGAGGAGCTGCCTTGTGAAAAGGGCAATAGCTCTGCTAAAAAAAGTACCCCGGATAAGGCTGTTGAGCTGGCTGTTGCGGTTAAGAAGAAAAAGGAAAAGTACCAGGAACCGTCAGCGATGGTATAAAGACTTCAGAAGTTCAGGAAAGAAAGGGGAGGCTGAGGTAATTTGAGTCACCCTGGAGCCAGAGAATGGAACAGCAATATGCACTGGGGTGATCTACAGACCTCCAGCACAGAGGAAGGAAGTAGACAGGGAACTAGTGGAGAACATACACGACATGGCAGCTAAGGGCGAAATCCTGCTACTGAGGGATATAAATATGCTGGACATGGATTGGGCCGCCCAGATGGCTGTTTCAGCCAGAAGCACAGCCATCCTAGAATCCCTGTAGGAGGTTGGATTCAGGCAGCTGGTGCATGAGCCAACCAGGGACAAGTCAATTCTGGACCTGGTATGGACCAGTGAGTACAGAGTCAAAGAAATACAGGTGGAAGGGCAGCTGGGATCCAGTGAGCCCCACATGGTGTGGTTCAGCATGGAGACATGGACTCAGTCAAGCCATACAAGGGCAAGAGTATTAGATTTCACTGAAATGGGTAGATGTATACAAGCAGTCCTGGGGAAGGGTGAGCTAGTAGAGGGGGTGGAAAAACAATGGGATAAACTGAAAGGAGCCACAGTGAATATAACAAACCAATGCATTAGGATAGTAGCCAAAGGGAAAAGAAGAAGGAAACCACTGTGTTTCTCCAAAGAGGTGAGGGACAAAGTCTGGGCTAAAAGGCTGAGTTTCAGGAAATATAAGGGGAGAAAAAGGGAGAGGACAGGGAGATGTACCTTGAATGTCTAAGGGAAGCAGGGAAGGCTGTTAGGAGGGCAAAGGTGCAGACAGAAGACAGCTTAGCACAGTCTGTAAACAAAGGGGCTAAGGCATTTTATAGGTACATCAGTGAAAGAAGAAAACACGGGGGGGATCATGAGGCTCAAAGGGAGAAGGGAGAGTGTAAGGAGGGGGATCTGGACAAGGCAGAAATACTAAACAAATACTTCTCAGTATTCACTAAGGGGGGGCGGATCAAGGACCACAGTTGGGTTACAGAGGCAATGGGGGAGAGGTCAACACCAGTCCATTCACAGTGGAGAGAGTACTGGAATAACTCACAAAGCTGAAGGTGGATAAGGCCATGGGGCCAGACGGCATCTACTTAAGAATAGTAAAGGAGTTGCGAAGGGAACTAGCAGCGCCTCTGGCAGTCCTATTCACAGAGTCACTCAACACGGGTGTCATTCCAGAGGACTGGAGGAGGGCACATGTAGCCCCACTGCACAAAAGCAGCAGTTGGGAGGAGGCAGGGAACTACAGGCCAGTCAGCCTTACCTCGGTGGGAAAGATCATAGAGACACTGCTGAAAGAAAGGATAGTGGCACATTTGGAATCCAGTGGTGCTCAGGATCTAAGGCAACACGGATTCACGGCAGGAAGAGCATGTCAAATGAATCTAATAGCTTTTTTGATTGGGTGACAAGGGAACTAAATCAGGGAGGGGCAGTAGATGTCACCTACCTGGATTTCAGCAAAGCCTTCAACACCGTCCCACACAGAAGGCTGATTAACAAGATGGGTAGTCTGGGCTTGGGTGACAAGGTGGTGAACTGGGTTAGGAACTGGTTAACAGACAGGGTGGTGGTAAATGGGGTATAGTCTGGGGAGAGGGGGTGACCATTGGGGTACCACAGGGATCAGTACTAGGACCAGTCCTGTTCAATGTCTTCTTTACTGACATTGCAGAGGGGCTGGAAGGAAAGGTCTGCCTGTTTGCAGATGACATCAAGATCGGCAATGGTGGATACTCCAGAAAGGTGCAGAAAATGAAGAAGGACCTGGAGAAGTTTGAAAGATGGTCAGAGATGTGGCAACTGGGGCTCAGTGTAAAGAAGTGCAAAATAATGCACCTGGGTAGAGGGAACCTTGGGGAGAGCTACAGCTTGGGAGGGGAGGACCTGACTGTCACCAAAGAGGAAAGGGACCTAAGGGTTATCTCTGATGACCTTAAGGTATCAATGCAGTGTATAAAGGCAGCAGGGCGGGTCAGTGGTATGCTGTGGCACATAGACAGGGGTATCACTAGCAGGAGGTGGAAGGTGGTGATGCCATTGTATAAAACATTGGTAAGGCCTCACCTGGAGTACTGCATGCAGTTCTGGAGACCACACCTGTGCGAGGACATAGATAAGGTGGAGACTATCCAGAGAAGGGCAACAAAGGTGGTGCAGGGCTTACACCACAAAACATATGAGGATAGACTAAGGGACTTCAGTATGTACTCACTGGAGGAGAGGAGACAGTAGGAGGGGCATGATTGAAACTTTCAAGTACCTTAAGGGCATCAACAAGGTGCAGGCGGGGGAGCTTTTCCAATGTAGAAAAAGTACTGGAACAAGGGGCACAATATGGAATTGGAAGGGGGTAGATTAAGAGGTAATGTAAGGAAGTTTTTCTACACAGAAAGGGTAGTTGACACATGGAATAGTCTGCCACAGGAGGTAGTGGGGGCAAGCACAGTGGAGGGGTTTAAGCATGCTTGGGACAGGCACGGAAGCCTGATGGGGGGAGGGAGGGATGACAAGCCATTGACCATGTAGGATCGGTGGCCACATACAATGTATAGGGCCTATGGGCAGACTGGATGGGCCTAGCAGTCCTTATCTGCTGACAAGTTCTATGTTTCTAACCGCAACCAAAACAAACCGTGGTTCCTACTGCTGAAGAGATCACTAACGCGATCAGGATAATTAATTCTCTTCAGTGCCCGGTGTTCCAGTTGGTAAGCAACTGGTTCCTCAAACTCCCAGTTCACAGGCAATCCCCACTTTAATAGACCAAAGTGGGGAGCCTTTTGGGGATAATGATTTTGAAGATGAGGATGAGGATTATGGGGATCCCATCAATCCAGACATTTCCCTTGTTCCTCATAGACCAGATTCCCCTGACAAGGGAACAGAGGATTTTACCTCATATTTTGCTTTCATGAAGCAAGTGACTCAGTCCCTTGACCTCCCATCCCATGAATCTGTAGAGGATGAGGAGAACAAGGATTATAAAGAAATGATGGACGTTCCACCATCAAAAAGGTTGCTTCTTCCTCTTCACAAATCTTTAAGAAGGCAGACTATGAGAGTGCAGTAGACTCCCACTTCTGTCCCACCCACGACAGAAAGGTGGACAAGAAGTACTGGGTACCTAAGACTGGGACTGAGTTTCTTTTTGGACACTCCAGCCATGAAGGTGTGGTACAGGCTGCAGCTTGTGACAAAGCTGGTCTCCCACCCTCCAGAAAGGGATTCTAGGAGGGTGGACTCCTTTGCTAAGAAAGTTTATCTAGGATCTTCACTGGCTATTAGGCAGGTATCCTATATGACCTACATAGCCAGGTATCAGAGGAACATGTGGTCCATGGTGTTGCAGATTTCCAAGGCAGCCCCCCCATGGCTGCTGACCTGGAGGAAGCTGCAAAAAGGGGCATTGAAGATGCTAAGACACAGTTCAGGATGGCAGTGAACTCTAATAACATTGCATCCACACAAATGGCATCTGCTGTGTCACTTAGGAGGTTTGCTTGGCTAAGAACTACCAAGTTGACACAAGATACTCAGAACAAAGTCATGGATTTTCCACTCAACCCTGTGTCTCTGAGGCACAAACAGAGGCATACATGAAGAAAATGGACAAATACAAGGCTGCATACACAAATGCAGCAGCTAAAGAAAGCACTGCCAACCCCCAGAAAAATCATGCAAGGGGTAGCAGAATCAGACCTACTTATAGGCCTTTTTTCCAGCCTCAGGGTTCCCCCAGTATCAGCCTATGGGATATTTCAGAGGCAGGGACAGTGGCCGCACTAGCCCCAGTGTCCAGCCAGCAGCATAGTCAAAACAGACACCCTGAGGGGACTGTTTGGGTCGCCTCCCCAATTCCAGTAGGGGGCAGGCTGACCCACTACTTCCAGGAGTGGGAAAATATCACCACAGACAAGTGGGTCCTGGAAGTAGTGGGCCAGGGACTTGTCCTCAGCTTCAAGGCAATGCCAAAGCTGAGATCGACTGCTTTCAAACCCTCTTCCCCAACAGAAACAGCCCTGCTGAAAAAAGGAAGTTTCAAGCTTTCTGCTGCTAAAAGCAGTGGAACCAGTCCCTTCCAAGCAGATAAGGGACTGTATGCAAGGTACTTCCTCACAATAAAGAAAACGGGAGTGGCTACACATGCTGGATCTGAGATACTTTAGCATCTGTCAAAACCAAAATTCAAGATGGTCACTCTGGCTACCGTACTGCCTACCCTAAACAGGGAGACTGGCTAGCATCCCTGGATCTGAAAGACGCCTACTTTCATATCCCAATCAGAAGGTCACACAGAAAGTACCTCGCGTTCAGGTTGCCATCAGGTCATTACCAATTCAGGGCAATGCCTTTCGGAATGACATCTGCTTCAAGGATGTTCACAAAATGTCTAGCTGTGGTAGTGGCACACCTAAGGTGACAAGGGGTGTCAGTGTTCCCCTACCTAGATGACTGGCTTATAGTAGGCCAGTCACACTGGCAAGTAAGGGAGGCTCTGTCAATAACACAATACACTCTCTACTCTGTGGGGTTCTTGGTGAACCACATAAAGTCTGTTCTAGGGACATGGATATGTTGTTCATCCACACTCATTGGCAGTATCCTTGCCGCTTTAAATCTTGCCGGAAGGTCTTCAAGCTTGCTCCTCCCACCCACCCGGGTGGTATAACTCTCGGCTCCGCCCCATGACGCCAGATCTTCCCTTACACGCTTGGAAGCTCAGGTTCCCTCCTTAGCAGCTCCTGCGTTTGCGACTGGTTCCTATTTCTCCGTTTGCGGTTTAAAAAATAATATTTTGCAAAAGACTTCAGTCTTGATCCCTCAGTGACTGCGATGGACCATCGACTCCTGGTTGGAGATGCCCATGCGGGCGAAGATGTCTCGGACGGATCCACACTCCAGTGTGTCTACTGCTAGGCCTTGAGCACGACCCGCGGGCTTGCGACCTGTGCTCATCTTTCTCGACCTCGTCCTCGAAGACCGTGCTGCCCGATTGCAACTGGGCCGTCCCGAAGCGTTTCCCTCCCGGTGAAGTCAAGGGGCCGGTTGGCGGTAATCGCAGCCGGCGGGCTTCAGCCCGGATCAGCTTCAGCGGATGGTATTAGCCCTCGAGAAGAGGAAGCGGCGGGCCGTATCTTCCTGGCTTGAGCGGCATTTATCCGCTCTCTCTGGGTTCTTCCTACACGGCTTCTTTAAGACTTTGTCTGTCCCTCTCCACTAAAGGAGAAGGGCCACCGTCTGCTGGACCTTTCTCGGTCCAAAAAGAGGACAAGGGTACAGGAATCCCTCCGTCGGCGGCTCTTGGGGCGGAAGGTCCCTCTCCCCGGGCCGTGGACCGTCGGCTTGATTGACCACTCAAACTGACCACTGGCCTCACGGTGTCCCGTCAGGTCAGTTGACGAGACTCCCACCTGATAAGTCAATTTTCTCTCGACCATTGACGAACTGTCGCCTTTAGCAGCCAAGATTCCCCTCCCGGTTCCCGGAGGAGTTGAGATCCCGTGGGCTCGCTGTGCCTCGGTTCCGGAGCCCTCGGATGGACCTTCGAGCGAAGGGAGTGCGGTTCCGGCCGACACCTCCCTGCACCGACCCGGAAATCCGGGACTCTCGGTCTCGGTCCCGGACCTCTTCGCGGTCAGCCGTTTCCCACCGTCATGGGCGGTCTCGGTCTGACGACATGATGAGCGGCGTCGCCCGCTCGTCCTCGTCCTCCTCCTCGGCGGGATGAGGAGGCTTACCGGCGTAAGTGCGTCGGCCAGTGCGAAGGACCTTATGTTGCAACAGCTCCTCCTGGCGACCGGCCGACTCCGGCGCCTTCCGGCCATTAAGTGGCTGTCACCGGAGCGGCCGACACAACCCCTCTCGACTTGTCAAGGAGCCTACACCCAGGCGTTTGTTGGCCAAAACCAGCTACTCCACCCGATTCACGGTGCGTCTCGCCTCCAGCCTGGTGGGGCTCCGACCAAGGATTCTCGATCCGGCTGAGGTTTACCCATCGACATCCCAGTTACCCTCCTCCCGACCGACCTCGGCAGGTGAAGGGTGAATCGGCCAGAGGCAGCTCTTTGAGGACTCTTCCGAGTCCGAAGGCAATTCCTCCTTCTTCTCCAGCGACTGGACTTGGAGTCTTCAGAAGAGCGATGGGCGATAGCCGTCGTCCTTCCTGGACTGCTTGGCTCATCTCTGAGTCTACCGGGATGGGCTTCGAACCGTTTCAAGCAGGTCAGGTATCCCCTCGCGGAGATTCTGGACCGGGGATTCTCCGAGCTGAGCCTTTCCAGTGGCGAGGCCATGAGTGGGTCGGCACTGGAGACTTTAGCGCCCGCTTCCTGCCCTCGCCTTGAGCCAGGATGGCCAGGAAGTATCACGGTCCGGTTCCTTATCCGGTTTGAGAACACCCCTCTGCTGAGGGTTGGTTACCGACAAGCGTTTCCGGCAGCGCCCGCCATAGCGCCAGGGATGAATGAACAAACCTCCTGACAAGGGAGTCCAAGAAATTGGACTATAGCCGGGCGAAAAGTCACGCTCGTCCATCTCCCTACGGCCTTAGTCAGGCCATTGCGGCCCGTCCTCGCAGCATTTTTCTCACTTGCCCTGTTGAGCTCCCTGGATAAGGTCATCCCTCATCTTCCGCCGATCTGCAGACTACGGTTAAGCATGGAGTGCGGGACCAGGAGCAGGAGCAGTGGCCAAACAGCAGCTCCAGACTGCTTTGGATGTAGAGGACTCATGTGCCATGCAGATGCGATTGGCGGCCGCGGTGGCTATCGTCGTGAAGGCTTAGCTGAGATATCCACCGCTGCGCCGGATGACAGCACAAGTTGGCCGGATGTTCCCTTTTGAGGACTGACCTCTTGACCCCTAGGGTGGAAGATCACCTGCAGAGGATCTAGAAGTCCAATGCCACCTTGAGACTAGGTCTCTTCCGGCTCCAGAAAGGACAAGGCAGCAAACCACAGCCTAAGCCCTTCGTCCTTCTGCCCCTTTGGACCCGGCCCAGCAACGTCAGGGCCAGCAGGCTTTCGGCCTTGGCATCCCAAACCCGACGCCCGGCTTCCTCTAACAGGAGGCAGAGGAGGAAAGGGCCCAGGAGGGTCCTGGCGGTCCTCCTCAAGCCTGCCCAGTGACGGGCTGAGGGGGGTGTAGCCCCCATCCCGATCGCACTTACCCCCCCCTGGGTCCCCGTGACGGCTCAACACTTCCGTTCCGGATAAAACGCTGTTACCCACGGACAGGTGAGTCACCCAAGGGTGGTGGGAAGAGGCCTGCCTCAGGAACGAGCAGGCACCACCCTTCAAGAGCCGTCGCCCTCGAGGCTTCAGGGATCCCCAGCCTGCTGGCGGCTCGTCGAGCCGGCTCACTCTCCTCCTCCAGAAGAAAGGTGGTAAGAAGAGGTGGTGGACCCTCCTTCAGACCCAGGGTTGTGTCCAGGTACTTCCTGGTTCCGAAGCCAGGCGGGGCTGGCTTCATTCTGCGACCTACCGACCTAAACGGGTTCCTGGGTCTCGAACCTTCAGGATGGTCACTCTGGCTCAAGATTATACCATCCTTGGAGCAGCTGGCGTGTGGTTCTGCTCTCTGGACTTGCAGGGCGCGTTTTCCGTCCCTATCCGTCCGACTCTCACCAAGTTCCATAGCTTCGGCGGAAGGATCCCTCTTCGAGTTCAAGCCATGCCCTTGGCTTGTCTCCAGCTCCCAGGTCTTCACAAATGCATGGCAGTGGTGACAGCATTCCCTCTTGGCGCGAGGGTCAGAGTGTACCCTTACCTGGGCGACTGGCTGATGCGCTCCCTCCAGGAAGGACCCGGGTGGTCAGAGATCTGGCCCTCAGGGTCTACTCTCAACTGGGCCTCCTTATCAACGAGCCAGAGTGGATTTCGAGCGAAGCAGGTGATTTTATTCATCGAGCAGCAGACTCGACTCGCCGAGCCAGGCGTGACTCCCGGCGGACGGGCGAGGTTCTTTCCTCCTTTACCTCGATCATTTCTGGTTGACAGAACGCCCTGCCGAGGACTTCCTAAGCCTCCTGGGTCTCATGGCGGCCTGTACCAGCGTGGTCATTGGGCCCGCTGGAACATCCCCTTCAGTGAGGGACTGGCCAGCCAGTGGTCTGGCTGCGATCCCTTGGACCAGCGGCCTTGGTGACACAGGGAGATGTGGGAATGCTCTCAGTAATTGGTTGTTCCAGATCATTTTGCAGGAGGGCATCCGTTCGTCCGCTTGACCGGCAATTCTCTCTGTCGACCGATGCCTCTCTGATGGAGTTTAGGAGGTGCCCCATCTGGGGGAACACGGGCTCATGGCCTCCTGGTCCCCAGAGTCGATGCCACATCAACCTGCTGGAGAAGCGGCGGTCGCCTAGCTCTCACACGCCTTTGCTCCGTTCCTCCGAGATCAAGTGGTCCAGGTCAGGCGGACAATACCACGACCATACTATCTAAACCGCCCAGGGCAGGGGCCGCGCTCCATGCTTCTATACCAAAGGAAGCTCTCCGCATTTGGTCACTTTCGTGCGCGGCTGGGCGGATCTCCTGGCCATTCACGTGGCGGGAGCCTCCAACACCTGGCGATCACCCTGAGCGCGGATAGGGGCTGCATCCCACAGTGGTCTCTCCTGCGGAGGTAGTACAGCATCTGTTCTCCCACTGGGGCACACCTCAGGTGGACTGTTTGCCTCCATGGGAAGCGAAGCTGAGTCTGTTCCATGCCGCCCCCTCCAGCAGGGCTAGCTGCAGGGGATGCCTTCTCAAGGCAATGGACCCCGGGCCTCTTTTACGCCTTTCCCCATTTCCTTGATCACAAGGTGCTTCTCAAAGCGAGGAGGGACAAGGCGCAGGTGATCCCTGATAGCCCCAGACCCACCTCGCCAGTTACTGGCACCCAAGAATCTCCTCAGTCTCAGCTCCAGAGACTCCATGGCAACTTCCAGCTCGCCGGACCTGCTTCTCAGTCAATCAGGGGAAGGTGTTCCATCCAGGACCTTCCCAATCCCTGCACCTGACACAGTTTCCTGAGCTGACTAGGTTCCAGGCTTTGGGTCTCCCGACAGGAACCCTCAATGTAGTTAGGCGTCAGGAGTCGACAAAATGCTATGCCTTCAAATGGAAAAGGTTTCCATTTGAGTGTCAGAGCAAGAACTTGACCCTTCCTCCTGTTCCTTAGCAAGCATCTTGGACTGTTATGGTCCTTTCTAGTCAGGAGCCTAGAGTCTGACGACCCTGAGGGGTGCACCCTGAAAGCTGTCTCTGCTTGCAGGCTGAGGGCTGGGAAGCAGTCGGTGGCAACAGGAGAGGTGATCCAGGCGCTTTTCAAGGCCTTGATCACATTCCCCCTCAGTGCAGGGAACCCCCACCTCCGTGGGATCTACTGCTGGTACTGGCAAAGCTCATGGGCAAAGCCAGTGAACCTATGCACAGGTGTGCTCTCTCTCACCTGTAGGTGGAAGACCGCCTTCTTGGTGGCTATCACAGTCAGCCAGAAGAGATAGGAGAGCTCAGGCGCTTTCCATCGAGTCTCTTACCTGGTCTTCCACAGGACAAGGTTGTCCTCGCCCACACCGAATTCCTTCCGAAGGTGGTCGAGTTCACCATAACAAAGTGTTGACTCTGCGGTGTTCTACCCCAATCACCTCGGAGGCCGAATATGAGCTCCATACTCTGGATCCTAGAAGGCGCTCGCTTATTATAAGGCGCCTACGGCTGATATTCGAGAGAAGGTTACGCCAGCTGTTTGTCACCTACGCTGAGCCGCATCTGGCAGACCTGCATGGCCGGACGATAAGCAGGTGGGTAACCTCCTGCATAGATCTCTACTATAGAAGTTAGCGGGCATGGAGCCTCCCAGAGGATAAGAGCTCATTCTACCGCCATACTGCTGCAGCAGTGGCTGCTTCAGGGGCGTCCCTATCAGGAAATCTGCGGGCTGCTACCTGGAAGTCAGCAAAACACCTTCATTACCCACTACCACATCGACCTTGAGTCAGCATGGGATATGATGCTGGTTTTGGGGCCTCAGGTTCTCCAGTCTCTCTTTCCCAGAAGCCAAGTATGTGGGGGTAATGCGTCTTTGCCTCCCTCCTCCCGGGGCTTGCTAGAGTCTGCCAATGAGTGTGGATGAACAACATATCCATGTCCCTAAATACAGGTTATTCACCTGTAACAGGAGTTCTAGGAATGGTATATGTATTTGTTCTCCCACCGCATTCCCACAAACCTCCCGGCTTCGGCCAGCACAACTAGAGCTTCCAGCGGGCAGATCTCTGGCGTCATGAGGCGAGGCGAGTTACCACCGGGTGGGTGGGAGGAACAGCTTGAAGACCTTCGGCACAAGATTTAAGCGGCAGATACTGCCAATGAGTGTGGATGAACAACATATACCATTCCTAGAACTCCTGTTACAGGTGAGTAACCTGTATTTTGGAACCAGTTGGCTGCTCCAGATTCATAGGGCAGAACTGCCTGGAATAAGAGTTAAAAACACCTACCTCAGGACAAAAGGTGGACAACCTTATCCAGGTGGCCAATTCCTTCAAACTTCACGTTTCCAGACCAGCAAGGCACTTCCTGCAATTGCTAGAACCATGGCAGCTTCTATAGCAACTGTGTCAGGCCAGGTTCAGATGAGAGACATTCCAATTTCAGTTCACAGGATCACTGACTCCAGAGAGGACTGTCTCTCAAAGTTAGTTCAGTCACAGTCACTTTTCTCCAAGCCCTACAATGGTGGCGCGGGAAAGGAACAATCTCAGACAAAGGTGCCCTTCCTGCAGCAGTTCCTTCTCTGGTACTCCAGCAGATGCCTCCCACCTGGGGGAGGCACATCTTGGGATTACACTGCACATGGTACTTGGGAACAGCAGGAATCTCTCCTGCATATCAACCTTTGGGCTCAGGCAGTTCTGGCTCTTCAGTCATTTGTCAGTCAGATAAAGGAAGGTGGTCAGGTCAGAACAGACAACCAACATCACACTACATAAACAAGCAAGGGGCACAAGGTCAACTCCCTCTACACAGAAATGAAATCCAGGCCACATACTCCTGAATATTTCCCTCTCAGCTGTTCACCCCGATATCTCAAAATCTCCATTTCAACATGTCTAAAATCTCAAAATCGAAAAATTTCTAATCTTCAAAATCTCAAAATAACTCAAAATCTCCATATCACGATTTAAAATCTCAAATGTCAAATATTGTCAAAACTTCAAAAATCCAAAATAACTAAAATCTTATACGTAAAAATTTGAAAATCAAATCTCAAAATTCTCAAACTCTAAAAAATCTCAAAATACCAAAATTCCATATCGTGACATGTCAAAATTTTCAAATCTCAAAAATTCTCAAAATCTCAAAAAGATTTCAAAATAACTCAGAATCTCCATATTGCGACATGTCAAAATATCTCAAAATCTGAAAATAACTCAAAATCTCCATATCACATGTCGAAAAATCTCAAAATCACAAAACTTCTGAAAATCTCAAAAAATCTTAAAATCTCAAAATATCTCAAAATCTCCATGTTGAAAAACCTCAAAATCTCAAAAATTCTCAAAATCTCAAAAAAATCTCAAATTCTCAAAATTACTCAAAATCTCTACATAGCAAAAAATCTGAAAATCTGAAAAATTCTCAAAATCTCTAAATCTCAAAATAACTAAAAATCTCTATATCGCGACATGTTGAAAAATCTCAAAATGTCAAAAATTCTCAAAATCTCTAAAAATAACTCAAAATCTCAATACCGCGACATGCCCAAAAATCTCAAAATCACAAAAATTCTCAAAATCTCAAAAAATCTCAAAATCTCGAAATAACTCAAAATCTCTATATCGCAACATAGCGAAAAATCTCAAAATCTCAAAAATTCTCAAAATCTCAAAAAACTCAAAATCTCAAAAATTCTCAAAATCTCAAAAAATCTTAAAATCTCAAAATAACTCAAAATCTGCGTGTTGTGACATGTCGAAAAATCTCAAAATCTCAAAAATTCTCAAAATCTCAAAAAATCTTCAAATAACTCAAAATCTTTATCACATCTCAAAATCCTCAAAATCTCAAGTATTCTCAAAATCTCAAAATAACTGAAAATCTCCATTTCAAGACATGTTCAATATATCTTGAAATCTAAAAAATTCTCAAAATCTCAAAAATATCAAAATCTCAAAATAACTCTAAAATATCCATCGTGACATATCGAAAATCTCAAAATGTCAAGAATTCTCAAAATCTTTAAAGATCTTAAAATAACTCAAAATCTCAAAAATATCAAAATCTCAAATAACTCAAAATATCCATATCGGTGACATGTCAAAAACCTCAAAATCAAAAAATTCTCAAAATCTCAGAAAACTCTCAACTTCAAAATAATTCAAAATCTCATATCGCTGACATAGCCAAAAATCCTCAAATCTCAAAAATCTCAAAAACTCAAAAATCTCTAAATCTCAAAATTCTCAAAATATCAACAATCTCAAAATATCTCAAAATCTCCAGTTCGCAACATGTCTAAAAATCTCAAAAATCTGAAAAATTCTCTAAATCTCAAAAATCTCAAATAACTCCGTAATCTCCATATCTAGATTAAAACTTCAAAATGTCAAATATTGTCAAATCTCAAAAATCTCAAAATAACTAAAATCACTATATCGCAAAGTGAAAATCTCAAAACTCTCAAAAAATTCTCAAAATCTAAAAAAATCTCAAAAATAACTCCAAAATCTCCATATCGTGGACATGTCAAAAATCTGAAAATTCTCAAATAACTCAAAATCTCCATATGTCAGATATATGTCGTAACTCTACAATTAAAATTCTCAAAATCTCAAAAGATTTAAAATAACTCAGAATCTCCATATTGCGACATGTCAAAATATCTCAAAATCTGAAAATAACTCAAAATCCATATCACGTTTAAAATCTCAAAATCATCACTAAACTTTGTCTCAAAATCTTAAAATCTCAAAATATCTCTAAAATTCCGCGTTGAAAACCCTCAAAAATCTCAAAATTCTCAAAATCCTCAAAAATCTCAAATTCTCAAAATTACTCAAAATCTCTACATAGCAAAAAATCTGAAAATCTGAAAAATTCTCAAAATCTTTAAAAATCTCAAAATCTCAAAATAACTAAAAATCTCTATATCGCGACATGTTGAAAAATCTCAAAATCTCAAAAATTCTCAAAATCTCAAAAATCTCAAAATAACTCAAAATCTCCATATCGTGACATTTTAAAAAATCTCAAAATCTCAAAAATTCTCAAAATCTCAAAAAATTTCAAAATATCTCCAAAATGCGACATGTTGAAAAATCTCAAAATCTCAAAAATTCTGAAAATGTCAAAAAATATTAAAATCTCAAAATATCTCAAAATCTCCATGTCGAAAAATCACAAAATCTCAAAAGATCTCAAAATAACTCAAAATCTCTATATGATATATATATATGTCGAAAAATCTCAAAATCTGAAAAATTCTCAAAATCTCAAAAAATCTTAAAATCTCAAAATAAGTCAAAATCTCCATGTCAAAACATCTCAAAAATTCTCAAAATGTCAAAAATTCTCAAAATCTCTAAAAATCTCAAAATCTCTAAAAACCTCAAAATCTCTAAAAATCTAAAAATAACTCAAAATCTCAATACTGCGACATGTCGAAAAATCTCAAAATCACAAAAATTCTCAAAATCTCAAAAAATCTCAAAATCTCAAAATAACTCAAAATCTCAAAATAACTCAAAATCTCTATACCGTGACATAGCGAAAAATCTCAAAATATCAAAAATTCTCAAAATCTCAAAAAATCTCAAAATCTCAAAAATTCTCTAAATCTCAAAAAATCTCAAAATAACTCAAAATCTCCATATCGCGAGATTTTGAAAAATCTCAAAATCTCAAAAATTGTCAAAATCTCAAAAAATCTGAAAATCTCAAAATAACACAAAATCTATATCGCGACATGTCAAAAAATCTCAAAATCTCAAAAATTCTCAAAATCTCAAAAAAATTTCAAAATAACTCAGAATCTCCATATTGCGACATTTCGAAAAATATGAAAATCTCAAAAAATCTCAAAATCTGAAAATTACTCAAAATCTCCATATTACGACATGTCAAAAAATCTCAAAATCTCAAAAATTCTGAAAATCTCAAAAAAATCTTAAAATCTCAAAATAACTCAAAATCTCCATGTCGAAAAATCTCAAAATCTCAAAAATTCTCAAAATCTCATAAAATCTCAAAATCTCAAAATAACTCAGAATCTCTATATCGCGACATGACGAAAAATCTCAAAATCTCAAAAATTCTCAAAATCTCAAAAATTCTCAAAATCTTAAAAAATCTCAAAATAACTCAAAATCTCCTTATCACATCTCAAAAATCTCAAAATTCTCAAAATCTCTAAAAATCTAAAAATAACTCATAATCTCAATATCGCGACATGTCGAAAAATCTCAAAATCTCAAAAATTCTCAAAATCTCAAAAAATCTCAAAATAACTCAAAATCTGCAAATCGTGACATGTCGAAAAATCTCAAAATCTCAAAAATTCTGAAAATCTCAAAAAATCTTAAAATCTCAAAATATCTCAAAATCTCCATGTCAAAAAATCTCAAAATCTCAAAAAATCTCTAAATCTCAAAAATTCTAAAAAATCTCAAAATCTCAAAATATCTCAAAATCTTTGTAGCGCGACATGTTGAAAAAGTTCAAAATATCAAAAATTCTCAAAGTCTCAAAAAATCTTAAAATCTCAAAATAACTCAAATTCTCCATACGCGACATGTTGAAAAGTCTCAAAATCTCAAAAATTCTCAAAATCTCAAAAAATCATACAATCTCTAAATAACTCAAAATCCTCATATCTCGACATGTCGAAAAATCTCAAAATCTCAAAAAGTCTCAAAATCTCAAATAATCTCAAAATCTCAAAATAACTCAAAACCTATATCGCGACATGTCAAAAAATCTCAAAATCTCAAAATAACCCAAAATCTCCATATCATGACATGTCAAAAAATCTCAAAATCTGAAATTTTTCGAAATCTTAAAAAAATCTCAAAATCTCAAAAATTCTCAAAATATCAAAAAATCTCAAAATAACTCAAAATCTCCATATCGCGACATCTAGAAAAATCTAAAAATCTCAAAAAATCTCAAAATAACTCAAAATCTGCATATGGCGACACGTCAAAAAATCTCAAAATCTCAGAAATTCTCAAAATCTCTAAAAATCTCAAAATAACTCAAAATCACTACATGTCAAAAGAACTCAAAATCTCAAAAATTCTCAAACTCTCAAAAAATCTGAAAATAACTCAAAATCTCCATATCGCGACAGCACAAAAAATCTCAACCTCTCAAAAATTCTCAAAATCACAAAAATCTCAAAATCTCAAAATAACTCAAAATCGCCTTATCGCAACATGTCGAAAAATCTCAAATCTCTAAAATTCTCAAAGTCTCAAAAAATCCCACAATAAGTCAAAATCTCCATAAAAAATCTTAAAATCTCAAAATAACTCAAAATCTATTTCGCGACATGTCGAAAAATCTCCAAATCTCAAAAATTCTCAAAATCTCAAAATGTCTTCAAATAACTCAAAATCTGCATATCGCGATTTTCCGACATAACGCGATATATAGATTTTAATATTTTTTGAGATATCGATATTTTTTGAAATTTTGTGATATTTAGACATATCTCAATATGGAGATTTTGATATTTTGTGAGATATCGAGATTTTTTAAGATTTTGAGATTTTTTGATTTTTCGACATATACATATAGATTTTGATATTTTTTGAGGTAACTAGATATTTTGAGATTTTGCAATTTTTTGACATATCGTGATATAGATATTTTGATATTTTTTGATTTATCGAGATTTTTTGAGATGTTTAATTTTTTTGACATATCGCGATATAGAAGTTTTGCTACTTTTTGAGATATCGAGATGTTTTGTGATTTTGCTATTTTTTGACATATTGTGATAATGAGATTTTGATATTTTTTGAGATAGTGAGATTTTTTAATTTTGTGATTTTTTGACATATCGCGATACAGTGATTTTGAAATTTTTTGAGATATCGAGATTTTTTGAGATTTTTGAGGTTTAAGATTTTGAGATTTTTCGATTTTTCAACTTATCACCATATAGAGATTTTGAAATTTTTTGAGATATCGACATTTTTTTAAATTTTGTGATATTTTGACATATTGCGATATGGAGATTTTGATATTTTGTGAGATATCATTATTTTTTCAGATATTTGAGGTTGTTTTAAGATTTTGAGATTTTTCGACATATCGCGATATAGAGATTTTGATATTTTTTAAGGTATTTAGATTTTTTGAGATTTTTCAGTTTTTCATCATATCACGATATAGAGATTTTGATATTTTTTGAGATATCAAGATTTTTTCAGATTTTTGAGCTTTTTAAGATTTTGAGATTTTTCAATTTTTCGACATATCGTGATATAGAGATTTTGGTATTTTTTAAGATATTGACATTTTTTGAAATTTTGTGATATTTTGACATATTGTGATATTGAGATTTTGATATATTTTGAGATATCGAGTTATTTTAAGATTTTTTAATTTTTTGACATATCGCGATATAGGGATTTTTATATTATTAGAGGTATCTAGATTTTTTGAGATTTTTCGACATATTGCGATATAGAGATTCTGATATTTTTTGAGGTAACTCGATTTTTGAGATTTTTTGATTTTTCGACATATCGCGTTATAGAGATTTTGATATTTTTGAGATATCGAGATGTTTTTAGATTTTTGAGATTTTAGAAGATTTTGAGATTTTTCAATTTTTTGACATATTGCGATAAGGAGATTTTGATATTTTTTGATGTATCGAGATTTTTTGAGATTTTTTTATTTTTCGCCATATTGCGATAGAGATTTTGATATTTTTTGAGATATCGTCATTTTTTGAAATTTTGTGATATTTTGACATATCGCGATATGGAGATTTTGATATTTTTTGAGATATTGAGATTTTTTTAAGATTTTGAGAGTTCGATTTTTCGACATATTGCGATAAAGAGATTATGATATTTTTTGAGGTATCAAGATTTTTTGAGATTTTTCGATTTTTTAAGATTTTGCTGTTTTTTGACATATCACAATATAGAGATTTTGATATTTTTTGAGATATGAATATGTTTTGTGATTTTTTGATTTTTCGACATATCACGATAGAAAGATTTTGATATTTTTAGAGGTATCTAGATTTTTTGAGATTTTTCAATTTTTCGACATATATATATGTATAGAGAGAGATTTTGATATTTTTTGATATATCGAGATTTTTTAAATTTTGTGATTTTTTTGACATATCGCGATATAGAGATTTTGAAATTTGTTGATATATGGAGATTTTTTGAGATTTTTGAGATTTTTAAGATTTTGAGATTTTTCAATTTTTCAACATATTACGCGCGATACAAAGATTTTGATATTGTTTAGATATTGACATTTTTTGAAATTTTATGATATTTTGACATATCGCGATATGGAGATTTTGATATTTTGTGAGATATCGAGATTTTTTAAGATTTTGAGATTTCTCGATTTTTCGACATCGGATATATAGATTTTGATATTTTTTTGAGGTATCTAGATTTTTTGAGATTTTTTGATTTATTGACATATAGAGATTTTGATATTTTTGAGATAATGAGATTTTTTGAGATTTTGAGATTTTTTAAGATTTTGAGATTTTTTGATTTTTCAACATATCACGATAAGGTGATTTTTATATTTTTTGAGGTATTGAGATTTTTTGAGATTTTTTGATTTTATTAAGATTTTTCAATTTTTCTACATATCGCGATATAGAGTTTGATATTTTTTAGATATCGAGATTTTTTGAGATTTTTGAGATTTTTCGATTGTTAGACATATCATGATAAAGAGATTTTGTTATTTTTTGAGATATCGAGATTTTTTAAATTTTGTGATTTTTTTGAGATTTTTAAGATTTTGAGATTTTTCAATTTTTCAACATATCGCGATACAGAGATTTTGATATTTTTTTAGATATCGACATTTTTTGAAATTTTGTGATAGTTTGACATATCGCGATATGGAGATTTTGATATTTTGTGAGATATTGAGATTTTTTAAGATTTTGAGAGTGTTTGATTTTTTGACATATTGCGATAAAGAGATTATATTTTTTGATTTATCAAGATTTTTTGAGATTTTTTGATTTTTTAAGATTTTGCTATTTTTCAACATATCGTGATATAGAGATTTTGATATTTTTTGAGATATGAAGATGTTTTGTGATTTTTTGATTTTTTGACATATCGTGATATAGAGATTTTGATATTTTTAGAGGTATCTAGATTTTTTGAGATTTTTCAATTTTTCGACATATATATGTATATAGAGAGAGAGATTTTGATATTTTTTGAAATATCGAGATTTTTTAGATTTTTGAGATTTTTCTGTTTTTCGACATATCACGATAAAGAGATTTTATTTTTTGAGATATCGGGATTTTTTAAATTTTGTGATTTTTTTGACATATCGCGATATAGAGATTTTGAAATTTGTTGAGATATCGAGATTTTTTGAGATTTTTGAGATTTTTAGGATTTTGAGATTTTTCAATTTTTCAACATATCGCGATACAGAGATTTTGATATTTTGTGAGATATCGAGATTTTTTAAGATTTTGATATTTTTTTGAGGTATCTAGATTTTTTGAGATTTTTTTGATTTCTTGACATATAGAGATTTTGATATTTTTTGAGATAACGAGATTTTTTGAGATTTTGAGATTTTTTAAGATTTTGAGATTTTTTGATTTTTCAACATATCGCGATAAGGAGATCTTTATATTTTTTGAGGTATTGAGATTTTTTGAGATTCTTTGATTTTTTTAAGATTTTTCAATTTTTCTACATATCGCGATATAGAGATTTTGATATTTTTTGAGGTATCTAGATTTTTTGAGATTTTTCGACATATCGCAATATATAGATTCTGATTTTTTTGAGGTATCTAGATTTTTGAGATTTTTTGATTTTTTGACATATCGTAATATAGAGATTTTGATATTTTTTGAGACATCGAGATGTTTTTAGATTTTTGAGATTTTTGAAGATTTTGAGATTTTTCGATTTTTCGACATATTGCGATACGGAGATTTTTATATTTTTTGATGTATCGAGATTTTTTGAGATTTTTTATTTTTTCGCATATTGCGATAGAGATTTTGATATTTTTTGAGATATCGACAATTTTTGAAATTTTGTGATATTTTGACATATCGCAATATGGAGATTTTGATATTTTTTGAGATATCGAGATTTTTTAAGATTTTTAGAGTGTTTGATTTTTCGACATATTGCGATAAAGAGATTATGATATTTTTTGAGGTATCAAGATTTTTTGAGATTTTTCGATTTTTTTTAAGATTTTGCTATTTTTTGACATTTTTTGATATGAAGATGTTTTGTGATTTTTTGATTTTTCGACATATTGCGATACAGAGATTTTGATATTTTTAGAGGTATCTAGATTTTTTAGATTTTTCAATTTTTCGACATATATATGTATAGAGAGAGAGATTTTGATATTTTTTGAAATATTGAGATTTTTTGAGATTTTTGAGATTTTTCGATTTTTCGACATATCATGATAAAGAGATTTGGTTATTTTTTGAGATATCGAGATTTCCTAAATTTTGTGATTTTTTTGACATATCGTGATATAGAGATTTTGAAATTTGTTGTGGTATCTAGATTTTTTGAGATTTTTTGATTCATTGACATATAGAGATTTTGATATTTTTTGAGATAACTAGTTTTTTTGAGATTTTGAGATTTTTTAAGATTTTGAGATTTTTAATTTTTCAACATATCGCGATACAGAGATTTTGATATTTTTTGAGATATGAAGATGTTTTGTGATTTTTTGATTTTTTGACATATCACGATATAGAGATTTTGATATTTTTAGAGGTATCTAGACTTTTTGAGATTTTTCAATTTTTCGACATATATATGTAGAGAGAGAGATTTGATATTTTTGAGATATCGAAATGTTTTGTGAATTTGTGATTTTTTGACGTAGCGTGATAGATTTTGTAATTTTTTGAGATATCGAGATTTTTTAGATTTTTGAGATTTTTTTAGATTTTGAGATTTTTCAATTTTTCAACATATCGCGATACAGAGATTTTGATATTTTTTGAGATATTGAAATTTTTTTAAATTTTGTGATATTTTGACATATAGAGATTTTGATATTTTTGAGGTATCAATATTTTTTGAGATTTTTCGATTTTTCGACATATTGCAATATATAGATTTTGATATTTTTGAGGTATCTAGATTTTTGGAGATTTTTTGATTTTTTGACATCGTGATATAGTGATTTTGATATTTTTTGAGATAACGAGACTTTTTGAGATTTTTGAGATTTTTTAAGATTTTGAGATTTTTTTGATTTTTCAACTTATCACGATGAGATTTTGATATTTTTTGAGGTATTGAGATTTTTTGATTTTTTAAGATTTTTCAATTGTTCTACAAATCGCAATATAGAGATTTTGATATTTTTTGAGATATCGAGATTTTTTGAGATTTTTAAGATTTTGAGATTTTACGATTTTTCGACATATTGCAATATAGAGGTTTTGATATATTTTCAGGTATCGAGATTTTTTGATATTTTTTGATTTTTTAAGATTTTGAGATTTTTTGAAATATCGCAAGAGATTTTGATATTTTTTGAAGTATCAAGATTTTTTGAAATTTTGTGATTTTTTTGACATATCACGATATGGAGATTTTGATATTATTTCAGATTTTGAGAGTTTTCGATTTTTCGACATATCGCGATATAGAGATTTTAATATTTTTGAGATACCGAGTTTTTTTGAAATCTTGTGATTTTTTGACATATCACGATATAGAGACTGAAATTTTTTGTGCTGTCGAGATTTTTTGAGATTTTTTAAGAATTTAAGATTTTTCAATTTTTCAACATATCTCGATATATAGATTTTGATATTTTTTGAGCTATCGACATTTTTTGAAATTTTGTGATATTTAGACATATCACGATATGGAGATTTTGATATTTTTTGCAGTATCTAGATTTTTTGAGATTTTTCAATTTTTTGACATATCGCGATAGACTGATATTTTTTGAGGTAACTAGATTTTTTGAGATTTTGAGATTTTTCGACATATCGCGATATAGCGATTTTGATATTTTTTGAGGTATCTAGATTTTTTGACATATCGCGATATAGAGATTTTGATATTTTTTGAGATAACGAGATTTTTTGAGATTTTGACATTTTTTAAGATTTTGGGATTTTTTGATTTTTCAACATATCGCGATAAGGATATTTTGATATTTTTTGAAATATCGAGATTTTTTGAGATTTTTTGATTTTTTTAAGATTTTGAGATTTTTTGTTTTTTTGACATATTGCAATATAGAGATTTTATATATTTTCATGTATCGAGATTTTTTGAGATTTTTTGATTTTTTAAGATTTTGAGATTTTTTGAAATATCGCAATATAAATATTTTGATATTTTTTGAAGTATCAATTTTTTTGAAATTTTGTGATTTTTTTGACATATCACGATATAGAGATTTTGATATTTTTTAAGATTTTGAGATTTTTTAGATTTTTTGATTTTTTTAAGATTTTGAGATTTTTTGATTTTTCAACATATCACGATATAGGGATTTTTATATTTTTAGAGGTATCTAGATTTTTTGAGATTTTTCGACATATCGTGATATGGAGATTTTTATATTTTTTGAGATATCGAGATTTTTTAAGATTTTGAGAGTGTTAGATTTTTCAACATATTGCGATAAAGAGATTATGATATTTTTTGAGGTATCAAGATTTTTTGAGTTTTTTGATTTTTTAAGATTTTGCTATTTTTCGACATATCGTGATAGAGATTTTGATATTTTTTGAGATATGAAGATGTTTTGTGATTTTTTGATTTTTCGACATATCGCGATAGAGTTTTTGATATTTTTAGAGGTATCTAGATTTTTTGAGATTTTTCAATTTTTCGACATACATATATATGTATAGAGAGAGATTTTGATATTTTTTGAAATATCGAGATTTTTTGAGATTTTTGAGATTTTTCGATTTTTCGACATATCACGATAGAGATTTTATTTTTGAGATATCGAGATTTTTAAATTTTGTGATTTTTGACATATCGCAGAGATTTTGAACTTTGTTGAGATATCGAGATTTTTTGAGATTTTTGAGATTTTTAAGATTTTGTGATTTTTCAATTTTTCAACATATCGCGATACAGAGATTTTGATATTTTTTAGATATCGACATTTTTTGAAATTTTGTGATATTTTGACATATGGAGATTTTGATATTTTGTGAGATATCAAGATTTTTTAAGATTTTGAGAGTGTTTGATTTTTTGACATATTGCGATAAAGAGATATTTTTTGATTTATCAAGATTTTTTGAGATTTTTTGATTTTTTTAAGATTTTGCTATTTTTCGACATATCGTGATATAGAGATTTTGATATTTTTTGAGATATGAAGATGTTTTGTGATTTTTTGATTTTTCTACATATCGCGATATAGAGATTTTGATATTTTTAGAGGTATCTAGATTTTGTGAAATTTTTCAATTTTTCAACATACATATATGTATATAGAGAGATTTTGATATTTTTTGAAATATTGAGATTTTTTGAGATTTTTGAGATTTTTCTTTTTTTCGACATATCACGATAGAGATTTTATTTTTTGAGATATCGAGAATTTTTAAATTTTGTGATTTTTTTGACATATCGCGATATGGAGATTTTGATATTTTGTGAGATATCTAGATTTTTTAAGATTTTGACATTTTTCAATTTTTGACATATCGCAATATATAGATTTTGATATTTTTTGAGGTATCTAGATTTTTTGAGATTTTTCGACATATTACGATATAGATATTTTGATATTTTTTGAAATATAGAGATTTTTTGAGACTTTTGAGATTTTTAAGATTTTGAGATTTTTCAATTTTTCAACATATTGCGTGCGATACAAAGATTTTGATATTGTTTAGATATTGACATTTTTTGAAATTTTATGATATTTTGACATATCGCGATATGGAGATTTTGATATTTTGTGAGATATTGAGATTTTTTAAGATTTTGAGATTTCTCGATTTTTCGACATCGGATATATAGATTTTGATATTTTTTGAGGTATCTAGATTTTTGAGATTTTTGATTTATTGACATATAGAGATTTTGATATTTTTGAGATAATGAGATTTTTTGAGATTTTGAGATTTTTAAGATTTTTAGATTTTTGATTTTTCAACATATCACGATAAGGTGATTTTTTATTTTTGAGGTATTGAGATTTTTGAGATTTTTGATTTTTTAAGATTTTCAATTTTTCTACATATCGAGATATAGAGATTTTGATATTTTTAGATATCTAGATTTTTGAGATTTTTGAGATTTTCGATTGTTAGACATATCATGATAAAGAGATTTTGTTATTTTTTAGATATATAGATTTTTTAAATTTTGTGATTTTTTGAGATTTTTAAGATTTTGAGATTTTTCAATTTTTCAACATATCGCGATACAGAGATTTTGATATTTTTTAGATATCGACATTTTGAAATTTTGTGATAGTTTGACTATATCGCGATATGGAGATTTTGATATTTTGTGAGATATTGAGATTTTTTAAGATTTTGAGAGTGTTTGATTTTTTGACATATTGCGATAAAGAGATTATATTTTTTGATTTATCAAGATTTTTTGAGATTTTTTGATTTTTTAAGATTTTACTATTTTTCGACATATCGTGATATAGAGATTTTGATATTTTTTGAGATATGAAGATGTTTTGTGATTTTTTGATTTTTCGACATATCGCGATAGAGTTTTTGATATTTTTAGAGGTATCTAGATTTTTTGAGATTTTTCAATTTTTTGACATACATATATATGTATAGAGAGAGATTTTGATATTTTTTGAAATTTCGAGATTTTTTGAGATTTTTGAGATTTTTCGATTTTTCGACATATCACGATAGAGATTTTATTTTTTGAGATATCGAGATTTTTTAAATTTTGTGATTTTTTGACATATCGTGACAGAGATTTTGAACTTTGTTGAGATATCGAGATTTTTTGAGATTTTTGAGATTTTTAAGATTTTGCGATTTTTCAATTTTTCAACATATCGCGATACAGAGATTTTGATATTTTTTAGATATCGACATTTTTTGAAATTTTGTGATATTTTGACATATGGAGATTTTGATATTTTGTGAGATATCAAGATTTTTTAAGATTTTGAGAGTGTTCGATTTTTCGACATATTGCGATAAAGAGATGATATTTTTTGATTTATCAAGATTTTTTGAGATTTTTTGATTTTTTTAAGATTTTGCTATTTTTCGACATATCGTGATATAGAGATTTTGATATTTTTTGAGATATGAAGATGTTTTGTGATTTTTTGATTTTTCGACATATCGCGATATAGAGATTTTGATATTTTTTGAGATATGAAGATGTTTTTTGATTTTTTGATTTTTTGACATATCGCGATATAGAGATTTTGATATTTTTAGAGGTATCTAGATTTTGTGAAATTTTTCAATTTTTCGACATACATATATGTATATAGAGAGATTTTGATATTTTTTGAAATATTGAGATTTTTTGAGATTTTTGAGATTTTTCTTTTTTTCGACATATCACGATAGAGATTTTATTTTTTGAGATATCGAGAATTTTTAAATTTTGTGATTTTTTTGACATATCGCGATATAGAGATTTTGAAATTTATTGAGATATCGAGATTTTTTGAGATTTTTGAGATTTTTAGGATTTTGAGATTTTTCAATTTTTCAACATATCGCAATACAGAGATTTTGATATTTTTTAGATATTGACATTTTTTGAAATTTTGTGATATTTTGACATATCGCGATATGGAGATTTTGATATTTTGTGAGATATCGAGATTTTTTAAGATTTTGACATTTTTCAATTTTTTGACATATCGCGATATATAGATTTTGATATTTTTTGAGGTATCTAGATTTTTTGAGATTTTTCGACATATTGCGATATAGATATTTTGATATTTTTTGAAATATAGAGATTTTTTGAGACTTTTGAGATTTTTAAGATTTTGAGATTTTTTTGATTTTTCAACATATCGCGATAAGGAGATTTTGATATTTTTTGAGATATTGAGATTTTTTGAGATTTTTTGATTTTTTAAGATTTTTCAATTTTTCTACATATCGCGATATAGAGATTTTGATATTTTTTGAGATATCGAGATTTTTTTGAGATTTTTGAGATTTTTTTAAGATTTTGAGAATTTTTTGATTTTTCGACATATTGCAGTATAGAGATTTTGATATATTTTCAGGTATAGAGATTTTTTGATTTTTTAAGATTTTGAGATTTTTTGAAATATCGCAATATAGAGATTTTGATATATTTTGAAGGATCAAGATTTTTTGAAATTTTGTAATTTTTTGACATATCACGATATAGAGATTTTGATATTTTTTAAGATTTTGAGATGTTTGAGTTTTAAAATTTTGAGAGTTTTCAATTTTTCGACATATCGCGATATAGAGATTTTGATATTTTTTGAGATACTAAGATTTTTTGAAATCTTGTGATTTTTTTGACATATGATATAGAGACTGAAATTTTTTGTGATATCGATATTTTTTGAGATTTTTAAGATTTTGAGATTTTTTGACATATCGCGATTTAGAGATTTGATATTTTTTGAGATATCGAGATTTTTGAGATTTTTTAAGATTTTGAGATTTTTCGACATATCGCAATATATATATGGAGATTTTGATATTTTATGAGATATCGAGATTTTTTTGAGATTTTTTGATTCTTTAAGTTTTTTCAATTTTTCGACGTATAATCTAGATTTTGAGATTTTATGAGATATCGAGATTTTTTGAAATTTTGTGATTTTTTGACATATCTCAATATAGTGATTTTGATGTTTTTTAAGATTTTGAGATTTTTTAGATTTTTTGATTTTTCAACATATCGCGATATAGAGATTTTGATATTTTTAGAGATAGAGATGTTTTGTGATTTTGTGTTTTTTCGATGTAAATGGGGATTTTGATATTTTTTGAGATATCTAGATTTTTTAAGATTTTGAGATTTTTTGATTTTTTGACATATATAGAGATTTTGATTTTTTTTGTGGTATCTAGATTTTTTGAGATTTTTCAATTTTTCGACATATCGCGATATAGGGATTTTGATATTTTTTGAGATATCGAGATTTTTTGAAATTTTGTGATTTTTTTGACAAATCGCGATATAGAGATTTTGATATTTTTTAAGATTTTGAGATTTTTTAGATTTTGATTTTTTAAGATTTTTTGATTTTTCAACATATCGCGATATAGATATTTTGATATTTTTAGAGATAGAGATGTTTAGTGATTTTGTGATTTTTCGACATATATGGAGATTTTGATATTTTTTGAGATATCGAGATTTTTTAAGATTTTGAGATTTTTCGACTTTTTGACATATCGCGATATAGAGATTTTGATATTTTTGAGGTATTTTAATTTTTTGAGATTTTTCAATTTTTTGACATATCGCAATATATAGATTTTGATATTTTTTGAGGTATCTAGATTTTTTGATTTTTTTGATTTTTCGACATATCGCGATATAGAGATTTTGATATTTTTGAGATAATGAGATTTTTTGAGATTTTTGAGATTTTTAAATATTTTGAGATTTTTTGATTTTTCGACATCGCAATATAGAGATTTTGATATATTTTCAGGTATCGAGATTTTTTGAAAGTTTTTGATTTTTTTAAGATTTTGAGATTTTTTGAAATATCGCAATATAGAGATTTTGATATTTTTTAGGTATCGAGATTTTTTGAGATTTCTCGATTTTTCAAGATTTTGAGATTTTTCAATATTTCGACATATCATGACATAGAGATTTTGATATTTTTTGAGATATCGAGATTTTTTGAAATTTTGTGATTTTTTGACATATCGCGATAGAGATTTTGATATTTTTTAAGATTTTGAGATTTTTTAAGATTTTGAGATTTTTTAGATTTTTTAAGATTTTTCAATTTTTTGACATCGCATGACATAGAGATTTTTATATTTTTTCAGATACCGAGATTTTTTGAAATATTGTGATTTTTTGACTTATCACGAAATAGAGACTTTGAAATTTTTTGTGATATCGAGATTTTTTTAGCTTTTTGAGATTTAGGAATTCAAGATTTTTCGATTTTTCGACATATCGCGATATATAAATTTTGATATTTTTTGAGATATCGACATTTTTTGAAATTTTATGATATTTTGACATATCGCGATATGGAGATTTTGATATATTGTTAGATATCAAGATTTGTTAAGATTTTGAGATTTTTCAATTTTTCAACGTATCGCGATATAGAGATTTTGATATTTTTTGAGGTATTTAGATTTTTGAGATTTTTCGATTTTTCCACATATCGCGATATATAGATTTTGATATTTTTTGAGGTATCTAGAGTTTTTAATTTTTTGACATATCGCCTTATAGAGATTTTGATATTTTTTGAGATATTGAGATGGTTAGAGATTTTTGAGGTTTTTGAAGATTTTGAGATTTTTTGATTTTTTGACATATTGCGATAAGGAGATGTTGATATTTGTTGATGTATCAAGATTTTTTAATTTTTTCAGCATATGGAGATATAGAGATTTTGATATTTTTTGAGATGTCGACATTTTGTTGAAATTTTGTGATATTTTGAAATATCGCGATATGGAGATTTTGATATTTTTTGAGATATCGAGATTTTTTGAGATTTTTCAATTTTTAAACATATCGCGATATAGAGATTTTGATATTTTTTGTGATATGAAGATGTTTTGTGATTTTTCAATTTTTCGACATATCGCGATATATAGATTTTGATATTTTAGTGGTATCTAGATTTTTTGAGATTTTTTTATTTTTTGACATATTGCGACATAGAGATTTTGATAGTTTTTGAGATGATGAGATTTTTTGAGATTTTGAGATTTTTTTAAGATTTTGAGATTTTTTTGATTTTTCAACATATATAAGGAGATTTTGATATTTTTTGAGGTATTGAGATTTTTTGAGATTTTTTGATTTTTTTAAGATTTTTCAAATTTTCTACATATAGAGATTTTGATGTTTTTTGAGATATCGAGATTTTTTAGATTTTTTAGCTTTTTAAAGATTTTGATATTTTTCAATTTTTCGACATATCCCGATATAGAAATTTTTGTATTTTTTGAGATATCGACATTTTTTGAAATTTTGTGATATTTCGACATATTGCAATTTTGAGATTTTGATATATTTTGAGATATCGAGATATTTTAAGATTTTTTGATTTTTCAACATATTGCGATATAGGGATTTTTATATTTTTAGAGGTATCTAGATTTTTTGAGATTTTTTGAGTTTTCTACATATCGCGATAGAGATTTTGATATTGTTTGAGGTATCTAGATTTTTTGAGATTTTTTGATTTTTTGACATATTGCGATATAGAGATTTTGATACTTTTTGAGATATCGAGATTTTTTGAGATTTTTGAGATTTTTTAAGATTTTGAGATTTTTTTGATTTTTCAACATATTGCGATAAGGAGATTTTGATATTTTTTGAGATATCGAGATTTTTTGAAATTTTGAGTTTTTCATTTTTTATGATTTGGAGATTTTTTGATTTTTCAACAAATCGCTATATAGAGATTTTGATATTTTTAGAGATCGAGATGTTTTGTGATTTTGTGATTTTTTGACATATATGGAGATTTTGATATTTTGTGAGATATCGAGATTTTTTAAGATATTGAGATTTTTCGATTTTTCGACATATCGCGATATAGAGATTTTGATATTTTTTGAGGTATCTAGATTTTTTGAGATTTTTCAACATATCACAATATAGATATTTTGATATTTTTTGAGGTACCTAGATTTTTTGAGATTTTTGAGATTTTTGAAGATTTTTCGATTTTTTGATTTTTCGACATATTGAGATAAGGAGATTTTGATATTTTTTGATGTATCGAGATTTTTTGAGATTTTTTGACTTTTCGGCATATCGCGATATAGAGATTTTGATATTTTTTGAGATATCGTCATTTTTTGAAATTTTCTGATATTTTGACATATCGTGAAATGGAGATTTTGATATTTTTTGAGATATCGAGATTTTTAAGATTTTGAGAGTGTTCGATTTTTCGACATATTGCAATAGATTTTGATATTTTTGAGGTATCAAGATTTTTTGAGATTTTTCAATTTTTTAAGATTTTGCTATTTTTCGACATATTGCAATATAGAGATTTTTATATTTTTTGATGTATCGAGATTTTTTGAGATTTTTCAATTTTTCAGCATATCGCGATATAGAGATTTTGAAATTTTTTCAGATATCGAGATTTTTTGAGATTTTTGAGATTTTTAAGATTTTGAGATTTTTCAAATTTTCAAAATATCGCAATACAGCGATTTTGGTATTTTTTGAGATATCGACATTTTTTGAAATTTTGTGATATTTTGACATATCGTGATATGGAGATTTTGACATCCTGCGAGATATTGAGATTTTTTAAAATTTTGAGATTTTTCAATTTTTTGACATATCGCGATACAGAGATTTAGATTTTTTTTGAGGTATCTAGATTTTTTGAGATTTTTTGATTTTTTGACATATTGTGATATAGAGATTTTGATATTTTTTGAGATAACGAGATTTTTTGAGATTTTGAGATTTTTTGATTTTTCGAAATATTGCAATATAGAGATTTTGATATATTTTCAGGTATCGAGATTTTTTGATTTTTTAAGATTTTCAGATTTTTTGAAATATTTAGAGATTTTGATATTTTTTGAAGTATCAAGATTTTTTGAAATTTTGTGATTTTTTAACATATCACGATACAGAGATTTTGATATTTTTTAAGATTTTCTGCTTTTTGAGATTTTTTTAAGATTTTGAGAGTTTTCAATTTTTCAACATATTGCGAAAGAGATTTTGATATTTTTAGAGATACTGAGATTTTTTGAAATCTTGTGATTTTTTGACATATCACGATATAGAGACTGAAATTTTTTGTGATATCGAGATTTTTTGAGATTTTTGAGATTTTAAGATTTTAAGATTTTTCGACATGTCACGATATGGAGATTTTGAGTTATTTTGAGATTTTGAGATTTTTTGAGATTTTGAGAATTTTTGAGATTTTTCGACAAGTCGCGATATGGAGATTTTGAGTCATTTTGAGATTTTAAGATTTTTGTGATTTTGAGAATTTTTGAGATTTTGAGATTTTTCGACATGTCACGATATGGAGATTTTGAGTTATTTTGAGATTTTAAGATTTTTTGAGATTTTCAGAATTTTTGAGATTTTCACATTTTTCGACATGTCACGATATGGAGATTTTGAGTTATTTTTAGATTTTTTTGAGATTTTGAGAATTTTTTAGATTTTTCGACATGTCGCGATATGGAGATTTTGAGTTATTTTGAGATTTTAAGATTTTTTGAGATTTTGAGATTTGGAGACATGTTGCGATATGGAGATTTTGAGTTATTTTGAGATATTAAGATTTTTTGAGATTTTGAGAATTATTGAGATTTTGAGGTTTTTCGACATGTCGCGATATGGAGATTTTGAGTTATTTTGAGATTTTTTGAGATTTTGAAAATTTTTGAGATTTTGAGATTTTTCGACATGTCGTAATATGGAAATTTTGAGTTATTTTGAGATTTTGAGATTTTTTGAGATTTTGAGAATTTTTAAGATTTTGAGATTTTTCGACATGTTGCGATATGGAGATTTTGAGCTATTTTGAGATTTTAAGATTTTTTGTGATTTTGAGAATTTTTGAGATTTTGAGATTTGGAGACGTCGCGATATGGAGATTTTGAGTTATTTTGAGATTTTAAGATTTTTTGAGATTTTGAGAATTTTTGAGATTTTGAGATTTTTTGACATATCGCGATATAGAGATTTTGATATTTTCTGATATGAAGATGTTTTGTGATTTTTTTGATTTTTCGACATATTGCGATATAGAGATTTTGATATTTTTAGAGGTATCTAGATTTTTGATTTTCTGACATATATATATAGAGAAGAGTTTTTGATATTTTTTGAGATAACGAGATAATTGAGATTTTTTAGATTTTTTAAGATTTTGTGATTTTTCAATTTTTAGACATATCGCGATAAGGAGATATTGATATTTTTTGAGACATTGAGATTTTTTGAGATTTTTGAGATTTTAAGATTTTAAGATTTTTCGACATGTCACGATATGGAGATTTTGAGTTATTTTGAGATTTATTGAGATTTTGAGAATTTTTGAGATTTTGAGATTTTTTGACATGTCGCGATATGGAGATTTTGAGTTATTTTTAGATTTTTCGAGATTTTGAGAATTTTTGAGATTCTGAGATTTTTCGACATGTCGCGATATAGGGATTTTGAGTTATTTTGAGATTTTGAGATTTTTTGAGATTCTGAGAATTTTTGAGATTTTGAGATTTTTCAACATGTCGATAGATTGAAAAATCTCAATATCTCACAAAATATCAAAATCTCCATATATGTCAAAAAAATTACAAAATCACAAAACATCTCTGTCTCTAAAAATATCAAAATCTCTATATCGCGATTTGTTAAAAAATCAAAAAATCTCAAAATCATAAAAAATGAAAAAATCTCAAAAATCTCAAAATGTTAAAAAAATATCAAAATCTCAATATCGTGATATGTCCAAAAATCACAAAATTTCAAAAAATCTCGATATCTCAAAAAATTTAAATCTCTAAATCACGATATATCGAAAAATTGAAAAATCTTAAAAAATCAAAAAACTCAAAAAATCTCGATACCTCAAAAAATATCAAAATCTCCTTATCACAATATGTCGAAAAATTGAAAAAATCTCAAAATCTTAAACAGTCTCAAAAATCTCAAAAAATCTCGATATCTCAAAAAATATCAAAATCTCTATATCGCAATACGTAGAAAAATTGAAAAATTGAAAAATCTTAAAAAATCAAAAAATCTCAAAAAATCTCAATGTCTCAAAAAATATCAATATCTCCTTATCGCGATATGTCTAAAAATTGAAAAATCACAAAATCTTAAAAAATCTAAAAAATCTCAATTATCTCGTTATCTCAAAAAATATCAAAAACTCTCTCTCTATATATATATGTTGGAAAATCAAAAATCTAGATACCTCTAAAAATATCAAAATCTCTATATCGCAATATGTCGAAAAATCAAAAAATCACAAAACATCTTCATATCAGAAAATATCAAAATCTCTATATCGCGATATGTCGAAAAATAGCAAAATCTTAAAAAATCAAAAAATCTCAAAAAATCTTGATACCTCAAAAAAATATCAAAATCTCTTTATCGCAATATGTCGAAAAATCGAACACTCTCAAAATCTTAAAAAATCTCGATATCTCAAAAAATATCAAAATCTCCATATCGCGATATGTCAAAATATCACAATATTTCAAAAAATGTCGATATCTCAAAAAAAAATCAAAATCTCTATATTTTGAGATATCAAGATTTTTAGATTTTTGAGATTTTTTAAGATGTCGAAAAATTGAAAAATCTCAAAAAATCTAGATACCTCAAAAAATATCAAAATCTATTTCGCGATATGTCGAAAAATCGAAAAATCTCAAAATCTTAAAAAATCTCGATATCTAAAAAATATCGAAATCTCCATATATGTCGAAAAATCACAAAATCACAAAACATCCCTATCTCTAAAAATATCAAAATCTCTATATCGAGATATGTTGAAAAATCGAAAAATCTCAAAATCTCAAAAAATCTTGATATCTCAAAAAATATCAAAATCTCTATATCGTGATATGTAGAAAAATTGAAAAATTGAAAAATCTTAAAAAATCAAAAAATCTCAATACCTCAAAAAATCTCAATATCTCCTTATCGCGATATGTCAAAAAAATTGAAAAATCGCAAAATCTTAAAAAATCTCAAAAATCTCATTATCTCAAAAAATATCAAAAACTCTATATAGCGATATGTCGAAAAATCAAAAAATATCAAAAAATCTAGATACCTCAAAAAATATCAAAATCTATATATCGCGATATGTCAAAAAATCAAAAAATCTCGATATTTCAAAAAATATCAAAATCTCACTCTATATATGTCGAAAAATCAAAAAATCTCAAAAAATCTAGATACCTCTAAAAACATCAAAATCTCTATATCGCAATATGTCGAAAAATCAAAAAATCACAAAACATCTTCATAATCTCAAAAAATCTCTATATGTTGAAAAATTGAAACAGCTCAAAAATCTCGATACATCAAGAAAATATCAAAATCTCTATATCGCGATATGTCGAAAAATCACAAAATCTTAAAAAATCGAAAAATCTCAAAAAATCTTGATACCTCAAAAAATATCAAAATCTCTTTATCGCACTATGTCGAGAAATTGAACACTCTCAAAATCTTAAAAAATCTCGATATCTCAAAAAATATCAAAATCTCCATATCGCGATATGTCAAAATATCACAAAATTTCAAAAAATGTTGATATCTCAAAAAATATCAAAATCTCTATATCGCGGTATGTCAAAAAATCAAAAAATCTCAAAAAATCTAGATACCTCAAAAAATATCAAAATCTCTATATCGCGATATGTCAAAAAGTCACAAAATTTCAAAAAAATCTTGATGCTTCAAAAAATATCAAAATCTCTATATTGCGATATTTCGAAAAATCTCAAAATCTTAAAAAAATCAAAAAATCTCATAAAATCTCGATACCTGAAAATATATCAAAATCTCTATATTGCGATGTCGAAAAATCGAAAAATCTCAAAATCTTAAAAAATCTCAAAAATCTCAAAAAATCTTGAAATATCTCTAAAAATATCAAAATCTCTATATATGTAGAAAAATTGAAAAATCTCAAAATCTTAAAAAATCAAAAAATCTCACAAAATCTCAATACCTCAAAAAATATCAAAATCTCCTTATCGCGATATGTTGAAAAATCGAAAAATCTCAAAATCTTAAAAAATCTAAAAAATCTCAAAAAAATCTCGATATCTCAAAAAATATCAAAATCTCTATATCGCGATTTGTCAAAAAATCAAAAAATCTCAAAATTTTAAAAAATTTCAAAAATCTCAAAAAATCTTAATATCTCAAAAAATATCAAAATCTATATCGCAATATGTCAAAAAATTGAAAAATCTCAAAAAATCTAGATACCTCAAAAAATATCAAAATCTCTATATATCGCGATATGTCGAAAAATCAAAAAATCTTAAAAAAATCTCAAAAATCTGAAAAAATCTCTATATCTCACAAAATATCAAAATCTCCATATCGCAATATGTCAAAATATCACAAAATTTCAAAAATGTCGATATCTCAAAAAATATCAAAATCTCTATATCGCGATATGTTGAAAAACCAAAAAATCTCAAAATCTTTAAAAATCTCAAAAATCAAAAAATCTCGATATCTCAAAAAATTTCAAAATCTCTATATCGCGATATGTCAAAAAATCACATTTAAAAAATCTCGATATCTCAAAAAATATCAAAATCTCTATATCGTGATATGTCGAAAAATCGCAAAATCTTAAAAAAATCAAAAAATCTCAAAAAATCTTGATACCTCAAAAAATATCAAAATCTCTGTTGCGATATGTCGAAAAATCGAAAACTCTCAAAATCTTAAAAAATCTTGATATCTCAAAAAAAATCAAAATCTCCATATCGCGATATGCCGAAAAATCGAAAAATCTCAAAAAAATCTAGTTACCTTAAAAAATATCAAAATCTATCTATTGCGATATGTCGAAAAATTGAAAAATCTCAAAAATCTAGATATCTCTAAAAATATCAAAATGTCTATATCGCGATATGTAGAAAAATTGAAAAATTGAAAAATCTTTAAAAAATCAAAAAATCTCACAAAAGCTCAATACCTCAAAAAATATCAAAATCTCTATATCGCGATATGTCAAAAAATCACAAAATTTCAAAAAATCTTGATGCTTCAAAAAATATCAAAATCTCTATATTGCGATATTTTGAAAAATCTCAAAATCTTAAAAAAATCAAAAAATCTCATAAAATCTCGATACCTGAAAATATATCAAAATTTCTATATTGCGATGTCGAAAAATCGAAAAATCTCAAAATCTTAAAAAATCTCAAAAATCTCAAAAAATCTCGATATCTCTAAAAATATCAAAATCTCTATATCGCGATATGTAGAAAAATTGAAAAATTGAAAAATCTTAAAAAAATCAAAAAATCTCACTAAATCTTAATACCTCAAAAAATACCAAAATCTCTATATTGCAATATGTCAAAATATCACAAAATTTCAAAAAATGTCGATATCTCAAAAAATATCAAAATCTCCATATCGCAATATGTCAAAATATCACAAAATTTCAAAAAATGTCGATATCTCAAAAAATATAAAAATATCTATATTGCGATATGTTGAAAAATTGAAAAATCTAAAAATTTTAACAAATCTCTAAAATCTAAAAAAGCTCAAAAAATCTTAATTTCTCAAAAAATATCAAAATCTCTATATTGTGATATGTCAAAAAATCACAAATTCGCTAATCAAGATTTTTGAAAAATCTTTTGTTTGTTATGTTGAAAATCTCAAAATCTCAAAATTTCTGAAAATCTCAAAAAATTTCAAAATCTCAAAAAATTTCAAAAACTCGAAAAATGTCAAAATCTCAAAAATCTCAAATTCTCTCAAAATCTCAAAATCATGAAAAATCTTAAAATCTTGAAAAATACCAAAATTTCAAAATTTCTCAAAATCTCAAAAAATCTCAATCTCAATATCTTGAAAAATCTCAAAAAATCTCAGAATCTCTCAAAATCTCAAAATCTTGAAAAATCTCAAAATCTCAAAAATTCTCAAAATTTCAAAATCTCTCAAAATCTCAAAATCTCTAAAAATCTCAGTCTTGAAAAATCTCAAAATCTCAAAAAATGTCAAAATGTCTCAAAATCTCAGAATCTCTATCTCAGAATCTCTCAAAATCTCAAAATGTCAAATCACGAAGTCTCAAAATCTCAAAATATCTCAAAATCTCAAAAAATCTGAATCTCAAAATCTCGAAAAATCTCAGAATCTCAGAATCTCAAAAAATCTCAAAATCTCAACATTTCTCAAAATCTCAGAATCTCAAAATCTCAAAATCTCAATCTCGAGAAATCTCAAAATCTCAAAAAATCTCAATCTCTAAATCTCAAAATCTCGAAAAATCTCAAAATCTCGAAAAATCTCAGAATCTCAAAATCTCAAAATCTGAAAATATCTCAAAATCTTAAAATCTCAAAATCTCAGAATCTCTCAATGTCAAAATCTCAATATCTCTTGTAATGTCAAAATCTCAAAACCTCAAAAAGTCTCAAAATCTCTCAAAATCTCAAAAAATCTCTAAATCTCTCAAAATCTGAAAATCTCAAAATTTCTCAAAATCCCCAAATCTCTCAAAATCTCAGAATCTCTCAATCTCAAAATCTTAAAATCTTAAAATCTCAAAAAATCTCAAAATCTTGGAAAATCTCTCAGAATCTCAGAATCTCTCAAAATCTCAAAATTTCTCAAAATCTCAAAAAATCTCAAAATCTTGAAAATTTCATAATCTCAAAAAATGTCAAAATGTCAAAATCTCTCAAAATCTAAAAATTTCTCAAAATCTCGAAAAATCTAAAAATCTTAAAAATCTCAAAATCTCAACATCTCTCAAAATCTCAAAATGTCAAAATCTGGAAAAGTCTCAAAATCTCAAAAAACAATGTCAAAATCTCAAAATCTAAAAATTTCTCAAAATCTCGAAAAATCTCAAAATCTCAACATCTCTCAAAATCTCAGAATCTCTCAAAATCTCAAAATGTCAAAATCTGGAAAAGTCTCAAAATCTCAAAAAACTCAAAATCTCCAAATCTCTCAATCTCAGGCAGTAGTAAACTCCTTTCTTTTTTGCAAATATGGGCTTGGAAGCTAATGTGTCAGTGATTAGGCCACCGACTGATCACCAGGATTAATCCCCCATAAATCAAAAAGTGTTTGGCAAGGATAGGAACAAGGGGCCAGATATTCAGAAATGCGGCAAAGACCGGTGTAAGCCCAATGCAGCAAAAATCTGATGCATCATGGTGCAACAAGTGCAATATTCAGAGGTTGCGCATGCTGAAATGTGCCAGCGCAACATGGCTGAATATGGCAGAGATGCACTATGCAACAACCAGACTTACACCATGGCACAACCAGACATGCACTATGGTGCAACCAGACATGTGCTATGCTGCACAAAGAGAAGCCACAGGCAATTGTGAGAGCACAGCAGCAGAGTGAAAGGGGGCACAGCATATGACTAGACCCAGGGACAGTGCCAGGGAAGCACAGTGGCAGACCACAGCTGACCACCACCAGCAGGGCACACACAGGCACCCCACCCTGGAACACAACAGTGGCACAGAAAGCAGGCAACAGGTGACACCAATGGCCAATGGAGGGCCACCAATGGAGTTCCCCTGGCCACATGCTGTGCCCCACCCACTGAGACCCCACCCAGGAACATGCTGCCAAGCACACACATGCCACACACCCCTGACAGCCACCCATAGGCACCCAAAGGCACAGCCACTGATCAAGGGGCAGAACACCACCACAGTACACAGCAGTGCACCACAGATGCACACCACACAGACAGACACCATGCCACTGCAGCATGCCTCCTCACACCAGCTGCAAAGCAGACACCAACACAGGCAAGTAAGTAAAAAATATATGTAATGTAGAGAACTATGTACAACAGCAAGAGGTGGAAAAGGGTAGGAAACTGAGAGAAGGGGACAGGGAACAGGGACTGTACAGTGGGATCAGGGACAGATGAGGAGGGACAGCAGGGGAAACAGGGAAAATCTGGGGCTGGAACTAAGGGTGGCCATGTCCTGCTACTGCCTGGCACCTCCTTCTCTGTTGTTCAGCCAGCAAGAGCAGGTGCACCTGCTGGACTGCCTCCATGGTGGTGGAAGTGATAAGCACTATCTAGTGCAGCAGCCTTCAGTACACAGGCAGCCTCATCCTCCACTGTATACCTATAACAAGGGACAGGACCGGTGATCAGTGCAAGTTCCCAAGGTACCATGCCCACCCACTGTGCACAATGGGAAGTGGGAACACACACACCTGGAGTGGTGACCTGGCCACCCACGGGGGTGGGTCAACACCTGCCAGCAACCCAGCACACCATGACAGTGCACAGAGGTGGGCACCACTGCCCAATGGCCACCTGACTGCTCAGCAACAGTCACATGACACTAGGCACCAGCAGCACCACAGCAACAACACAGGGAAGCCGGGTGCACACCCACCACACCAACAGCTGGTACACATATGCAATGGCCACCCCACAGAGGCATGCACCATGCATAGTGCGACACACACAGCTGCCATGGCAAATGGCACAGATGGCCATGGTCACACCCACACCCCTGCTTATCACCTTGTACTGTGCACAGGACCAAAACAGTGCCTACCTGCCCTCTGCAGCCCCGCTGGTGCCTGTCCTGCTGCTGTACCACTGCTGGGTCCTGCTGCGGCCAGCTAGGCTGGCCCTGGTGCTCCTGCCACTCTTGCCCTGGGTGGTCTTCAGGTTCTGGGAATGGAACAAAGACAGGTACACATCAGAGAACACCCACAGCATGTGCCCACCACTCCTACCCCTGTGAACAGTGTGTGCCCCTGCCCGACATGTCCCGCAAGACTGTATCGCAATGCAAGCTGTGGTTGGTAATGCCACACTGCAGTGCATATGATGACAGTGTACCCCTCTGCAGGGCATGCCAGGCAGCCAAGCCATCACCACAGCACAGCACTAAGGCACACATGAAGCATGGGTTGACTTACCTGGCCATGGCACAGCCCCTCAGTGGACACGTGCCTGCAGCTGTCACAGGCACTCTGGGTCCCACCACATGAGGTCACCATACCGGTGGTGACATTGCTCCCTGGTTCTGGCCACCCCAGTATCCTGCACCAGGTTGGCAGCAATGCCCTGCCAGACATCAGTTTATGGCTGTTGCAAGGCACCTGACCAAACAGCCCTTGTGCATGTGGCTGCACACCAGCCACCAGATTGACAAGCTCTATATCAGTCCTGTTACAGGCCCGGTGAACTCCCCACTGCACCATTGTACTGACAGCAATGTGTGGAGACAAAATGGCAGCCAGAGGTACACGTGTGCACAATGTGCATGGGATGTGCACCTTGTGGAGACATGTGCAGTGTCAGCATGGCTCAGTTGGTAGCACATTCACTTCTGGACCAGAAGGTCATGGGTTCTCGTACCACACTGGGATTGGATTTGCACCTAAAAATCTCTGGCATCCGAGTGCAGTATTGGGGTGCTATACTGCTGGGGTGTGCCGTCCTTCAGATGAGATGTTAAACTGAGGTCCCTTCTGCCCATCCTGGTGTTGTCCTGGTGGGTGTCCAGGTGGAAGTAAAAGAACCCAGGGCACTCTTCGCAAAGAGTAGGGAACATTTCTGGTGTCCTGGCCAACATTCCCCTTCCCATAAACTAGTTCATGCAATTATACAGGATGTGTGTGGGTGATGATGTGCAATATGGCCACCAACACACATTCAGTCACTTCACTACCAGTCTAGCATTGCTTGTAAAGTGCTTTGGGATACACTGTGTATGAAAAGTGCTACAGTATATAAATGCTGACTCTGCTTCTTCTTCTTCTTCTGTGTCTGCCAATCGTGCAATGCCGGAGATGCACGACATGGGTGTGGAAGACAGGCATGTGGTGGTGGAGTCCTAAGAGGTCAGGGGTCACAGTAGGGGTCAGAGGTCAACCGGCGCACTGTGCACCAGTGTGTAATAGCAGCCATGGCACACAATGCACCACTGTCCCTATTGTGCAGTGGGTGCACAATGCGCAACAGGTGGCAGCACACTGCCTGATGCATGTGCACTGTGGTCCTGTGCACTGTGAATGCCTAGACATTGCACCGTGACTTGCTCTGGAGCAATTTCATTGTACACAGAGCAAGTATGTCATATTCAGCCACCACATGCAAATGAGCTCATCAGCCAAAGCGTGGTGTACTGGAGAAATTAGCATGTCATTACTGTTGTGCCAATGCTCATTTGCATGTGTTGTGCTATAAAAATGCCATGGACCAGCACAGGCCATGGACCAGTATTGCAACCATCTGAGGTAAGTTGTGCATGCTGCTGAGCCCAGCCAGCACAGCAGGGTGGACTGAGTAGGATGCTGCTGACACTGACACACATGTCCATGTCCACAGGCAGCACTATATTGGAATGTGAAGAGAGTAAGGAGCATGGGCCTGCTTGCAAACACAGGCCCAACTTTACAAAGGGAGAGGCAGATGCCCTGTTTGAGGCCTACCTCGACAGGGAGCCACTGCTGAGTGGTGCCACAGGCCAGGGCTATGGCCTGGGAGGAGGAGGTGGTGTGTGTCAACCAGCAGGACAGCCACCAGTGGTCTGTGCAGGAGTGCCATAAGAAGGTGGGCACCGATAAGCGCCGCATCAAGGAGAAGGTGGCAGCCATTTGTGCAGCCCAGACAGCCACCAAAGTGGGACCTGCTGATGTGCCATAGCTCACAGTGCAGGAGGAGTTGGTGGCAGCCACCATGTGCTGCAGTACTGTTGAGGGTGTGCCGAGTGGAGGTTTTCAGATGGGTGGAAGCTCATCACTGCATGGTACATATGTTGAGCATGCACAGCAAGCAGTGACTAGGGGGAATGGGAGCCTTGCATCACTGACACATCTGTTTTCTCTTTCAGCACCAGCACGCTTGCATGTGGAGGATGGGGTGCCAGCAGCAGCCATGGAGGCAGGACCAGACCCAGAGGACCAGCCATCCACCTCCATGGGCATCTAGGGGACTGATCAGCTGCAGCACATCACCACTGTCCAGCCAGATGTCCTGGGCATGGTGTCAGATGAGGCCCAGGTTGTGTTTCTGCAGGATGCCAGCCATGGCATCCTTTGTGTGAAGACACAGATCAGGGTGGGGTCCGACATCGATGACGACCTGACCATGATCCTGGACAGCATGGGAGGTGTTGTAGGGGAGACACCCATGCCAGGTACCATTACAGGCAGCATGCCCAGTGGCACAACAGCAGTGAGACAGCTGCCCACCACCACTGCGGGTGCTGCTGTGTGCTCTGCCATGGCAGTGCCATGTGATGGTAGTGGTGATGTGGCCATGCAGGTGCTGGGAAGCATACAGTGGCTGGAAGGGCAGCAGTGGCAAGCAGCAGGGGCCATAGGGCAGCCAGATGTGGGGTCCACTTCTGGGGTGCCTAATAGGGACTTACCCCATGGGGACCCCACTGTGCAGCATCCACCTGAGTGGGGGCTGTGCAGTGCAGTCGTTCACCACAGGATGGTTAGAACCCTGCCCAGGTTCCCCTGGATGCCAACCCATTGGCAAAGCACACCTGTTTGCTGCGGGCCTCCATGGAGCAACAGGTGCTGCTGGTAGCTGGGGTGCATGCACTGTGTGCAGAGGTGTGTCAGGCAGCCGAGCAGCATGAGGGGCACTTGCGCAGCTCCTGATGGCTATACAGTGCTTGTGGGAGGACATGACCACATCCCAAGATTGCATAGCCAATGTGATCACAGATGACCTTGCACTGCTGGCTGCCACAGGGAGGGCCAGCCACCTTGGACACCACATAGTGCACTGCCCACCCCATGATCCTGGTGTCAAGTGACACCCTCCCTGTCAACACTGGGCTCTGTTGTTGGCATCCCAGGCTCGGTCACGGTCTCGCAGTACAACCCCTGGGGGCGGTTGAATCACCCCTTCTGACCAATGTGCAGCCTGTGGCTGCCACTCGGCCCCAGCGCAGCCGCCCCATGGCCACAGTGGCCATGGTTCCACGCGGCGGACCTGATACACATCATGCCCTGGCTCCAGTCTACTGCCACTGCCCTGTGCACACATGGTCAGAGTGTGTGTGTGCATACCACAGGTGTGGCATCTGTGTGTGCCGTGCTGCACACTGCCTGTGTGCATGCCTGCCCAGCTGTTAGCCCATGTAGCGTGGGCATGATGAGAGCAGATCTGCACCGGTTGCACCTGTGCACAGCATCTGATCCCCACCACATTCCAGCACCTGGGCATATGTGTGTGTATTGCAGTTCGCTGCTGTGTGGCACTGACACCTCCACCACGCTTCTGTATGTGCATGCCCATTGTCATGCACGCCCTTGCCTGTGTGCTGTACCTATGTGTGTGGCCAGTGCATGGGTGTGGTGCCACCTACCTACGTGCACCATAGTGGTCCTGTGCGATGGTGTCCCTGTGCTGGCATGCCATCCTCTGCAGCCAGGGATCCCTCCACTGGGGGGGCTGTCCACAACCCTCTGGCCCATTGCCCTCATTGTCCCCACTACTGTCACCCTCATCATCCTTGACAGCTATCCCATGATCAATGGCCATGTTGTGCAGTATGCAGCAGGCCAGGAACAGGCCACAGGCTTTTGAGGGGCTGTACTGTAGGGCACCGCCAGACCTGTCTAGGCAATGTAACCATGCCTTCAGCATCCCAAATACATGCTCAATGATGTTCCATGTGCTGGCTTGTGCCTCATTGTATCATTCCTCTGCTGGGGATGATGAGTGCCATTAGGGAGTGAACAGCCAGGGCCTGAGTGAAAAGCCACTGTCACCTGTGTGAATAATGACATGGTTAGCCCTGTGTCCTCTGTTACTGTGCCCCATGCCTATCTCTGGTGCCCTCACCAGCACACCCACCCTGCTCTCCCCATCCCATGCCTTGCTCTGCCCAGCATCCCCTGCCTGTCCCATACTCACCTACTAGCTGGTCTTTGGGGATGTCCCCACACTCGAACCTGTGGCACAGCACAGCACAGAACTGTGCCAGATGAATGCATCATGTGCACTCCCAGGGTGTGTGGCACAAACATTGGTGATGTGACCTTGGTATCGCACACCACCTGGCAGTTCACACTGGGAACCCCTTCCTGTTCACATAGGCCACAACCTCAGGGCTAGGTGGCATGCAGATGCCCATGTGGGTGCAGTCAATGGCCCCAAGCATGCCAGGCATGCGTGCTACCCTGTGGAAGTCCTGCATGGTTGATGTACACTCTGCCTGTGTGTTGGGGAAATGGATGCATTCCAAAGCATGTGGCAGCAGGGCATTGAGGAACTGTCTGAGGAGGTGGGACGTGGCCAACTGGGTTATTCCTGTAGTGTCCTGTTGGTCTCTGGAAGGTGCCCATGGTGAGCAGGCACATGACTACTGTCACCTTTGTCTCCACAGACATTGCGTGGCTCTGTCTTGTGCGTGCCTGCATCTCCTCACTGCACAGCTCACAGAGCTGCCTCAGAATGGCCCTGTTCAGGCGATACCAGCCCACAATCTCCGTATCAGTGTAATTCTCAAAGGTGGTGCGGGAACAGTACCACCTGTTCCAGGCGTACTGCCGAGAGACCCTTCCATGGCCATGTCGCTGTTCCTGTTGCCTCCTTACACCCCTCATTACGGCCTCCATTAGGAAGGGTGCACTAGCCATGGCCACTGATGTCCTGTCTCCCCCTGGGCGGTCGGCTGCTGTGGGTTGTATGCCACCCTGGTGCACTGCATGGCACTTTGCCCACTTCTCCCTCTTACACTCTCAGCCCCTGGCTCACTCTCCACTGCCACCTCTGTCCCACACCCCTGTGGTTGCCTGTGCCAGTCACTCTGTCCCTCACTGGGTCCCTTGCTCTGTCTCTCCACCTTCTCTTGCTACTCTCTCTCTCCCCGGCCCGGTGCAAGTGCTGTCTATGAGCTTGCACCCTGTATTTAAAGGCTCAAATCTGCTCGTCTCATCCAGGTTGTGCTCCGCATTTGTGCCATGGTTCCATGATTGAATATTGCACTGCACTGCATATTCATGGGCACGCCCCCTGCTTTTGCGCATGCATTCATTATAGTTGCACATTGGCACATTGGCACAATGGGACTTGCACCACGCAATGACTCCCACTGAATATTGCTCCTTGGCACAAGTCCGCACTTCCGACATGCACAACTGCTTTGAATATCCCAGTCAATGAGTTTAAGTTTCAGAAAATAGAGGAGGTGTCGGTATGTGAGGCATTACTTAAATTAAATACTAGTAAAGCACTGGAACTGGATGGAATACTATCAGCTCTGCTGAAATATGTGGCTCCTGTTTTAGCAAGGCCATTGACCTATCTTTTTAATTTATCTCTCAAGACAGGAACAAAGAAAACGTTATTCCCATATTTAAGTCGGGATAAAACAGAAATCAATAATTACTGACCTGTATGACCATTGCCCATAGTCTCTAAAGTATTCGTGAGACTGGTGGGGGAGCAGCTTGCTGCGTACTTGGAAAATAATGACCTAAGGTCCCAATATCAATCAGGATTCAGATGAGGACACAGCACAACAATGGCACAGTTAAAAGTACTGGGAGATATACAAGAGGCACTGGATCAAAAGTTGTTAGTAGGGGCAGTTTTTATTGATTTGACAAAAGCATTTGATATGCTTGATCATAGAATACTAATGAATGAAATGTCATTTTTGGAGGTTTCTGAACCTGTGGTGAGGTGGACTCAAAGTTATTTACAAGATAGATTCCAGCTGGTTTCTCTGGGAGGTTACACCTCCGATTGTTTGCAGACTAACATTGGGGTACCCCAGGGATCGATGCTGGATCCCGTTATTTAATGTTTATATGAATGCCCTTCATATACAATGCCAGCACACTAGATATTATTTCTATGCAGATGACATCATGCTATATAGCTCGGGGAAGTCTATGGGCCAGGTACAGGGGGCCCTGCAGATGTCTTTTGATGTACTGCAGGACTTCCTGTACCACCACAAGTTGGTGTTGAATGCAAGAACATCTGTGGGAATAGTGATATGAAAATTGTTACCTATGCAGGGGATAGTTTAGGATTAGTCTCATCATATAAATACTTGGGACTATGGATTGATAGAGAATTGAAGTGGCATGAGCATATAAGTCAGTGGATGGGCTACACAGAAAACTTGGAGCCTTACGTTGAGTAAAAAACACCTACCATTAGAGGGGAGACATAGGATTGTTGAGATCATTATATTTCCTGCTATTCATTATGGGGATATAGTATATAGTAGTGCCACACAAAGGGCTAGATATTCAAAACTTTGCCCCGGGGCTAAATAAGCACTACCCAGCAGACAAACTTAGCCCGGAGCACAAAGCAAGCTATATTCAAAATGAAATAGCCCGGTGCTAATCCTGCTGAATATAGCAGTCTAAGGAAGCCGTGTAAACTGGTCTGGGAGTGCAGGGCAAAAATATCCCAGGAATAAGACAGCACTGAATATAGCAACAGGGAAGTGCAAACTGCAACTGCAGCTCATTAGACTCCGTAGCAAGCCAGTGTTGCAGGTGGAGAACATTGTGTGTGATTGCACAGAGATGTCTTACATCTACTGCAAACACACCTCCTAACATCCTGCCTCATAAATTAGGGACAAGACTTAAAAAAAAATTGGGGACAAAGGTTTAAAATCAGGGACACACCTTATAAACTGATGATATCCACCTAAGAAGCTGGTGGAATAAGTGGTGTAGTGCACAATGCATTCTCTAAGGAAGAACACGTCTGTAACATTATTGTCTAACATTATGTTATGCTTACAATCCGCACTGTTTGGTCATGGAAACACAATTTGTAGGAGGGATAGAGTAGAAGTCTGATGTAAAATCAGGGACAGTTGAGAGGTATGACTGCAAACAATATTGTAAGCCACACACTGCAGAACTGTGCCTAGTGTGTTATGCTGAAATGAGGTTTGCCCTGGGCTAACCTGAATGCACAGTACTAACACATTAGCCCGGGGCAAACAGGAGCTATATTCAAAGCTCCCATGCAAATGAGCCTACTTAGGTAATCCGTGGGCAAACAAATACATTTGCATCTCATTAAGTGCTGTTTAGCGTACATTACCATGCAGTTTGCCCGGTGCTACTGCATGGAGCACAAAGCTCCCCCTTTTGGTTGGAATGGAAGTACAGGCTGGATGCTGCAGGCCAAGGCATGCCCACAGCATCCCATTGGTCGGAATGGAAGTACAAGCTGGAAGCAGCAGGAACTGTGTGCTGGCTGGCAGGCACAGTCAGTGCATACAACACACCCATGCAGCTGTGCAAGCAGGATATATATATATATATAGAGAGAGAGATAGATACATACATACATATACAGCTCGATAGCAAAATAGACACACTGCCCATGGCCATAAATGCCCTGGATGATGCCTCCCCCAACAACATAGGTACCCCACTGCAGTAGTGGGTGAAACACAGTGGAGGGACGCAATGCATGGGACAGGCATAAAGCAAACCTGGTGGGGGCAGGAGGCCATAGGCTGTAGGGTCACTAGGATATGCAGCATATCCAGTAGATAGGGAACAGGGCAGACTGGCTGGGCCAGGCAGTCCTTTTCTGCCATCATGGTCCCTGTTCCAGTGTGTGTCTGTTACACCCTGGTAGGCTAGTGTCTATTCCCAGCATGATCCCCAACCCCCAGTAGCCCCAAAACACACTGAAACCCCTCATTTGCCAGTGGTCCACCCATCCCCAAGCACTGCTCCCAACACCGACTGAATATTAAATAAAAGTATTTTCCCTGGTAGTCTAGTGGTCCCCCATACCACTCAGCATCAAAAATCATAGCACTGGCCTTCAGAAATCATAGCAAAGGGTCCAAATGTGGAGCACTTTCTTATTTTAAACAATATTATGTTTACAGATAGTGGACCCCATATAATAGGTGATAAGGAATGTTTTTATCAGTTTACTTCAATGATTTAATAGTTTGTATGTCCAGAAATAGCTCTAACATTATGAGGAACATTGGTAAACTTGTGAGGAGCAAGGGTAAAATTAACTGTGAAAATCATAGCGCTGTGCGGAATTCATAGCAGTTGAGAGATATGGTCCCCCCACCCCCAAGCATGGCTCCCGACCCCCACTGAACATAAAATAAAAGATATTTTCCATGGTAGTTTAGTGGTTCCCCACCCCAGCATGGCCCTGACCCCGTTGAACATAGAATAAAATATATTTTCCCTGGTAGTTTAGTGGTCCCCTCCACCCCAAGCATGGCTCCCGACCCCCGTTGAACACTAAATAAAGAATTTCCCCTGGTAGTCTAGTGGTTCCCCCCACCCACAGTGAGGCCCCCGCTCATCCCAACTAGACTACATGAATGAGCCGGTGACCAGCTCAGCCCTCCTCTCACCACCACGTCCGGCCACCGACTGAGGTACAAATGCGTGGGCTATACATATGGCCATCCTCAACACAACAGCAGCCTACACAGAGTCCCTACGCAGTGGTCTACACCAGCTGCAGGACGCAAGGCTGTTATGTTGCATTACTCAGCATGGCACGTTACGTGACAATCACACATCACACTTGAGCACATATGTATACAGTGTGTATGCCGGCCTACACCCTTGTGCATACCTCTGGACTGTTGTGGGATCAGGTCTGGTGCGCCGCACAGGCTGGTGATCTGTCTTGCACAGTGGTCTGGTACATCTGTAGTGTCCCATCTTGTGCCTCATCTCAGTGCTCTGTGTCTGCAGCCACTGTGGAGCAGGGACACTGTGTGGCCTGTTCGTGACCGCACTCAGCACATGGTGCATGACCAAGACCCACGTACGGCCTACAGTGGTGCCGAGCACATGTGGGATGTGTATACGCAAACTGCGTGTGTGCACTATGCTGCCACAGGCCTCAATTGCGGCCTGTATGGCCTGACCTGCATCGGTGGCATTGCAGGGCTGTGGTGCAGGCACAGTTGTATAACTGGTGGACATCGCTACTGCAGCCTTCATTTCGGATGTGCATGTGCGACATGGGCCATGCACCCAACCCAGACACCAATTGTTTGCTACTTGCGTCATGCCCGATCACACCAGTGGGAATGAGTGTTGCCACACAAAATGATAGTGTACATGATTTCATTTTTAAACATTGTGATATGGTGCAGTGTTACAACACAATAGTGCAAATACCCTAAACACACATACCCACACCCAGTGACTGATCACAGCAGACGCAGCTAATTCATGCTGTGAAACATCTCTCACACACACACACACACACACACACACACACACACACACACACACCACACGTCCACACACAGTGCCCTCCCCAGAACCACTCTGTACACTGGACACCACCCCTTGTAGCGGTGCTCCATATAGGCACAGTCACTGGTCCCCCGATGCAGCGCCCTGTGTAGTCGGCTCTGCGGCCCCTGCAGCACCACTGGGCCCATTCTGCCATGGTTGCATGGCTGCAGGTCTCCCACAGTCCATGTGTCCCTGAGGCAATGCTGTCTTTTGACACCTTTCCCACCTTTCAGTGGTGGCAGGTGCTGGTCCTGGCACAGTTCCCTGTCACTCTGTGGGTGTTCCACTTTCCTTCACAACCTGCACAGGCACTGCCACCTGAGTTGTGTTCTGTCCAGCTGTGTCTGCAGGTACTATCACACCATGTGTCTTGCACTTGTCCTGCAGCTGGAGGCTACTGCAGCACGCCCCACGGCCATGGTGGCAGGTACTATTGTTGATGGAGGCACTGTTGCCACCAGGGATGCCACTGCTGGTGTTGGCGGTGGTGGTGCTAATGGCCATGATGGTGGCCTTGGTGCCCCTGGCGGCACCGCTGTGAGCAGGGGAGATGGTTGCAGTGTTGTCAGATGCACACTGTGGCCCCTGTGGCTGTGGGTGGCATGGGCTGCTCTGATGGGTGGCAGCGTGCCTCCTGCCATTGTGCTGGTGTCCCAACACCCTGCAGGTGCTGTTGGGCTACAGGTGTTGCCTGTGTTGCAGCATCCCTCCACCATGTGTGGCACACAGGTTGGGCAGTCAGTGCACCTTGTAGCACCGTGGCAATAATGTCCATCTGCCTGCTTTGCTGAACCACTGATCCCTCCACAGCCATGGCCAGTCGGGTAAGCACCTGCATCTGCACCATGACACAGACCTGGGAGGCGACCATGGCATCCACCAGCCTCCCCATGGCTGCCTCTGTGGTGCATGTCCCATTTCTATTGTACCTATGAGGGTACCCATGTGCTCCTCCATAGCTGTGTAGTGGGCATTGATACTAAGGCAGATACAGCTGAGCATCTCTGACTGCTCCTTGTGTGTGGTGACCAGGGTCCTGCAGAAGCCGGCATAGTCAGTGGGTGTATCTGTGTGGCTCTCCTTCAGGGATTGTGAGGCCTCACCCAGGGTTGCCTGCAGACAGTCGTATGAGGCTGGCTAGAGGTCCTAGGCTATGTTGTCCGCTATACTGCTGACACTGAATAGGACAAACAGCTCAAGTCCCTCTTCCTCCTGCAGGTGTCCTGCTGCTGCCTGCTGCTCTCCCTCCACTGGTGTCAGGGCTGTGTCCAGTTGTACCATCTCCATGCTGCCCGGGAAAGTCTGGCACAGGGGCCTGTTGGGGGGGTCGGCAGTGTGCTGTCCTGCTCTGGCTCACTGCCTGTGCCACCTCTGTTCTCTGCACCATGTCTGCTGCTGCTGCTGTGCCTGTGTGGGGATGACAGTGCTACCCCATGTCTTGCCCTTCATACATGCCACCATGCCCACCGCTGCATTGCTGTCCCGCACACCAGGGGCACATGCCATGGTGCACAGTGCTACCTTTGTTGTGGATCCTACGGGTCATAGCACCACTCCACAGACACATGGCCCCATCACCCTTGCCATGGGTGTCCCTGTCGCCCTGTGCCTGGCCACCTGCACATGCCCCTATCCTACACAGTGACTGCCTGCACTATGTGCCATGCTGTCCCAGGTGAGTGTGGGCCCATGTTCACTGCGGTACTGTTCTGCTGCACAGCCAGCATGCACCGGCCCGCATGCCATGCCTTGCACTGTGGTTTGGCTGGTCCTCTACTTACTTGTCCATGCTGCCATCTGCACTGTGTCCAGGTCTGCATCTCCATGGATGCTGTGCTGGCTCAGGAACATGTGGATCCTCTCCTCATGGCCGCTAAGTGGTTTCTCCTCCCATGGCCCACCACCTGTGGCCTCCACCTGCCCCCTACTGAACAGGCAGAGAACAGCAAGAGGAAGGAGGTGCTATTGGAACCATACTTCTCTACTGGGACTAAAGAACTAGAACTCTACTACTGGGACCTTCAATTTAGGGCAAAAACAAAAAAGTGTGATTGTCTGAGATTGAAGTGAATTGTTATCTGAGCAGTTATCTAGGTGTTTGAGTTGGCTGAAGTGAATTATCTGTGCAGTTATCTAGGTGTAGAAGAGCTGTAAATTAGGGGGCATGGCTTAACCAGAAGGAAGCCAGGAGTTTAGGATTTAAAAACTGCCCTAGATAGTTTCTGGCAGAGAAGAGCAAAAGGGAGGAGGTGCTGTTAGAACTATATTTCTCTACTGGGGCAATATTGCCCTCCACCACCACCCTTAGCCAGTTCCACTTTTATAGGCACAGGATTTGACTGACAACAGAACTTCCTGTTTGGGAGCAGGAAGGGAGTGATCACAGAGCCACAGAAGACTCACTATCCTAGAAGGAAAAGAGTAGCTCTCCGTCCCCCCCACCCTAGCTGCTGAAGGTCTGACTCTGAGCAAGGAGAGTACTGAGAAATATAGGAACTTCCTGTCTCAGCCCAGGAAGATCAGGAGCTTTAAGGGTACAGAGGCAGTAGGTAAGTAGGGAATATACTGTATATTAAAAAAATAAACAAATAGAGGAAAGAGTAAGTATTCATAACAATTAAGGGGCCAGAAATAAGACATGATAGTAGTGGTGCAGTGCAGTGACTGTGGAGCAGCAGTCTTCCGGGAGACATTCTGGAGGATTCAGTGTTGTCCCATCTGCAGGCACAGCTCATGGCTGAGGGAGAAGGTTGCTTATCTCCAAGCTGAGTTAGACAGGATTTGGGGGACCTCCTCTCCCATCCAGGAACCACCAGGGCCACCACCGATGCCTCAGAGGTTGCCAAGAAAGAGGAGCAGTTGGATCACAGTGGGCTCAGGGAGGGTGAGGGTGGTGGAACAGAGGTGCATCTGTCCAGCTGTACCTCTCCACAATCCATATGCCACTCTGGCAGAGTGTGGTTCCTCTATAGAAGCACCCACAGTGGAGACCAGAGGATGTTGGGAACCTCCACAAAGGAGACCTACAGGAGGGTGGCATGGGACCCCACAGGGGAAGGAAACAACTCCTGGTGGGGGGGACTCCATTGTTAGGAGGGTAGAACTGGGGGGGGAGGTAAGGTGCCTGCGAAGTGCCATGGCTTAGAGGGACAAGGAGTGAATCCTCAGGATCGCAGGAGCAACTGCAGGGGGGAGGGAGCTGGATGTCATTGTCCATCTAGGGACAAATGACCTGGCTGGGAAAGGAATCAGAACAGTGCAGGAGGAGTTTGTGGAGGGGCCTTAGACAAGTAGCATGCACGGTAACCACAGAGGTGCTGCTTGTCTATGGCATGGGAGAGGCTAGGGTGCTCCACTCCATGGGGTTCAATCAGTGGTTGAAAAACTGGTGCAAAGCTCAGAGGTTTGGCTTTATTGGGGACTGGGGTCCACCTGGAGTGATGCAGGCCTATACCGGTGCAATGGTCTGCATCTGCCCAGGAGGGGAACCAGGATCCTAGGTGATAGGTTTAAATCCTTCATTAGCAAACATTTAAACTAGCCAAGGGGGGAGGCACTGGAAAAGGAGCAGGGAAATCATAGCGTGCGCCCCCCCCAAAAAAAAATTCAGGGTAGTTAGTGAGGTAAACACCAAGACAGAGACGATAGGGAGAAGAGCATGGGTAAATGGAGAAAACCACAAAGGCAGTAAGGACAGGGATGGGGGGAAAAAAGGGGAATGGCCATCAAGAAATGGAGGGTAATGAGTACCAATGCCAGTAGTCTGGGCAACAAGCTCCTAGAACTGGTGGCCTTGATGGAAGAGGGATGCCTGGATATCATGGCAGTCACAGAAACATGGTGCAGAGAGAACCATGACTGGGATGTTAACATACCAGGGTACACAACCTACAGGAGAGACAGGGAAGGTAGAAGAGGGGGAGGAGTAGCTCTTTATGTAAGGGAAAGGATAAAAGCAATGGAACAAAAGAGTAAACAGGGAAGAGAGGAGGCACTGAGGGTCACCTTAGAGACTGGAAATGGCACCACAATCCGCACAGGGGTTGTATGCAGACCCCCATCTCAGGGGGAGGGAATGGACAAGGTTACGATGGAAGGCATCCTAAGGCATACCTCTCAACCTCCTGCTCATAAATCGGGGACAAGGCTTTAAAAAAAAAAAAATCAGGGACAAAGGACCAAAATCAGTGACATATCTTCAAAATTTGTGATATCTACCCAGGAACCTGGCAGAATAAGGGGCTTAGTGCAAAATGCATTTTCCAAGGAAAAACAAATCTGTAACTTTAATGTTTGACATTATTTTGGGCTTACAACCACTGCTGTTTGGTCATGGAAACACAATTTCTAGAAGGGACAGAGTAAAATGTTGAGGTAAAATCAGGGACAGTTGAGAGGCATGTCCTAAGAATGGTAGAGAAAGGGAAGATATTGTTGATGGGGGACCTGAATATGTCAGATGTTAACTGGAGCACCTTTGCTGCAGCCACATCCAAGAGCAGGGCCATTGTCGATGCCCTACAGGGGGCATGCCTCAGACAGCTAGTGTTGGAACCCACTTGGGAGGGAGCAATCTTAGATCTCGTACTCTCAAATGGGGACGGTGAGAGGATCTCAGACCTAGAAGTGGGTAGCCATCTGAAACAAGTGACCACCAGTGTGGTTCATGATAAACTCAACTGCAGAGTCAAGCCATACAAAAGTGAGGGCACTGGACTTCAGGAGGGCTGACTTTGTCAAAATGGAGAGTGCCTTAGAAAAGCACTAGCAAACAGGCAAGAAGGAGGGGTGGAGCAACAATAGGGAAACATCAAAATTGCCATCACAGAGGCAACGAGCCTTTGTGTGAAGCAAATAAACAAATCAAAATGAAAGAAAAACCCACTATGGTTCTCAAACGAGGTGGTGGGGAAGGTTAGGGAGAAAAAGATAGCATTTAGGAAGTATAAGGAAACATAGCAGGAGCAGGACAGAGACCTGTACCAGTTAATGCAGAAGGAAGCAGGGAAGGCAGTCAGAATAGCAAAGGCCCAAAGTGAGGAAAAGATAGCCAACTCAGTTAAGAAGGGGGATAAAACCTTTTAAAGGTACATCAGGGAGCGTAGAAAGACAAAGGGAGGGATAGTGAGGCTGAAAAGAATGGATGGTGGGCGGGGAGAGGACAGTGAAAAAGCAAGGATACTGAATGAATACTTCTGCTCAGTATTCACAAAACAGGAGGAGGGGGATATACCTAATCCAATTAACAGAAGCACTCTGGATAGGAGGGTCGATCCCAGTTCATTCACAGAAGAAAGGGTTCTGAAAGAACTCCTAAAACTGAAGGTGGACAAAGCAATGGGGCCTGACAGGATTCACCCAAGAATTCTAAAAGAATTAAGGGGAGAACTAGTGACACCACTGACTACCCTTTTTAATGAATCATGGGAGGATGGTGTGGTACCCGAGGGCTGGAGAAGGGCGGATGTGATTCCCCTTCACAAAAGTGGAACAAGACAGAGGCAGGAAACTACAGACCTGTCAGTTTGACCTGTGTGGTTGGAAAAATGATGGAATCACTTCTGAAGGAAAGAATTGTTGAGCACCTAGAGGCCACTGGGACACAGGACACAAGGTAGCAAGGATTCACAGCAGGAAGTCATGTCAGATGAATCTAATCAATTTCTTTGACTGGGTGACCAAAGTGGTAGACCAGGGAGAAGCTGTGGACATGGCCTACCTAGACTTTAGCAAGGCATTTGACAGTCCCACACAAAAGATTAATAAACAAATTAGCCAGCCTGGGAGTGGGTCCCAGGGTGGTAGCCTGGGTAAAACATTGGCTGGACAACAGGACACAGAAGATAATACTAAACGTAGTCCACTCTGAAGAAAGGGGGGTTACTAGTGGGGTACCGCAGGGTTCAGTACTGGGTCCAGTCCTTTTTAATGTCTTTATAAGTGACATTGCAGAGGGACTATTAATCACCAAAAACACATTTTTGGCCAAAATAAAAATATCACCTCAGCTGGCCTAAGGGATCACTGCATACCTTTCACCGTGACTCCCTAAATCACCTGGAACCCTTTTTTGGTTAAAATAAAAATATCACCTCAAGTGACCTAAATGACCACCGCACACATATCAAGCTGGCTCCAAAAATCATCTGGAACAAATTTTTGACAAAACTAAAAACATCACCTAAAGTGGCCTAAACGTACAGTTACATAAGAACTTACTGTAACAGTAGATCTTCGAGAGAGGCTCTTGCAGTAGGTAATTACATGTAGGACTGATGCCGGCTGGCGTTAGGACCCAACAGAAAAAGTTCTAGCTAGCAGTCTCTGGCGCGGGACCACCCCCACATGAGGTGACCGAAGTCATGCAGCATCAGTATAAAGGGGCGGTCCCCAACGCCCGCCTTCCAGTTCTTTCCCACCAAAGGTCAAGACGAGAGAGAAGTGGATATTTCCCCTCCTGGAAAAGGAGCTGAAAAAGCTTAAGGGGATGGAGGGCAGGAAGGTATTACCTACTGCAAGAGCATCTCTCGAAGATCTACTGTTATGGTAAGTTCTTACGTAACTGTACTATCTTACTTCGAGAGGGCTCTTGCAGTAGATAATTACATATAGGACTGAGTCCCAAGCAGTCTGGAGCAAGGAGAAGCAAACAGTAGGAGGAAAGCTACTCAGAAGTAGACCCTCTGGTTGTGAAGGCCTTAGGAAAGGAGGCCTTGCAAAACAGCCAGCCCGAAGCCTGCTCTACGGTGAGAGGCAATGTCCAAACTGTAATGTTTCGTAAAGGTATGGACAGAAGTCCAAGTGGCGGCTGCACAAATGTCAGCTGCTGACACATTCTTGAAACAAGCCGCAGAGGCAGCGACCCCTCTGGTGGAGTGGCCTCTAACTTGACCTGGCAGGGTCTTGTTGCACTTGTCATAACAGAAGGTGATACAATGAGCCAGTCATTTCGATATGCATTGCTTAGAAACAGTATTGCCTTCTCTTTTATGAGCAAAAGAGACAAACAGTTGATCAGTCTTTCTGAGATCCTTCATCCTGTTGGTGTAGTATCTCAGAATTTGGTGAACATCCAAAGTATGCAGGAGGTACTCTCCATGATTGGAGGGCTGCGTAAAAAAGGCAGGCAACTCTATGGATTGATTCAGCGTCGATTCCACTACCACCTTAGGGAGAAACTTAAGGTTGGTATGCAGAGCCACACGTTCCTTGTGAAAAATCAAATATGGGATTTTACACATCAGGGCCTGGAGCTCGGAAATCCATCAAGCAGAAGTAGTGACCACTAGGAAGAGAGTCTTCCAAGAAAGGAACTTTAGGTCCACTGAGGCTGCTGGCTTGAAAGGAGGCAGAGTAAGCTTCTCTAAAATGAAATTCAGATCCGAGGAGGGGCAGGAACCCAGATAGGGGGTCATAAGTGAAGGACTCCTCAAAAAGGTCTTAGAGACCTCCAGCCGAGCAAATGTTCTGTCTGCAAAGGGGACATGATAGGCCGAAATGGCTGCCATGTGAACCTTTAAGGACGAATGGCTGAGACCCAGATCGAAGAGGTGTCGCAGGTAATCCAGAAGTTGGCCAACAGAGCACGAGAAGGGCTCGACATCAGTGGAGGCAGCCCAAATAGAGAACCGCTTCCATTTCATGGCATAAGTAGATCTGGTTGAGGGTTTCCTGGCCTCCACCAGAATCTCAGCTACTCGGGGAAGAGACATTGAATCGGGCTTGAGCTATGTCTGCAGGAGCCACATGGGCAACTGAAGGGACTTGAGGCCTGGATGAACCAAGGTCCCCTGATCCTGGGTCAGTAAAAATAGAGACAGAGGAAGAGGAGGTTCCTCTGAGTACTGGTGCAGAAGAGAGAACCAAACTTGCCTGGGCCAGAAAGGAGCGATCAGAATCATTCGAGCTCCTTCCGAACCGAGTTTCTGCAAGACCCTCGTAATCAGTGAAATCGGGGGGAAGGCATAGACTAATCTGCCCTTCCAGTCTAAAGACAGAGCGTCTCTCCAAAAAATGCCACATCCTGGCGTGAGCGAGCAGAAGATGGGAAGTTTTGTTCTGAGGGGAAGCAAACAGGTCTACCTGTGGAGTTACCCAGCACAGGAAGATGTCGTCTACGACCCCCTGATCCAGTTCCCATTCATGAGCTAGAGCAGATGACCAGCTGAGCCTGTCTGCCAGCGTGTTCTCGACCCCCGGGATGTGAGAAGCAGTGAGGTGAAGGTTGTGCTGCACTGCCCAATCCCAGACTTGCATTGCCTCTCTGCAAAGGGGGTAGGAATGAGTTCCTCCCTGTTTGTTTATGTACCAGACCACACACACATATTGTCCGTCTGTACAGCTAGGTGACCGGGAGACAGATACAGAAGCAGAGCCTAAAGAGCATACAGTAATGCGAGCACATTGATGTGAAGAGACTACTCAAGCTTGGACCAGGGGCCCTGGATCCTGTGAGGACAGAGATGGGCTCCCCAACCCTCGCCGGAGGCATCCGTAGTCAATGTCTGCGACGGGGTAGGGAGACCGAAGGGAACTCCCAGGCAGAGGTTCTCCTGAACCATCCACCACTGCAAGTCCCAAGCCATGTGAGTGGAGACCAGGACAAGTTGATCTAGGCTGTCCACCAGCTGATCCCATTGAGACCAAAGCGTCCACTGAGAAATTCTCATGTGGAACCGAGCATGAGGAACTGTCGAAATCACAGCCACTATTAGCCCAAGGAGGCAAAGGACTGACCTGACGCTGATCCACCTGTGGCTGGACAACAGGCTGACCTGGGCCTAGAGAGTGACCGCCCTGTCCGGGGGCAGGAAGGCCATGCCAGAAGTCATGTCCAGGATCGCCCCGATAAACTGGAACCTCTGGGACGGGATCAGATGGGACTTGGCTTGGTTGATGGTAATACCCAGGCAGGCAAAGACCTGCTGGGTAAGGGAAAGGAAGTGCAGGAGTTCCTCCCTGGACAGGGCCAGCCAGGAGCCAATCGTTCAGGTACAGGAAAACCTGCCCCCCTGCACGCAGGTAGGCTGCTACCACCAAAGGCATTTGATGAACACCCGGGGCACTGAGGAAAGACCAAATGGGAGGGCCTTGAACTGGTAGTGGTCCCCCTGGAATGCAAAATGCAGGTATTTGTGGTGGGAAGGGCAGATAAGGATATGCAGGTAGGCATCCTGCATATCCAGCGCGCACAGCCACTGTTCCGGCTGGAGAAGAGGCAGGAGGCTCTGCAGCAAGAGCATCCTGATCCTCTTGTACTCCACAAACAAGTTCAGGGAGCTGAGGTTGAGAACTGGCCTCATGTCCCCAGTTATCTTTGGGACCAGGAAGAAATGGGAATAGTACCCCCGTTCCCTGAAGAGGAATGGGGCCAAGTTCTATCGCCTCCTTCAGCAAAGTGCTGAAATCTCTTCCTGGACCAGAAGATGATAGCAGTGTCAGTGGCTCAGTAGGTAGCACACTCGCCTCTGAGGCCGGGAGATCAGAGGGCTGTGGGTTCAGTTTCCATGTCTGGCACTTGGGTTAATATCCCAGTACTGACACTGTAATGCAGCATAAGAGGGGTGCTGCATTTCTGAGGTGCCGTCTTTCGGATGAGACGATAAACCGAGGTCCCATCTGCCTGGATTGGTGGTAGTTCAGGTGGATGTTAAAGATCCCTATGGCACTTATCGAAAGAGTAGGGAATTTCCTCGTGTCCTGGCCAAATTTCCCTCATTCACTAAAAATACCACCAACAGCTTAATCTGGTTCAAGGTCAGTTGGCATTCATCTGTATCCCCTTCCCCCGGGTCGTGCCTGAAAATAGGCAGGATTTGTCTAGTGCACTTACCCGGTCAACAAGCGCCAAATAAATAAAATAAAATAAATAAATGATGTTCCCAAGAGTACGATGACCTTGGGGGAGGGTGTCGAGGGGGTTTCTGAAGAAACTCTATTGAGTGTTCTTCTGCTATCAGCTGGAGCACTCAGGAATCTGAAATTATCCTCTCCCAACCCGGGAGATGGAAGGAAACCTCCCTCCTACCAGTTCCTCTGGAAGGCCCAGAGGCTGTGGGAGAGGAAAGGAGTCAGGTCGTGTGGGGCAGCGGGGCGGCTGAAGCACACGCTGCTTTTTTGGGCAGAGGGGGGCTCGGCAGCCAGAGGGGCCCGGCGTTTATTGGCCCGCTTTCCCTGGGGTTTTGCCGACTTCACCTGTGAAAGGGACAACGCTGCGTTTGATGGGGGTGGTACATGGAGTCCGCAGACTTAAGTGCAGCTCCCTTCTCCTGCAGTCCGGTGATGATGTCCTTGACATCACCACCAAACAGCACCGAACCCTGGAAGGGCACATCCTGGATAGCGGACTGCACTTCCAGGACCAATCCCGACACCCAGAGCCAGGCATAATGCCGTAAGCCTACGGTGAAAGCAAAGCTCCTACCAGCAGTGTCCACTGCATCATATGTGGCACGAATCATGTGCCGACTGGCCGAACGTGCAGAGCAGACGAGGTCAGCCACTTCCTGTTTGACTTGAGAGTCAGGAAGGGAGTCCAATTTAGATTCCACCTCACTAAGAATTGCCTTCTGCTAATCCCCCATGTGAGCGACATAATTTAGGGCCCTAATTCCCAGAGTGGAAGAAGCAAAGATCTTCTTCCTATACTGGTCCAGAAGACGGGATTCTTTGTCAGGTGGAGACGAGCTCAGACGTTTCGGGTTAGCTGTCCGGCCACGAGCAGCTCTAATCATGACCGAATGAGCTCGAGGGTGAAAATCTAGAAAGTCAACACCCTCGGGAGCCTGATATAGCCTGTTCAGCTTCCGAGGAAGCGGGGCTAAAGCTGACGATTGCTTCCAAATAGTGGAAACAAGATCAGCATGAGGCTCAATCCAGGGTGGCACAAGGTTAGGAGCTGTCTCGGGCAGGTTCAGATGCTCAGCAAGTTTCTTACGCTGTGGATCCGGCTCCAAGGAATGCCACTTGTGAACCTCCTGGATTTTGCGTAGCAACTCCGTAAAGGAAGGATCCTCCGGAGACTTCGGAGGAGTCCTAGGCCTGGGCTTAGAAGGATAGCGTGGCTCGTCGTCCAGCTCGGAGCAACCATCTGAGTCGTCCGAAGTGTCCGAGGAGGAAGAAGATGAAGAGGAAGACTCCCTCTCCCAGTGTGGGGGAGGAACGGACCCCTTGGAAGTTCCTCGGGGAAGCGTATCCTGCCCTACCCTGGAACCAGAGGGCTCGCCCCTGGTATCCGGAGGTGGGGAGGGAGTCTGTCGTTGCGGACATACGGGAGCTGGAATCGGCACTGTCATCATGAGACGACTCTCCACCTCTCAGCCCACCAGAAGGCTAGAGTTTCCTACAAGTCCACTGGTGGCTGAGGGGCCGGTAGAGGAGAAGGAGGTGGATACGGGTATTGATTGTACCCATAAGGCACGTATCCATAACCCGACGGCAGGAAACCCGGTGTCGGGTATTGAGGCACCGGGTACTGTGGCGTTGGATAGGCCAGAGTCGGGTACTGGGGCGTCGGATACTGCAGAACCAGGTAAGACGGTGTTGGATACTACGGGGTTGGATACCCGGGAACCAGGGGGGTCTGCAGGAGATGGCCCGGCCAGAAGGCCCATGGGCGGGCCTGGAGCAGAAGGCCCAGTGAGCAGAAGGCCCGGGGTTGGAGTGGCATCTGGGAGCGGGATGTCGCCCGGCGTCGGCAAGACCAGTGTCGGAGCCGGCGTCTGGGGAACCAACATCAGGTCAGTCGGCCCAGCGGGCGGACGGCCTGACTGGGGTGCAGCAGGAACCTTGCCATTGCCCGGGGATGGAGGGGAAAAATCCCCATGGTCAGACTGAGGAGACCCAGGGTCCCTGGAGGGCAGCGAAGGCTGCGGGGAGCCGGGAACGGCGGACGTGAGAGGGTCTGTCGTCGGCTCAGCTGCCGTGCAGGTGTTGGGCCGGCCGACGTCTGACTTATCAGTGGAGTCTGGGCGGACGCCGGAGGAGCCAACGTCCAACTTATCGGACCCATCGCCTGAGGCAGGACGCAAAGGAGGAGCGGCCTGGTCAGGCAGAAGAGGGGCCGTGCGCCACCCCGAGGGGTTGGGCGACTTATTGACCATCTCCATGCGGGCGTCAGAGGAGCCGACGTCCAGCTTATCGGAGCCGCTCGAACCAGTAGGACGCACGGTGGTGGCTTTACTGGGAGCGGAGGCCTCCAATAGCCCGGAGGTGCCCTAAGGGTCCGAGCACGAGCAAGATGGGCGGGCCGCCGCCTTGGAAGCCTCCAAGGCGGCCATCGTGGAGCGTTCCCCAGGAGGGGACATTACCTGTAGCACAGCGACTCCCGAAGAAGACGCGGTGGATTAGGAGCCCTTATCCCAGTGCTTCTCCTTGTCTTTCTTCTTAAGATGGCGTTTGGGGAAGTGGACACCTGCCAGAGGTTTTTTTTTTTTTTTTTTAACTCCTTCTTCATGGAGGACATTTTCTTCTTTAGTATGTGGGCCTCCAGGGACTGCTGCCTCCGTCTGCAGCTGGTGGCGTTGAATTTAAGGCAGTGCTTGCACTTCTCCGCCTGATGACCTGGGCCTAGACAGAAGAAGCACTGGGAATGGTCGTCCTTGTGCGGGAGTTGGGCGCCGCACGAGTCGCACTTTTTTTTGTGCTCGGAAGGTGTAGGGGACGACATACACCAACAAATGCCTGACGATTTAGTTGAATCGAAAAAAAGACAGTAAAAACTACCGACGACAGAGCTGATGAACGTTGAACTTTACCGTGAGGCGTTGACATGAGTTAACAGCAGAAAAGAACTGGAAGGTGGGCATGGGGGACCGCCCCTTTATACTGACGCTGCATGACGTTCGTCATCTGACGTGGGGGTGGTCCCCCGCCAGAGACTGCTAGCTAGAAATTTTTCTTTTCCGTTGGGTCCTGACACCGGCCGGCATCAGTCCTATATGTAATTACCTATTGCGAGAGCCCTCTCGAAGCAAGATCAACCATTTCTGCATAACTTACACCCAGTCTCCATAAATCACCAGGAACCCATTTTTGGACAAAATACAAATAACACCTCACTCAGATGGCCTAAGCAACCACTGCATACCTTTCACCCTGGCTCCATAAATCACCTGGAACCCATTTTTAGCTAAAATCTAAATATCACCACTGGTGGCCTAAGCGATTACCTCAGATCTTTCACCCATGCTCCATTAATCACCTGGAACTCATTTTTAGACAAATGAAAAATATCACACCTCAGGTGGCCTAATCAAGCACCACATACCTTTCACCATCGTTCCATAAATCACCTGGAATCCATTTTTGGACAAAACAAAAACATCACTTCAGCTGGCCTAAAGGTCAACTGCAGACCTTTCCCCCGGCTCCAACGACCACTGTGGACATTTAATCCCAGCTTCATTAATCACCTAAAACAAATTTTTTGCCAAAATAAGATCACCGTAGCTGGCCTAAATGACCACCACATACCTTTCACTATGGTTCCCCACATCACATGGAACCCATTTTTTGCAAAATTAAAAATATCACAAGTGACCTAAATGACCACTGCAGACATATCACCATGGCTCCAAAAATTACCTGGAACAAATTTCTTGCAAAAATAAAAATATCTCATCTCAGGTGACCTAAATGACCACTGAGGTCCTTTAACCCCTGCTCCATAAATCACCAGGAACCTATTTTTGGCCCAAATGAAAATATCACCTTAGATGGCCGAAGTGACCACTGCATACTTTTCACCCTGGCTCCACAAATCATTTTTGAACCCTTTTTGGCCAAAATCTAAATATCACCTCTGGTGGCCTAAATGATTACTGCAGACCTTTCACCCTTGCTCCATTAATCACCTGGAACCCATTTTTGGCCAAATTTAAAATATCACCTCAGTTGGCCTAATCGTCGAGCACCACATACCTTTCACCATTGTTCCACAAATCACTGGAATCCATTTTTGGGCAAAACAAAAATATCACCTCAGCTGTCCTAAACGTCAACCACACACATTTTCCCCCGGTTCCATAAATCACCTATAACCCATTTTTGGCTACAGAAAAAAATATCACCTCAGGTGGCCTAAACGACCACCATGGACCTTTCACCCTGGCTCCTTAAATCAAATGGAACCCATTTCTGGGGGAAAAAAAAATACATAACCTTCGGTGGCCTAAACGACCACCTCGGACATTTCATCCTGGCTCCATTAATCACCTAAAAGTAATTTTTGGCCAAAATAAAAATATTACCTCGGGTGGCCTAAACAACCACTGCGGTCCTTTCACACCAGCTCCATAAATCATCAGGAACCCATTTTTGGCCAAAATAAAAACATCACGTCAGATGGCTTAAGCGACCACTGCTAACCTTTCACCCTGGCTCCATAACTCACCTGGAACACATTTGTTGCTAAAATCTAAATATCACCGTTGGTGGCCAAAGCAATTACTGCAGACCTTTCACCCTGGCTCCATTAATCACCTGGAATCCATTTTTGGCCATATTTAAAATATCACACCTCAGGTGGCCTAATCAAGCACCACATACCTTTCACCATCGTTCCACAAATCACCTGGAATCCATTTTAGGACAAAACAAAAACTTCACTTCAGCTGGCCTAAAGGTCAACTGCAGACCTTTTCCCTGGCTCCATAAATCACCTAGAACCCATCTGACCACAGGAAAAAATATCACCTCAGGTGGCCTAAACAAGCAACACAGACCTTTCACCCTGACTCCAGAAATCAAATGGAACCAATTTCTGACAAAAAAAAAATATGCATCACCTCCGGTGGCCTAAATGACCACCACAGGTATTTCATCCCGGCTCCATTAATCACCTAAAACTAATTTTTGGCCAGAATAATAATATCACAGCAGCTGGCCTAAATCACCACCGCATGCCTTTCACCATGGCTCCCCAAATCACCTGGAACCCTTTTGCTAAAATAAAAATATCACCTCAAGTGACCTAAATAACCACCGCAGGTGTATCACCCTGACTCCTAAAATCACCTGGAACAAATGTTTGGCAAAAATAAAAATATCACCACAGGTGGCCTAAATGGCAATTGCAGTCCTTTCACCTCCATAAATCACCAGGAACCCATTTTTGGCCAAAATAAAAATATCCGTTTTGCCTCTGATCTCCCTAAACTCACACACCACTGTGACCTTTGTAAGCTTACCAGTTGGCCCACCTTTAAGGCCTGTATCAACTGCAAGATGGCCTTCTTCTTCAAACTCTGCCGTGGACTGCTCCTCGATTACCTCACTTCTCTCTTCCAGACAGCCGCCACCACCAGGACCACTAGACTGTCCTCCACTATCTCTTTTATTGTTCCTTTCTGCCGGACCACTCTAGGTCAGAAAACACTCTTTTATGGGAACCAAGTTCTTCAGCTCTCTCCCTTTGGAACTAAAACTCTGTCCCTCCACAAATGCCTTCAAACATAATATCAGGAGACATTTCTCTCCCACCTGCACCTGCTTGCAGCCCTCATCTGACTTCCATTCTGCATTTTTCCCCCTCATTCTCTGGTTTATCACCTCAGGCACTTACCCTCTCTTTCTAACACTTGTAGTATTGTTAATCCATCTATGCTAGTTTTGAGGTTGCACTTTTTTTTTTGTGTTTCCCACTGTTATACTATTGTTAAACCCTCACTGAATGCTTAATGTCACCTTGTATTTGTTAATTCACCAAGGCGAGTTTATGGTTTGCCCTTTAGTCTATATTATCCTAAATTTATGCACCATTTTATTAACCCTCGCTGTTAGTTAAATGTTTAAGCCTATGTCATGTCTCATGATTGTTGTATGTAACTGGACGCTTGTGTAAACGGGCAGCAATGCTCACATGCCTTTCCTGTATAACCAATAAAAATGAAATGAAATGTTAAAAGCATTTTAAAAACATTGCAATTATCTTGAAATCAAAAAAAAAAACAAAAAAAAAAACAGCAGAGAATTTAATATCTATGAAGGGTGCTAGATCAACAGCACTGGAGACTGCAGTCCTCTTTTTATCCACATGACAGATACAGCACAAGGGATCGCTAGGCAGACTCTCCCCCAGTTACTACTTCATCAATAAGCCTCAACCCTATCAAGGAAGGACCACCAGAGAGGGCAGTTAAGATGCCATGCCATTTCAGTCCCTAGTTTCTCATATGAGACTGCCAACAATGATGTTAACTGGAGTCAACCGATATGAAGAATTTTTGATGTGTGCCTAGGAACTGGACTGAGACCATCGTAGGCCACTGAACAACCATTTCATCATAATGGCTTCTGGAAAGTATTAATTAACCAACTTGGCCGATTCAAAGTTATGACTAGGAGGTAAAAGGTTCCTTAAACCCCCTGCGCAGTCAGTTAGCCATTCAATCCTCCTTTCTCTTGACCATACTGATGCTCCTGTTTCTGCAGCCCTCCTTGGTAATTTAGTCCGTGTTTTATTCCCTCCTGAGTGAATTAGTTCTGCTAAATCCTTCTAATGTGTTATGTTACTTCCTTCTGACTGCTTTGTGAAAGTGTTTTGTGATACCAGTATGAAAGATATTCTACAAAATAAGTGTGTAATTCCTTAGTCTTTAGAATGAGCTTTTTTGTTTACTCTCTATCAAAGGGTTGTACACTGGTTTAATCAGTCGTCTTCTTAATTTGGAAAACTTCAGCAGTGGCCACAGCAAAATCTAATCTTTCCCAGAAGAAACATACAAGGCATCACAATTACTGAAGGAGCCAAAAACCATACAGTAAACAGTTGGGGAAACAGATTTTAAAATTTTGTTCTGTGGAAAACAAAAAGGCTCCTGAATATGTTTCCTCGTTATACATTCTGCAATTTAATTGCCACCTTCATTTTATTACCAGGAATGAATGAGTAATGAAATTTCAACTCCCAAATGCAAAATGGCAACAAGATTTTAAAAAAAGTAAGCTTTTTAATGGGAAAACCAGCCAGTTTCAGGCACATTGATTATACTAAAATGTATTGGAACAGCGACCATTTTCTTAATTTCAGCAACACTCTGTAAATGGTGGTGATTGTTTCACGTGACTTAAACACTTTCACTCAGATTGCTTACTATACATTCAAATAGGACCTCTCCAACTTCAGCAAGAGTCCTGTTCATAGAATACTTTTATGAAGTGTTAAAAATATAATTCAGGTACTGCGCGCTTCTACAAATACGGGTCCGATTCTCCCACCACAGCATCCATTACTGGTACTTTGGGTCATATAAAACTTTTATCTGTTGGATTCAGCCTGCTACGTGACCCGCTTTTGGTTATGTAGCCTGATGAACTCTTCAGTCCTGCAGTAGTTTGTGTTTGACAGTGCAGCTCTCAGAGCAACAGTGAACAAAGATTGCCCCAGCTGCGGTTCGAGCACGCAGCTCCTGCAGATCGCAGTCATGAGCCCACTCCACACTGCCCCATCGCTGGATCTGGGAAAGATAAAACATTTACATTCAAATTATGAAAAGTATATGGGATATGCAATGAGCTAACTCAAAATATGACATTTTCAGTGTGATGGGTCAGGGCCATAATTTACGACTCAGCAGAGCTACACATGAATAATGAAAGTACTAGCCCCTCACAAGTGATGATAAACTGCATGTTTGAAGCCAAAACATTGTAAATTTGATTTACACAAAGTACGGTTGTGTAAGAACTTTCCATAACAGTAGATCTTTGCCAGCATCTCTTGCAGCAGATCATAACACATGGGATATCATCCACAGGTGTCATTTCCTCCTAATGATTTCTCAGCAGCTCCACTCCTTAGCACGCCCCCCTAACGCTACTAATGCGGTGTCTAAAGGGCATGTGATGGGGGGTCCTAGCTACTCATTAATTTTCCATCCAAGCCACCAAATGAGAAACCATTTCTCAGGCCTCTGATGGAAACAGAGGAGGAAATAAGGCAGCAGCTCATGGAGTCATGAAAGGACAGGGAGCAAGGAACCCTTCTGAAATAACAGCAAGGGGGGAGGTGGGTGGGTTGCATAACCTGCTGCAAGAGATACTCTCAAAGATCTACTGTTATGGTAACTTCTTACACAACTGTACTATCTTCTTTGAGACAATCTCTTGCAGCAGATCATAACACATGGTAGATTCCCAAGTAGTTATGTCAAGCAGAGGAGGGAATGAACTATCAGGACTTAGCAGGGGCATCACCAGCGGAAGGGGGGAGTTACTGATGTCCCTCTACAGAGGTACGGTAAGACTGCACCTGGAGTACAGAGTCCAATTCTGGAGGCCACATCTATGAAAAGACAGACGAGATTGAGAGAGTTCAGAGAAAAGAAACCAGGGTATGAAGGGGAAGACTTACGAGCAGAGATGTAAGAAACTGGATCTGTACACACTGGAGACTAGAAGGGAGAGAGAGTACATGATAGAAACTTTTAAATATGTCAAGGGGATCAAAAAAGTAAAGGAAGGGTGTTTACTTAAAAGGAAGGAAGGGGCAATAACTAGAGGGCATAACCTAAGACTGCAGGGAGGAAGATACAGAGGCAATGTGAGGGGGCAATTCTTCACGGAGAAGGTGGTGGAGGCATGCAACAGGCTTCCAGAGGATATAGTGCGGGCTGAAACATTAAAAGAATTCAAGACAGCATGGGACAGGCATATGGGGCTAAATAGCAGCGCGAGGGGGGCTTCCAGAGGGGTGGAGGGATGAGTAAAGGGAGGTAAGCGGCAGATTGGATGGTCCATTGAGTCCTTTTCTACCACCAAGTTTCTATGATTCTAAGACAGGAGGTCTTGTAAAATGGCCCATCCAAAAGCAGTTTGCTTTTTGGAAGCGAGGCCTAGACTGTAATGTTTTGTGACTGTATGTACAGTAGACTATGTGGTGGCTTCACAGATTTCTAAGACAGAGACACCACGGAAATATGCAATGGAGGCAGCCATTCCTCTGGTAGAATGGGGTTTTACAACCCCTGTAAGAGGTTTGTCCTATTTTTTATAGATAAATAAAGTTCAGTTGGCCAACCACATGGAAAAGCACTGCTTCAAAACCTGAACGCCCTGATTTCCAGGGAACAAAGAAACAAAAAGTTGCTCAGTTTTTTGCGACTGTGAGATGCGGAGAAGACAAAGACTTAATGTTCTAAGCACACAGAGAGTATGAAGCAGGGATTCCCCCGTCTTGGCCTGAATGGTGCCATGAGCATCACAGATGCCCTGTCCCGCACCAGTTTGAGTAGTACTCTCTGAATGAGAGAAAAGGGTGGGAAGGCGTAAAGAAATCTTCCTGTCCAGAAAAGAGAATGCGTTCTGCCACACTGTTCCAGGAACTTGCTTTAGATCAGTAAAGAGGCAGTTTTGCGGAGAGGCAAATGGGCCCAACTCCAGTTGGCACCATTGGTGGAAGATGTCATTTAGGATGTCTGGTAAGATTTGCCACTCGTGGGCCCGTGCAGTGGATCTGGACAGGGCATGCATCAGGGTATTGGACACTTCAGGGATGTGGACCACCAGAAGATGGATATTTATCTGGATTGCCCAGTACCAGACCCTCATCGATTCTCTGCAGAGAGGGTATGAATGGGTGCCTCCTTGCTTGTTTAGGTAGTGAACTACTGCAGAACTGTCTGATTGCACCTGAAGGCAATGAGGGGGGGAAGAAGAGTCTCGAACGCCTGTAAGGCATAGAGGACTGCCCTCATCTCTAAGACATTGATGTGGAGGCAGGTCTCCAATGGTGTTCAGGTTCCTTGGGATTGGACATGCAGGAGATGAGCACACCACCCTGACAAGGAGGCATCTTTAGTCAGAATGAGACACGGGACAGGAGAATGAAATGGAATGCCTCACATTAAGTTGTCCCTGGACTTCCACCAATGTAGAGCTCGAAGAGCCGGGGAAGACATCAGGACCAGGGCATCAAAATCATCCTCCTTCTGGTCCCACTGGATTCCCAGGGACCACTGAAGGACCCTCATATTCAACCTGGCACTGGGGACCATCAGAATCGTGGCTGTCAAATGTCCCAGGAGGTGCAGGTAGTCTCATGCCGAGACCAATCTGCTGGACTCTAGGCAGAGCGCCAAAGCAGTCAGGGTGTCCACCTGAGGCATGGACAAATACGCCATCCCCAAGGAGGCTTATAACACGGCTCTGATACATCTCATTGTCTCCTAGCAGACGCCTGTAGTCATCAGTAAAGTACACTGGTGTGTCCTAAGGACGTCTGTAGAAGTCGACTACTGACTCCCAGTGTGCCCTTGCAACGTCTGGAGAAGTCACTTATATATTTTAATATCTAGTGTAACAGAATGTAATATATATTTGACTGCATAGCACTGTTGGAAAGGTAATTTTATGCTGAACAACTTTGTCACTGATATTTTGTGCATATCATGTATACTTTAGGAGTTATTTGCATTTGTTTATGGTATGGTATGGTGCGTATGACTTATGTTGCCTGTTTTAGTGAAAAAAAATATTTTGTTTGCTGTTTCAACCAGCTTAAAAAAAAAAATGCATATTATTCTCATACCACCACTGGGAAGGTAATTTTGTGCTGAACAACTTTGCCACTGATATTTTGTGTATATCATGTATACTTTAGGAGTTATTCACATTTGTTTATGGTATGGTGTGTATGGCGGACATGTTTTCCATCAAGATTCACATAAGCAGCTTGAATAAAATTCACTTTTTTGCCACTTCAGCAGGTATAAAATAAAAACCGTATTGATTACAACTGGTTGCATAGCACCATTGGAAAGGCATGTTTGTGCTCATCAACTTTCATGCTGATACTTTGTGTGTATCATGTATACTTTTGGAGTTATACACATTTGTTTATGATATGGTGTGTGTGGTTGAGATTCATCCCTCAAATCTCACCAAAGCACCTTGACCAAAATGGGGAAAAATTACGTTTTATAGTAAAAAGATATCTTTTTTTTTTTAACAAACATAATATTAAAACACCATCTAATGTCTGTATGCTTAATTTGGTGTTGATATTTTACATATTTTCCAACAAAAAATGTCTTATGTTGCCCTTTTTTAGTGAAAAAAATATTTAGTTTGCGGTTTCGACCAGCATAGAAAAAAAAACACAACTACTTATTATTACATGCATGCCACCATTGGAAAGGCAATTTTGTACTGAATAACTCTGCCACTCATACTTTGTGTCTAGCATGTACAGTTATTGAGCTATTAGTATTTGTTTGCGACATGCTGACTATGGCTTGATTTTGCTTAGAAAGGCCCAGGATTCACTGTTAAAAGTATACAGGAGATTCAGGAGGCAAGTGGAGTAATCTCAGAGTGAGCCTGTGGAGGCAATGAGATATAGGAGGTATTGCGCTGGGTCCATTTTGGACTTTGGATAGTTTACAGCTATCCTCACCTGGGCGAACAACTGCAGGATTTAAGAAAGCATGGACAACAGCCTTTAGCAGGAAGATGCTTTCAGAAGCCAGTCGTCCAGGTAGGGGAAAACATAGAGGCCGTCCCTGCGGAAGGCCGCTGCAACTGCCGCTAGGCATTTTGTGAATACCCTCAGGGCTGAGGAAAGGCTGAATGGGAGGGACCAGAACTGGTAATGATGACCCTTACATAAAAAACGGAGAATCCGTCTGTGAGCAAAGTGCATCAGGTTATGGAGGTACGCATCTGTCATATCAAGAGAGTAGAGCCAATCTCCCTTGTTCAGCAAGGGGAGAAGTGTTGGAAGAGACACCATCAGGCTGAGACACCTTAGTTCCAAAATGGGACTTCAGTCCCCCATCCATTTAGGAGCCAGGAAAATATGGGAGTAAAATCCCGTACCCGTCTGTGGAAGGGGAACTGCTTCAATGGCACATTTTGTAAGCAAAGCACCTATTTCATTCCTTAAGACCAATGCTTGGTCTGGTGGGTAATGAGAGACCCTTGGTGGCAAGGCAAGGGTTATCTCTGTGAACTCCAGCGTGCGTCCTGTCTTGATCAATTGCAGGAGCCATAGGTCAGAGATGGCTTGCCATCCTTGTAGGTACAGGGAAAACCTGCCTCCAACAGCCGTGGGAAGGGCCTCCGGTCCCAAGACTAGAGGAAGACCATCAGGCCGAAGGCTGGCCCTGCTGGGGAGCAGCAGGGACATAAGACATTTTCTGAGCATTTCTAGGACTGGGCAATGTCAATTGAGGCTTTCGCTTATTCACAGGTAGTCTTTGAGCACTGCGATGCGCCCTATAGGGGCGGCCCCTGGAGGATCCCCTGAAGGCTGGTTTTGCTTTTGGATGGTACAGGGTACAGACCGACTGAAGGGTACAACCAGAGTCCTGTAAGTCCTTCAAAGATTTTTGGGGTCTGTGGACCAAACAGCTGATCACCCTTAAACAGAGTGTTAAGGATGGATTGCTGCACATCCTGTGAAAATCCAGACACTCTGAGCCAGGCGTGACGTCTGAGACAAACATCTGCCAAGGACGTACAGGCCGCAGTGTCAACAGCATCATAAGTGGCCCTGAGCAGGTGGCAGCAAACAGCCACCGCTGCAGACATTTTGGCTGTCAGATCCTTCTGGGCAGAATCCGCAAGGAGGGACTGGACCATTGCCTGGGAGGTTCTAGGATTCCTCTGGATATTTCAGGAGGTGTCCCATGTAATTAAGTATACGGAGAGACACAGAAGCCAAGGCACAAACCCTTTTCCCCATTACATCCAATTTCTTGGATTCCTTATCAGGGGGCTGGTACTCAGGTACTGGGAGTCTAGGACCTATCACAGTATTACTGATCATCACAGAGTCCGCTGAGGTGGAGACATGAAGTAGGGTGGTCCATCGGGCCTAATAAATCCTATCAGCCTTACGAGAATTGGAGGAAATTCTGAAAGGTCGCTTCAATGCAGCCCAAATAGCCTCTTCAAAAGCATCCATCAAAGGGGGGTGACGACCATAGTAGGGCATTCCGGTACACCTAAATACTGTGCCAACTTCTTTCTTTAAGCATCCTGCTCAGTGCTCTCCAACCCAAATGTTTTCTGGAGGTGTATTATAATGTCTGAAAATGTGGGATCATCTGGCAGAGAACATGGGAGTTCAGGGGTAGGTTCATCCTGTACAGACGAGGCTGCCGAGGACTGAAGGGAGTCCTCCAGGTACATACGTTCCTCATCCTCCAGGTCAGCCAAATTCCAGTCCTGCAGGAAAGGGTCATCCATGTCCACATCCTGAAGGTGAAAACCTGGGAGACAGGGGAAGAGCTGGCCATCCTCTGGGTCAAAGAAGGCCTACAGAGAGCAGAGACCAGAGCTGACCCTTCCATAGGGAGGTGAGGGGTCTGTGTAAGGTCTAGGATAGTATTTACTAGCACCTGGATATCAATCATTGCCATCTACCCAGCGGAAGTAGCTGGGGTAGCATGGACTGAGTGAATAGGGACCACTGAAGGAACCAAGCACGCAGCTGGTGATGAGTGATGTGTACAGGACCCCAGGATCATCGATGAGGGTGCCAACTTAGAGCCCTTCGAGGTAAGGCAGATTGTCAATGAGAGGATCATTGACGGGCCAGAAGTCATCTTCGATGGATGATGGCTAGAAACCACAGAGGGGGGAGGCAGTGATGGAAGCTGCAACTTCTTCCCAGAATCCATCATTGACGGAGGAGCCATTGATGAGAGAAGAGAGGGGCCAACAATCGTCGAGGGTGTAGAAGACGATGTTACAGTGGCGACCTTCTCAGTACTTAGCTTTCTGGTAGTGATCGGGGTACTTGACGAGGGTGCGGCATAAACGTGCTTCGTTTTGCTGGCATGTTTCTTATCAGGACCCTGTCCAGTCGATGAGAAGGGCTTACCAGCAGAGAGGCGAGACCCTGAGGAGGATGAAGACTCCCTGTTTGGCTTGGAGTACTGCTCCAGAAGGGCAACCTTTTGCTCCATGAGGAACTCATGAAGCTGCTGAAGCCTTTGACGTTTGGTGGCCTTGTTGAACCACTTACACAGGATACAATCCTGGATGTTGTGTTCAGGACCAAGGCATCAAACACAGATGTCATGAAGGTCCTCTGTAGTGATTCTGTGACCACAGGTACACTTTTGCAATAAGTGATTTGAAGACATCAGTAGACGAACCCATTTAAAACTGAACGTTTGGTCGGTAGAATTCTTCATCGACTGGTAAGCAGAGCTTCGGAGTGACTTGTTGCATGCAGGTCGCGGTTGAAAAGAACTGAGGAGTAGCTGGGACCTCCCCCTTTTATACATGCCATGGTAATGTTAGGGGGAGGTCCCAGGGTCGACTGCTGACTAGTCATCTGGAGGAAATGACGCCTGCGGCTGATATCCCATGAGTTATGACCTGCTGCGAAACACTGTCTTGAAGGAGATCATCAATTTACTACTTATAACTTTTACATCTTCTGCTTAAAGACTGAACATTTGTTTTTATTTCAACTACTGGATTAAGTGTTGCACTAAGAAACTGTGTTGTCATCAGCTCTGTAAAAGCTTACCTCAGATTGGTTCAGTACTCCACATGATACAAACCTTTAAAGGGAGAAGGTCAAACCTCGTCAGGCAATTGTCCCTGGTTTGAGAAAACACATTTTACATTTGCTCACCCTCTGTGGAATTTCCTGATAGGACTGGTTTAGAAGTCCAATGTGATGATACTAACCTTTAAGATATCCACTGGGACAACAATAATAGCAAACTATTTTTGATACCTTGCTGTTATTGTTGTCATCAGCAAAGATACAAGGATAATGTATGGGCAGCTATGCACAAGCCTGTGTTGGCAACCACTCAGCCTTGACAGCAAAGCTCAAGAGGGTTTGGTTGCCATGGCAAAAGGCTTGTTTGTGCATGGCTGCCCATACATTATCTTTTATAAAGTGTACAGGCATCTGCAACAGTGTAAATACATCCAATCAAAAGAGATCAGTTTGAATGGCTATGAAACAGGAAAAAAGAATGCATACATTTTTGTGTTTCACCTTCTTTTGGCAACGTTTGGGTATCTCAGATTGTCACCTTAGGGGCTGAGCTGTGAGCCAGTAAGATAAAATTACAAACAGAAAAATACTTTGTTTCTATGTTTCCATTGAACAAAGGGCAGGATTGTAGGGGTGGCAACCGTGCAAGGACATTCTTGTACCACAGTGGTGATGTACCTAGTTGGCTACAACAACATTTTGATGTCAATACTGCAGCACAAGAACTCAGTCAGTAAGAACATTCCATTAGACACTACATAACTTTTGTCATTTTAACCCCCTCTCCTGTTGTATAAATTACATTACTTTCCTGCCTTGGGCTCTCCATCACTCAAAAAAAACAGTTAACACCGACTGGCTGGCCTCCTGCCCGAGAGACTGCCACAATGGCTATATCACACTAATGAATCTTAAAAAGTGAGAAACGCGTGTTTGTGATTTGCTGTTTTCAGCCTTTGCAGACTGTGATGCCATATGGCACCCTGCAGTCTGGCGTTAAGTATAGCCAGCCTAAAATTTCTTCCTGGTGATTTGCACATAATACCCATGGTGCTCTGCACTGGTCTGTGTGTAAGTTGATGTTTCATAAATAACTATCCATACATCTGATTTCACTCATGACCTGCAGAAAGATTTAAACCCAGGCTTCCAGCAGTGAAAGGCTACTGCTTTCCTCACTGGGACAGCCGCCTCTTTAAAACAAAAACATTTCAGAAAGAGCCGTCCCACTTTTCACACCTACACCACGTCACTGCAATCCTGACTGCATATTCAGAGGCTGAGCACATAATGAACTTTCGAGTACGAACGTGGCTGTATAAATTCATTTGTTGTTGTTCTGTTACAATTCAAAAAGGATCTCCCGACTCCTTTATCACCCTACTGTAATCCCTGAATTCCTCTGTGCAGGGATCTTTGTTTCCAGCAGTAAGTTCTTGGAGACTGATGGGTAAAAGGTTTTGCAGTTATAGGTCCCATTTGCTGTAATTTCATGCCTTTATCCCTGGAAATGTCCCATTCAGAAGCCTCTTAAACAAGGGCTGAAAACCTATTTAGTATTCAAGCATTTATAAGCACACTATATAAACAGAGGTCATTCATTATCATGGCAGCAGTAATGCATTTATTGCCTTGCATGCTCACTACTAATATGAGGTTATTGCTAAGTTCTACCTGGTATTCCTCCTCTAGGCGGGACAGAAGTACTGCCTTCTCTACTGTCAGGTGTCTGTCAATCAATCCAAGAGCCAGAATGAAGGATTTTAACTGCAAAATCACAAACTCCAGACCTAAAGGGTTGAGTAAGGAAAAATATTAAGCAAAATAAATCTGAAAATGCATCCTCTCTTCCACAGTAGATGTGTGCTAAAATTGTAACAGCTACATGATGTTATTTCATCTCCATTATTGGACTAGTATGAATTTCATGGAATGCTGAATGAGGAATCCCACATTCAGATTGGATTACATGGATACACAAATACAGACGGCAGCTAAGGCCGCCAAGCCCATCCAGTCTGCCCTTAATTGCTACCCGAGTCAGCGGCCTGTGACCCTACTTGGTCACTGGCTGAAATGTTTTCCTTCTCATCTCTAGGATTCCCTTATTCATGTCCCATGCATGCTTGACACCTGTGACAGTACTTGTCACCACCACCTCCTGAGGCAGGCTATTCCATGCATCCACCACCCTCTTTGTGAAAATGTGCTTCCTCACACTTCCTCTGATATGGCCTCCCTCTAGTCTCATGTCATGACCCCTTGTTCTGGCGCACTGTTTGAACTGGAACATCTTTTCACCATTCACCTTATTCATACGCTTGAGGTACTTGAATGTTTCTATCATATCATCTCACTCCCTCCTCTGTTCCAGTGTGTACATATTGAGGTCTTTCATCTTCTCCTCATATGTGTAGCTGTAAACCTCCCACTATCCTGGTTGCTCTCCGCTGCACCGCCTCAATCTTGTCGATATCTTTATGAAGGTGTGGCCTCCAGAACTGCACACAGTACTCCAGATGAGGCCTCACCAGAGTTTTGTACAGAGTAACTATTACCTCCCTTCTTTGACTAGTGATACCGTTTTCATTTGCACTTGCGTTACTGTTACCACCCCATAAATATGTTTTTGAAATTTTTGTAAACTGCAGTGTTGCAAAGTAGTGTTGCACTTGCAACACTTTAGTGATCTGTTTTGCGAAAGTGTCGTGATTTGCGACACTATGGCCAAAATAACAGGAATTCTTTGCCACCCCTCTGCAAAAAAATGGTTAGGACTTTTGAGCTGAAATTTGGAGGGAAGAAAGGCAACATCTCACGGATGTGCTTTTTCGTGGCTTGGTGACAAAATATTACAGTGGTGCAAAGTTATCGTACTCCAAAGTTGACACTTTCTCCCATAGACTTACATTATGGCATCCGCCGTGCCTTTTGGGGCCCGTATCTCAGACACGCTTCGAGATACCCCTTTGCCTCTGCTAAAGGTGCAAAACAAAATCTCTCTCTAACCCATAGCTCATCGCGGCTCTTCTCTCACAGCTGAAACTAAGGGACCACCTCTGGGCAGTTGCCAGGGCCACTGGCAAACAACTGGACATCCAAAATTACAAACAAGCATGAAATGCCTGTACTAAAGCTATCCAGTTAACGAAATCCACCTATTACAAAGACGCTCTCACCAATACATGGGGAAATAGTCATGCTTTCTGGGATAATATCAAGGATGCCACAGGGAAGCAGCCATAAACCTCTCCATCCATGCTAATGGTTGATGGATTCTCAACCCTCGACCCCAAGGTGATCGCAAACATCTTTAACATGGCTTTTTCAGACCTTAGTGCTGTCATACCCCATGACTTTTTCGAAAACAGGGCCTACTCCCCAAATACCTCAGCCCCTCAGTCTAACCATCCCCTCTTCTACTTCAGGGAGGTAAGGCTGAATGAAGCTCGCCGCTATATTACTGCAGCTATCTCTAAATCTAGATCTAGTAATGACACCCTGGACCTTAAGCTTCTGTTGTTCACCCTCGATGAGGTAATTCATCCATTAACAAAAATCCTAAACCTTGCTCTCAGCTGTGGAAAATTCCCGGACTTATGGAAAACAGCCACTGTGACACCTGTCCATAAAAGTGTGGATAAGACGAATCACTCAAATTATCACCCTATCTCCATACTGCCCCCACTCTCTAAGGCACTTGAGCGCATCGTGGTTGATCAACTTTCCAGCCACTTGGATAAATACAATATACCTTGTCCACAACAACACGGTTTCCAGAAAGGTCACAGCACCACCACAGCCCTTCTTGAGTTCACTGGAGCTTTGCACAAATCCCTTGACAGTGGCCTTCTCACAAGAGCCGTTTTCATCGACCTCTCCAAGGCCTTCGATACAGTACACCATGGACTACTAATTGACCAACTACTGAATGCCGGGCTATCACCTGACACTTCTCTCTGGTTTAAAAGCTACTTAGAAAACCAGTCGCAGAAAGTAGAAATTGCTGACGCTCTTTCTGACACCCTGCCTGTTTGCTCGGGTGTCCCACAGGGATCCATACTGGGCCCCCTTCTTTTCAGCCTTTTCTTAAACTCCCTCCCTTACCACTGCTCTGAGCAGATCATACTACATTCCGATGATGCTGTTGTATACTCCACTCACAAAGATCCTGCAACTCTTCAACACAAGCTTCAACTTGGTTTCAGTTCTGTACAGACATGGTTTCTTAATCATAAACTGGTCCTCAACGACACTAAAACCAAATCTATGCTCTTCTGCAGCTCTCACAACCCACACAAGCTACACCACTTGGCTATCTCCACCATCCAGAGGAACACTCTAGATCAGGTGGGGTCCTTCAAATACTTAGGGATACAGCGTGACCCTAATCTTTCCTATGGACCTCACGTAGATAATGTAGCTAGAGCTGCTAATACATGGCTTGGTCTCCTCTACAAACACAGACAACACCTCACGCCAGAAGCTTTGAAGATTGCAGTCCTGAGCTCTGTGATCTCTGTAATAGACTATGGTCTCATCATTTATGGCTCGGCCACAACCACAACCCTTAGACGCCTCTCAACTGCCTTAAATAAGGCATGTCGGCTCATCACAGGTGCTCACCGTCTCACCCACCCATGTGACCTGTACACCCAGACCGGCTGGCTCCAACTATCAAACTGCATAAAATTTCTCACCTGTTCCATGGCAAAAAATATCTACCTTGGCCTTGCACCTTCTGGGGTCTCAACTTTGTTACAACACCGAACCAACAAACGGTGCCTTTGGAGATCCACGCTACAGCTACTGAAAGTCCCCCGCTGTTGCACTTCACAGGGACAATGCTCTTTTGCTTATCGAGCGCCACTCTGGTTCAGTGGCCTCAGCCCCATCTCCTCTGCCCCAACAACTAGTATGTTTAAAACTAGGCTCCGGGACTATCTCAATACCAACAGCTCCTGTGACTGCCTTGTTTGATTGACCTTGTTTCTCCACTTCCCTGCCTGCTCTAGTGGTCCCCATCTCCCCTCCTCAGTGGATTCTACCCTCACATCTTGGTACCCCAATGCTGCACTTTTCACCTTCTCCCATCATACCTACATTACTTCTCCCCCCACTTCCCTCTCCCTATGACTCGGGGGCAATTCTCATCTCTTGTTTGTTTTCTCTGACAAATGCTACTGGCTGCCTTGCTTACAATGCTACCCTTGAATTATATTAATCTGTAATCTGTTTGCAATGTCCACATTTCTGGAGTCCAGAATGCTTGCCAAGGAACAGGAGGAAGGGTCCAGGCCCTTGCCCTGACACCAAATGGAGAATTTCTTCCATTTGAAGGCGTAGCATTTTCTGGTCGGCTCCTTACGGGATGCCTCAACGACGTTGAGGACCTCGTCCGAAAGACCCAAGGCCTGGAACTCTAGCCACTCAGGAACCAGGCCGTCAGGTGCAGGGATTGAAGGTCCGGATGGAATACCTTCCCCTGATTGACTGAGATCAGGTCCGGGCGGGCTGGAAGCCGCCTCAGGAGCCTGGAGCTGAGACTGAGATCTGGATACCAGAACTGGCAGGGCCAGTCTGGGGCTACCAGAATCACCTGCGCCTTGTCCCTCCTCGCCTTGAGAAGCACCTTGTGGATCAAGAGAAATGGGGAAAAGGCTTAGAAGAGGCCCGGGGTCCATGGCCTTGGGAAGGCATCCCCCTGCAGCCAGCCCTGCTGAGGGGGGTGGGCATGGAACAGTCTCAGCTTCGCATTCTCCCTGGAGGCAAACAGGTCCACCTGAGGCATGTCCCAGTGGGAGAACAGATCTTGTACTACCTCCGGCAGGAGAAACCACTCGTGGGACGCAGCCCCTATCCGGCTTAGGGCATCGGCCAGGTTGTTGGAGACTCCTGCCACATGGATGGCAAGGAGATCCGCCTCCAGGCTGCGCACGAGTGACCAAATGCGGAGAGCTTCCCTGCACAGAGGCATGGAGCATGTCCCGTCCCTGGCGGTTTAGGTAGTACATGGTCGTGGTATTGTCCATCTGGACCTGAACCACTTGACCCCGTAGAAACAGAGCGAAGGCAGTGAGGGCTAGATGAACCGCTCGAAGCTCCAGCAGGTTGATGTGGCATCGGGACTCCTGAGGGGACCAGAGGCCGTGCGCTCTGTGCTCCCTCAGATGGGCACCCCAACCCATCAGAGAGGCATCGGTCGATAGAGAGACCGTCCAGCTCAGGGCGGACAAACGGGATGCCCTCCTGCAGATGTGCTGGAACGGTCCACCACTGGAGAGCGTTCCACATCTCCTGGGTCACTGTCACTAGCTGATCCAGCGGATTGAAGTGCTGTGACCATTGGCTGGCCAGCCCTCATTGAAGGGGATGCATGTACCAACAGGCCCAATGGACCACGCTGGTGCAAGCTGTCATGAGGCCCAGGAAGTCCCAGGCAGGGTGCAATTGCCCAACCTGAAACGATTGGGCAAAGAAGGAAAGAACCTCGGCCCTGCCTGCCAGAAGCTGTGCTCTGGCTCATAGAGAGTCGAGCTCTACCCCGATGAATTGGATCACCTGCTTTAGCACGAGTTCCGACTTGGCCTCATTGATGAGGAGGCCAAGCTGAGAGCAAACCTGGAGGGCCAGATCTCTGGACCGCTCCACCTCCATTCTGGAGGGGGCTGCAATCAGCCAGTCGTCCAGGTAGGGGTACACCTGGACCCTTCGGCGCCGCAAGAATGCTGTCACCACTGCCATGCATTTGGTGAAGACCCTGGGAGCTAGGAAAAGGCCGAAGGGCATGGCCCGGAACTTGTAGAGGGATCCCTCTGCCCTGAAGTGGAGGAATCTCTGGTGAGACGGACAGATTGGGACATGAAAGAATGCATCTTGAAGGTCCAGAGAACAGAACCACACGCCTCATTCCAAGGATGGGATTATCTGAGCTAGAGTGACCATCCTGAAGGTCCGAGACCTTAGGAACCTGTTCAAGTCGTGCAGGTCGAGAATGGGGTGCCAGCCCCCCACGTCCATTTTGGGACCAGAAAGTACCTGGACACAAACCCCGGGTCTGGAGGAGGATCTGCCACCTTCTTGATCACCTCTTTTCCGAGGAGCAGGGTGATATCAGCTCAGTGAACTGACAGAGAGGCTGTGGACTCCATAGCCCCCCAAGGGGCGACGGCTCGGAAGGGCGGGGCCTGCTCGAACTCCAAGGACAGGCCCTCTCCTACCACCTCCAACACCCAACGGTCCGTGGTGATGACGGACCAGGTGGAAAGGAAGTGGCAGAGCCATCCCCCCAAGGGGGGAACCCAGTGGGGAGTGACTAGGCTGGGGGCGACACCCCTCAACCCGTCACTGGGCAGGCTTAGAGGAGGGACCAGCCGAGGGACCTCCTAGGCCTTTACCTCCCCGATTCCTATTTGAGGAAACTGCAGGCTTGGGTTTGGGGTGCCAAGCGCGATCCTGCTGGCCCTGATGCTGGTGCTGTTGGGCCGGATGTGCCGCAGGCGCAGAAGGTCGAAAGGACTTATGTTGCTGTTGTCGACGGCCCTTGTCCTTCTGGGTGGAGGTGACCGAGTCCAGAGTGGCATTGGACTTTTCGATCCGCTGGAGGTGACCTTCCACTCCAGGGCTGAAGAGGTCAGTCCCCAGGAAGGGGACATCTGCCAGTTTATGCTGGGTATCTGCCATGCAGGTGGATATCCTCAGCCATGCTCTGCAGCGCATGGCCACCGCGGCCGCAACTGATCTGGCACAGGAGTCTCCAATGTCCAGAGCCGTTTGGAGCTGCTGTTTTGCCACTGCCCTTCCCTGGTCCCGTATCTGCTGGACCGTGGTCTGCAGGTCAGCTGGGAGATGAGGGATCACCTCATCCAGGGAGCCCATGAGGGCGTGGGAGAAGTGTGCCATCAGCATGGCCGAGCTGGCCTGGCGGAGGCCAAGGGAGGACGCAGCGTACACTTTGCGCCCGGCATAATCCAGCTTTTTGGACTCCTTGTCAGGGCTTATCCATCCCTAGCATTCCCGGAACGCCGGAAAATGCTATCAGTGACCAACCCCTCGGCGGAGGGATGTTCCGAAAAACCGGACAAAGAGCCGGCAGGGACCGCATACTTCCTGGCCATCCTGGATGAAGGCACAGGACAGGAAGCAGGCCACTGCCAGAGCTCCAAGGCTGGGCCGACAATGGCTTCAGCCACCGGAAAGGCCTCCGTGGGTGTATCCCCTCGGTCCCGTATCTCCGTTAGGGGATACTTGGCCCGCTTGGATACGGGCTCAAGCTGCATCTTGGTGGACTCAGAGATGAGCCAAAGCAGACCCATGAAGCATGATGGGCTTTCGTCCATAGACTGGCCCCAGAGGACTCCAGGTCAATGGGCCTGGAGAACAGGGAGTCGTCGTCGTCAGACTCCGAGGAGTCCGCGAAGAGCTGCCTGGGGCTTGAGCCACCCTCCACCTGCCAATGACGGTCGGGAGTGAGGGTGACCGACAACCTGTGGGGTAGCCCTGACCCAACCGAGAATCCTTGGTCGGTGCCCCCGATTTTGGTTGTGGAGGCGGAGGTTCCACCACAATCGGTGGGGTAGCTGGTTTCGGCCTAACAACTGACCCAGGCTTGGGCACCTCGACTACAGTGAGGGGTTGTTTCAGCCGCTCGGGTGACAGTCACTTGATGGCCAGGGAAGGCGACGGCGTCGGCTTGTTCCCAGACAGAAGTAACTGCTGCCACATCAGGTCCTCATAGCGTCGACGCAATTTGCGTCAAAGCCTCTCCTCTTCCCAGGAGGAAGACGAGGGTGAGCGGCGGCGCCGTTTACTTCGGTGCTGAGACCGCTGATGTTGGCGGGATCGGCTGGACAGAGGATTCTGAGACAGAGACCGAGATCCTCGGTGTTTCCGAGGATGTGTCTAGGAAGGGGCGGGGGACACCCGCTCTGCCCTCGACTCTGAAGCCTTGACCGGGGACTCCGGCACCGGAGGCGCGGGCAAGTCCTTGGTCTCCACTGGGAGGAACCGGTGAAGAAAGGTTGTCGGCTTCACCAGTTGACAGCCCGTCCGACGGGTCGAGAAAAATCTCGACCGCGTTGACGTGTGTCTCGGCCGGCTAAACCTGACGGGGACACCGTGAAGCCAGCGGCCTTAGCCGCAACCTCAACCAAAGTCGAGTGTCAACTGTCCGGGGAAGGGGACCTCTCCTGCTCCCATGAACGCCGACGGTGGGACTTACCTTTTGAGTCCTTCTTTTTGGACCGAGAAGAATGTCCCGATGGCCCCTCTCCCTTCGTGGAAAGGGATTGGCAAAGCTCCTTAAAAGAAGCTGAATATGAGGTACCCAGAGAGTGGGATAAATGCCGCGACCGAGGAAGAGGATGATGCAGCCTGTGCCGCCTCCTCCTCGAGGCGATCATCTGCTTAGATTGCTCCAGCCGAGCCAGCCGTCGCGGTAACCGCAGCAGACGCGCCCCGACTTCACTGGTGGGTAGCGCTTCTCAGGGCACCCAAGCTGCAACTGAGCAGTGTGGTCTTCCAGGACGTTGGCCAAAAACGAACGGCATAACTCGCAGGCCTGCGGGTCATGGTCTAAGCCGAGGCAGTAGGCGCACGTGGAGTGTGGATCAGTCCTGGACATTTCTGCCCACATGGGCACCACTGAAAACTGGGAGTCGATTTGTCCATCACAGCCGCGAGGGAGTAACTTGACCGAAGTCTTGAAAATTTCAGAATAAGTCTCGGGCGAACCGAAGTGTTAGGATCCAGTCTACACGCAGAGCGTTAAGGAGGGAACCTGAGCTTCCAAGCGGTAAGGAAGATCTGACGTCATGGGGTGAAGCCGAGAGTTTTACCACCCGGGTGAGTGGGAGGAGCCAGCTTGAAGACCTTCCGGCAAGATTTAAAGTGGCAAGGAACCTGCCAGACAGTGTGGATGAACAACATATCCATGTCCCTAGAACTTGGTAGATCCCAAGAACTACCATGCCCAATTGTGCATACCAAATTTTAGGCAAACCCGTTGAAGGGTGGCAAAGTTATTAAGGTGCAAAATTTGACCCTTTAACCTTAAAATGGCTCAACCCTAACTATGGTAGCACTACCGTGCTACTATAACACATATATATACATATATATATATACACACACACACACACACACATATACATACACACACACATTATATATATATATATATATTTTAAAAAAAATAACGTGTACTGTTACCTCATGTCACCTGCACCATCTCCCATGTGGCAGGGCTTCCACTGCTACACTCCCAAAAAATATTTTTACGTTTAGATTGTGATTTAAAAACTATTTGGCACTATTAAAATACTTGAAAATAGGTCCTGTCAACTATAAGGCATAATAATAAATATTTTGGCAAAGATATTAGTGCAAAAAAACATAAAAAGTCAGAAATAGCCCTGATATAGTATGCACCATCATAGTGCTGCACATACTGTACTATTCCTGTGTCACATATATTGTTTTATCGTATGGCAATTTTATTCAAAGCATTCTTGAAATGATATATTTTGTTGTATTGATTTTCACACTACTCTATTCTTTTTATATATTCTACTTTGTATCTGTTCTCTTCCTTTCCCTTCCCCCTAAGACACATCTGGAAATGAGCGGATACCAGCTCAATATTATTTTCTGGTAAAACTTTTGAAATAAACAAAAAATAAATAAAACTCTCCACTGTATATTGCATGCACAAGCACCCTTATGTGCACTATCACCATGTTACATGCATCATCATCCTGTGCTCCATGTACCATCACCCTGTATCCCACATTCTACCATCCCATGTTCCATATACTATCACGCCGTATGTACTATCATCCTGTATCCCATGTACTACCACCGTGCTCCTATATTATCCCCATGTTCAGTTGTATGTACTACTGCCGTGTTAAATATATTATCACCGTGTTGTATGTACTATCACCCTGTATCCCACATACTACCACCCTGTGTTTCATGTACTATTATCATGTGTTCCGGCTGGTTCTATGTGATAATTACGAATACAAAACACCGATGGCAAAATGGTGACAGGAAAAGTGGGACAAATGAGTGATTGCCACATAGCAGCGAATGCTGAAATGGCGAGTTTCTGCAGGGCTTTCCCCTGCACCCCTTTCTATAAGCATCCCGGGGACATTGAGAGAGGAGAAAGTCAGAGATCGCCTTTTTAGTGAGTTTTGTGGGGCACCCTTTTCCCCTCGCTGTTGTGCAGTTGCAATTTTGACACTCGCGGTTATCATGGGATGCCATTCCGTCTAATATCACTGTGCCTTGTGTACTATCACCATGTTGTACGTACTTCACCCTGTATGCCATGTACTACCACTTTGTCACATGTAAAATCCATCCTGTCTCCCACGTACTAACATCCTGTGTTCCTTGTAGTATCACCATGTCCTGTGTGCTACCTCCATGCTGCATGTACTATCATCCTCTATTCCATGTACTACCACTCTGTGTCCCATGTAGTATCATCCTGTGGTCCGAGCTGTATCACAAAGTCCCATGTACTATCACCGTGTTGATGTACTATTGTCCTTGTGTTCCATGTACTATCACCTTGTAGACCATGTACTAGTACCCTGTGCTCCATATGCAATTACCGTGTCCCATGTACTATCCCCTTGTGTCAGACTTACTATCACTCTGTGTCTCATGTGCTATCACCCTGTGCTCCCTGTACGATCACCGTGTTCTATGTACTATCACCCAGTGTTTTATTTACTATCATCTTGCATCCCATGTACATTCTCTGTGTCACATGAATTATCACAGTGTCCCACATACTATCTCCCTGTGTCACATGAATTATCACTGTGTCCCAAGAATGATCACCCCTGTGCCCATGTACTATCACCCTGTGTCCCATATACTATCACCCTCTGCTGCATGAACTATCACCTTGTATTGCATGTATCGTTGCTTGGTTTCATTTTTCGAGCTGCCACGCTTTAGCTGTCTGGATCAACTGAAAGTGAAGGTTGTGTGCTCACCTATTAAGGCCCAGGAATTGTATGATGCCAGGTGCTGCTGAAATGTGCTCTTGGTCTCCAGGGGAGTCTTGGGTCCCATGATGCTGGATGATGTCCCAATCTCCACATCATACCTAAAACATTTTGAAAGAATCATTAGAAGTCAATGCTGTGTTTAATCTTCAACAAAAACTAAAACCACTTTTTGTATCAATGTGGTGGGGCAACTGGACTGCCTTGTTTCCACCCTTGGTATCCATCCACATTCCAATTTAACAAACTTGCTGAAGCCCCACATGGCTACATGGACCATGTTACACTTCTCAGTGTGGCTAAGGCCCTAAAACAGTAGTCACTACAGCAACATTTACATTTTGGTAGCCATCAAATAAGGAGCAAACTAGAATTCTCAGCTCAGCCTGCATTCATCTGCAAAGAAAAAGGACAACATCCTAAACAGACACAGGTTAATCTTTACAGGGAATGCTCCAAATAGGAAAGTAGTCACAAGGGAGGAAATAAGCCCCCCTCCCCCCGATGCTGCAGTCAGTGAAGTTCCCTCTCTGAATCCATTCATCTAGAACGGTCACAAAAAATTTTACTGGCTCAGGATCCTACAAAGTCTACAAGTTTATCAAAGTAATCAGCATTTAACTGTGCAGCACCGAATCAATTACATTCACATTTTTAGCAACAACCATTTGAACCTAGTTTCCTCCACAGCAATCTTCCAAAGGTCACAAAACTTGCTATATTAGTTTACTGATGGGGTTTAAAGATGCTACTAGCTGTTAAACACGGTACTGAATCTAACAGCCACCAGCTTATAGTCTATATGGATGCCCTTGATGCAGCAGCTCACTATGCAGCCATGTAGATTTGCATCAGGCGGCACTCCTGGCTACAGACTGCTGGCTTTACCCAGATGTCCAGCAACAGATCACAAATGTGTCCCATTGATGACACTTATCTGCTTGGATAGCAGGTGAAGCAGTCTCTTAGAGTCTAATGAAACTAGAACAACTCTTAAGATCTCCAGGCCAGCCCCCCCCCTTTTTTTAAACTTCTTTTTATTAGTTTATCAAGAGAAAAATAAACAAGTAATCTCCTTAACAATACATATTGTTAATTTGTTTTCATTTCCATATTATAACTTAAATTGCTCTATAACAGGGGTTCTCAAATGGTGAGGCCAGCCTCCTTGGGGAGGCCCCAACCTGTTCCAGGGGAGGCTCAAGCAAGTCCTGAAAAAAGTATTATATTTCAATTTTGCGCTTTATAGATTTTGTATGAAGGGATGAGGCAAACTGAAAGAGGATAATGGTAGGTGAATTTATGTATTTACTCACAAGTCTGTGACCAGAGAAGGTACTGTACACTGAGCCATGGCTTATTTCAGGTGTACCCAGGGAAGGGTAGTGAGAGAATACAATTCAATATGTAACTGCAAAACACTCAAGCGATACAACATGAATAAAAGTGCAAACAAATTAAGAACAATAAACTAACAATGCGAGGAACAATTGATCAATTCGACTGGCAGCAGAACTGTGCAAATACAAGAGTTATGCAAAGAGGTTTCAATTTATTCCTGATGTACTGTGAAAAGTAAGCTATTTTCTATGGGGAGGCCCAAACATATTTCAGTATTTTGGGGGAGGCTCAAGATCTTTTCCGTGGCTTAGGGGAGGCTCACTATGACAAAGTTTGAGAACTGTTGCTCTATAATATATTAATTTCATACTCTAAACCATTCCACCTTTAATGATTTCTTTCCTAGGTACTTAAAGTTTACTAAACAGTATAAACCAACAAATTCATTAACAACTTTGGATAATGCTGCTGTCCCCTCATCCCCTCAAGTTTCTAGTCCCACCTCCCAATCTATTATCTCTGCAAAATTAACAAGTAACAAATCTGGATCTGCTAATAGTTCCCATACCCATCCTTTCTGCTATTAGCACAGTCTATTTTTGTAATTCAGTTCTATCCCACAAGATATTCATGCCCCACACCAGGGCCTTTAACATTCTAAATCATCCATTTCATTGACAGTGCTTCATGGTCTTTTATAGGACTTTTATAAGGTGTCTCTTCTATTTATGATTAACTCCTCTCCCTCTCTTGTTTGTTTATACTGGTAAGATCATGGGCCAAAGACCCGTTTTCATGGACGACCAGTTTCACATAAACATACAATTAAACAAATATAGAAAGATACAAAATACAAAAATACAAAGATGCTACTCTCAATTAATCTCAAAACACCAATATTATACATTACAAGAATAGCAAGGAAAACATTTGCATTCACTTTCCAGTAATATATAATTCCCAAGTCTCTTCCTGAAATACAATAATGATCCTTTCAGGCTATCTATAATGGGTAACAGTTGATTAAAAAGATGAGGAAGAACATACAGTAGAGTTTTTTGGCCCTTAGAGGTCTTCATCCTAGGTATTTCAAAGTAAGTGGAATCAGCAGACCTTGTGTAAACAGAACGAATTTAACTCTTAAAAAGAATATCAACAACCTCAGGAACCTCGTTTAATGTTATTTTCTTTGCCAACTTGCCTAATTGAATTTTAAAGTGCCAGTCCAATAGCAAAAAGCCTGCATCCCTCAATAGTAGACAGTGATGTGTCCTGGCTGGAAGTTGTGTGGAAAATCTAGCAATTTGATTCAAAAAAATTTTAACTTTATTTATTAATCTATCCCCTGCGGCATAATAAATCATGAGACCATAATCAACAGTAGGGATAAGGAAGTTGTGGGCAAGTTTCTTCTGGTAGATGGGGCTAAAAGAGGATTAAGTCTATATAAAGCCCCTAATCTCTGATGAGTAGCTTTAATCAAACTAGAGGTATGTGGTTCAAACATCATGCCCTCATTTATTAAGAGTCCCAAGTATTTAAATTGTTGAACTTGTTCAATAATATTTCCCTACACTGTATGTAATAAAGTACAGTTACGTAAGAACTTACCGTAACAGTAGATCTTCGAGAGAGGCTCTTGCAGTAGGTAATTACATATAGGACTGACGCCGGCAGGCAGCAGGACCCCACAGAAAAATTTCTAGCTAGCAGTCCCTGGCGAGGGACCGCCCCATCGGGCCAGGATCAGCCAGAGACGCCGGTATAAAGGGGCGGTCCCGACACCGCCTCTTCCAGTTCTTTTCCCGCCACAGGCCGAAAGAGGCCGGACAAGAGAGGAGTGGATATTTCCCTCAATGGAAAAGGAGCTGAAAAAGCCTAGGGGGATGGAGGGCAGGGAAGGTATTACCTACTGCAAGAGCCTCTCTTGAAGATCTACTGTTACGGTAAGTTCTTACGTAACTGTACTATCTTACTTCGAGGGGGCTCTTGCAGTAGGTAATTACATATAGGACTGAATCCCAAGCAGTTTGGGACAAAGAAAGGCACCGGGAGGAGGAAAACTACTCCAAGAAGCTGTTTTAACCGTGCAAGCCTCAAGATAGGAGGCCTTGCAAAACAGCTAGCCCAAAGCCTGCTCTACGTCGAGAGGGAACATCCAAACTGTAGTGTTTCGTAAAGGTATGGACGGAAGTCCAGGTGGCGGCAGCGCAGATGTCTGCCGCAGACACATTCTTGAAACAAGCCGCAGAGGCAGCTACTCCTCTTGTGGAGTGGCCTCTGACTTGACCGGAGGGTCTTGTTGTATTGTCATAACAGAAAGTGATGCAATGAGCCAACCACTTAGACAGGCATTGCTTGAAACAGCATTGCCTTCCCTTTTGTGAGCAAAAGAGACTAACAACTGATCAGTCTTTCTGAGATCCTTCGTCCTGTTGGTGTAGTATCTCAGAATCCGGGGAATATCCATAGTATGGAGTAAATAGTCCCCTTGATTAGAGTACTGCATAAAAAAGGCAGGTAGCTCTATGGACTGATTTAAGGTAGACTCTGCTACTACTTTAGGTAGAAACTTAGGATTCGTGCGAAGAGCAACTCATTCCTTGTGAAAAATCAAGTAGGGGATTTTACACATCAGGGCCTGGAGCTTGGAGATTCTTCAAGCCGAAGTAATGACCACCAAGAAGAGTGTATTCCACTAAAGAAACTTCAAATCCGCAGAAGCTGCAGGTTCGAAGGGAGGAAGGGTAAGTTTCTCGAGGACAAAATTCAAGTCCCATGGTGGAGCAGGAGTACGGATGGGAGGCCTCAGATGGAGGACCCCTCTGAGAAAAGTCTTGGAGACCTCCAGTTGAGCAAAGGCCTTGTCCGCAAATGGAACATGATAAGCTGAAATGGCTGCCACGTGTACCTTCAGAGAGGAATGGCTGAGACCCAGGTCAAACAGATGGCATAGATACTCCAGCAGAAGCCCCACTGAGCAGGAGAAAGGTTCCAAGTTCTTGGAAGCAGCGGCCCAAATAGTGAAGCTTTTCCACTTCATGGCATAAGTGGATCTGGTGGAGGGGTTTCTGGCCTCCACTAAAATCTCCGCCACTTTGAGAGACACTCCAAAATGGGATTGGGCTAGGTCTGCAGGAGCCATGCATGCAGTTGAAGGGATTTGAGGCCTGGATGGACCAGGGTCCCCTGATCCTGGGTCAACAAGCCTTGAGATAGAGGAAGAGGAAGAGGAGGATCCTCTGAAAATTGTTGTATAAGAGAGAACCAGACTTGCCTGGGCCAGAAAGGAGCGATCGGAATCATTCGCGCTCCTTCTGAAGCCAGTTTCTGCAAGACTCGTGGGATAAGTGGAATTGGGGGAAAGGCATAGATGAATCTGTCCTTCCAGTCTAGAGACAGAGCGTCGCTCCAAAAAGTGCCTCGCTCTGGAACAAGTGAGCAGAAGACTGGAAGTTTTGCGTTTAGGGGGGGATGCGAACAGGTCGACCTGTGGTGTTCCCCAAAGTTGGAAGATATTGTCTAGGACCCCTTGGTCCAGTTCCCACTTGTGAGTCAGAGCAGAAGAACGACTTAGCTTGTCTGCCAGGGTGTTGTCGACTCCCGGAACGTGAATCGCCGTGAGGTGAAGGTCGTGTCGTGTTGCCCAATCCCAAACCCTCATCACTTCCCTGCAAAGAGGGTAGGACCGAGTCCCTCCCTGCTTGTTGATATACCACACCACGCACATACTGTCTGTCTGGACGGCGAGGTGGCTGGGAAGGATGTATTGGTGAAGAGCTTGGAGAGCGTACAACACTGCCTGAAGCTTGAGCACATTGATGTGGAGAGCTTGTTCTAGCTTGGACCAGGAGCCCTGGGTCCGATGAGGGCCTAGATGGGCTCCCCAACCTTCGCCTGAGGCGTCTGTGGTTAGAGTCTGGGAGGGGGGAGGATGAAAGAAAGGAACTCTCCAAAACAGATTCTCTCGAAACATCCACCATTGCAAGTCTCACATCATCAGCGAGGAGATCAGAACTGAGTGATCTAGGTCGTCCACTAGCTGATCCCACTGAGAGCGTAGGGTCCACTGAGAGATCCTCATGTGGAGTCGAGCACGAGGTACCGTCGGGATAGCAGCCGCCATGAGCCCGAGAAGGCGAAGGACCAACCTCGCTGAGACCATCTTGCGGTCGGACAACAGACTTATTTGGGTCTCAAGGGTGGCCACCCTGTCCGGAGGCAGGAAGGCCTTGCCCATGGTTGTATCGAGGATCGCCCCAATAAACTGTAGCCTCTGGGATGGGTCCAGATGAGACTTGGAATGGCTGATGGTAATACCCAGGCAGGTAAAAACCTGCTGGGTAAGGGAGAGGAAATGCAGGAGTTCCTCCCTGGATGAGGCCGCCAGGAGCCAGTCGTCCAGGTAAGGGAAAACCTGCACTCCCTTGGTACGCAGGTGGGCCGCCACCACTGCCAGACATTTGGTAAATACTCGGGGCCCGAGGATAGACCAAACGGAAGCGTCTTGAACTGGTAGTGGTCCCCTGGAACACAAAAACGAAGGCATTTTCGATGATATGGGAGAATGGGAATGTGCAGATAAGCATCCTGCATATCCAGAGCACAAAGCCATTGACCCGGACGGAGGAGGGGCAGAAAGCTCTGCAAAGAGAACATCCTAAACCTTTTGTACTCTACATAAAGATTCAGGGAACGGAGATCTAAAATTGGTCTGAGATCTCTCGTCTTCTTTGGGACCAGGAAGAAATGGGAATAGTAACCCGTCCCCTGAAGATGACGGGGGACAGGCTCTATCGCTTGCTTCAGCAGAAGAGCCGAGATTTCCCCCTGGACCAAAGGAAGATGTCTCCTGAATATGACGACTTCAGAGGGGTGGCGGGTGGTTTCTGAAGAAACTCTATGGAGTGTTCTTCTGCTATGAGCTGGAGCACCCAAGAATCGTGGTTATCCTCTCCCATCCCAGAAGGTGGAGGAAAACCTCCACCTACCAGTTCCTCTGGGAGTCTGAGGCAGTGGAGAGGAAAGGAGTCAGGGTGGTGTGGGGCAGCGCCGCAGCTGAAGCACCCGCTGCTTTTTGGGCGGGCGGCTTAGCAGCTGGGGCCTGGCGTTTGTGGCCCGCCTTCCTGGGGTTTCGCTCTTTGGCCGATTCCGCCTCGCGAAAGGGACGGCACTGCTGCTGATAGGGATGGTACATGGAATCAACTGACTTCAGAGCCGTCCCCTTCTCTTGCAAATTGGTAATGATGTCCTTGACATCACCCCCGAAAAGCACCGACCCCCGGAAGGGTGCTTCCTGGATAGCAGATTGCACCTCCAGGACCAAACCTGACACGCGGAGCCAAGCATGATGCCGCAGGCCTACAGTGAAAGCTGAGCTCCACCCAGCAGTGTCCACTGCATCATATGTCGCACGTAGCATGTGTCGACTGGCCAAACGAGCAGAGCGGACGAGATCAGCCAACTCCTGCTTGACTTGGGAGTCACGCAAGGAGTCCAGTTTGGCTTCCGCCTGAGTAAGGATGGCCTTCTGGTAGTCCCCCATGTGGCCGACATAGTTCAGGGCCCTAATCCCCCGTGCGGAGGAAGCGTAAATCTTTCTCCCATACTGGTCCAGAAGGCGAGATTCCTTATCGGGGGTGTCGAGCTAAGTTGTTTTGGGTTCACCGACTGGCCATGAGCGGCGCTAATCACAACAGAGTCGGCACGAGGGTGAGAATCCAGGAAATCAACACCCTCTGGAGCCTGATATAGCCTGTTCGACTTCGTAGTAAGTGGAGCTGAGGCCGACGGCTGTTTCCATATTGTGGTAACAAGGTCAGCATGAGGCTCTATCCAGGGTGGCCCCAAGGTAGGAGCTGTGACAGGCTGATCCAGATGTTCAGCGAGTCTCAGACGCTGAAGATCTGGTTCCAGGGAGTGCCACTGATGAACCTCTTGGATTTTCCTAAGCAACTCCGTAAAAGAAGGATCCTCCGGTGGAGACGTCGGAGGAGTACTTGGCCGGGGCTTCGACGGACAGCAAGGCTTGTCGTCTCTCACAAAGGAGCCGTCGGAAGAGACCGAGGAGTCCGAGAGCGAAGAGGAGGATGAAGAAGAGAAAGACTCCTTTCCGACCTGGGAGGAACGGACCCCTTGGGGAGTCCCGGGAGCGTGTCCTGCCCTCTCTGGATCCAGAAGGAAGAACCCTGGAGTCGGAGGTGAGTGCGAGTGTGCCGCCTGGGAGCGAGCAGGAACCTGGGACGGCACCCGTTGCTGGAAGGCGGCCTCGACCTCTTTGGTGAGCTGAGCCTTGGCCTCAGACCACCAGAAGGCAGACTCTCCTGCAGGTCACCGGCGGCCGCGAGGGCGGTGGAGGAGGAGGAGGTGGGGATAAGGATACGAGTTATAACTTATGGAGCATATCAAAACCTGGCTGCAGGTATTGTGGCGTCGAGTACTGCGGCGTCGGGAAGCCCGGCGTCAGGTACTGTGGCACCATATACTGCGTTCCCGGCTACACCGGCGTTGAATAAGACTGAGGATACCCGGGAGCCAGGGGGGCTGCCGGAGTAGACGGCCCGGCTGGGAACCTCACGGGCAGGTCCGTAGTGGAGAGCCCGATGGGAGCAGAATATCTCCCGGAGTCGGTAAGGCTGACGTCAGGGCCGACGGTGGAGGCCCTGGCGCCGGAGGTACTGACGTCGGGGGGCCAGCGTTGGAGCCGACGTCAGGTCCGGCACTCCAGATGGAGGAAGGACTGAAAGAGGCAAAAGATCCCCAGCTTTGCCTGGGGACAGAGGGGAAAAGTCCCGGGGTCAGGTTGGGGAGACTGTGGTTCCCAGGCGGCAGCGAGCTGCGGGGAACCAAGGCGAGCGGGCGTTGCGGGGTCGTCGTGGGTTCATCGCCCCGACCGGATGAACCCAGCGATGAGAACGTAGAGAGCTCTCGTGGCGGGCGACATCCGGCGATCACGCAGCCGTCACGGAGACAGGCAAGAAGAGTGATTGGCCTGGTCCGGTGGAGGCCAGCGCGTCACCCGGGGAGGGTGGACGTCTTACCAGCCCTCTCCGGGCGGACGTCAGAGGAGCCGACACCCAGCTTACTGGAGTCACCCACAGTGGTAGGCCGTGAGCCTGCGGCTGAACCAGAGGCAGAGGCCTCCAACTGCCCGGAGGCGCCCGCAAGGCCCGAGCGCGAGCCAGACGGGCGGGCCGACGCCGCCTCAGAAACCTCCGAGGTGGCCGTGGAGGAGTGATCCCCCGGAGGGGATGTTATCTGCGTCCCAACAACTCCCGAGAGAGACGCGGTGGAGGAGCCTTTGTCCCAGTGCCTCTCCTTGTCCTTCTTCTTCCGATGGCCTTAGGGGGAAGTGGACGCCTGCCTCAGTTTTTTAAACTCCTTCTCCACAGAACTCATTTTCTTCTTTAGAATATGGGCTTCCAGGGATTGCTGCCGCCTTTTACGGGTAGCCGCGTTAAAACTGAGGCAATGCTGGCATTTCTCGACTGGGTGATCGGGGCCTAGGCAGAACAGGCACAGGGAGTGGCCGTCCTTGTGCGGTAGTTGGGCGCCGCACGAATCGCACTTATTCTTGTGCTTGGAGGGTGTAGGGGACGACATACACCGATGCTAGTACTGACGTTAGTCGAAAAGAAAGTTTTCTGTAAAAAACGACAGAAGGAAGAGCTGACGAAGCACAAACTTTCCGCAGCGCTGCACGAGCTAACGGCAGGGAAAGAACTGGAAGGCGGGCATCCAGGACCACCTTTATACCAACGCCTCTGACGCCGGTCACCTGACGTGGGGCGGTCCCCGCCAGGGAATGCTAGCTATAAATTTTTCTCTAGGTCCCAAGCGCCGCCAGTCCTATATGTAATTACCTACTGCAAGAGCCCTCTCGAAGTAAGATCTTAATATCTTTCCCTGTTCATTTTCTTACTTTTTGGAAAACCATGGACTTAGTTTTCTTTTCATTCAGAGCATGTTTGTGTACCATAAGCCAATTGTGAGCTGCCTGAAAATCAACTGTCAGATCTTTATGAACTGTGTTAATATTTGAACCACTCGTGAAGATCACCGCGTCATCTACGTAATATAATACCTGGGAATTAGTGCATACTAAGGGAAGAGTGTTTAAAAATAAACTAAAGAAAAGGGGACCCAAAATCAACCCTTGTGGAACACCCACTGTGATAAAAGCAGGTTGTGAGAAATGACCGTCAATCTTTGTTACCTGTGTCCACTTTTAGTCATATAGTCCTATAGCAAGTGGCACCCCCCACAACACTAATCTCTCTTTTCTGGTTACTAATTCAACCCATATAACTCCCATCTGGTCCATCTGTTGAGATATTGTGGCATTCGGTGTTGGATAGAGAAAGTGATGCACTCCATTTCCTGTATCCTAGAGACAACCCCCACCCATTCAGATACCTCAGGGGGACCTGCCCGCAACCATCGTCTGGTGATTGCCTTTGGGGCCGCCACTATCAATAATTTCCATAAGTATTTTGCCTGTCCGGCCTTCATACGCTCTGTTCCCAACCCCAAGAATATATGTTCTGGTCCCACCTCTAGCATTTCAGTAAAAATGACTTATAGGTATCTGATGACCGCTGTCTAATATCCCTGAAGCCGAGGGCAGCTCCAAAACAGATGCGCTTGACCTGCAGATTTCTTCCCACATCTCCTCCAACAGGTCCCTGAATTACCTGTGCCCAGTTTTAATTGGGCTGTAAGTACTATAAAATATCTTATTCTCACCTTCCAAAGGAATTCTCGCCATAAAGGGGAGGAGGTAGAGGTCCAGGTGGAAATCCAGGTGTTCTTTTTCCTTTCCTGGGGCTCTGGATTCCCAATTCTCCCTCCCATTTGTTTCTTACATACTGTGTGTCGTGTCCCAAGTCTTGCAAATAATTATTGTATAAAAGAGTGACAGCCCCTCTACCAGTGGGAGAAGACCAAATCTTTTCAAAGGGTGGGCGGGGCGCTCCCAAGGTGGCAATAACTTAAGGCTTATTTAAATTGGTGTAGATGTAATCTCTGATTTGATAGTAGCTAAGCCTATCCGCCTTTGTCATGGTATACTTCTGGGCTAGTGCTTCAAACGACAGTATGGAGTCATTCTGCATTATTTGCCATAGGGCACAGAATTTCAACTGGGCCTGTTGCTTAAGCCATGGGTCTATCTGCATGGGGCAGAACTTATCACCCCACACTCACCATTTATATCTTCACATATTCTGCATGGTATTGCCCCTTTGTGTTTCCATTTTCCAGCCCTCCAGTGTTGTGTATATGCCCAATGGGAGGGAGTCCCTGTCTGATCTCTTGGATTGGGGCATAAAAAGTCTTGCCTGTAAAGGTGGTTCTCCTACTACTTTTTCTTCAATTTTCTTCCAATGGGGAGTAACACTCGGGTTTTGCCACATTAATGCTATTTTCATCTGGGCCACTATCCAGTACCCCAGAAGGTAAGGGACTGCCAACCCCCCTTTCACTTTGAGCAGAAACAGAGTATGTTTTTTAACTCTAGGTTTAATGGTTCCCCATATAAAGCCCATTATCTGTCTCTGCCAATTAATCAATGCTTGTTGTGGGGGAAGGCAGGGGACACTCTGAAATAAGTATAAAAGTCTTGGTAACACATACATTTTTATGGTCTGCACCCCTGCGTGCAGCGGAAGAGGGAGCAGTGCCCAGCGCCTGTAACCCTGAGTTATGTTTTTAACTAACTCTGTAATTTTTCTTAAAAAGAGAGGTGTCATTCGCTAGTGACTCCTAAGTATTTTAGTCATTCCTCATTTCATCGGTATGCCTTTTGTGTTTAAATGTCAATTTGGTAAGAAAAAGTTAGGATCTCTGTTTTCACTGTCTTCAGGACATAGCCAGAGATCTCAGAAAATTGCTGGATTAATCCAAATAGCCTTGGAAGGGAGGTATCAGGATGGCTGAGGAAGAGTAGTATGTCATCTGCATACAGGCCCACTCTATGTTCCATGTCTCCCAGCATCGCTCCTGGTATCTCCTGATCGGTATGGATTGCTTGGGCCAAAGGCTGTATGAAAAGGGCAAATAGGGCCAGGGAGAGGGGGCAGCCCTGCCTTGTGCCACATTGCAACATGAAAGAGGGTCCTACATGTCCATTTAATCTAACACAGCCCTTAGGGTCGGTGTACAGGCAGGAGATTAACTGACAAAAAGCATCTAGGAAACCCAAGCCGGACAGGGACCCCTGCAAAACAACTTATCAAAGGCCTTCTCCACGTCAAGACTCGGCACCAGTGCTGGTTGTTTATTAGCCATAAGATGTTCTATTATATTGTATTGCCCTTCTCAGGCCAGCCCCCTTAACTCTTAGAGGGGTAGGGGGCCATGGCTCTTTTCACAGCAAGCATTCCTTTCATGGCAGGGGAGCCCAAAACAATAAAGCACAGTCTCCTTAGTCCCTCAAGAAGGCACAGGTGCAAAAAGCACTAAGTGCCACCATCTAAGGCTCCAGTCCCTGTTCCACTTCACAGGCAGACCACTACTCACCAGTAGGAGGGAGGGCACCTGACCCATTTTTACCATCAGTGGGAATCCATCTTGATTGACAAGTGGGTCCTCAAGATTATCAGAGAGGGGCACTCCCATAAACTATCAGAAAACACTCCGGACTATCTTCCCAGAAGGCAACTCCCCTTGTCAGCTCACATGTCAAAGCTTCTGGCACATGAGATGGTGGGCCTTCTGAGAAACAGGGCAGTAAGATAAGAGGGTTAGATGGATTAATCACAGAGGGGGGAAAACAGGTTCAGGTAGACAAAGTCTTTATTTTGGGGAACACCTCATGTATTTGAAGTTGTATTTCAGTAACAGATGTACTGGAAATGATAGATTTGATGAATTCGTATTAAATTGTGATATCATAGGGTAATAGCACAGTACGACTTCTTTTGGACAATTTGCCTTTTAGTGAACTCGCCACCTTGTTGTCTTTAAAGGTGGAACATATATTTTCTATCTCCCATATAAAGATCTAACCTATTCTTGAAGGTAGTAATATTATTGCTATCTACTATATGCCTCGGCAGTGTGTTCCAAATTGTAATAATCCTTTGGGTGAAAAAATTACAGCTTTTTTTTTTTTTATAGGTTCGTTTCTCCTATTAATTTGTGATTCTGAGATCTAGTTGTCTTTAATTCATTTAGTTTTGCTAATCCAACAGTCTCCATGAGACCGTGATCTTTTATTGCCTTGAAAGCTAGGCATAGATCACCTCTAGTCTGTCTATATTCTGTGGAATATAACCCCAAATGCTTCAATCTATCTTTACAGCTTCGATGTTGTAGACCTTTGATTTTTTTTTTTTGTTACTTTCATTTGTACACCTCCTTTACCTCTGACAGTAGTTGGTGCACAAAACTGGGAACAATATTACAAATGCGGGTGAACCAGACTGCTGTACAATAGAAGAATCATGTCAGGTTCTCTACTTTTGCTCTTTTGATGTTAGACAGAATGCAGGCCAGAATTTTTTGGCCCTTTTTTTTTTTTTTTAAATTTGTTGCTCCTTCCGTGAGCTCCATGGGGCTCTGCCCCCCCCCCGGGGTACATCTTCTGACCTGACCCCCAGCTCGTCTGCCCCGGAGGTTCCCCTGTGGATTCCCCCTCCATGGCAGGGCCAGGTGGAGGGGCGCCGGCAGTCCCTCACCACTTTGTACAGCAAATCTGGTGGCGGGGGGGCAAACTTCGCCAGAGCAGTCGGGCCATCACAGGTCCGTGGAGTGCTGGCCATTTTCTGTTTTCTCCCTTCCCTCCGACATAACCATGTTGGCTTCAGAGCCTCCCAACCCATACTGCCCTCCAGCCACTGCTAGAGGGCAGTCAGCGAGTGGGACGACTAGACCCCTTTTCCCCAGAGAGAGAGGAGAGCAGTCCTCGGACGCTCAATCTCTCTCCCCCGCCGACCCCCATCAGCCCAGGCTCATTCCCGAACCCAGGTTGCCAGCATGGCGTGAGGTGTGGCATCCAGTTTCTCAACCCTCAGCGCTACCGGACTGGCACTTTTTAACAGTAACTTTAGTGTGTTCATCAAATACATGTCTGCTTCTTCTGCATGTAAACTATTCTGAATAAAAGATACAAGTTCAAAAAAAGAAACAGGGCAGTGGAACTAGAGACTTCTGGTTGGGACACCCGCCTAATGGCAGCCTAAACAACGAGCTCCGCCATCGACATAACAATCCACGGGCATCTAAACCTTAATCCATCATCTTGTCAACTAAAAGACGAATCTCAGATTATCTGATGCCTCCAACACATCACTGGAGGGATAATTCCACAAATCTCAAGCAAGTAAAAGCTCAAAAATGCCGGCTTTAATCGACACAGAGAGGACCCAGGAATCCCAGAGTCTTTCACTCGGGCAAAGGGATGAAACCCCAAGGGAGGAATCTGAGTGTACGATCACATCCAGAGAACTTTGCCAAACCCTGAAACAAATTAACCAGACACTCCAGTGATTAGAAGCTATGGTCTCAGACCAATGTACAGAAATTGCCACATTAACCAAGCGAGCTGGGGAAATTGAGGAAACCTTAACGGATTATACCACCATCACTGATGTACATAACAAAGCACTTCTGGACTTACACCATCGCTCCCAACAACTCGAAACATGCCTAGAAGAACTAGAGAACAGAAATAGAAGGAACAATCTCCGGATTCATGGGCTCCCTGAGGGCTACGAGACTGACGCATTTCTCCACAAGATCCTTAATCTCCCTCCAGACAAAGCTCTAAACATAATTACTTGTTCCACATAAGTCCCATTTTGAAAAACTGGCAGAAAAGGTGGATGGGGAGGGTAGATATGCTCTCATGAAGGGCAATCTAGAGGGGCAATTAATAACACTTGCATCTGTGTATTTCCCACCGAATACCCCTTATGGGGACTATAGATCGTTCTTCCTCCTTCTCCAGGAGTGGGCAGAGGGTGTCTTGGTATGTGGAGGAGACCTGAATTTGACCTTGAATCCTGCCCTGGACACTACTTCCCAGATTCCAAGAAAGTCCCATCAAGTGGCAAGGAAGGTTCATAAGTTGCTTGGAGAATTGGGTACAGGGCTCGAAATAACCTGCTGTCCTCCGGTCCCGGACAGCCGCTTCCACCGACAGCCAAGCTTAGGAAGTCCGCTTCGTCCCGGGACAGGCGGTTTCACAGCCAGTAAATTTGCAGCCAGAGTATTGAGCTAGGCACTAGGACCCAGTGGCAGGCAGGGAGGTTTCCGGACGGCGTCGGCGTCATGGCCAGCGTAGCTCCATGCTGCCCGAAAAGTGCAGCTCCTTCCAGCCCATTCAGTCTTCCCACTCACTGAGGGGTCAAGTGACTGCAGCTACTAGCGCCACCTGACCTCTCAGCGAGCCGGAAAACTGATTGGCGCTGACTCAGCCTCCTCACCTCACTAGTCTGGCCATAGGGTGAGGAGCGCAGAGTGAGGAGAGTGCGAGTGAGCGAGTGGAAAAAAAAAATTCTGCAAATTCTAAACAGCCCTTCTCAGGGCTCTAGCATTTGGGGGCTCAGTTTGTGTGAATCAGTCCTGCTGGTACTTGCAGGAGGAGAGGGGAGGTGAACAAGGGGGATTTATTTAGTTTAAGTCTCAAAAGTCAAAAAAAAGACTTCTGCAAATTCTCAACAGCCCTTCTCAGGGCTCTAGCATTTGGGGGCTCAGTTTGTGTGAATCAGTCCTGCTGGTACTTGCAGTAGGAGAGGGGAGGTGAACAAGGGGGATTATTTAGTGTAAGTCAAGTCTCAAAGCAGTCCGGCACTTTACCTGTACACCTAAAACTCTCTCAAAGCCAAAAGAGACCTTGTGATCTGCAAGTCTCATCATCTCTGACTGAATAAAAAAATATATCTTGAGTGTGCAGAGAGGTGAAGGCAAGGCTCTATTAAAGCTTATTGTTCACTCAGCCTGTGTAAAGCCCTCCAGAGCTTGAACCTTGAAGATAGATACTGACGGACTTACTGTACTACTACTAATTTAAACTAGCCCGTCAGCCTGCTGTTGTGCTCTGCCACTGGACTAACTGAATAAAAGTAAAATTGAGTGACTGTGACAAGAAGGCACTGTCAAAGGGAGAGGAGGGGATTAAATTACAAAACAGGTTGACAGCAGGATACCCCACAGGTTTTAGTTGTGAAATCTGAGCGGGAGGAAAATATAAATATTAAACTCCTTTGTCCGGGGTTTTACAGGGAGGGGAAAGAAAACTAAACAGACTGTTCACATCTTCTAATATCTCTGATCATCACTTCACTGTAGTGTCCACTGTCTTCAGAGTGCTTACTGTACTTTAAATTCGTACTAGCTAAGTAAACCAAAAGGGGAAAAAAATGTCTTTGTTAAAGTTTGGCTTTAAAACAATTACAGGAAAGCCTTCAGTTTCAAGCCAAGAGGGAGGAGAAAGCTCGGGTTCTTCTATGTGTACTGCTTCTCCATTACTGATAGACTCAGTAGCACCAACTACTCACCCCACCATTGTGGCCACAGATGTGACAACTTGTCGTGCCAGTGCTGATATGCCAGCATCTCTGACTACTGTTGAAAGTGGCGGGAGTCCCGGGCAAAAGAAAAGGGGGTTCAAGGAGATCTGGAAGAAAAATAGGAGTGGCTACCATATGAGCCTGATGTGGGCATGACCTGCTCATACTGCAAAAATACTTAAGGAGACAAACACTTTCATGAGTGGCTGTAAGAGCATGAGACTTGAAATGTACGAGCTCATGAACTCTCCAAACCTCATAAATTAGCCAATGAAAAAATACTGTGTCTAACACAGCCCCTTCCAACTTAGCAATAGAACGAGGAATAATAGAAATGGAAAAAATGAGGCGACACAAGTGGAACATTTGTTTAGAACAACTCTTTATTCGATTAATTCAGAACGCCCATTCACAGATTTCCCTGGCATCTTAGAATTACAACATGTAAATGGCGCAAATGTCGAAGTCAGTTATAGAAGTGACAAACAGGCAGCAACGTTCACACATTTTATTTCAGAATCAATAAGGATAAAAGATGCAAAACTGGTTAACAGTAACACTTTAATCTCTGTCCTATGTGACTCGAGCACTGATGCCTCAGTAATAGAAGAGGAGGCAGTCTATATTAGGACAATGGAAAATTTCCGCCCAGTTAACATAGAGGATAATGGCTGGGGATCGGGTGATAACCACACTGTAATCACCTCGAGTGGTTGCTAGGGCAACATGGTAAACCTCGAGAGCGCAGCTCGAGAGGTTTACTGTAGCCCTAGCAACCACGAGAGGTGATTTCAGTGTGGTTGTCACCCGATCCCCAGGCATCATCTTTTATAGTGTATGGTCAAAAAAACACTGTTTGCATTCTATGTGTGAGAATTATGGAACTCTGGTGCATTCTTTTTTCTTATGCCACTGTTTGGAAGTTCCGAAGTGTGGTTAACAACTTTTAAAATTCTAAACAGTGCATAACAAAGCTGTGTGACTGCTGATTATGGTGGTTAATAGGCACTTACCATACATTATAAATTTGTTTCCCTTCAGCCAGTCTCTATTCCAAATGGTGAAAGCATTTATAACTCAATAGGTGATGCCTTAGAATTCACCTTGGACTGTAAAGACTGGAAAGAAAAAATTGTTGCTTTTGGATCTGATGGGGCACCCTGCATGTTGGGTAAAGTGACTGGGGTGTTTGGCAGGATTTTGAAAGACGACTTCATTTGTTAGGGATTCAGTGCAGTGCCCACAAGTTGGAGCTAGCTATAAAGCAATCAGCAACATCTATTCCATACATGAAAACAACAGATGAAGTCTTAATGGGTATCTATAAAATATACCATAAGTCTCCCGAAAACTGGGCCGATCTCAAAGAGTTAGCCAGTAATATGAGGTACACCATTCACAAACCAGTTAACGTGTCAGGGACCTGGTGGGTTGCACACAGAGAAAGGGCTCTGTCTGTTATTCCGTCCAGCTACAAGGCCTTAGTTGTACATTTACAGCACATTGCTTCCACACCAGGGCAAACAAAAGATCAGGCCAGTGGGTTGTTCAAAACAATAAGTACTGTGAGATTTGTCCTCTTTTCTCAGTTTCTGGCGAATACCTTTCTGTCATGATGGCCTTCAGTCTAACTCTACAGAGAGACAGCTCAACAGTAGAAACAATAGTCAGCAAGGTTGAAAGCACAGTGCTCTGGCTAGAGAACTACCTCTGCAGGATAAACTTGACAAAGTCTGTAACGAATTGCTGTTGCTCCCTGACTCTGACACAGCTGACAGTGACACTAGCACAAGTCGATTGACGGCTCAGCCACTACTCAGGTTCAGTTCCGTGGATCTGATATCTTCTTAACTTAGAAAGGGATATTCTATAGATAGAACCAAACAGGCAGTGTTGCGTGATGTTACAAGCCTTCTTTCATCAACAATTGAAAGTATTAACTCACTATTTTCCAATTTTAAAACAGACAAAGTCCTACGGTCATTCAGTATATTTAACCCATTACAGTTACCAGATAGTGACCAACTAGCCCTTTATGGCAATGAGGAAGTCAGAACCCTCACAGAGCACTACAGTGACCTACTGAAGAAACACAATAATAATATAAACTTGATTGAAGCGCAATGGTTAGAGCTTAAACCACTTATGAAAAAAATCACAGAATGAGCTGTCTCCGAAATTTCACTATTTGGATTTCTGGCAAAAATTCTCCATAATGATGCACATGAACAGCGATTCCTTGATATTCTGGTCTTAGTCACAATAGCTCTACTGATCCCAACCCAAACTGCAGTAGTTGAGAGAGGATTCAGCTTGATGGGCAGAGTGAAGTCTGACTGGCGGTCCTGTCTGTCTCCATGACTACATCTGAACTAATGCGTGTCAAGCTGTCAGATGCTAGCGCTATACATTTGACCTGCAGGATGCCATAACACTATGGTTCAAATCTGGAAACAAAAGAGAAGACCTCATGTGAGACCATATGGCTGCAGACTAGATTCAAGTTCTGATTCAGAAATAGACTAGACTCAATCAGTGTTTTACCTTGAAAAATAACCCCTCAAAAAGCAACAGTTTTCTCTCTTTCCACTTTACAGTCCATTTTATGTTTTAAGTTTAAAATTCACCTCACAAAAATGTGGACAGGTAAAACTTTGTCCGGACAGGCAACATTTACATTCCACCTGTCCCTTGGACAGGCATCTCAAAAAAATTATTTCTAGCCCTGATTGGGTATATTAGATGTTTGTCGTTATCAGCGTCCGAAACAAAGGGACTATACCTACTTTTCTGCCACATACAATATGTATTCCAGATTGGACTACATCCTGCTACCTAGAGACGAGATTTTTAGGGTACAGGATACTTGGATAGGGAACTTTCTCCTCTCAGATCATGCTCCACTCTATACAAGTTTGGATCTGGGAGGATTTAGAAGGAACACTTTCTGGAGACTTAATGTTTCCTTGCTTAAAGATACGGCAGTTAAGGATCAGATTATAGACACATACAAGTTTTTTTTTTTTTTTTTTTTTTAAAGAGAAAATGAGGGACAGGAAATGTTATGTGCCACCTTATGGGACACAGCCAAGGCTGTTCTTCGGGGGAAGTTTATACAGCTTGCTGCAAGGAGGAAGAGAGAGAGAGAGTGAGAGTGAGAGAGAGAGAGAGAGAGAGAGAGAGGAGACGGAAGACCCTCAGTGAGCAAATCCAAACATTAGAGGGAATGCAAAAACAGAAATACTCCAGAACTGTAGCACAGCAACTTAAGACTCTTAAAGGGGAATTTGGCCAAATATTAGATTATCAGGTAGAGCAGAAATTGTTATTTTTAAAGCAGAAATAGTATGAGGGTGGCCCAAGGTCACTTAGATTACTAGCCAGTAGATTGAGAGCACAAAGAGCAAGGGCCACAATCACGAACATGTGGCACCCCGGACATCAGAAAGTGGTATATAAAACATTTGAGACAGCCGAGACTTTTCGGGAGTTTTATGAACAATTATATCAAAAAGGAACCCCCATGGGAAGACTGAATCTTTCCTACATAACCTGAAATTACCAACCCTATCACTAGACCAGGCAAAAGTGCCGATGCACCCAATAACGGCGGAGGAACTTAAAGTGGAAGTGGGAGCCCTGAAGACAGAGAAATACCCCGGGACTGATGGGCTCCCAGGAGAATTTTTTAAAAGTTTTAGAGACTTGCTCCAGCCTCTTGTTTTGAGAGTATTCTCTGAGGTCTTGGGGGGTAGGGGCATGGATCCATCCTCCTGGGCCACAGCACTGATTTCGGTGGTACCCAAGCCGGGAAAGGACCCCTCCAGATGTGCTTCCTATCACCCAATTTCCCTCTTAAACACTGATTATAAGATCTTTTCATCCTTTACGGCTAAAAGAATACAACAATATATTCCCCATCTTATACAATTAGATCAGAATGGATTTGTTCCGGGTAGGCAAGCTCAGGATAATCTGAGATGAACCACCCACCTTATTGATCATGTCAACAACTCTGCTACTTCGGCACTATTAATGAGTCTTGATGCTGAAAAAGCATTTGATAGAGTTGATTGGAGCTTTTTGGGGGCAACCCTTTCCTGGTTTGGGTTCCCTACAGAATTTATACAATTAATAAGCAAATTATACCACTCCCCAACTGCCTATGTTCATACAAATGGCCACATTTCTAGACCTTTGAAACTCTGCAGAGGTACAAGACGGGGTACCCTTTATCACCATTGCTATTTGCACTATATATAGAACCTCTTGCTCAGTCTATCAGGGAGAACGGGAATATAAAGGGAATAACACTGAATGGCTTTGAGCATAAACTGGCTCTATATGCAGACGATGTACTTATGTACCTTACAGAACCTGACTCCTCTATCCCTGCTTTGTTTCGGCAGTTGGAGGAATTCTCCTCCCTCTCAGGATACAAACTGAACTGCTCTAAAACAGAGATACTTAGTTGCAATTTTACCCCTTCCCCAGATTTAAGGAACAGGTATCCCATGAGGTGGGACCTGGATCAGATGAGTTACCTAGGGATTAAGATTGGGTTTAGCAATCACAGGCTCTGGGAATTTAACTATCCCCTTTGATTACCCAATTAAGGATGGATGTCCAGAGATGGACTCTCCTGCCCTAATCTATATATTCTAAGACACAGGCATTGAAGATGAATGCCCTGCCAAGGTTACTTTACTTATTTCAATGTGTATCCTGTCAGGTCTCTCAAAGAGTTAAACATATGGCAGGGCATGTTTTTTAAACTTCTTTGGGCCAAAGACCGTCCTAGGATTTGTAGAGGCCTTATGTATGCCCTCGGGCCCCTGGTGGTCTAGCTTTCCCTAACTTACAGGGCTATTGGGCTGCAGCCCAAATGCGGGTGGCTCTCCTATGGGGCAGTCCTGGCTTTGATTCTCATTGGAAGAGAATGGATGTGTCAGTTGAGGCTGACCTTCCCCTTCCTGCTATCCTATTCCATGATGATGTCGGGTTACCCGAGTCTTGTTATACAGGGACTAGGACTGTCCTGGAGGGATGGAGGAGTGGCATAACCTGTGGTCCCATAAAAAAATCATCGAAATTTCCACAGTTGGTGGGCTTATGACCCCCTCTTCCCAGCTGCTACTTTAGATTTGTGGTTTAAACAGTGGGCCAAGAAAGGATTTCACTCTCCTTATCAGATTTTATCTGCAGATAACCCTATTTCTTTTGAGGCAGCCAGGCAGACATTTGGGCTTCTCCCACGAGATAATCTAAGATTCTACCAGATCAGAGACTATGTCCTTGCCCTTCAGAAGATGTATGCATGGCCGCAGGTGGAGGACCCCACTTTCCGTGGTATTTGGTTTTCAGGGGGTGGGAGAGAAGCCATATCCCTGTTGTATCAAAGGTACTTAACAGATCTGACCCTTCCCATTGAAAAACTTAAACTTAAGTGGGAAACGGACCTGGGGATCACTCTCTCAGAGAAACAGTGGGCTGGAGTGTGGCAAGCTACATGGCGGACAACAGGGGCCCCCCCTCTGGAGGGAATATAGCTGGAAGCTGAGAGCTAGGTACTTCCGAGTTCCTGCACAGGTGGTGCACTATACACCAACAGTTGGTTCAAACTGCTGGAGGGGTTGTGGGTTTACCCCAGCTTCACAGGCCCATATTTTTTGGACATGTCAGATACTTAAGGAGTACTGGACAAATATAGAACACCATCTCCAGGAAATTTTTCAGTTTCAATCCCCCCCGGGCCCTGAACATCTAGTTTTAGGTCTTAGACCAAAGGAGATACGGGGAAGAGAGGCAACATACTTATGGTCAGTTCTTACGATAGCTGCTTTGAAGGCCATTACTAAGAAATGGGCACAGAGAGCTGCCCCCCTTGTAGCAGACTGGATAGACATAATAGACAATATTCACTTAATGGAGAGGATTAGATTCAGCCTTCGCCAACAAACCCACTCGTACCAAAAGAGGTGGACTAGATGGTTCTTGTATGAGCCTCATTTGCATTTAGATGCCTAATTAGGCATAGCTGGGACCCCTCTCCCTCTCTCTCTTTCTCTCATCAAGAATTTATAAAAATAAGAAAGGATATATATTTTTCTATTATTTAATTTAGTGCATTGTACAGTCTGTTTATATCTCCATCGAGTAGTAATAGATAAGAACACTTACAGTACTATTTGATAGATCTTTGAGAACATGTAGTTTACTTTAACCAGATCATCATATGCTTTTATTCAGTAAAAAGCTAATGTATAGGTATGCACTGTGATGTCACCAAGATATGTTTTATGTACCTATGTAATAGATGTATGATCTATATGTGTGGACATGATCTCTTCAGCCCTTCCAGGCCTACCATAATAAACGAAGTATAAAAAAAAAGGGCAGTGGAACTAGTGCCACAACCAGAATGAAACATAGGGTTCTACTCCTACTACTTTGTGGTAATAAAGAAATCAGTGGGCATGTGCTCCGTTCTTGACTTCAGAAATCTGAATACATAGATTGAGAAAAATTCAAAATTATTTCTCCGGGATCTTTGCTACCCTACCCGAAACAACAGGATTGGCTAACCTTTCTGGATATGCAGGATGCATACCAGCATATACTGGTGCACCCCTGCCACCATAAGTACCTTTGGTTCTATGCGGAGGGGAGCACTACCAGTTCCGAGTCTTACCCTTTGTACTTTCCTCAATGCTCCAAGTTTTTACGAAGTGCTTTGCAGTGTTCACAGCTCAACTCAGAAAGCTGACTCCAAGTCTTGCCATACCTCATAGGAGCTGTTCTGGACATGACCTGGGCTCGATCTTTCCTCCCAGACAACAAATTATGAGCAATCTTGCAAATGGCATGTTACATCATGGAACACAAGACTGTGCAAGCCCACTCCATACAATGCATGCTGGGCTTAATAGCCTCCTTAGTGTTCCCACTGCCTTTAGCACAACTGCAGATGAGAACAACCCAGTGGATGCTCAGTGCACAATAGTTACATGTACTGCACCCTAAAAACTATCCCATTCAGGTGACCAAACCCCTGATGAGGCCCCTGATATGGTGGTTGGTGGAGGACAACCTCTTCAAGGGCTTTCCCTTCCCCCTATTGGAGCCAGAGGTGGTCTTAACTACAGATGCTTCCCTACTGGGGTGGAGGGCCCACTGCCAGGGACTTCAGATACATCTCGGTCAAGGTGCCCGAGACTCATTAGAGTCACTTCTACACATCAATATGCTGGAGATGCAAGCAGTTCTGTACAATCTGGTAGCCCCAGTGGACTTGGGTCAATCAAAAAATAGATCTCCTCCAGACAAGTTTGTCATGTACTATATATCAACAGGCAAGGAGGAGCACACTCTTACCCTTTCTGTAGAGAGGCAATGGGTATGCAGGAATGGTGCCTGGAACATGAGATCCTGATCCAAGCAATCTATTTACCAGGAGTCCAGAACACTCTGGCAGACGAGCTCAGCTGAAAAGCAGCCAATTCTCACAAAAAGGTCACTAGTGCTAGACATTGTGAGATCACTGTTCAGTGAGTGGGTCACCCCAGATGTGGATCTTTTTGTGTCCCCACTCAAAGTCAAACTGACGCGCTTCTGCTCCGAAAGTCCAGGTCATAGTAATTTCTGTCACGATGCGTTCAGACTGCCATGGCAAAATCGTTTTCTGTATGCAGTCCCTTCAATGTGTCTCATTCAGAAAAGCTGTTCAAGTTGGAGGCACACAGGGTTAAAATGATTCTAGTGGCCCCCTGCTAGCCTTGGCAAATATGGTTTCCTCTGCTGAATCGACTTTCAGTCAGCAAACTGAGGGCCCTGCCATTGTTGTTGACTCAGGGTCAGCGGGTCCATCCCAGCCTGCACTCCTTTCACCTTCATGCTTGGCTCCTGAAGAGATGAAAGTGAACAGGTACAATGTATCTCAAAGGGTCTCTGAAGTACTTTTGGTTGTGTGTAAACCTTCTACCAGGAATACATACACAGCCAAATGGAGATTTTCCGTCTGGTGTTCCAAAATCTCGATGGATTCCCTTCAGGTGTTCACCTGACAGGGTTCTGGACTACTTACTGGACCTTTCTGATGCTGGCTTGTGGTATTCTACAGACACGGTCCACCTATGTGCTATACAGTGTACCACAAACCTGTGGTTACCTTCTACCTCACACAGCTGCCATTGTTTAAGGCGTTCCTCAAGGGTATTTTGCACATACGGCCTGCCATCAGGAAGCTGATGGCTCCCTGGGATATCAGCCATGTGCTGGTTATACTCACCTGCAAGCCTTCTGAGCCCATTGTGACTTGTGATTTAAAAGTTTCTAACTTGGAAAGCAGCATTCCTGGTGGCTATCACCTCTGCATGCAAAGTACTGGAAACCCATGCTTTAGGCCACCGGTCCTCTGTATACAGTTTTCCATAGCAATAAGGTAGTTCTCTGAATGCACCCCAAGTTTCTACCTAAGGTGGTGTCAGCATTCCATCTTAATTAGGCTATAATCCTGCCTACCTACTTTGCAAACTTCCAGAATAGAGGAGAAAGGACTCTCCACTCGGAGAATGTTAAAAGGGTCCTTAGATTTTTACTGTGATAGGACTAAGAACTTCAGACAGTCTAAACAGCACTGTCTCTTTCAACCTGAATCGTAAGGGACAACCTGCTGCAATCAAGTGCATTTCTGCCTGAATTGTAAAAACTGCCTTCAACATTGATATGCTATGGCTCAGGTTAAACTGGAGGGCAGAGGTTGTGCCCATTCCACTAAAGGTGTTCTTACTTCTCTGGCAGAAATCCACTCTGCACCTATTTGTGAAATTTGCAGAACTGCAACTTGGAGCACAGCGCACACCTTTATCGAGCATTATGCCAGGATGCATATCACTTTTGGCAGGATAATTCTGAATGGATCACTATCCTGAGTGAGCCTTGAGCTCCAGCCTTCACAGTCCAGGGGACTTTTTCTCTGTTGGTACTCTGACTCACAAGTGGGAATCAATCGTGAAGATTAATTCTTAGATTAAAATGTCATACTTATAGTAATTCTTTATCTTCCGGAATATCTTCACCACTGATTATCACACCCGTTCACTATCCCCCAGACTCACTTCAGTATTGTTGTGTTGTGGTCTTCACCTCTTTGTGCTTGGTTTGGTTTGTGAATGCACTGGGTTACTGGTTTGGTGGTCCTTCTTACACAGGTCACCAGAGCTATCTTATGCCCTTAGGTTAAGAGCATAGGTTATTCATTAGGTTCATGATGCTCACCTCCTCGCTAAAAAAGGAACTGAGGTGGTTGGGGATTTGCTGCTGTTGTATACCAGAAGGTGCATGCAACGTCACACATGGTGCCTCCTGTGTCACCGGCTCCACCAGAAAAGTTCTGGCTCCCGCAGGGTCATAGTACCACCAGTACAGACCCACAAGAAGTAATCAATGGTGAAGATAGTGTGGAAGATCAAGAATTACATTAAGTACATAGTTTTAAATTATGGGTGATTATAAAATGCTGTGTGGTTAATTCGGACTGCTAACATACCCTCAGGGTCAAAAAAGTCACAATGCAAATCAAGGAACACAGCGACATCAAAAACAAATCATGCAAATTAAAAAAATGGTCCCCTCCACAGCAACATTCCTCAAGAATCACAAACTGTAAAGGAAATCTGTCCAATAACTCTGTAAAAACTTACCCTACTCACAAATCCTAACCAAAAAAGTTTCAGTGCTGCTCACACAAGAAAAACATTCTAAACACCCAATAGAAACACAAAACATATTTCAAAACTGTGACGCTACACAAAAACAAAAACATGCACACCTACATCACTACGCCATCTAAAAACATTGCTGTAAAAGCTAATAACATTTTCTCTTACCTAGAGGCAAAGGACAGCTCAAACCCTCTGCTTAAATCTCATCTGCCCAGCAGTGCATCTGAATGAGGTCACAAGACATCTAAATCAATTTCCTAGGCTACCAGGTATGACACAAATCACAGGAAAACAACAAGAATTACAGCCCATGTTTCCAACATAGAGTTCAAATATATAGTAGAGAGGGCTAGAGGGTGGACTCCAATGGCTCAGTCGAAGCCACGCATACAACACATTAGAGGAGGGTTGAGGTGCCAGCAGATAACGGGAACTCTTCCAGAACTTAAGATAACAACACCAGTGCACTGTTGTGATAGAAATGTACTGATCCAGTTGAGTAGCAAGCACCATTGACCGCAGGGAAGTGATTAAGCAGATGCGTATTGTGGTGACAAAAAACTAGGTATGCTCGTTTGTCCTTTGCAGTGCATTACTCGATCTGTGTAAAAGGAACAGTGTCGGTGCCGTTATAAGTTTCCAGAAGGGTTCCCATTATCTACCAGCACCTCAATCCTCCTCAAATATGGTGGACTCGTGGCTTCAACTGAGCCACTGGAGTCCACCCTCTAGCCCTCTCTACTATATATTGGAACTCTATGGTTTCCAACTTAGTCTCACAGATCACATGGGACATACAGGAAGTTAAAAGTCAGGAATACTTATTTAAAGCAACAAAATAATCCACTCCCTTGCAGTACAACCACACTCAAGAATACCTATTTAAAGCAACAAAATTACCCACTCTCTAGCAGTGCAACCGCACCCAACTAGTGCAGCTTACCACCTGCAACCTAACCCTACCACATATCTAATTATGCTAATGCCCTAAAGGCAACCAGTTAAAGATACAGCACCAAATTACAACACTCGAGATCGGACCACAGGGGTGGGGGGGCTATCTGTTTTAGACTGGAATTGGGACTTGCTGGTGTACCAGTTGAGGTGGCCAGATCATCTGAGTTTACCGTAGTAGCAGGTGTGGCCTGCAGGATCATTCTCATCTATCATCCACCCAGGAGTGAGAAATTTTTCCTGCAGGAAGTAGCAGACTTCATCGTCGATGCGGCACTGGAGTTGCCCAGGCTGATGGTCCTGGGCGACTTCAATACCTGGGTCAACGATGAACTCTCGCAGTTTGGTCAAGACTTTTTCCAACTTATGTGCTCGTTGGGGTTCGCACAGGTAGTTGCCTCTGCTACTCATAATCAGGGTCGCTCACTTGATCTGGTCTTCCTCCTGGGGATCGAGTCCTTCGACTTGGTGGTGAAGCCAGTTGTGTGGCCCGATCACTACATAGTAAGATTCAATTTACAGCCCCCCCCGTATAGGCCTGTCCTTGTGGAGATGGTCAGATACCACCCATTGAGGGGTGTAACCCCGGAGGGTCTCTTGGCAGTGTTAAGACATATCGGGTGTTCCGAGGGCAGGCGAGGATCCAGAGAATCTAGTTCTGGCCTACAATAAGGCTATTGCTGAGGCTCTGGATGTTATCGCCCCAGTCCATGTTCGTCCTCTCTCTCCCTCCACCCTCGGTCCCCTTGATTTGATGGGACCTCTAGGGAGCTGAAACGTGTAGGATGAAGGTTAGCACATTACTGGCGGAGAACGACCCTTGAGGCAGACCACCTTAGATTGATGGATCATTATCAAAGCTATCAATCAGCAATCACATGTAAGAAGGCAGAGTTCCTGTGCGGTGAGATTGCTGCTGCTCAAAATCGACCGGCTCAGCTCTTTCGAACCGTGGACAGGTTGTGTAACCCAACCTGTCTACAGGATCGAGGAGCATTTTCACAAGTTAATTGTGATGAGTTTGCTCGATTCTTTGCAGATAAGGTGGCTGACATCAGGGCCAAAATCTGTTCAGCGCCCTCTATGGGGGTTGGTGGTGGTTGGTTTATGGTCACTTCCCCTCGGTCTTCTTGGATATCTTTTGACCGGCCGGAGTTAGGGGACATCATGCGGATTATCCAGAATTTGCGGCCAACATGCTGTAGTTTGGATCCGGGCCCTACATGCCTAATATTAGGGTGTATGGAGTCCATCGGCCCAGTCCTTGCAGAGATTGTTTGGTGCTCCTTAGACTGGGGAGAGTTCCTTAGTTCCCTGAAAGAGGCAGTGGTGACACCGCTTCTTAAGAAAGCTCCTTTGGACCCAAACAGCTGTGCAAACTACAGACCTATCTCTAACTTTCCTTTTGTTGGCAAGGTATTTGAGAAAGTGGTTGTGCTGCAACTGGAGAACCATCTTACCATCCATGATGTCTTCAATCCTCTCTAGTCAGATTTCTGGAAGAGATATAGTACCAAGACCGCTCTGGTTCGGGTGCTTAATGATGATCTGATGGCAAGAGACCAGAAGCGCCATTCCATCCTGGTGCTTCTGGATCTCTCTTCAGCATTTGACACCGTGGACCATGGGGTTTCTGCTCGAGCACCTGAGGGTTATCTGTAACCTGGCTAATTTAGTTCTCAGATGGTTTCATTCTTTCCTAGCCAGCAGGTCTCCGAGGAGGGTGTCTGGGATTTTTTTCCTCTGAGCCATTCTCTCTGCCATGAGGAGTCCCTCAGGGCTTGGTGCTGTCCCCCATGTTGTTCGCAGTGTATTTGCTGCCCTTCGGAGACATTGTAAGATGATATAGGCAGAGGTTTCACTGCTATGCTGATGATACACAGCTCTGTCTTTTGTACCCGAGCAGGACAGTGCGGTCTCCATGTTTAACAGCTGTCTGGTGGAGATCCATGACTGGATGAAGTCCAGCTGGTTGAAATTGAATTCCTGAAGACTGAAGTGTTGGTCGTGGATCTGGGGTGCCAGATAGAGAGGCCAGTGTTGGGGTTACCTTCTGGGCTTTGGCTCGATGGTGTACAACTGCCTACCTCTGAACAGGTGCGTAATCTGGGGGTGGCTCTTGATGATGGGTTGACACTGCATGCGCAGGTGTCAGCCGTCGTCAAGTCTTCCTTTAACCACCTTAGGAACATAGCCAGAATTAAGCACTTTGTTCCGTCTGATGATTTGCCTACATTGATCCATGCCTTTGTGACCTCACGCCTTGACTACTGCAACTCCCTGTACCTGGTGCTTCCAGGGGTTGATGTTGATGATCCCACGGCATCGGACTGGGGTGGGTGGGCGACTGGCTTCATTGGGTCCCCCCCCCGCGAACGCAACCAAACCGGAATCCCGGGGTCGAGGCGCCGGCAGCTCTCCAAAGCCGGGCGGACCTCCCCTGGACCATCTGTCTGCACAGGGCTGAAGGACCGTAAGCGGAGGGAAGGTTTCAACTCCTCTGCTGACTTTCTTTGTTCTACTTGGCGCGCTCAGAGGAGGACTCACCGTGATTGGCTCCCACGACCAGCGGCGGCGACTTGGACTGTTTAAAAGGCTGTGCTGCACATCTCCCACAGATCCCACGGCATCGGACTGGGGCGGGTGGGCTACTGGCTTCATCGGCCCCCCCCCCCCGCGAACGCAACCAAACCGGAATCCTGGGGTCGAGGCGCCGGCAGCTCAAAGCCGGGCGGACCTCCCTGGACCTTCTGTCTGCACAGGGCTGAAGGACCGTAAGCGGAGGGAAGGTTTCAACTCCTGCTGACTTTCTTGAAATGCCCGCCCACCCGCCCTGAGGTTGTGGCATCCAATATAGGCAGGCAGCAGTCGGACGAAGCCCAGCCCAGAATGTGACTCTCGCAATCATATTCAATCACCACTTCTCTAGGAGGAGCTCTGCTGCTGCCTCCTGCCCGCTACTCCCCAAACTGCTGAGGTACTCCCTGTCTCTCTCCTACCCCGTTGCTCCCAGGCCTGTGGGTAGGAGTCTCGTTTTTCCCTTGGGTCCTATCCTCCTCTAAAACCAGTGCATAGACAAGCCTCGAAGTACTCTCAACACTGGACATAATCGCCTATTGTTGCTCTACAAAACCCCAAGGCTGCACAAGAAATCTGGCTCTCCCTGTCTCCTACTGTCATTGCCCTTAGGGTCCCAACCCATTTGCTAGCCTTTGTGCACTGTGCTACGGCTGCATAACATTAAGTTCATGTGCCTACTTCTGTTATTTTTTAATTTTTTTTTTGTTTCTTTTTATTCTCTTTTTTCTTCTCCAACTGTCACCTAGCCAAAGGTCCTGAAACGGAACAAACATTTTAAGCCGATTTTTCTCAAGCTGCTGCAAAAATAATCCTGTGTATTTCATCTTAAAGTGACCCTTTCCAAAGGCTGTACAACGCTAGACTCAGGTTACTGCTGCACTTAACATAAGGCTCTGAAATTTGTAGATTCAATCTGCTAGCCCATGCTATTACCGGTTACATAACTCAGGTTGATTTGTGTTGTTAGCTCAATTCATTTACTCTGCTGATACTAGCCCAGCCGTAGCTGCAGGCTTCTTCTGCAACCCTGCGGTCACTTAGCCTCCTTGCCAGACAGAGACAGGGAACCAACATGTACACCGGTAATTGGAACAAGGGTATCATCCTGTCAGTAATCTACATTCTGGCTCAACTAGGGACTGATACCCTAGTCAGAAATGCCTACTGCCCTCATGAATCCCCAAGGGTGTCGGGAGAAGATGTGGCTAGGCATTTCCCATGCCCTTCGCCAAGGATTAACATCCTTCTCCTTATGGCCCATGAATTCTCAAGAATGGGGTTCCTCTACAGAGTCCTTCTCTGTCCTAGGAGCCCGACCCTATGTCAGGCTAACCTGGCACTACCTCCTCCTACCCTTTCTCTCCTTTGCTCACTCACTACCCTACTCCTACTAGCAGGGGACATCCAACCTAACCCAGGACCAGGGACTATTAACGTCTCTATCTCCTCCGCTATGGATAAGGCCTGGGTTGGAGCCAAGGGTCTGAGGCTGGTCCATATGAACATCTGTAGCCTGAGACCAAAGATCCAGGAGGAACAAGCATGGATGGCTGTGTACAAACCTGACTTACTAGCGGTCTCTGAGACCTGGCTAAAACCCCACATTATGGACCATGAGATTGCAATTTGATACACCCTTTTAGAAAGGACAGACCCGAAAGAGGGGTGGAGTGCTAATTTATGCCAAAGACACTTATACGGCCTCCATAGTCAGACTGCCCCTGGACTCGACTTTGACTCAGAAGCAGTCTTCCTAAAGGTCACAATTGAGGGCTAAACACTCACAATTGGCTGCATGTGATACAGCCCCCAACCAATGCCCTCGGCTTTCTGGATACGCTCTGAAGAGCCCTGTGGTGAACTCAGCATCTGAGATTATCCTATTGGGAGACTTCAATTTAAACTGGGCACAAGAGGCTAAGTCTGCAATTAATGCAGTCCTGCACGACTCTCACCTCACTCAAATGATCTCCCTACCGACCAGGATGAACTACAAATCAGGGAGGCACTCTACAACAGATTGGGTCCTGACCTCATCCCTAAGTAACGTAAAGATGGCTGGGACTCTGGCAGATGCCTTAAGTGACCACTCGCCGATATCTGCCATATGGAAGAACAATGGGATCAAAGTCCCGCCTCGTACTATCACTTCTAGGGACTACTCCAACTTCCATCCCGACCAGTTCATAGGCTACCTAAATGGCATGGACTGGAACCCCATAAGACATCTACCTAACTTGGGTGATGCTGTAAAATTTTTCCAAGCCACCCTAACTGGTATCACTGACTTAGTAGCCCCTATGAAAACCCACAGGGTCAAGGGGAACTGCCATAAGTGGATCTCTCCCCACCTGAAAGCACAGATGTCTACCCGGGACAAAGCACGGAAAAAATTCAGGAAAACTAATCTTCCGGTGGACTTAGCCAGCTACAGGGCCCTCAGAAACCAATGCAAACAGATCATAAAGAAAGCTAAGAAAGATTATATCTCGAATCTCCAAAAAACTAACCTGGGAAACCCTAGGTTCTTCTGGACACATATTACTGAACTCCTAGAAGGTCCCAAAAAATCAACTACCGGCCCTATCACAGTGAACGGGCAGGTACTCGTTAAAGGACCTCACATCGCAGAGGCCCTAAACGACTACTTTACGAACCTGGACACATACAAAGTAGGGCACATAGACAACGGGGATAAGCCTTACGAGCATCTGCCCTGTGAACTCGACCGCCCACAGTTTCATCTGTGGCTGGTAAAGGTAAAGGAGGTTCTGCACATCCTTAAATCCCTACAGTCGAGAGGCACTGGAGGCCCTGACGGGATCCAGCCAAGAATCCTTAAGGAGGGTGCCCTAGCACTAGCGAAGCCACTAACCTAGCTAATAAACCGGTCCTTATTGGAGGGGTCGGTCCCTGAGCCATGGAAACAGGCCACGGTGATTCCCATTCACAAGGGAGGGCCTACCGAGCCTATAGGGAACTATAGGCCTATCTCCTTGCTGTGTGCAATAGCGAAAATACAAGAGAAGCTAGTCTACTCCCAACTTCGGAAATACCAGGAAACACACCAGGTAATCTCTTCGGCTCAGCACGGCTTCAAAGCCAAGCATGGGACAGATACCGCCTTACTAAATTCTCGCAGAAGTCCTGTGCAATACTGATCTAAGGGTCAGCACAGGCCGGTCTTTATTGACCTCTAAAGCTTTTGACTTGGTAAACCACAGCCTCCTCCTGCACAAAATGAGCAATATTGGCCTGGACACCCATGCACTCGGGTGGTTTGGTGAGCTACCTCACTGGCCGCACTCCAGAGGGTCAGGTGGAAGGATAGTGTCTCACAGACCGCACTGCTCAAAGAAGGGGTACCACAGGGTCAATACCGCCCCCTTCTTTACTCTGTTCTTAAATGACCTGCACTTACGCCAGGAGCAGCAGTTATCCAATACGCCGGACGATGCTGCCATTTCACGAGCCTCCCCAAATGTAATAGAACTGGGGAATGCCCTACAAGAGGACATCCTTCAGATGGAGGATTGGCTCACCTTGAACAAAACGGTATTAAACACCAGCAAAACCAAAGCGATGCTGTTTGGGTCCAGATCCCTTGGATCAGACCGTCGATGCTCCTTCAACTGCAGTCCAGAGGGGGAGACAAACTCGAGGTGGTCACCTGTATGAAGTACCTCGGTCTAACCCTAGACCAAAGCCTCACTCTAAAAAATCATGTTGACCAACTCTCCAAATCCATCCATGTGAAACTTGGTCTCCTCCATACATTAAAGGACCAGATTATCCCTGAAGCCAGGGTAGCCATCGCAACCAGCGTCCTACTCCCTAAGCTCACCTGCACAGCCCCCATTCTCCAAGGTGTGGCCTCTACGGAACTTAGCAGGCTCCAGTCCTTATACAACAAGATTGTGCAGTTCGCCACAATGTCCCACCCTAGAACACACCACTGCGAGGCCCAAGCCAAGCTCAGGTGGCCATCACTGGAAGCTCGCCTCATCTACCCGACTCTCTGCCTAACATATAAGCTACTAGGCCCCTCCTCTCCTCCCAGCCTCAAAGGGCTTGTCAGGGTTAAATCCAATCTGAGGAGCCTCCACACCTCAGGACAAACCCTCCTCATGGTTCCTAAAACTAGGACTAAAGCTGGGTCCAGGTCCTTTGCGTTCACCGCCCCTTCCAACTGGAACAACCTCCCACTTGAGATACGTGAGGCAGGGTCTGGCCCCTGCTTCCGGTCCAAACTCAAAGCACACCTGCTCGTCAGGAGTACTTGCCAATGCCTTAGGACAGGACCCCACTGCTCCTCCCTCCTAGGAAGGTGACTTGACTTTTGGTAACTTAGCCACTATCTCATGCACTCCCTTGTTCTTCAGGCTTTGCGCATGCTTATGTTTAAAATTCCGACACGAAGAGATCTCATTGTCTGTATGTGCATGTTAATGTTCAAATATCCAAATCTAGGAGGTCTCACTGAATGTATGTTCCCGAACCACCTATCTGACTGTAACCCTATGGAAACCTTCACTGTATAACAATACGTCATTTATTAATGTGTACTGCTCTGTTACCTTTTGTCATTATCTTTACCCCCAGGTCGCCCCTGAAAAAGGGACCTCTGGGGCCCAGTGGGCCTACCAGCTCAACAAAATTCAATAATAATAATAATAATAATAATAATATCTGCCGCTTGCAGCTGGTGCAGAATGCTGAGGCACGATTACTGACTGGGACTTCACGTTCCAGTCATATTACTCCCATGCTGCACGATCTGCACTGGCTGCCTATACAGTAGCGGACCACCTTCAAGGTCGATCTTCTGACCTATAAAGCCCTACATGGACTGAGACCGAGTTACCTGCAAGAGCTCCTGATTCTCTACAGCCCTGGTCAGCCTCTCTGCTCAACTGACGAGGGGTTGTTAGAGGTTCCCAGGATGCGGTTGAAGACATCTGGTTCCCGGGTGTTTATGTTCGTGGCGCCATCCCTATGGAACTCCCTACCTCATCAGATTAGAGACAGCAGGACCGTGGAGAGCTTCAAAACCTGTTTAAAAACTTATCTATTTAAACATACTTTTAATATCTGATGTTTTATGGACTGTGAGCATTTTAACTGAAGTTGATATATCTGTGTGATTTTATTGAACGGTTTTATAACATATATGCATGTAAAGTGCTTTGATGTTTGAATTGCATTATACAAATAAAAATATTTTTAATAAAAGAAAGAAAATAACCAATTTACTGTTTAGAGTTTGATAGTTTGTGGTACTCCTTTTAGCATGCTCCCTTTGATCACCTGTGAATTACCTAGGTGGAAAGCATTTTAAAGGAGTCAATTTAGGTGCTGCACTCTAAGAGTAGCCACTGCAGGCATTTCATGGTTAGGACCAAACCACAGGGTTCCACCTTGGCGTCTGGTGGTTCGGCTTGTTCACAGCAATTTCCGATCGGACAACTAAGAGAACTGCTTTTCCATGGAGACAAAAGTAAGAAAATAGCCAATTTAGGCAGTAACAATGTCTCACTTTTCCTATTTACCATGTTGGGGGGGTGGGTTATGCACTTTACTCTGTTACTGCAAGGCCCTCTGCCTTTGGCACTGGGCCTCATTACGACCCTGTGTGTGCGGGTATCCACCAATACCCCACACCCTGTCAGGTCTTATTGCTTACGTGCACAGGCTTAGGAACCAGCAGACTCAGTACAGCCACTTATTCAAGGAGTGAACCTGAGCAAGTCGTTTAACTCTCTGTTTAAGTCGATGCAGCTGTGAAAATTGGTAAACCTGCACCCCTACTTAAAATACCATACAGCATCCCTTCTGGGAGATCCTGGGTGAATAAAAAGTTTAAAAAAGTACCTTTTCTCAATCCAGTCAATGATGGGGTCCCATTCATTTGTCTGGAGTTCCACCAATCCTGGAGGTTCTTCCACTCTGTAACTAATAAAAAAAGGAAAACCTTTACAACTCCATCACCTCTCACACAAAAAAGCAGTTTTCTACCATCATGCAAGTATCAGGAATGTTGGTATTTTATAGTGCCTTCCATACCACCTTGTATCCCTAAGCATTTTACAATCCAGGAGAGGGAGAAGGAAACACGTTGCTGCCGATTTTAGTACATATGGAGATTCAAAGCATACAGAGACCCCGTCCACCCTCCCTCCTGCTGCTCCTCCCCTTTTTCCTCACCCCCACAGTGACAATGGACCTGTCTGCCTCTTCTGCCCCTCCTTCTATGTCCCCATGTCACCCTGCCATCCCAACGTCCTATCACTCCAAGCCACCACATAGACCCTGGCATAAGCTCATCCCCCCCCCCGCCATCTCTAGTTATCTCTTGATGTGTGCAAAGAACTGTACCCAGATATCGTACCCAAATGTCTTACTGCTCTCCATGTATGAAAGTTTTTGTAGCTATGACATGCGCTCTGTTATTCAAACTGTACCAAGTTTATGCCAACTGTTTGTCATGTCTATTGTCACTGTAACCTGACGTGGAGCCTTCGAAAAGGAGTCTCTGACTCAAAGGATTGTAATTTCGAATATCCAAAAAAATATATAAATTGCTGAGTGAGATTTCAGAGCGATTAAAAGGACACTGTCAACCCCTTAGGCCTCAAATTGTCCATAGATAAAAAAAAAAAAAAAAAATTATATTATATATATATATATATATATATATATATATATATATATATATATATAAAACACAACACTACGATTGCTCAGCTTCTGTAGAATATGCTGAAGTTGCTGGTAGTTTTTTTCCTTTAAAAGTGAAAAACAGGCTGCCCACCACACTGGTGTTAACACACAAAAACTTAGAAACATAGAAACATAGAAGTTGACAGCAGATAAGGACCGCAAGGCCCATCCAGTCTGCCCATTTCTTTTTCTACCTTATAAATGTGCCATCGGCCTTTGCTCTGTCAGTGGCCTATCTATTCATAGTCATTTGTATTGCTCCCTTATGCCTATCCCATGCCTGTTTGAAGCCCTGCACTGTATTCATAGCCACCACTTCTTGTGGTAAGTCATTCCATGCATCCACCACCCTTTCTGTGAAAAAGAATTTCCTCACATTCCCCTTAATCGCCTCCCTCTAATCTCATGCTGTGTCCTCTTGTCCTGCTATTTTTCTTATATTTAAACATGTTAGACTCTTTCACCTTGTTTATGCCCTTAAGGTGTTTGAATGCCTCGATCACATCACCTCTCTCCCTCCTTTGCTCAACTTGTTTGTTTACAGTCCTGGATTAACTACTACTGCATTTTTCCCGGACATGAATGCCAACAACACACTCCAGACACTTGTGATGGAGTGGGAGGAAAGGAGACTACTGCATCATGGGTGGTTGCACCGTTTGGGGGGTGTTTTTAATGTTCAGGAAGCATGCAACAAGAGTAGCTTAAGGATCTGAAACTAAACAAAGTTGGGTATAACTAAACCATTAGCATGCATTTCAGTTCTTGTAAGAAAGGAAGCAGATAAAAACCATACCAGGTCATAATGTCATATGCTTAATAGCGTATGGCATTATGGCAAACCCGGACCTGTGTGCTCCTCAAGCTGGACCACCCCCCTGGAGTTGAGAATCTTTAGTGGGGAGGTCCGGGGGCATGGGCCTAACCGAGGGGTGGGGGGGGCAGAATCCCATAGAACAATTACATAATGCCTCATGGCATAAATCGCGACATAATGACCCTGTGCAAATAAAAACACAGCAACGTCAATGAATTTTATAGGAGGTAAGCAATCATAAACCATGAAACATAGAATCTGAAGGCAGATAAGGATCGCTTAGCACAACCAGCCCTTAACATTTCCTACGTGATCTCTGGCTCCCCCCCCCCTTGCATCCAGCTAAAATTGTCTTGTGCCTATCTCATGCATGCTTAAAACCCACCACAGTTTTTGCCCCCACTATCTCCACTGGAAGACTGTTCCAGATATCCACCACTCTTTCACTTAAAAACTACTTCCTCGCCGGACAGCCCGGTGGTACTGGACGCTACACCTTGCACCACGTTGGCGACCTGGGTTCGGGAATGAGCCCTGGCCACCGAGGGTTGGCGAAGGTGAAGAGAGGATCGAGCATCCAGAGGACTGCTCTCCTCTCTCAGAGGGAGGGAGACTTGTTGTCCTGCTCACTGACTGCCCTCTGGCGATGGACAGAGGGCAGTATGGGTCGGGAGGCATGTTCCGACGTGCCTATGTCATGAGGTGGGACAGGACAAAAGCGGAGGAAAAAAGGAGAGCCCTGGAAGTGCTTAATGATGGTTTCCCGATGGCTGACCCTGGCTTCTGGATTGGGTCTCTGGGGGGAGCGCGCCACCTCATTCCTGGCCCCGCGGGGGAATACCAGGGTCGGCGAGTGTGGGCAGGTCTGGAGAGAGAGTCCCTCTGTCAGGAGTCTCTAGGAGGAGAATAAAGTGTGTTTGGGGGGAAAAAAAACAAAAACTATTTCCTCGCATGTCTCCTAAATGTTCCCGCTTCCAACTTCATTGCATATCCCCTTGTTCCTGTGCCATCTTTTCCTCTAAAAAATGCTCCCTTCCTGGACTTTGTTCAACCTTGTGAGGTATTTATTAGTCTGTACCATGTCCCCTTCCTTGCAACAGATCCTTCAGTCTCTCCTTGTAGGCCTTCTGATGCAGCCCCTGCATCATTTTAGCTGTCCTCCTCTGGACAGCCTCCACTATGTCTATATCCTTCCTGAGATGTGGTCTCCAGGAACTGGACACAGTACTCTGTGTGGGGTCTCACCAATGATCTATACAGTGGCAACATCACCCCCCCCCCTTCTGCTGGCGATACCTCTCCCAAAACACCCCAGCATCCCTGGCCCTGCCTACTGCCTTGTTGCACTATCTTGCTACCTTGAGGTCATCAGAAATGATTACTCCCAGGTCCCTTTCCCGTTTGGTGACTGCCAAAACCTCTTCTCCCACTCTGTGTTCTGCCTCTGGGTTTCTGTGCCCCAGGTGTATGATTTTGCACTGAAACACAGCTGCCATACCCTTGACCACTCCTCGAGTTTTTTCAGGTCTCTGCACATTCTTTCCACACTCTCTGGAGTGCCTACCCTATTTCACATTTTGGTGTCATCCACAAAGACAGACCTTCCCTTTTGGCTCCTCTGCAATGTCACTTATAAAGACATTAAAACAAAACCAGTCCCAGCCCTGATCCTTGAGACACCCCACTGGTCACCCTCCCTTCCCTAAAGTGGACTCCGTTTCCCACCACCCTTTGTCGATTTAATCAATGTCTTACCCAGTTTACCACCTTAGGGCCAACCCCTAAGCTGCCCAGTTTCCTTATGAGTCTCCTGTGTGGTATAGTGTTGAATGCCCTACTAGAATCTAAGCAGGCCACATCCACCATCCCACCCTGATCTATTTCCCTGGTCAACCAGTCAAAGAAATCTATCTGATTTGTCTGATGTGACCTCCACTGGGTTTTCAACTAGGAATGACATGATTCAAAAAAGGCTGACAGTGTCCCTTCAAGCAACTTGCTCACGGTTACAGAGTGAGTGAGTGAGACTGAACGAGTGAGCGAGCGTGCGTGCGTGTTTGAGAGATTGCTGTGGGATTCAAAACCTGCGCCTCTAGGCTCACATCTCTGTGCTCTAACCACTAGGCCACACTGCCTTCCTGTTAGGTGTCGTGTGGAGGTGCTAGCACAATGCAGATGTTCCTATATCCCCAGTTCTAGAATTACTGTATTATGCATGGGGGAGTTACAATTAGGTGCTCTGACAGCATTTTCATGTGAGCCAATGTGACTGCCATTTGTGCAGATACCAATTTAAATCACATGTGCAGAGTCGAATGTGCTTTATGGAAATGCTAACATTAGCAGGACCTGACTGAAAATGAAATGCAGCACCTCAGCTGTGCTAGCCCAAGTTAACGGAATTGTAAAATAAAATATTTTGTGTGCAGGCATTACTATCACAGTTTATCACATGAACGTGATAATTTTGTATATACAGGTATCTTGATACAAAAATATCCCATGATCAGTATAATATTACTTTTTATGCAACATAATCTGTAGTTTATTCATTCCTAAAACACTCACAATGAAGAGACCACTGCAACCTTGATGCCCCCAAAGAAACCTCCATGCAGCAGGACCTGAGCCAGGGAGGGATCCTGTCTCAGGTGAATTCACTGTTAGGAGTGGATGGGGAAAGCCGAAGGGAAGACTAAGATCCAGGGATATAAGCACCTTTGGGAGCATCATGCATGGCTACTAGTGTTTCTCTTCCCCATTTTAAGGTTCCACACACACTTTCTTTCTTGTATGTGATGCCACAGGGAGGACGAAGAAGTAAGCGCCACTTGCTAACGAACAGCACCAAGGCTGCTCCTAGTCCCCCAGTAGGAGGCCGTGATGCAATGCACAAGCAGCCCCCCCCCCCTCCAAAAAGAGGGAGAGCACCATCTCCACCATTCCACCATCCCAGGCTGGGTGATGACTTAGGATGAAAACCCAGGTCTCTTTCATACCATTCAATGCTCTACCACTGGCAATGCTGGGTCAGGTGGCTCTAGCTATTCCATATACAGAGGCGGATCCAGGATTTTACAATGGGAGGTGCTGTGATGGTGTGCCTACTTAACATGCAACTTTTTATAAGTTTTTTAATCCTTTTCATGACATTTTTGACTGAAAATATAAACATAATCTATAGTTTTAAATGTATATTTCCTTACAATCAATATATTTGACTTCTCCAGAAAAGTGAAATTCAGCAGCAGCAAGCAAGTTACAATGGAGGGTGCACCTGCACCCTTTAAAACCCCCTAGATCTGCTATTGTTCACATAATACTGAAAGCTGCATCTGTCTGGATGGCAGGAGAGGAACATGGTGGATCAAGGTCTTTTTTACTTCAGCATTTCTTGCCTTTGCTGTAAACTCTGCCTAACTAAACTAGAAACATATGGGCAACTCCCATCTAGCCTCTGGAAGTAGTGTGTGGTTGTGGAATAGTATACCTTTTATTACAACATCGATGAGAGAAATGTTTTACTGTGCTTGGTTGAATCCAGTCACATGACCAAACAAGTCAGTTAAAATGTGTTTTCTTTTGAGATTTTGGGACTTTTTAAGCCATTTTCCAAATGCACTGCACTCCAGGGGGTGTGGTGATGCCTTAATAACCTCACTGGAGGCAGTGTGGTCAAGTAGTTAGAGCAGCTGCTTGGGAACCTGGCAGTATCATGTGTTCAAACCTTAGCAAAGCCAACTAACTACTCACTTTGAGAGTCAGGTCGTCACATTGAAAGACAGCCCAGAAAAATAGACAAAGGTGGCAGAAAAAGACCAATGGTCCATCCAGTCTGCCCTTTACACCCTATCATTCCCCAAGACCTTTTGTCAATACAGGGTTTTTGCTTGTACTACCCACCCCCTTACTCCCTAGCTTACTACTACCCCTCAAGTTACTACTAAGTCCACAACTCTGTCCCAACCATGCTCATTTATGGTTTTCATGCTGAACACTTCCACTGGTAGGCAGTTTCATGGCTCAACCATTCTCTCTGGGGGACAAAAAACAGTGAGGCTCAGGTAGCTGCCACGTAGTTGTATACCTTGGTCGGGGAGGGCTGCCATTAGGTATCGACACCATGGTAACCCCCTGTGGTTGCCCTGAGAGCCCACTCTCACCAAGGCAGCATGTTGCGTGTTCAGTGGATATGCTCCTGCTAAGGGGTAAAGGAAGGGGATCAAGATGAAAACCATGGGAAAAATACCACCAGCAGGCCATCAAAATAACAATGATTGACACTCTTGGGCCATGCTCTGTGGAGATCCCCCCTGCTGGTATGGCAACTGATGAAGTGGCTAATGGGGCTGGGAGGCCACTGGCAAAAGGGCCTGACAGAGCATGAGGAGGATGTGTCAGAGGACAAAAAGAAATATGAAAAAGCAGGACCTCGCTGAAAACGAAACATCACCTCACCTAAGACACCCCCGAGTAAATAATCTGTAAAATAATACTTCCCAAGTGGTTGAACAACCTGCTGGGGCATGCAGTTATTATAGAATAATTGCACACTTATAAAGCGTTATTGTTTACATTTCAACAGGCGCTCTTCAAAGGCCTACATTATGCCTTACACCACAGGACAGTACAGTATTAGAATGCTCTGGGAACACAACTCTCATCAAATCAAACGAGTCACAGTGACACCATCTCCTACCAGACAGTATCTGTGTTCAGAAACTTCAAGGAGGCACGGATCAGTTGTTCCTTGTTCCTGTGGGTGGGGTTATCCAGGGCTGTATTACACAAGGTTGTCTGCACAAGAAAATGGCATAAAAATGCATGCAACATATTGTCAGTACAGAGGCTATTAGGTCTACACATGAGCAATGCAATGGAATACAATTTTTTTTCCCCTCCACACCTACCTCCAGGCTTCACTCTTAACAGGCACTGCAAAGCTCCATATACCCCCCTCCCATCAGACACTGTTGTATAAGGGAATCCTCCTCCTCGTCACCCTAAGATGTTCTTGGTACAAAGCAGTCCTGCCTCTCTACCTGGCGGGGAAGCCCCTCACTGCTAGGGACAGGGAGAGAAAGCTTTTCACACCATCGCGGTACCCCCTCTCTACCTCACAAGAGAGCCCCTCAAAGCTAGGATCAGGGAGAAGATGACTGCTTCCTTTTTGTCCCAACAGGGGTGAGGGCAATTGGGTGAGCAGTTTCAAATCCACCAAAGCAGGGGAATAACAAGGGTAATGCATGTTTCAGTGAGGCACCGGGAGAGCTGAAACAATCTCCAAAGCCTAGAGAGGAAAGGATATCAGCAAACGTTTTGCTGTATTAAAAAAGGTAATAAGCAGTTCAGCCCAGTGATGCTAGTGGCACTATAGCACAGAAGACCCAGGTTTATCCTCCGACCATAACACCTCAAGAGTCTAGGGCAGTGTAGTCAGAGAATTGAGAGGGTGGTAGGAGGGTCTTTACAGCAGGGAAATGCATCTGTGGAGGCATAACAGTTGACGCCTATCTGCCCATGCCCAAGTAGTACATACACATCTTTCTGATGCCCTGTCTCCTGAGAGCCTGTAGTGAATTTGGCAGGCCTGATTTGGGGGAGGGGAATCACAGAAGCACAATTCCTGAAGGTGGCAAGCTCAAGGAAAATGGACATTCACTGGTGTTAGTCGGGAGTTTAGTTCAGATACTAAAGTAAGACAGCCCACTGGCATGTCTACATTTCTACTCCACCAGTAGAGATATAAATGACGAGATAAAATGTGACATATCTTATACCTAACACACAAGATATCATGTTGTCTTGTGACTTAAGTATGTCACAGATAATAATTTTTTCTATTAGGTATATCATAGCTAAATACTGACCCAATCAGACAGCAGCATACACAGTGCTGAAAATCACAATAGCACCGCACAAGCTGGCCTGCCAGCACAGCAGCAAAGTGTCCCCTTCCGATGCCGGCATCCTGAGTTCAGGAATGGATTCGGGAGTCTGAGGGCTGCCAGGGGGAGAAGGACTTAGCATCCAAGGAACGGCTCTCCTTCTCCGGGGAGGGGGGGGCAATACAGACCCCTGGTGGAAGCCGGCTGACCCACCATGACCAGTGCCTAGTTTCAGTGGGAGGCGGGACTGCTGTTGGGTTGGTCCCAAGGATGTTACTGCACATCCTGCCTCCAGGGAAACACAGCATCACCAAAAAGCTGGCCCCCCTGATATGACATCCCACTCAGCGGCTGTTCCAGCTGGCCTTTCTCGTCCGCCGGTGGGGTCCCGCTCCCATGGCCCCGACCTGGGGGGGGAACCAGGGCTTGCCATTTCTCATCCATTGGGATGGGGGCACCCACTCGGTGGCCCCGCCCAGGGAGTAAGCCTAGGCATGGTGGAGACAGTGTGGAGTGGGGCTAAGCTCTTGGGCAAGAGGTTCTGGCCCCCTCCCCCCCAAAAAAATTCACAATAGCACTGCCTAATACTGAAGCCAGCAGTTGAAGTCAAACCGCAAATTTAGAACTTTTAAGTAGTAAACTGATGTTGCAAAAATCAAATATGCAATGGTCGGATTCAAAATATGCTGTTTATCATCACTTGTGAAGGGGTAGAACTTTCACAACTCATTCATGGTTCTTTTTCTCATGAGTTATGGTCCTGCCCATTTACACTTAGACACTGCATATCCTGAGTTACCCTGCTGCATATCCCCTAGTTATGCACTGGCAGTGTAAATACAGTAAAAAGTCAAAAATACCAATATAATACATAGCGTGTTTTTTCTGTGATCTGAAAAAGGTGTTCTCAACCTACGTTAAGAATACCTTTTTCAGAACATTTAGAACAACTCTCCACAGCTGCTACAATGAAACCTGTGGTTTTACCACAGAACTAAAACTAAGCACAGCGTGAGCTCAGCTGCAATCTTAGCTGTTTCAGTCAGAACTGTGCTCCGAGTAAAACTGTGGTGTCAGTTTAAAATGTAACAAAAAAAAAAATGTGCTAACTTTAGTATTACAAAAATTAAAAAACTCCACAAGTATTAAGAACTCACAGGTCCACGTACCTCATTACTGTTGTGATATCGAGGCACTCGAGTGATGTGACAACACTAACTAGGTGCATGAACCAGCTTGTTTTTAACAGGTAGGTATTCAGTATTCCCTATGTTATTTTTCCTTTTCAGGAATCTACAGGAAGAATATCAAGGTGCCTGTTAACGCTGCCATAAAGACCACTCTTACAGTTCAAAGAATGGCCTCACGTACATTCTTAAGGTATGATAACTGTGAACCGAAGGTAAGCAGTTCAGATACCCAAGAATGTAAGTGAAACCTCTCCTAGTACCGTAACAGTGGTCTCAGTGGCAGAATTAATTATATTCTAAACAAGTGAATTAAAATGGCCTAGTATAACATAAATAAAAATTTTTCCCCGAACGTGCACGTTTCCAGGGCAGCTGCAGGTGAGACACCCTACAGAATAAATGGATTTCATGCCCAGGGAAAAGGACTGCTCCAATTGGTCGAAAGCACTCAGGAGCAAGCTGAGGTACTAAATGAGTACTTCACCTCAGTTTTCACCAAGGAAAATGGGGGTGCTGCGTCATACATGGGAGGAGACAGTGATACCGAGGAGGGGGGGACCCTTACCGATCAGCAGGTCTGGGGAGAGGGGGAAGGCATCACTGACAGGAGGGGGGGAAGGCTAAGCAGGGAGAAGAGGTAGCAGAGGTGGATATCACAGCAGAGAGAGTGAGGGAAGCCCTCAGGTCCCTTAAGACGGAGAAAGCACTGGGACCGGATAAATTACATCCCAGAGCGCTGAAGGAACTTTCGGATGTCCTGGCGAAACCCCTGGCGGAGCATTTCACCATCTCTCTGAGGACAGGGTGGGTGCCCCAGGACTGGAAGGTGGCACATATAGGGCCTATCCACAAGGGGGGATCAAGGGAGGTGGCAGGGACCTACAGGCCTGTCAGCCTGACATCGGTGGTGGGCAAGGTGATGGAGGGCATTGTCAGGAGAGGCTGGGGAACCTGGAAAAGTCAGGGTGCCTAGATGATAGACAGCATAGATTCGCCCAAGGGAAATCGTGTCAGACAAACCTTATGGAGTTCTATGACTGGGTGACGAGTGTCTTGGACCTGGGTAGACCAGTGGACGTCCTCTTTCTAGACTTCAGCAAGGCATTTGACTCTGTTCCTCACAAGGGCCTGTTGGATAAGCAGGGAGAAATGGGGGTGGGGAACCAGATGATCAGATGGATAGACAATTGGCTCCAGGACTGGACCCAGAGGGTTGTAGTTGGCGGGATAGTCTCATCCCCAAGGAGGGTCATTAGTGGGATCCCACAGGATCAATCCTTGGGCCCCTCCTGTTCAACGCCTACGTCTCTGACATAAGGACAGGTATCAGGAGTGAGATGAGTCTCTTTGCGGATGACTCAAAACTGGGGGCAGTGGTGGATGGGGAGGAGGGAAGGATGGCCCTACAGCAGGACCTGGAGGCTCTGGAAAGATGGTCTAGAAAGTGGAAGCTGAGGTTCAATGCAGGAAAATGCAAGGTTCTGCACCTGGGGGCCAGAAACCCGGGCCAAGTGTACACCCGGGGGGGGGGAATGCTACAAGTCTCAATGGCTGAGAGGGACCTGGGGGTGGAGGTGGATGTCAAGATGAACAACTCGGAGACTTGTAGGAGGGCAGCAGCCAAGGTCAACAGGATGCTGGGATGCATTGCTAGGGGGATCACCTCCAGAATGAGGGAAATGATACTCCCTCTGTATAACTGCTTGGTGAGGCCACACCTCGAGTGATGCGTGCAGTTTTGGAGGCCACACTTAAAGAGGGACATTAAACTCCTGGAGAGGGTCCAGAGGAGGGCAACCAAAATGATTTGGGGCTTGGGGGAAAGGACCTATGGAGAGAGGCTCGAAGAGCTAAATATGTACACATTGGAAGAGAGAAGGGACATGATAGAGGTCTTCAGGTACATGAAGGGGGTAAATAGGGGAGGAGCAGTCAGGATGCTTCGAAGAAGGAGGAGGTGGCAACTAGAGGGCATGGGTGGAAGCTGGAGGGGGAAGATTCAAGGGAGAAATGAGGAGGTGCTACTTCACTGAGAGGGTGGTGGAGCCATGGAATGCGCTGCCCAGGGGGCTGGTGGAGGCAGAGATGGTGGAGGGGTTCAAGAGGGGGTGGGACAGGTACAGGGGAAGGGTTCTGGAAGCAAAATCCAGTGCAGCGAGAATATCCGGAACTGGGAAGGGAGAAGCCAGAGAAGGCGAGGGGGGCAGCAAGGTCAGCTCCCAAGTTGGGGGCTGACCAAACGAGCAGACACGAAAGACCGTTAGGCCTATTCTGCTGGCATTTTAGTATGTTAGTATGTTAATCTAGAATATTCTCAGGATGGATGGATAACAAGCAAATATTCTCACAGTGGGTTATTCAGAACTGAAGCCTCGCATCATTTCTAAGTAGGACTTGAATCTGTAAAAGGAAGTTCTGTTTATAGAACTTTACACTGTAACTAACTCTGCTCACTACCACGCAAACCCATGCCACTGAACAAATCAAATATGGCAACCGGGCCTAATAAAAATATACATGATATTTCACTCATGTTTCAGAACCCATAACATCATCACTTATGATTTCGCCACTAGTGATGTCATGAGGTCACGACCCACTCCTAAAATAAATAAATATACTTCTTATATAGCTTAACAAAGTGCATCCACCACAACCTACTATATTCATAATAAATGTAAGGGCATTTATTATGAATAATGTAGGTTCTGGTGTCAGCACTTTGTTAAGCTATACAGGAAGTGTGCTACTTTGTTTAACTTCCCCCTTGAGCCACAATGCTCCCCTTTTTCATACCTAGGACATAACTAAAAATGAGTCGTCTTTATCATTGTCTGCTTTTCCAAGATGTAAATAATTAAAAAAATAAATGAATAAGTTGCAGATAAATCAGGTAGTAAACAACCAAGTTAAAGATGAGCTTGGTGGGGCTATATAAATGTTTCATTTGGTAAAGATGCTGGTGAATGCAAGTAGTTCTCACCCATGGTGATATACTGAGATATCATCACGGGTGGAACTGCTCTCAGCCAATTTCAAAGATTTTTCTTCTCCATTTCATAGTACAATTTATACTAGTTTCTATACAATAGCAGCCATGCATGATTGCCAAAGGAAAAAATTGCCTATTAAGGTTTGCTTACCCTTACCTTATATGAACTCCATGCAGCTAAATTTAGAAGCAATTAATCAGGCCCCACCCCGAAGCACGCATTTAACCTTCCTGGTCCAAGCTATGTACTGCAAAATTCTTGTTATGGTTGCCCCTATTTAGGAAGGGAAGGGATCATATTTTGGCTCAGTGGAGCCGAGTTGCACTGATCCCTTCCACTTCATGGTACCTCTTCAAACAGTGATCCACCCCCACGCTAACACACTGGAGAGCACAGTGGCATGCTCAATAGACATGAATGGGGCCATTTTATAAAGTTAAATTTTTGTAGTTTAGATGTCCATTCGGAACAAATCACGGCCACCGCTTAACTAACAAGGTCCTTGTTAGTTAAAGTAATATTCCAACCTAATTTCATGAGGTATTGGGCTTTATAGCAGCATGCCCATACCTTATGGCAGTGTTCGCAGATTGCTGCCAAAAGCAACATTTCTAACTGTGTTCTTCTAGTTTGGAAAGGGATCGTACCTGCTGTCAAACCCACGGCCAGCCGATCCCTTCCAACTTCCCAGTTTGCCTGCTCCGCCCCTAATTCTGTTCAGAATATTTTCCTGTAAGGAAACTACTTCTTGACAAACAAATGCAAATAGGAGGGAGCGCTACAAAAAGAGATACAGTTAATTTAGGAAACACAAACTGGATCCATGATTTTTCTTGACTTTCACTAGAATTTATCACATTTTGACCAGAACAATACAATGACGTTCTCCAAAATTTACAAAGAAAGAAGGACGACCCCAATTATGGCTACTGTTTAATGGTAAGTGTTACCAGATGATTTATGGACCTTGGTACCAAGAAGAAAATTCACCTGTTGTGGAAACTGCTGGGAACTTGAGGCCAAGAGATCAGCCTGGGAGACCATAGCTCACACATGAGAGAGCTGGAATCCCACTCTGGGTCTGGCTAGCAGTCTGGTGAGTTGCGGATGCAAGATACTCAGCTCCCATGATCTAAGCACCCCTGCCAGGCATATCTGTGAGCAGCCAGTAGTCTGTTCTTACCAGATGCATCGAATAGAATTTGATGGTGTCCTGCTGGGCATCCCATTCTGTGGCTACAGCAATTGCTAGGGCTTCACTTGGGACAGTGAACAGCTTCCCCTGTGGAGTCTTTAACTTCCCGCGGTCAAGGTTGATTTCAAATACACCACCTGAAACATGGATACCCCACACCAGTGAATAAATGCAGACAAAGTATATGACTGATGAACCTGTTGAAATTCAGGCTTCCTTGCCAACACTCAGTACTCAAATGTGAACACTTACCTTCGCCATGGGAAATACTGACATCCCGATAAAACTTTTTTCTTTCTGGAAAAAAAGTTAAGAGAGATCATTATTCAGTCTGTTATATTACCTTTGCTGTAGTTAATGAGCGGATGTTCTCATTATTTATTCATTCAGTCTGTCAGTCCAACCATGAAATGCCCCAATGCAAACCGCTTGTCCTGGGTATTAAACAAACAATGGCAAGACTCCATGTTACCAGTATCCAAGTCAAGCAACAGTTCATGTTTGGCCGTAACAAAAATGGCACTGCTGGTTTTGATTCAGTAAAGGAACATGTAGTTTACTGAAAGGGGCTATTGAACACTAAAAATAACCTCGGTAAGGTAGTTTAATTTTACAGACTTGAAGCAAATAGGACTCTGGCCCACCCCTGCTAATGCTAGCCCAACAGTGACAAATATCCAAAAAGGGGGCTGCTGCTCTTTCAGGGGGTTCCAGCCTTCGGATAAGACATTAAACAGAGGTCCTTTCTGCCCATCCCTGGAGGTGGAATTAAAAGATCTCGTGGCACTTTTTGAAAAGAGTACGGACATTATCCACGGTGTTCTGGCTGACATTTCCTCGCCAGTGAAACAGGTTCTAATGCATTACAGTCATTTCTGTTGTATTAGTGCACTGAATGACTGCACCAGGCATACTTTAAACAGTCCCTGCACTACCAACATCTAACTCATTGCTTAGTATGTTGGTGTACAGTGTGTATCAAAGGCACTATATAAAAATGTTTCTATTCAAGTATCACCGAGGTTTTGTAGCTCACAGGGACACAAACCTACAGAGAGATGTATTTTTTTTTTTTTAACTATCTGATGCTAATCACAAGAAGCACGTTTCACAAAAAAAAAAAATCTTTCTCTATAAAAACATCTGATAATTATTTCATGTGCTACTAGTAGGCATTATTGGATAAATTTCAACTAATGAGGGCAAGCCACATCAAATAACGTGAAACGGTTTTATCCTTTTTTTTTTTTTTTTTAAATCCCCCTGCCACAAAATAAAAACATACAAACAGGAAAATTTTGAATCCTATTGTGGGAATGGGAACTATACGGAGGTGCTGTGCAATAGAACAGAGAGCCCTAACTTGTTAAAGGGGAACACATATGAACAGTGATCCTTATAGAATGAAAGTCAATGAATAAACATCGCAAGATTCCAAAAAAGGTGGCTGTGTAGTATCAAAAGAGGGAAGACTACTTTAGGAATATCTCCAGACTACTGCTAGCTACAGGTAAGCCCCATAAAGTATCTAAAAATAGTTTTTCATGGGGCTTTCAAACTGTGAGGAACATAGTCCATAAATGTTACCCTTAAAATCAGTGAAGCTTTGCACAGAACTCCACCAAAATTAGTCTAACTAAACCAAGGGCTATTGTCTGCCACTTAGGATGACAGAGTGATATAAAAAGATAAGGTTCAAGCATTTGGTCTGACCTCTGCCCACCATCCATGGCACTATAGAGAGGATTACTTGATCAATTCATGGCTAGTTTGAGTTTCCAGACAAGACCCTGGTGTGAAAACCGGTTTGACTCCATTGCAAAGGTCATGACCCCACTCATAAAAGGAAACATGGGAACGGACGTGTATCTGCACATCAGAGGGACTGGGGGTAAGCAAAGAGCTCCTAGCACATCAGAATTAATCAGCCGAATAACAAAACATCACAAGAACATGCATTCTTCCAACTGCATTTTTCCAACTCTGACACTTTTTAAGCAGACAGCATCAGGGAACTTATCTTGAAAAGCTGGATGGCCAGAAGAAGACATGAATACAGGGCCTTCAGAAGACATTCTACAGAACTGACTGACAGTAGCACGTCTTCTGGCTTGTACATGTACGCATCAACTCCCATGATGCCTTGCATGAGTGGAGTCATGACCTTTGCAATGGGGTCAAACAGGTTTTCACGAGGGCAGAACATAGTGAAGTAGCTCAATTTAAATCAGGATGAAATTAGGAGGGTGTAAGAAAGAACATTGTTCACACCTACAAATTATACAGGTGAACAGAAAATAGGTTGAGGGGACTTTCTCATTAAAGGGCATGAACAGCTGAAAGAGGGGCCACGTAGACCTTTATTGAGGAATATTCTAGACCAGAGTCCTCCAGGGACAGTAGGTAGTCCAGAGGTTTAGGAACTAGACATGTAAAAGGATTCAGCGCATGTCCAGTATGCCAAACAGAAAAACATTTCCATTTTTGTGAATAAGTGTACCGGGCAGGTCGCTTTCTAGCTGCCAAGAGCACATATGCCACCGCCAAGGAAACCCTGTAGCGGGAAAGCTCTACATCTTAAAGAGCCAGGTGAGAATGTGCAAGGACTGAAGATCCAAATGCACCAGAGCACCCTGCTCCTCTGTCAGCAGGTCTGCTCACAAGGCGAATGGCACTTGCGGTTCCACTGCCAATTGTAGGAGAACTGGAAACCAAATTTGTCTGTTCCACTGAAAAGCCACCAGAATCAGGGTGGCATGGCAGGGAACAGAGAAAGTAAACAGAAACCTCCCTTTCCAAGAAAGGGGCGTGTTGTGCCAAAAAACTCAAGACCTTGGAGCGAGCAAGCAGAAACTTAGCAGTTTTTCATTGTATGGGTATGCAAATAGGGCTATGTCAGGTTGGCCCCATTTTTCGAACAGGCTGTCCACTATGAAGTTAAGCATACTGAAGCAACTGAGGTGATTCTCAAGTGCATTCAGGGTCCCTGGGAGAAACACAGCTGACAGAAATATGTTGTGTTCTACTGCCCAGTGCCAAACTCTCATCACTTCTCTGCAGAAAGCATATGAATGAACTTAGCCCTGTCAACTAATGTAATACATCACCGATACATTGTCTGTGTGAGTCAACAGCTGATTTCCTGGAAGGAGGGCGGCAAAGGCCTGTAGACCATATAGAACAGTCTCATCTCCAGAGTGTTGCTGTGAAGCACTGTGTCCACAGGGCCCTTCTGGTCCTGCAAGGGATAAATTAGTGTCAGAGATTTGATTAGCGGCCTTTGCTAATCAAAATGAAAAATGATTAGCAACTGGTCAAAGCTAATTAGTAGTCAGGGTCCAGAATGTGGGGAAGATGGCTAAAAATAGTGCAATTCGCACATTCCAAGCCCTGCGGTCCTGGAAAAATTCGATTAGCACCTACAGTACCTTGAATCAAAACCGAAATTGATTCGCAATTGCCAGTTTTTGATTCTTAAATTGCGATGCGAACCCGCTTATTTTATGCCTTGCCCTGTGTCTGGAAAGGGCCCAGATGAGCTTCCACCTCATTTCTCAGGCATCTGTTGTTATCACCAACAGTGGAAATGGCCACAAGAATGGAGATCCTTTCTCTAAGCTTGATCTGTCTAGCCACCATAGGAAAGAATGATAAAGAGGAGGACTGACCTGTATGAGGTGCTCTAACTCATCTGAATGCTGAGACCATTACGCCTTGAGAAACCACTGTGGGAGTCCCACATGGAGGGGCGCAACTGTTAGGATGGCAGTAGCCATCAGAACAATTAGTCTTAAGAGAAAATGGGCAGGTACATAATCGCTGGAGGTTACCAGCTGTGCCTTTGCCCCTACTGCCGTGGCACAGTCTGAGGGCAGAAACGCTAGACCCAGACCCATGTACAAACCTCTCCAACATACTGAAGTGTTGATAGGGGGTGAAGACCAGCTTTGGCTCACTGATCAACATGCCCAGCTGGTCAAACAGTTGTCTGCTCCAAAACAGAGTGTACACTATCGCTTCCCTGGCCGGGGCCTTTAATAGCCAATCATCTATGCATGGGAAGACAGACAGACTCTTCCTGCGGAGGGCCACTGCAACTTATGCAAACTACTTTGGTAAAGACAGACAGTGCAGAGAATAAGCCAAAGGAGAAGACACAAAATTGGTAGTGAGAGCCCTGAAGCATGAATTGCAGATAAGTGAGGTGAAGGTAAGCATCCTTCATGTCCAGCGCGACCATCCAGACCACTTGTAACAGCACGGTGACTGACTGGCGGGGCACCATTCTGAACTTTTTGTATTCTATGTACGAGTTCAGGCCCCTCAGGTGTAGCACAGGTCTTAAATCCCCAGTCCACTTTGGAACCAGAGAGTACATGGAGTAAAAACCTTGGTTCATTTCTGCAGCCGGGACTACTGCTACAGCCCTTCTACAGAGAAGGGACTGAACCTCCTCCAGAAGAAGGGCAAGATGTCCTAGGGGACACCAGTTTGGCAATGGGGTTATAACCAGAGGAACAATAAGGCGCTCAAGGGCATGTCCTTGCTGAACAACTTCTCAAACCCAGGCATCTGTTGTGATCTCCCTCCATTTCTCTAGAAACAGGGAGATTCTGCCTCCCACCAAAACCTCTTGAAGCAGTGAGGCCAGATGTAAAGGAGGGGAGTCAGAAGGCACAAGGGGCAGCAGGGGCTCCGGTGATCTGACCTCCGGTAAGGCGGGTATGGGCACTGGGGGCAGGTTAGTGGCTGGGAGGTAGAGGGCTGAGGCCTCTGTGATCCACAGCTGGGGCCTCTGAAATAACCTCTGCCAATATGGGCACAGGCCCTACAAAAAGAACCATGACCCCTTCCCCTGGGTTTAAGGTTCAAAGTGTGCAGGGTCCTTTCATTCTTGAAGTCTGCAGATCCCGTAATGTGTTTTCAACATCATTAACAAATAACTGCTTTCCTCTGAAAGAAGCCTTCATTACCGACTGTTGGGCATTAGAAAAAAACAGCAACCCAAAGCCAGGAGTGGCACATAATGCAGATGCCCAAGGCAGCAGCCTCAGAAGCATCATATGCTCATCTTATTTGTTTTTGATAACTGCTTTCCTGCCTCTTGGCAATCAGAAACTGTATGCTGAGCCAAAATTTGTCTTGCCACTCAGGCAATTTTTTCAGTCAGAGTGGCCATAGTTTCCCCTAGGCAATTCTCATATTTAATCATGTACGCCTGATTGTTTGCAATCCTAAGGCCAAGGGTAGCAGAGGCAAAAGTCCTCGTACCCATTACCTCCAGCTTCCTTGACTCCTTGTCTGGGGGCAGGGAGCTCAAGTGCTTAGACACTTTAGATCTATTGTGAGCAGCCATTATTACCACAGAGACTGTTTTAGGTTGTGATGAATAATATGGCTTAGCCGTGGGGACAGGATATTGTTTATTCGCCTTCCTAGGAACAGCAGGCAGTTGTGCAGGCCTCTGCCAGGCAGCCAATGTAGCATCCTCTAGAGCCAAGTGCACTGGAGGAATAATTACTGTAGGAGAGGCAAAGACTTCCAAAAATTCATAAAGATTTGTCTTGGAAGAATCCTCCTCAGTTTGAAATCCCAATTTGACCTATACCAGTTTAAGAAAGGTCTGTAATGAGGCATCTTTGGGGGAGGGGGGTATCTAGGTGTATTCACCACACTCTATTCATACCCAGAGGATAGAGTGAAGCTTGATCCAACCATATCTATTATTTCCTCCTCCTCTTCCATTGCTTCCTCCTTCTCCACGTATTCTGGAGTATATTCCAGTTCATTGACAACATTCACCGGTATAGGCTGTAGGTCAATGACAGAAGAAGGAATTGAAGGAGGCGCCTTTCACCGAGACCATCCGACTCCTGTTGGGAGACAAGGACAGAATACTGATGCACCAACAGAACAGCCGATGATGGACCAACAGGAGGTGCTGATAGAGTCATACACAATGGCAGCATTATACGCTGAAATAGCTCAGACATTGTCTGATAGAAAACCTGTGTATTGGCAAAGCCCAGGAGGACAATGCCCAACAGCAGAAGAGATTGTGCAACCACAAGTAGGGAGGTCAATCCCATGCTAGACCTTGACCGTAGTGCCTTTAAGACAGCTGGTGGGGGGGGATAGCAGGACCCTAGTCCATAGGTCAGGTGGTCAGGAGAAGCTTCTTTTTTCTTTTGGTGCTTCTATTGGTCAATATGGCAGTGTTTATCCATGGACTTGGAGGAGTCTGTTCCTACTGCCACTGGCGGCAGAGATTGATGGTCCGACAAGTGAACCAGGAAGGGGCACGGATAACAATGGTGAAGCTGTCTGTGCTGCAAGTTTCTCCATTTCTTGTACAAGCAGAAAGGTTTTCTAAAGCTTTCCTTCAATGTCTCCTGGTTGCCTGGTTACAGCCTAGGCAGATTTTGCAGGACTTAATATTATGGTCTTTGCTAAGGCAACGGATAAAAATGGAGTAGTTGTCATCTTTGTAAATCTTCATGGAGCCACAATAGTAGTAGCCTAACAATGGCTCTTTGTACATTCGTGGCATAAAATATTATTTAAAATAATGAAAAGAAGTAAGTACACAGTGACAATGAAACATTTGCAGATGTTCAACATCACTCTTCAGCCGTGGCGGATCGATGAGAGGTTGATGGCTTGAGAAAGAACTGAGGCATGCTGGGGATGCCGATGTGGTGCACTGATGTGGGCGACCCCAGTCTGCAAAACGTTTCCGGGTGGTCCTGATGTTGACAGCTTACAGTTCTGTAATGTGGCTCAATGGAGGGAGAGATCCTCAAAGATCTGCTTTTCCCTGCCCCCAATGCCCATTTGCAATCTGTAGCTCAATGTCTGCTTTTGCTTCCTTGGTTCTCAGTTGGTATTCTCCCCATTCTTCCTCTCCCTGTATTTTCTTGTACCTGGGGAAAGGCCCTTTTTTGGGGTGGCCCTCACTGCCTCCCTGACCCTAAGAACCATACTGGTCTCTTGTACCCATTTGTTTTGGTTACCATTCTCATGCAGAACTTAGATGCCTCAAGAATGGCCCCCTTAATTGCCCCATCTCTCTTTCACACCTCTGATGTGGTCTACCCTAACTTGCCCCAGACCAACTCCCTCATCCTTCTGAAGTCTGTCCTTCTGAAATGTAGGAGCTCAACCCTCGATTGGGGCCTTCTTGTCCCACAGGCCATCTCGAACCAAACAAACAGAGTTATGGTCACTGGACCCTAGTGGCTCTCCTACTCACACACCTCCTACCACCTCCAAGTTGGTGAGCACCACATCAAGAATGGCAGCCTGCCTGGTGGGTTCCTTATCCAAGTGCAACAGCAAATAGTCCTAGAATGTATCCAGCAGGACCGGACTTCTGGTGCTCCTGGAAGCTGCAAAGTCCCTATCAATATCTGGCAGGTTCAGATCACTCACCACCACTACCTTCCCCTTTGCCACTCCCCTTCCTGGGCCTTCCCCAAGTCCATATCCTTCTGTTTCCCTTGTCCTGGTGGTCTACAGATCACCCCCACTGTAGTTTCTTGCCATAGTCCGCTATGAGCTGCATCCACAGTGACTCTGTCTGCCCATTACTTCCCCTGATATATCCATCTTCCACAGTCTTGATGACCTCCCTGACATATAGGGCCACCCCCCCCTTACCTTTCTGTCAGTCATTACTAAACAATGTGTCACCAGGGACTGTCAGGTCCCAGTCATTATATTCTGAGGTCCAAGTTTTGTGACTGCTATGAGGTCCATTTCAGCATCTGCCATTACTGACTGGAGCTCACTGATTTTTATTACCCAGACTCCTGGCATTTAAGGCAGTTCCCCCATCCATCTAACTCATTATCCCTTTTTGCTTTTATTTATTTATTTAAAGGGTGGTAACCGGAAAAGGCACACTGAGCCAGGGCTTGTTTCCAGATGCGACCCGGGGGAGAGAAGATGGGAATACAATGTACAAAAAAATTTGAGTAAAAGAACGCATAAGTAAAGGAGATACAAGAAAGTAGTGAAAACATTTGGTACAAAATTAAGGCAAAGTAACAATTAGTAACGTAGGCAGATTTAAATATGCAGGTTTTGAGTAGTTCAGAATTTCAAGTGGGTAGGCAATGACATGTAGATAAACCCTTGCAAAAAGAAAGAAAAATGTATATGTAGGGTGGACTGACAAGTTAACAACTCAGGAGACACAGGAGAACAGTGGTAAGTGCCAACGATGCCAATGAAGGGACTGTAGTGATATGGTCTGAGGAGGAGAGAGGAAATGCACTGGAAGGGCTATGGACTGGAGGAAGGGCAGGAGCAGAGAGGCAGGGCAGACTATATGTGCGCTTCAAACATAGAAGGGAAGGGGACTGGTCAAAGGGAGTTGGGGAGGGAGTTCCAGAGGGACAGCAGGTGGTATAAGAAGGCTGCTTGACCTGAACAGGATGAGGGACGGGAGAGATAAGGTGCGGGTATCTCTGGAATGAAGGGGTTAGGAAGACAGTGAGGAGGGTGAGAAAAGAGAGGAGACATAGGTGGGGAGAGATCCAAATCAGAAACTGGAGATAAGGATGGTGGCATGGCGCTGATGGCACAGGTGAAGAAGACTAGTGAGACAGAGGGTAGAGGGAGCAGTGGTGGATGGGGGAGCGCATTTAATGCGAAGCGGCAGAAAGCATTATAAAGAGTGTCCAGTACAGCAAGTGAAGTTACTGGAGTGGTTCCATAAACTGTGTTGGTGTAGTCAAATAAGGGGAGTATCATTTTAGTGAGGAGTTTGCAGTGGACAGGCAGGGGGAGTGAATCTTTATTTCTATACAAGGCCCCCAACTGGGGATGGAGCTTTGAGTGAATGTGGGCAATATGTGCAGAAATGTTGAACTGGCTATCTAGCCAGATGCTAAGGTATCTGAAAGAGGAGTCTGTGTCAAGAGCGTTTCTGTCTAGGGTGGTGAAGAAGAGGGGGGTGGAGTAGTTTGCCATTTTTGAGAAGTACCAAAGGTCAGACACTTTTTTTTTTTTTTTTAACGTTTACTTTGAGATGACTGGCTTGAAACCAGCGAAGGACAGACTGGAAATCAGATTGGAGCAAAAACTCAACATCTGAGGCAGAGGGACCGGAGGCGAAGAGGACGGTGTCATCCGCATACATATGTATATCTGAGAAAGAGCAGGCCGAGAAGAAGTAGTTTAGAAAGATGGAGAATAGGACCGGGACTAAGACAGAGTCTTGGGGGATACCGGTGGTCTTTCTCTCCCTTATTCTTCCCTAATCTCCTTAACTTCATATTTTTCTTGTTGATTGCAGGATTTGTGTGCCCTCTCTCCTTTGTCTCTCCCCACAGCCCAGTTTAAAACTCAACCTTATTTTTACCCCCATTGCTGCTACATGCCCCCAGATTATTGAGCGTGTCAGCTAGGTTCCTTTTCCTCTCTCCTATCACTGTGGGTCCCCTAGTCTTAGTCACCCTTGCAGTCGGTTTAATTGTCTAGTGAAGGCATCAAACATCTACCCCAGCACACTAGCCCCCTCTCGTCAGGTGATGACAGTCACTCTTTAAGAGTTCATAACCTTGCACACAGCCAAACAACCCAAAAATGATTTTCTGTGTATTTATGAGTCAGCTTAAACTTTCAAGTAATCAGAGCCACAGTCTTCATAAAACTAACATTGCTCTGAAATACTAAGTCCATGCTGCTGATGATGGGATTAAAAGCTGTACCAAAGATTCCTAACCTTGGCACTCAAAAAAAAAAAAGTGGTGCTGGGAAGTGTAGTTCCACACTCTGGAGTACTGCTAGGAGAGGCCTGGAACCAAAATTACAACTGCTACTATATTGTCAAAAGATAGCTGTATGGTAGAGCTGCTGGAAAGAGGTAAACTGAGCACTAAGGGTCATGGGACAGAGACATCTGCAAGTCCATTCCATCAAAACTCCATGTTACATCATTACAGTAGAAATCTTAATAGGTTGACTTACCAATCTGTACTTAATTATCCATTTCCCCTGACACATTTTTTTTTTTTTTATCTTACTTTTTCTCCCCCGTGGCTCCCGGTCAGCTCCTACCTCAAGGCATCCTCTTTCTCAGTCCGCCAGCCGGTCGCACCTGTCTCCCATTTGGGCCACTACCTTGCTACCTCCATGGCTTACCCCCCCTGTGGCAGGGTGGCGGGGAGCCCCCAACTTCCCGCCAGGACCGGATCCAATACAGGTGGCGCCCTCGGAGACGGTGCAGTAGGCGGATGGCCATCAAGCCGCTCGACCTAGATGCCAGTTTTCCTTTTTCCTGTCGGTGGCAGAGCGTGCAATGCCGACAATGGGCATGCCATGCGTGTGTCCACAAATAGCACTCCTGCTGGCTGCTTCGCCTACATGCACCACTGTACTGGCCAGACATGCCAACACCTAGCCTCCGCTAGGTGTCAGGCAAATGCTGGTCGCTGTTCCCTCCCCTCCCCGGGACAGGAGAGTAGTCCTCCAGACGCTTGATCCTCTCCCACCCCGGCTGGCCCCTGAAGACCTGCTTGTACCACGAACACGGGTCACCGGCATGGCAGGAAGTAAGGCATCGCTGCCTCAGCCCCTCCACACCACTGGGCCGGCCTACCCAGACATATTTTATGAAATGAAGAAATACTAAGAAGAATGAACGAACACAGATCAGGAAACTACAATTCTTAAAATCCATTCAGTCACCAAGAATTTTATAAGAAACAGACCGTTTCTAGCCAGTGTCCTTTGAAATGGAAACAAGAAAGCAGCACACTATAGAACACTAGGCTTCAGCAAACAAATGCATTCTCAAAAAACCTTTTCTTTAACGCCCAGAAAATCCCAAATGTCAAAAAAAAAAAAAAAAAAAAAAATAGGGAAGAATATAGTTTCCTTCCCTGCTTTTTTGCATCTTTGATTTTCAGGGCTTTAAATAACATTTAAATAAAATTTATTTGTTTGCCAAAGCCTGGTGTTCTACAGTGCGCCACTTTCTTGTTTTCTGTTGGATTGTTCTTTTTTGCTAGCAGCATGCCGGAATCTGGCTAGAGTGCGGCAGCCTCTGGTTTGTTTGCTGACCTGGCACCATCCAGTGGCAACTTTATAGAGTTCCATTTCACTGGACAACATCTCCAGCTTAATTTCCAGTTGCCAGAAACAAAATTCACACTTAGCAACTACAATTCAGAAAACAAAAAAAATAAATAAAAAAGTGGCACCCCAATCCACCAACAAAAACGAAGATGCACAGCAGTTGTTATGCCATAAAGAATAATGTTTACTACTTCCATATCTGGTGCAAAATGCAGCAAGGGATACTCCCTGGCAAAAGCCACAATGTTTTGCACCAACTATGTCTGCTTTACAAAGTGGCCATGTTTGGCATAGGGTTAGGGCAGACTCGGACCTTGCAGTCCTTTTCTGCCAATAAAAATCTATGTTTTTATGGAATAATAACTGCTGTGCAGCTTCCTTTTTAGTGGTGATGTGTTTGCTGCCCCCCCCTTCATTTCTACAGTTGACATCAGCAGAATTCAGTTACACAAAAAGTCCCCACAAATTTGAATTTCAGAACCTTTTTTTTTTTTTGCTCCTCCCCAACCCCCTGGTCAGCCACTCATTCGGGCTGCCACGGCCCACCAGCGCCACGTCGCCATCCACCACCCCTTCATTGCCGTGACCGTGGGTAACTCGACGCAATCCTTTGCAAAGTGTGCCCCTCTCCATGGGGGAACCGGGGGAGAAGAAACGCCCGCAGACATCTAATATGTATCCCAAGCATGGTGGGGTTGGCACAGACACTTCCAGGCTACCATGGCGACGGGGACTGTGGTCGTCATCTGGCCGACCGAGGGTGGATTTTCCACTTTTCTCTCGACCCGCCAACCCCGCTCCCACAATGGGCCACCCGCGTCGGTGTCTTGGGGGCAGGGTGGTTCAGCGGCATGTCGAGGCCACACGTCACCAAGAACGCCACCCCAAGCCACCTCCAGGGACCAACAAACAGTGGTCGAAAGCCCTCCCCCCAGAGGGAAACGTCCAAAGGATGCTCTAAATTCCCTTTCCCAGACTCCACTCCTGGGCTTGGAACGTGAACCTGAGTCGCCAGTGTGCTGCGCGAACACTTTGCTCAGCGCCATGAGGCTGGCAAAGACATTTTATTAAAACATGATCTTTTCCTTTGACTTCATCTGTTAAAGCTGCGTATTCCTTTTGTGAAATCATTATCCTCTGGTTATAACATCATAACCTGTTGCCTTGAAAATTACTCAGATATCACAAGCAGACGATTATGATGTCAGGGTAGAAACAGCAGCAGATGAAGTTTAGGGGCACAGCATTTGGTGTGTACATCAATTATTTATGTCAAAATGACCGTACATTATTGATATTATGCTAAACCAATTTACGGACTGAATACGCTAAATCTCTTACCTGTGTAATGTTTCTATTGTATGTTGAATATACTTGTTGATTTGCTGTAAGAATGACATTGAGAATGAGCTACTGGCTCAGTGGTCACCCTTTTCCTTTCAAGAATGAATAAAACTGTTTTTTGTTTACTTTTTATTTATGAGTTTTATGATCATACAGTAGGTACCATACTACATAAAATAAGTAGAATGAGATACGCAGACCTCCAAAACGGATGCACAGGAATAAATTTATAAATAGGTAGATATGAATCTAAGGTTCATCTGTTCATACAGAGTGAAGAGCTACCAGCATTAGAATGCAGGAGTCAAGTCCAACCAAATTGTTCTGCAGATTAGTGGCACTCTCACCTAGAATATGTCTTGAAAAATAGTTCAGTCCAGAGGATCAAGTACCAAGTAGAGCTAGAGGTTTACGGGGGAAATAACATGCTATGGAGTATGGGCAGACATGAATCACGATGTCTTGGCCTCAATTAAGTTGTTGTGCTTACCCACATTATTAGACAAGGTATGGCAACCCACCCTGCAGGTACTCAGGATACTACAGAAGGAAATGATTATCGTTCACAAACTGAGAGGTGTAAAGACACCATCTTTGCAATCAGGGACAAGCTCGGGGGTACATAAACCAAAAACTTAATTTAAACTACTGGGAGGGGGCAAGTGGGCCTGCAGGCAGGCCTTGAGTCTCCTGGAGGAGGCGGTCAACAGATCTCCCCCCCATACTAGTGAGGGGGAAATGGAAACAAGGAGGTTAGCAGCGGGGGGGGGACAGGTAATGGGGAGAAATGAGAAAGGCAGACGGGAGGGAAGGGAAGGAGGTACAGACTCTAGGTAGAAGGTGGTGTCCCTGAATTCAATAAAGTCTTGGAAACAAGATGGATGACCTGTGGGAATTGTGGAGGTCAAGGAGACATGGGTCACACCTAACCATGACTGGACTTCTCAATCCCTGGGTTTAAATTCTACAGGAGGGTCAGGAAGGAATGAAAAGCGGGAGAGGTGACTTTCTAGATCAGGGAGGGTATAACTTGTATGAGGAAGGAGTTGGAAGAGGGGAGGGCAGAAGCAATGTGGATTCAGTTACTGTCTAACAGACACGAGGAAGGTGAGGTGGGAGTGGTTTATAGACCACTAACCAGGAGAAGGAAAGAGACAGGGAATTGAACCCACAAATACTGAATGTTACAGGGAAGGGAAAGGTGGTAATACTGGGAGACTTCAACCTGTCCAAGGTGGATTGGAGGATACCGGCCACAACCTGCGCCAGAAGTAAGGTGACACTAGATGTACTGCAAAGTAAGTTACTGACACAGGGCATCACAGTACTCACCAGGGAGGAGGCAATCCTTAATCTGGTGCTCCTGAGTGGGGACCACGTCTAGCACATAAAGGTTGACAAGCCCCTTCAAGGGAGTGAGCATCGCACAGTGTGGTTCCGGTTGAACATGGGCAGGGAAAAGGCCCCCACTAAGACTAAAATCCTGGATTTAATATGGATTTCAGAAAAATGGGCAAGCTGCTGAGGTCACCTGACAAGCATCCGAGAGGATATGGGTGGACCAAAGAAGGGAATAATGGCTGCTACAAGGAAGGCGGTGTGGCTAGGTCTAAAGGAAGCAGTTGAGGCCAAAGTACCCAGTGGGTTACACTGAGGTTGCCGAGGCAGTAAGGGGATAAGAGGTCAGCCTACAAGAAATTCAGTAGGACCCAGAGGGAGGAAAACCGGCAGGACTACCTGAAGATGGCTAGTGTAGCAGGCAAGGTAGTCTGGCAGGCTAAAGCTCAGAAGGAAATGCAGCTAGCTAAGGGAATTAAGAAACAGGAATGAGGCCTATTTTTTCACTATATTAGTGAGAAATGTGACAAGAAAGATGGGATCATTAGGCTCAGGAAAGGGGAGAGGTGGGTTGAGGACAATGGCAGCAAAAGCAGAGGTACCAAAACAAGTACTTCTGTTCCATCTTCATCAGGGAGAAAGATGGACCAGTGCCACTAGGGGGAAGAAGGGGGGGGGGCAAGGATGTTTTGATAGAGGTGGACAGGGTGAGAACAGGGTTGCTAGCCTTGAGGGCAGATAAATCCCTAGGCCCAAACAGCATACACCCAAGGGTACTGAGGGAGCTGGTGAAGGAGTTCACAGATCCCTTAGCTGATCTGTTCAATAGTTCACTGGAGTCTGGCATGGTACCACAGGACTGGAGAATGGCATAATTCGTGCACTCCTCCAGAAGCACAATCCCAAGGATGACCCAGGGTACTACAGACCGGTCAGTCTGACCTATCGTGTGCAAGCTCATGGACAGGATACCTAAGAAAAGGTCCGTAAAGTACCAGGATGAGAATGGTCTCCAGGATGACAGGCAACACAGGTTTATGGGAGGGAGGTTGTGTCAAACAAATCTGATTGACTTCATTGACTGGGTCAATAAAACAGTAGACAGGGACCAGTGGTGGTCAGCATTTATCTGGACCTCAGCAAGGCCTTTGATTCTGCAATCCACAACAGGTTGTTCATGAAGTTGATGGATCTAGGGGTTGGCAAGAAGTTGATCGGGTGGGTGGAAAACCGGCTGAGGGGACAAACCCAGAGCGTGGGGGTGAGCTCCAGCACCAGGGAGGTCACCAATGGGGTCCCACAGGGCTCAGTGCTTGGAGTGGTGCTGTTCAATGTCTTCATCAACAATACAGAGGATGGCATTAAGGGCAAAATTTGCCTATCTGGATGACACCAAGCTCTGGGGGAGGGTAGACACAGCAGAAGGGATACAAGACCTAAAAAGAAGATCTGGAAAAGCTAGAGAGGTGGTCCAAGGTTTGGCAACTTGGCTTCAATGCAAAGAAATGCAAGGTTATGCACAACAGAACAAAGAACCGGAGGACTGAGTACAGCCTGGGAGGTGTCCAGGTATCTGCATAAGAGAATAAGAAGGACCTGGGAGTGATGCTCACTAGTGACCTGAAACACTCCACACAATGTAGGAAAGCAGCAGCAAAGGCAAATAAAATGGGCTGTATTGCCAAGGGGGATCAGCAGCAGGCAGCAGTAGGTAATACTGCCCTTCTACAGGTCATTAGTGAGGCTGCATCTGGAGTACAGTGTACAGTACTGGTGTCCATACCTTAAAAAGGGGCAAAAACCTGCTGGAGACAGTCTAAAGGAGGAAGGGCAACTAAGATGATCATTGGCCAGCAGGGTAGGATGGGCAAGGAGAGGTTGAAGACCCAGAACATGTACTCCCTGGAGGACAGAAAAGACAAAAGTGACATGACTAAGTCCTTCAAGTATCTGAAAGAAATAAATAGGGTGGCCAAGGAGGTCTCTTCAAGCTTAGTAGGAACCGAAACATGAAGGGACATGGTCTGAAGTTGGAGTGGGGAGGTTTAGGAGAGGCTAGGAGGCACTTATTTATAGAGGGGTTGATGGCAGGCTGGAATGAGCATCCTAAGGAGGTGGTTTCATTGAAAATGGTAGGCAATTTCAAGAGAGCCTGGGATAGAGTTAAGGGCAAAATAAAGGTCAACAGAGGGGTGGATGGAGGAGAAGGACAGACTAGGGGAACAGTCTCAGTAGCTGATACTGAGGTCCCTGCAATAAGACCAGACTTGACAGACCTAATGGCCTTATTCTGCTGGCTTCGTTGTATGTTCCCCTGTGCCTCTTTCTGGGACCTCTGGTTCCAAGGAAGCACAGAGTCCTCCTTGACCTCAACATACCGAGGCACTGGAGGCCCTTATGGGTGGGTCTGGTGGACAGCACTCCTTCTAAGCAGCCGGCTGTGAACCCTCTGCAGTCTATCTGCCCTGGGCAGCAGATGTTCCTGGTGGCAAAGCCAAAGCTATATGCTCACTCTACAGCAGTGGACACCTTGGTGTTGTCTTCTGGTGTCGCCTGTGCTACTGTCACCATTCCCAATGAAAAGATGGGCAGCGCCGGAGGTGACACAGGACCCCTCTGACACTGTCCACAGTGTCAAAGGAGGGACCAGCACCAGGGCTGTTATTTGATGATGATTGTAATCACTTTCCCCCAGTGATGCTATCGGCACTGATGAGGGAGGACGACGTGGACGCCAGCAATGGATGTGATGACAGCTATGGTGTTGGTCCTGGGCCCGGCATCAGGCATGACTCGGGTGACGGTGTCATCCTTGGGCTCGGAATGAGTAGTAGTAGTAAAACAATTTTTCATTACATACAAAGATGAGTGAATCGGATAGCTCAACTAAGACAAGCTCATTTTCAGTGAGGTCCTATTACACAAATGTGCAAATATAGAAAAAAAGATAAAAATAAAATACAATTTTGTAGAAAGAAACAGTACAAATTCTGTAATAAATAAGTAACACATACACATAAACAACTTATACAATTTAAATGCGACTCTAGGGTTGACAGTGGGGCCGACACCAAACCCAGCACCGAAGGCGGTGCCAGCCATGGCAATGGGAATGAAGCAGCCTCCTGAGGATGTTGTTGACCATGAGCCTGGCGCTGGAGGCAGCGCCGGCTCAGAGTCTGATGCCAGCTGGAGACAGAGTTTTCCTCAGAGATGCTGGACAACATCACCACCAGTGAGGATCAGGGCTGCCCTACAGGGACTGTACAGCTCCGCTCTCCTCACCTGGGATTCCCCCATGGGCACCGATTGGGTTCACTCCTCTGATATAGGAAGACCTCTTTCTGGTGACTCTGCCAGGCTCTTCTCTTTGGCAAGGCACCCTGTGCAGTCCTGCAGCCCAGGCAAAGGCCCTAAAGACCACCCCCCTTCCCGGGCCTGACCCCTTTTTAGAGAGGTTGCCTGCATCCCTAGGCCCTGTGGGAGCAACACAGAGTTTCCTGATGCCTTAAATAGCTTCCACAGGGACTCTGACAGGGCCCAATTCTGGCCCTTCTCCCCATGCAACAACAGCTTCTGGGGTCAGTGCCTCATTCCCATGGATGACCTCCTCAGAGGACAATGAATCATCCTCCACCTGTCCTCGGCTGCCGAGTACTCCCTGTACCAGCAATTCTTGGTAGAGATGCTCCAGGCACTTGACCTAGGTTCCTACTCAAGCTGCAGTCCATCAGCCCTGCCCTTGTAAATCCTTGGGATTCCCAATGATGACACAACTGTCATCCCTCCATGGGCTAGAGCCTTTGAAGATGCATCAAGAGCAGTGTAGAGGCATCCCTTCTCTTGTCCACCAACACCAGGACCATACTCCTCCATTAATGCGCGCCCATAGGATCTACAGGTGCAGTACTTCACTCTGCTTCAGGGCTGGAAATGTTGTAGCCCATCCAGGCCTATATGCCCCGTGCATCATCTACCTCCAGAGGCAGATTCCACATAGACGGATGCCTTTGGTAGGAAAGTGTTTACCTCATCATGTGCTCTCATGTGCATATCCACACACCAGGCACATCAGATGGACTTCACTTATTGCCTGTGGTTGCAGCCAGGTCATCTCTTAACTGCCATGCCTCAAAGCGAGTTACTCAGGTAAGCTATTGGCCTTTCTGCTTGGGGCCTGGAGGTAGCTAGACACCAGTCAAGGGCATCGTATAATGCCAGTGAGGTGGCCTCCAGGCTAGCAGGAATTGGCATCTGCGTCAGGCAGATGGCATGACTTCACTTTCTCCCCCCACCCCCGTGACTGGCACCTTTGGCACAGCATAAGGTGCTAAGCTTGCATTTCCAGGGGGTTAATTTCTTCTCCCCAGGGTCAGGTGGCAACTGTCAGGGCACCCTCCTGTTCCTGTGCCACAGAAACCCCGGCCTGGTCCTGAAAAGTCTCAGGCCTCACCAGACCTATAAGGGAGACCATACCCTGAGGTGTTCTCCCCCCACGCAAAGGGCTGAAGGGATCTCTTTACCCTCAGGGTGAGCCAGTACCTCCCTCAGAAGAAGGGACAGCTTGGTGCTCGGACACATAAGTGGGAATCAATGGTGAAGACCGATTCCTAGAAGATAAGAAAATTATGTACTTACAGTAATTATTGATCTTTCAGAATATCTTTACCACTGATTACCATGTCCCACCCACCAGAGCCAGGGCCTCTGGGCAAGCTCACCCTCTTGGTGGTGGCAGCATCACTGACTCTTGGGCATCTCCTCAGCTGCACTTGTTTAGGGGGTGTTTTTTCTTTATAATATATAGAAAAGGAGTTGGGCACTAATACAGAATGACCACTCTTACCAAAATAAATACATACATAAATTAATAAATAAATTTGGAGTGAGGGTCCCTTTGGAGCCCTCCTACCAACCCAAAAAAAAAAAATATAAAAAGGGTGTGTGGGCTGGCCCGGTGGCGCTGAGCGTTGAGGTGCTGGACGCCACACCTCGCACCATGCCGGTGACCCAGGTTCAGTAGCGAACTCGAGACGCTGGGGGTCGGACGGATGTAGACAGGCTGAGCAGCTGATGACAGCTTGCCTTCTCCGGTGGGAGGGATGGGGTTTATCCCAGTGTGCGTTGACCCTTGTTGGAAGCTGGGGGCATGCCGGCACGTCGACACCTCAGAGGTTGGATTGGCCACGGGTGGAGGTCTGTGGCCCAATCAACTCTGGAGTGGCACCATTGGGGGTGGAAGCTGAGGACCTGGTCGTTTGCACTGGACGTCAGGGCACGCAGTTTCCACACAAAGGGAGGAAAAACGCATCCAGCGGAGCCAGAAAGACAGAGCACCGACCAAGTCCTATTGTGCCACCAAGCCACCACTGCCCGAGGACCTGATGCAATTTCAAGATTTGGGGGTTTGGCCCCCCAGACCCTGCCTGGGGGGGTAAATCGAGGCAGGATGGAAGGATCCAGGCAGCCGGTGAGCTGGTGGCAGGGAGGAGGTTCATGGGCAACGCCTGATGCGGCAGCTCCGTTGGGCCAGTAGGAGGGGGGAAAAAAAAAAAGTGTGTGTGGAAGGTGACCACTTCCTCCCTTTTCTTTCTTGTCCTCTTCTCTCTGCCAGGGGTATATCCCCTCTATGGGTATATCCCAAGTGGTTGCTAAGTGCAGCACGTGCCCCTGGGCCCTATCCAATAGTATGCCATTGTGAGGGTGCTGCAAGTCGGGTGCCGTCATCAGAGTGCCATCATCATGGCGTGCGCTATATCGGCATATTGGATTCCAGACCGTCCAGTACTGTAGGGATGTTTATACTGATTTGAAGTGGGCGTGGGGGAAAAGCCCCCTGCAGAAAATACTGCAGACACTGTGTGCGGTCTGCCGGGGTTGGGGGGCGACCCAGTCCCTGCTGCTCACATTTACTGTCGCCCTTTTGCCTGCGCTCTCATTTACCAAGCGCTCTTTGTTTGCACACTGGCATGGGTGAACCCTATCCAATCTAACTCTACTTGACAGATGCACTGCATAATGGTGGTGCTATGCACCTTTTTGGATTGACTACTCTAGCTCTTACATAGGGTATATCCCTGTGGTTGCAGGATAAGCAGGTTGTTTTCTTGGTGGAGGATTTTCTTCCAGCTATGTCAAACTGTCTTGGCTGGTATGCCCCTTTCTTTCCGTGTGTAACCGAGCTTTTAGCCCACTACCCTTAGGGGTGCCTGGGGAGAGGAGTACATCTCGACTTCCTTGGCCTGCCCAGTGCTGTAGCTCCACAAGCACGTAGATTCTCCCTTTCTTCTTCCAAGGTGGGAGGGCAGGAGAAGGACATGGTTAACTGACGAACTAAGTCAATCCATGAGGAAGAAGTTGAAACAGCTTTTAAATCTAATTTTGATGGCTGCCACCCAGAATTTATAAAAAAATTTCCAATAGGGTCATCTGTTGAATATACATGTTAGATTCATATTGTGGATATTTTGGGATGGTGCTACCATATGTTTGCAATTGTCCAAAACATAAATGGTAGCACTCAGTTGGAAAATAAAAAGTAAATATAGCCCTGTCCGCCTGTCTCCGTCCTGCACCACCACCTGACCACCAGACCCAACCTGAATGAGAGGCACCGGGTGGGGAAGGATGGATCTCCCATTCCTGGCCCTCCATAGGGGAAATCCATGTGGATCTCGGGCTCTGTGGTTCAGGGGAGCTAGCCACCAGACAGGAAGAGGCAGGGACAGAGCTGAAGAGCTTGCCTGTGGCCAACCCAAATCTAGAGAAAAAGCTTTATTAACAAAAAAAAAAGCAAATACAGTACTCAAAGTAGTAGTGAAAAATGCCAACTAAAAGTTTTAAATCACAGCATGAAGAAAGACAGCACTAAGTCCCAGCACTTTGCATCATAAACGTGACTCTTCGCCGGGGGTGTGTAGCTACAATCACTGTTGCCTAAATTTATACAGACAGCCTAAAGGTATACTAGTATTTACATAACATAGTGCACGGCAAAACTATGTAGTACATCACTGCAGCCACACATAGGTTATATGATCCATTATTTAAATAACGTACACCCACAAATTAAATTAAAACACCTTATTGAGAACAGGAGCAAAAGATTAAAATATTAAATGCAGTGTAAATGCAATATAGCTGGTTGTGATGACCAGACAACTTTTGTTGGTATGTTGAAATATTTTTGTCATACAAACACATGAAAATGCCAGCAGAAACAGTCCATTTTGGTCTCTCTAGTCTGCTCGAGTGTATACCTCTCAGATGAATTTATGGAAGATGTCATATGTTAGTACCTTCCGGAACAGTGGGGGTCCAGAAGGCAGAGTTCAAAGGTGAGAAAACTGACCAATTTTGGAGATTTTTCCTTTTTATATCCATACTTTTATCCTCCTTGTCTCCCCAGGCGGCCTCCATCTAAAATCGACCCCACCCCCAGCCCTGTCACACAGCTCCTCTGGGATCTTACCTCACTATGTGGTCCTAGCCACAGGACCTGGCTACCCAGTCTCAGTGCGGAGCTGCGGGGGACGGCTGTCATTTTTTTTTTTTTTTAAAAGACTATCTCTATACTATTTATAGTACATTGTATCTTTTTGCTCAGTCTCTGATTTTTCTCTTCTTTCTCCAATGTTTTAGAACTGTTTAGCTATTGTGGCAGAGGTGTGGTACTGTGTTCTTTCTTGTAGTTCAAGGTGCTTTTGGAACTGCTCATTTCTATTGGTTTAAACGACTACATTTTTTTTTCTATTTTAAAAAAAGCTACATCAACTTGGTTTGTTGTCACCTGTTTGTTGTTGCTAAGTAGCAGATGTTTTTGCATTGTGCTCTGATTCTGTGATATAATCTGTATTAGTAGAAGGTAGATTATTGTGATTGTAGATTACTTTTGATGGTAAGGATAAAGAGGTGAGATAGAAGTGTATGTATTTTCAAATATTATAGAGGAACAGTGGGAGGATTTTAGGACAGTAAATTAATAAAAAGGGATCTAGGAGAGCTTCAGTAGCAGACAAGTAGTGGAATACAGTATAATTGCAGTATAATGTGGGGAGTGGTAAATGCAGTGGCTGTGGGGCAGCCATATTCAGGCAGATCTTCTGGACACTGAGGTGCTGCCCTATCTGCATGCATCTTTCTGGACTGGGATGAGGTAGCCAGACTCCAGAGCGGAAGTAAACTGGGTCAGGAGTACCATCACCCTATCCAGAGACCACCCAGTCCAATGCAGCTGCCTCAAAGGATGCAGAGAACGAGGAGTACTTGGATGACAGTGGGCTCAGGGAGGGTTAGACCAGTTAGGCAGAGGCACATCCCAGATCCTATTCCACTCAAGAACTCATATGCCACACTGCCAAACAGGGACAACCAAATAGAGGTACCCAGAGAAATGGAAGGAAAGGATGGAGGTTAGCCAAGTGCAAAAGATGGAGATTAGCCCAGGAGGTGGATAGGCAGAATAGGGGCAAAATTCAGCAGAAGGGCAGACAGCAAGGTGAACCAGGGATAAAGGACAACCAAGGAAGGGCTGGAGAGAACAGCCGGAACAGTCTAGGGAGGTCAAATCATGGAAAGTCATGTGCAAATGCCAGGAGCCTTAGCAACAAGATGGAAGATCTGGAGGCTGTCATGGTGCAGTCAGACCTGGACATTGTGGCCATCACTGAAACCTGTGTAATGATAACCACAACTGGGAGTTGGCCATACCTGGCTACAACATTCAGAAGAGACAGGGCAGGCAGGAAGGGAGGAGGAGTGGCACTGTATGTGAAAAATGACATAAGGGCCACAGAGATCCAGGAGGAACAAAATGGGGAGAGATATCTGGGTTAAGCTGGAAAGGAAAATGGGGCCAGCCATCCGCACAGGTGTGGTCTATAGACCACCAGCCCAGGAGGAAGAAACAGATAGGGAGCTGATGCTAGCCATCCAGAGGATGGCAGACAATGATGAGGTAGTACTGGTTGGAGACTTCAATATTCCAGACGTGGACTGGAGCATCCCAGCAGCAGCATCAACTAGGAGCAGATTTATCCTGGACTCCCTTCAGGGTGCCTTCCTCAAGCAACTGGTCATGGAACCAACTTGGCAGAAGGCAATACTGGACCTTGTGCTCACAAACAGGGACAGTGTGATGGGGTAAGAGTGGGGAGCACCTGGGAACAGTGACCACCAGTCACTGTGGTTTGAAATCACAGAAGGAGCAGAACCAAACCACACAAAACACGATCCTGGATTTTAGGGGCAAACTTTGAGAAAATGGGAGATACGAAAGAGGCATTAAGGGAATGGGGCAGGAATCAGGGGTTGAGGAACAGTGGGAAGTATTTAAAATGGGGATTACAAGAGCAACAGAATTATGTATTACAGGTTAGCAAGAGGAAAAGGAAGAGGAGACATTATGGTTTTCCAAAGAGGTAGCAAAGAAAGTGAAAGCCAAAAGATTGCATTCAGGCAATACAAAAGACACAGCAGAAGGGGATCGGGAGAAGTACCAGGAGAAGCAAAGGGAGGCAGGGAGGTCAGTAAGGAAGCCAAAGCTCAGACAGAAGAACACATTGCAAAATCAGTGGGTAGAGGAGACAAACCTTTACAGGTACATAAGGAAAAGAAAAGCAAAGGGAGGGATACTGAGACTGAAGGGGAGGATGGGGCTGTGTGGAGGATGACAACAGTAAAGCTGACATACTGAACAGGTATTTCTGCTCAGTCTTTACTGAGGAAGAGGAGGGTAATGGGTCTGAATGGAGTACAAGGGGGAGAATGGTGCAGAATGGACACAAGTCCCTTTACACGAGAAAGGGTCCGAAGGAACTGGAAGTAAGAGTTGATAAAGCAATGGGGCCAGATGGGTAACCCCAGGTCCTTAAAGAACTAAGAGAGGTGGTGGCTGAACCTCTTGCTATCCTGTTTAGCCGATCACTAGAAACAGGGAGGTACCCAAAGACTGGAGGATAGCAGATGTAGTCCCTTATACAAAAGTGGGAACAAAGAGGAAGCGGGAACTACAGATCAGTCAGCCTCACCTCGGTAGTGGGGAAGATCATGGAAGCACTACTGAAGGAGAGATTGGTGGAACATCTGGTTGTCAATGGACTACAGGACCCAAGGCAGCATGGTTTCACCAGGGGAAGGTCATGTCAGACCAACCTCATTGAATTTTTTGACTGGGTGACTAGGGAGGTGGATCAGGGGAGGGCAGTGGACATGGCCTATCTGGACTTCAGCAAGGCCTTTGACACTGTGCCACATAGAAGACTACTGCACAAACTGGGGAATATGGGTGTGGGCAGGACAGTAGTGCGGTGGGTAGGTAACTGGCTGGGCAGCAGGACACAGAGGGTGGTGGTAAATGGCTGTCACTCCACAGAGGGAAGAGTGACCAGTGGGGTACCACAGGGATCAGTGCAGGGACCGGTACTATTCAATATCTTCATCAGTGACATTGCGCAGGACCTAGAAGGCAGAATTTCACTGTTCGCTGATGACACAAAGCTCTGTAACAGAGTAGACACACCAGAGGGTGTAGACAGAATGAGAAGGACCTGCAGAAACTTGAAGAATGGTCAGGGTTTGGCAGTTGAAATTCAATGCAAGAAGTGCAAGATAATGCATATGGGGCACAAAACCCTGGCACAATATATCAGTTGGGGGTGAGGATATAGCATGCACCAAGCAGGAAAGGGATCTTGGAGTTATCATCTCTGATGACCTCAAGGCAGGAAACAGTGTGACAAGGCAGCAAGGTAAAAGCAAATGGGATGCTGGGATGCATAGGCAGGGCATCACCAGCAGGAAAAGAGGTCATAATTCCACTATACAAGACACTAGTGAGGCCGCACCTGGAGTACACTGTGCAGTTCTGAGACCTTACCACGTAAGGACATAGACAGGGTAGAGAAGGTTCAGAGGAGGGCAACAAAGATGGTGCATGGATTGCATCACAAGCCCTATGAGGACAGGTTGAAGGCACTGAACATGTACTCCTGGAGAAGAGGAGGGAGAGAGGGATGATAGAGAGATACACAAGTATCTTACAGGGAGGAACAGGGTGCAGAATGCACTATTTTTAAGCGAAAAAGATGTTCCAGGACTAGAGGGCATGGGATGAAGTTGGAGGAGGACGATTCAGAGGAAACGTGAGGAAGAATTTCTTTACAGAACGGGTGGTGGACAAGTGGAACACCCTGCCAGAGGAAGTGGTGGGGGCTGAAACAATCACGGGATTTAAGAATGCATGGGATAGACATAAAGGAATTCTGGAGGTCAGGGGTAAGGGGCAACAGACTTCCTGGAAAACATAAACTGAACTTACAAACTTAAATGGGCAGACTGGGTGGGCCATAGGCCCTTATCTGCCGACACTGTCTATGTATCTATGTATCTCCCACTCACTTACCGGACTCTCTCCAGCTTGGATTCACAATGCGGCTCTGCTGTCCACCTGAAGCCTCTGACCCACTGCTCTCTGGATGGCTCCTCTACACTCCCACCATATGATCCCCCGGCTCTGAACCACCCCGGGCAGGGCCACCACTTCTCCAGAGCTCTATCTTATAATCTAGTGGAGCAACCAAGAGGAAGAGGGAGACTGAAAGCAGGGGCCAGGAAAGCCCGGAATTGAATTGATCTCGCCTTCACCTACTGGCAAGGGTGTTTTTTTTTTTCCTACAGAGGTTTCTGCCTGGATGCGGCATGCAATGGCTTCCTGTGCAGCCATATCTCAGTGCCACCTGCCACTGGAGCCTGTCGTCGTCCCACCCCTTCTATGTCCTGGCACTAGTGCCAGCCCTGGTCTTCACCAGAGGCTGCTGCTGCGTCGGGAATCCCCATCAACCCTTCCCGGGAAAGGAGAGCAGTCCTCCGGATGCTCAATCGTCCCCTTCCCCTGCTGACCCAGGTCCGTTCCCAAACCTGGGTCACCGGCGTGGCGCGAGGTGTGGTGTCCAGCGCCTCAACTCTCAGTGCTACAGGGCATGTTGCCGCCAGGGGTATTTTATACCATTTTCACCCGTTCCTCCCCGTTGTTGGGGTGCGAAACATCAGCGCATGTACATGGAAGCGTACGCACGCTGCAGAGTCCCACAGCACCCACACTTCTTGGCATCTCTGTCCCGTTCTACCCTCAGGCCTCCACCTGGGGGCAGTCATTCAGTGGAAGTGCCAAGTCCCCCTCCCTGGGAGATGAGAGCTGTCCTCCAGACGCTCAATCAGGTCCCTCCACGGCTGACCCCAGAGACCTGCTCTCACCGCAAACATGGGTTGCTGGTGTGGCAGGAGGTAAGGAATGATGACTCAGCCCTCCACACCCATGGGCCGGCTTTTGTGGGAGATTTTCAATAGCCCAGCAGGGTTTCTTAAGTAATATGGACTTTCATTGTATTAACTTCTTGAAAGGGGGATATGTTTGTTAGTACACAAAGGAATCAGAGACAGTCTGTCTCAATGGCACCTAAATCCACACATTCAGATGCTAAATAATCTGCGAGAGGAAGTTGGGTACGTGAGACACCAAAACGGATAACACTTCAATGTAGGTATCACCCAAAATTCCAGGCCTGCAGCAGTCTCAAGTCAACTAGATGAACCTGGGTACAGGGAAGTGACATCAGCCTCGCTTGACCAAGGCACGTTGGGGGAGGGGAAGGAGGAGGAGGAGGCATAAATGCTTCAACCCAGGAGTTTCTGCCTCTTTTCATTGCAGTTTCTGTGTGTCCAAGAAGTGAACCAGACTGTGTGTCAGCAGAGAGAGGTAACAAGGCTGGTGGATAGTGAGGCAAGAAGACTCTGTAACTTGTAGGAAAGATAGAAGCATTTACCTGCACAAGTGTGCAAGTTTTCTTTTGTAATCCTTTAGGTGTACTGTTGTTTCACTATGTGTAAACATAGATATACGTGATTATTGTTGTTGCATTTACACAACCAGTATTTATAGATAAAGTAGTTATTTTTTGGAAGACTGGAGTAACTAGTTGTTTGTGACTGCATCTCCAGGGAACGGTACTTAGATAAAGGGGGTACATAGTAAAAGGTCTCAGAGAGAGTAGAGCGTGTCCTACCCAGAGCACAGAGACCCTCACTACAGAGTCTAAAGGGCAGAAGGTGGAAAAAAAGTGCCATCAGAACACTTGGGTCTGAGTTCTTGCTACAGCTACAGGGAGGACCTTGAAAGCAGTGGTACTGGTCCAGACAGTCTCGGAGGCAAAGGCCTGAGAGAGAGAGAGAGAGAGAGAGAGAGAGAGAGAGAAAGTGGCTCACTGGGGACTGTGGAGTGCTCTGACCATTGCACTGGTTGAAGAAGTAGATCAGAAGGCTGAAAGAAACGGAACGGGTAAGGGGGTTATGAAGGGGTAATACCAACTGATTAAGAAAAAACAGTCAAAACAGTGTCGTGATAGAACTAGAGAATAAGAAAGACAGATGAGTATTGTAGCCAGAACAGAAACAGAAGCAACAGAAATGTGTGGGGGGTGGGGGCAAGAAGCCAGTTAGTAGTGAAAGAATGACAGAAAAGAGTAGCCAGTAGAAAGGCAGAACTAAACCTGAAGTAACAGCTACGCAGAGGTAAGAAAATCAGAGGGGTGCAACTATAATTTCAATTACTTACTCAACAACTATATAATTTAGCTAATCAATAATCCCTCAGAATTTAGTAACAGCGAATGACAATCAAATGACAGATCAGATGGAAAAAAAAAAAACCTGGTCACAGCACTGTACCAAAATATTTAAATGTTTCCTGGCAAGCATGGACTGGGACTTTGAAATTTTAAAAACTGCAAAATCTCGTATCTTGGTTCAGGAATGCAAAAGAACATAAAGAAAAATGGGTATCCCGATTGTCACATTATTGCTGAAAAACTATACCATGACTGACAAATACTAACATACTAAAAGCCAGCAGAATAGGCCTCAAGGTTTATCATGTCTGCTCGGTAGCCAGCCCCCCTACTCGGTGCTTGCTACTCTGCCGCCCCCACCCCCAGAGAGGGTCTTCCCTGGCTTCAGTTTCCCCCTGTACCTGTCCCACCCCTTCTTGAATCCCTCTACTGTGCCCTCTTCCACCAGATTCCAGGACAGTGTGTTCCATGGCTCCACCACCCTCTCAATGAAGTAGTGTCTCCTACGCTCCCCCCCTCATACCCCCCCCAGCTTCCACTCGTGCTCCCTGGTTGTTCCCAGCTTCTTAAGCCTGAACACCTCACTGGCTTTGCCCTTGTTGATCCCCTTTACATACTTGAAGACCTCTGTCATATCCCCCGTATCTCCTCCAGTGTGTACAGTTTGAGGTCCTCCAGTCTTTCCTCACACGGCATACCGCCCATGCCCTTAATCATCCTGGTGGCCCTCCTCTGGACCCTCTCCAGCAGTGCAATGTCTTTCTTAAGGTGAGCTCTCCAGAACTGCACATAGTACTCGAGATGCGGCCTGACTAGGGCATTATACAGAGGAAGTATCACCTCCCTCTTCCTGGAGGTAATCCCCCCTGGCTATGCTGCCCAGTATCCTGTTTGCTTTTGCTGTGGCTCTTCGACAATTCTCAGTGTTATTCATTTTAATATCCTCCACCACCCCTAGGTCCCTCTCTCCTGATGAGGCTTGCAGTGTGAACCCCCTCCCAGGTGTATGCATGGCCCAGGTTTCTGACCCCCAGATGCAGCACCTTACATTTCTCTGCGTTAAACTTCAATCCCTACCTCCTTGACCACCCCTGCAGGGTATCCAGGTACCCCTGAAGGGACTCTCTTCCCTCCTCCCCATCCGCCAGTGCTCCCAGTTTTGAGTCATCCACAAAGAGACTCAGCCTACTCCTAACACCCCTCCCTATGTCCGAGACATAGGCATTGAACAGGAGTGGCCCCAGGACCGAACCCTGGGGTACCCCACTGATGACCCTTCTGGGAGAGGAGACTATCCAGCCAACCACTACTCTCTGTATTTGCCCCGTAAGCCAATTTTCTACCCACCTGAGTAACTGCCCCCCCACCCCATTCCCCCAATTTTGTTAGCAGGCCATTGTGGGGTACCAAATCAAACACCTTGCTAAAGTCCAGATGTCTCTTTAAAGTGATTTTGCGAGCTTTGCCGTAGCAATTGGGATTAGTAACCTGTAGGAGTTGTGATTCAGTCTCCTACCATTCAAACTACCAAAACGTGTTGTTTTCCATGAAATAAATGCTTTTATTTCGGTGCTCTGCTTCATTTGCATAACTCTTTTTTTCTCCATGCTGCAACCACCAAGCATGACAACATGCAAGGGAAACAAAGTTTTTAAGCACTGTTTTGAAACAGAAACCTCTGTTGGTCAGTCTTGGTACTGCAGACATCTACACTTCTGACATAAGAGACTACGGGCCAGATATTCAAAACTTTGCGCTGGGCAAAAATCATTTGCGCAGGTTTAGCGCGGGATTAGCGCGGGTCTGCCATATTCAAAGGCCAAATAATGGCCAGAAAAACTGCATTAGCGCCAGAGCAAAAATATAATGTATGCAAGGGGGCAAACTGACAAGAATACAAGCGCAATGCTATATTCGGTGGCTAAGCGCCCCGCGCTAAGTGATTTAAGCCCAGCGACCCAGTAGCGACAGTTAGCAGCGGAGATTACCGCCAGAAAAAGCTGGTCTTAATCCTGGCAATCAGCTGGCGCAATATAAATGGCTGTGCGCGGGATTTGCTGGTTTAGCGCCGGTCTTGGCGCGACCCTAATAAGCATAAATATAACACATAGATAAAGCCAAACATAGTGGAAGCTTGCTTCTAACCAATGGCATCACAATGATGCCAACATCTGCCACCAGTCCCAGCCATGCCAGGCGTAAGTGGTGACCCTGCTGCCAGTGGACAGCATGGCAGTGTAGCCATACAGCACACACCTGCTGACCACACATATCTGTGGACAAAACAGATGCCAGCACACATGCAGCACTGTGGCATGGAGGATGTTGAGGGGAGTGGTATGGGTGGCCAGGCTGTGCCACAGACCAGGTGTGGCCACAAGGCTGGGACTCAGCATGCAGTGCACATGGGCCAGTATTAGGAATACCCCAACACTAGTGTGCCTTTCGGATACTATATGCCCCCCAGCCACATACCACATAGCTGTACAACTGCCACAACACACAAAGCCAGATATGTACATGTCACTGTGGGCATCACATGCCACAGGTACAGCATCTGTGGGTCACACAACAGTGTAACAGTAATGTCGACTGTCAGTAAACACCTGCAGGTTGGGCCTGTCACTGTGTACAGTGCAATCAGCATCACTTGCCCTACACACCATAGGCAGTGCTATGTCCCTCACACTACTGTCTCCCTTGCTACTGTAGTGTCTGCTGTGCACTGTAGCATGCCCTACAGTGTGACAGTTGCATTCAGCACCACCACCACCTGTGCCTATACTGTCCTGTCCCCTGGGGTACAATATGCTATGCTATGCTATGCTGTACTGTTTACCTGTAGCCTGTAGCCATCATCGTGCACTGCCAGACTGACCTACAGATGGAGCTGCGGTTGGACCTTGTCTGCCCTGTACTTCCAGACTGACCTACAGGTGGCTCTATGGGACCCTGCAGTAGCGCTAGGCAAACTGTGTGCAAATCAGGGTATAATGAGATGCTAATCCGTTGTTTGCCCAGAGACTACCTAAAGTAGGCTCATTTACATAACGCACGAATATAGCACATTTAGCTCCGAACAAGCGTGTTTGCTCCAGGCCTAACTGCTTAGCTCAGCTAACGTGTTAGCGCTAATGGCTCTGAGGAATATTGTAAAGTTTTGATCACTGTTCTTTCTCATCTGCTGCTTCCTGCAACTGTACTGAGTCCATGCATTTGCTGGCACACATTGGCCACGTAGTTCGTCTGTACCTGCCCTCACGTTGCTGTGTACTGTGTTGTTGTTGTGGGTTGTACTTCCTGGTTGTTTTATTCAGTGCTGTCTTATTCCAGGGCAATGTTTGCCCTGCACTCTAGCCAGTTTGCATGGCCTCATTACCATGCTATATTCAGAAGCTGTTTGCCCTGGGCTATTCCGTTTGAATATGGCTTGCTTTGTGCTCCGGGCTCAGTTTGCCCGCTGGGCAGTGCTAATTTTGCCCCTGGGCAAAGTTTTGAATATCTGGCCCTACATCTCTCAGTAAAGAAATCTTGTCAGCGAGATACTATATGCACAATGCCTTGTTTTGCAAATAAACATGAGCTTTTATTACTGATGCCACTACAGAAATATGAGACTGCACTTCACAGTAAGGGAACTGGAAAACAACTTCTTATTGTACCCACAATGCCTTGCTATGTACATCTACATATTAGGTGCAGTCACCACCACCAAAATAAGGGACTGCTCCTCTGAGTAACTAACATTTACGTCAACATTATAATTTACCCAGAATTCATTGGTGCTGTATGTAAAGCATTGACATTGACCGTTTCTTTGCATGACACCATTCTGGGGGTGTAGCCGCAAACAGAAAACTGGAATACACAGTACAAATAAAACATAAATAAAAATAACTATGACAGATTTTTTTTTTACAAAACAAATTGCAGCTTCAGCATCTGAAGCATGGGCAGCAATGGCATACTATGTGATAAGGCATCTGCGAAAGCTTGCAAAATCACTTCAAGTGAGCATATGAAACAGCTTGTTGCGAGCACCGCATCATCGTTGAGCTAGAGAGAGAAATACATAAAAATGCTTGGATGTACAGTTGTGTGTTGCTATTAACTTCTGCCTATGTGACAGAGTGTACAGCGATCATTAATGGGCTGCATCTCTCAGTGTCTGATTCTGGTTTGAGTTTTGTAGTGAGGAGATTCTGACTTGGCAGTTGTTTTTTTTAAATTGGTGTTTTGTGTGAACAGGAAACTATATCACGGCATGCATAATAAAGTGAAGGAAGGACCCCATGCTGTGGAGGTGAAAGTCAGCCAATAATCTTGCACAGAAAGCAAGGATGGAGCTGAGCCAGTATGGAACAAACAAACAAAAAAAAAAGCTCAGATAGGCGATAGGTGGGTGCAAGCATCTCAGAAGTAAAGTGTACGTTTCTGAACGTGGATTTGGGGTCCTTTTACTGAAGTTGCTTTTCATTTTTTCAATGAAACTTGCAGTGACTGTTGTAGGCTTTAGCACTGCGGCTTAGTGGCAGCTTTACGGTGACTCAACATGGCAGGTTTTCATCGTTGGTGTTTGGGAGTCAGAGTGATTTAAAAAGGAAGCGACTATAGATGCAGCTGATGGCACCTTTTGCATAGGTTATGCCAGGATTTACCATGGCAGAAAGGTGGCAGTCAGCTATTCGGAGTCTGTGATTCTGGGACCCCATTGTATAATGTTTGCATAACCAAACACATAAAGTACCAGCTGACCGCACATTTAAAAAAGTAAAGAAAAATCACTCCTCACAGAACCTCTAGCGTTGCAAAACATTACTGCAAATCTGCCATTTTTTTCACCCACTAACAGCGCTGTTCTGCAAATTCAAAACCCAATCAGGGAAAGTGAAAAACTAAAAAAAAAAAAAAAAAAAAAAAAAAATTTAAAAATTGTCAAACCTAAGCTGTAGCTTTGAACTCTGAGACAACCGACAGCTATAGGCAGTACTTGACTGTATCATTGCTCAGAAATCTGACTCTGATGTAAGCAATGTGAACCTGGGTGAAACTCAAATTTACCACAGTCACCTCTGCCATTGGTAACAGCCTGCAGAACACCCAATTTCAGTGGCCAGCAGCGATCGCTCCCAATCTGTGGAACTATTTTATGTTGCGTATTAATATTTTACTGTTTCTAATATACAAAATTAAAAAAAAGTCTTTAAAAGTGTTGTTGTACTTGTAAATTTCCTAATTTTACAATTGGAATAATCCATGGCAGGGTATGTGTGGGTTGAGCTAGGATTTACCCATGCCCGGAATGTTTCCTCACTCAGTCTTTGGTCTCGTGACCGAACCACACCAAGTGTGGGTAAAGCCCAGCCCAACCCCACACCCTATCCTAGATCATTCCTTAAATATACAGCAGTGGGTACCAAAGCACTGGAAAGTTGACTTGTTTTTGTTTGGCTCAGGGTTCCACTGTACGAAAATGGATATGAGGGGCTTTTGAACCTGAATCTCCTCTCCATTAAACCACACTGATGGATGCACTTGTATCATTCATACAGGAAACGGTGCAATTCGGCTTCCATGAGATATATTATACTTAGGGTTTCCGGTTTTAACTGATAATACTCGATAAAACACCGCCGACGTGTTTTTCATTATTTCTGTTAAATCCGAAAAACACCGAAATTCATTGCATTGTCTCGCTTCCGTCATACACCACTCATCATATCGCAACAGGACCCAGTTACAGCTACACATTGAATAAAATGAACTAATGTAGATGCAATCAAGTACTGCTGCTAACCCAGTCTGCCCATTTGGCACGCTTAAATTTCCTACAGCACCTCCCACACTTAAATTTGTTAATTGCCGTTCCTTCCTTCTCATACAGACCAATCAATTAGATTAGACTAGATTAATAGAAGTGCATGTAGCCAGTACACTTGATCAACCTTATATGGTTCAGTTGTTCAGTTAGCCACGCACACTGGCTAACATCTGGTGCGTTCGATCCTTTTCTGAAGGGCTGTGCTTTTTCATTTGTTATTGCCGGGTCGCACCGATTCAAAGTAAAAATGCCTCTGCGATCAGACAGCAGAGCAGTATGCCGTTGAACATAAAGATTTTATGGTCAAGCTTCTCCACAGCAAGTGAACACTAATTTGTAAGTTCTGCCAAGTTATGGTGCCACTTATCCCCAGTAAAACCACAAGTCGGCTTGCTGAGCATGTGCTTTCTAAGACTCAAATCAAGCAGAAGCAGCCCCTTGAGAATGAAGAGCACTGTTTAAGCCAGATATCACTTACTGAAACCATTGCTAGGTTCAAGCGCAAAAGAGAGGACAAGTGGGACACCGCTCATGAGTTTGCCAGAGTGATGATACAGTCGGGTGTCAGCCTGCACCAAACTGATGGTCCTCTGGGAGATCTTTTTAGAAAATGGGCACCAGCAACATAAACTATGCCTAAATCTGGCCAAATGAGTGAAAAATATCTACCCGAGATCTTCGATTCCGACACAAGCACATTCTTGATTTGCTGAATGGCACACAGATTTCAGTGACAATTGATGAAACACCTGAGATGCACGGCGACCCAGCAGTTGCTGTTCTGTTTACTTTTACCGACCGATTAAAGGGTCGGGGTTGGCGTACCATTATGGCAGACCTCGAGGTAACTGAGTGTTGTAATGCAACTGCAGCATTAACACAAAAGGTTCTGGATATCTATGGGAAGAACTAGGAGGATGTTGTATGCATATGCAGTGACAGTGCCAGCTATATGAAAAAATTGTGTGACGATTTACGCAGAGCTCACCCATAGTTCCAGGCATTCCCTGTTCGAGATCCGTGTCACCTGCTGGATGGTGTACTGAACGCAGCAATCACCTCATCAAGCATCATGAAAAAGGTAGTTGACTTTATTTTGCACTCTGGAGCACTTTTTAAGTATGCACAGGAGCTTCAAAGAAAGTACTTTGCAATGTGCTCACGTCTAGGGGTAAAACAAAAGGTAATCCCCAGTGTCACACATAACAGGTGGTATTCTGTGATAGAGGCTGTAGAAAGCTTGCTTGCCATGTGGAGACCGTTTACTGTTTTTCTATTAAGTGCAGATGCTATGGGGAAGAAATGTGATGAAATTAGAAAGCATGTAGACACTGACATCAACAAAAACTCTGTGTATTGCATTTTAAACTTTCTTACATAGAATGAGACCTCTGATTGATATTATGAAAAAACTGGAGTCTGAACACACACAAGTCCATCAAGTGTTTAACATAGTTTGAGTGAGCATTAAAATTCTGTTAGAGAGCAAAATTGATGGAGGCAGCTCTGAGTATGGACCTGCAGCAAGTGTACTTCTTGGGTGTCTTCCGCTGCAAAGTCAGCAAGTACTGGAGGAAACGTTTAAAATTTTCTACACAGCTATGTATGACAAATGGCAGGCTGTGATGGCCAGAAATATCACAAATCCAACAATGGGATTTGAATTAAATGAAGTCTCTCTCTGGTACTCAGTTCAAGTGTTTGATCCATTTAGAAAAAATGGATTCTTTTCTAACTTTGAACATTATGTATTTATTTTTGATACTTTTAACAGACGTGATACTGAATTACTATGTGTACAGTTTGATGAGTACTTTGAAGAACAATTGCCTACTAACATAGAATTAAAAGTGAACACATTTTGAAGGGGGTAAAAGGAAGCAATGGCCAGAACTGAGTGTATGTGTTCTGTCAATTCTTGCCCTGCCGGTCTCTAATGCTAATGTAGAGAGGGTTATTTCAGAGATCAGGGCATTTACTGCCAGGAAAGAGAGAGTGAAAATATCAAAACAAGCACTTAAAATGCACTGCATGATTAACAACAAATTTAGCATTTAAAGTTATGGTGCACTATCAATGCTAATATTAATTGTATGGTGTTATTAATATGTGCAGTATGTTTTGGTGCTAATAATCGGGGATATAGTGCTACTAATAGGGTTATGTGCAATTCTAATTATTTTTGCAAATTTCTTGAACATGAACATCAATGTACACTGTGCTTTAAAAAAATATATTACAATAAACACAGATAACTACTGAAATTGTATTACGATTTATTTATACCGGAATACACCGAATTTTACTACTTCAAAAAGGACTGAGAAAAGCTGAAACATAAACACCTTTTTTATTAAACAATAAACACCTAAAACCGGAAACTCTAACTATACTTAACTTGACAATTATCCTGGGGAAAAAAAATTAAAAACTGAACTACGAACGCCCAGTCCCAGGACTTACCTTGCGGTGGGATATATGTCCGCCTAGCCTCCACCTTAGAGGGAAGGCTGGTTACCTGGGTCACCGCAGGCCACTGGCGAGTGGAAGCCAGAACGTGGGAGCATGTCGCCTGCAACCGAGACAAAGTCCGCAGCATTCTTTCGGCAGGAACCCGCGTCCTATCCCGGTCAATAACAATTTAAACCTCCTACTGTCAAAAGCTTAGGACAGACAGCGAGTCGGGGATGTCTCTGTGTTTTATCCCAACAACAATACAATGTGACAATCCTATTTAAATGTTTGCATTGGAGAGAAAGTCATTCAATGAACTGTTTCCCCCCTCACAAATCTTTTTTCTTCTTTCACCCTCCCAGAAATCATCGCTCACGACGTTCAAGTTTACAATTAATGCAAAAATTACATTAATCATTGAACCAGGTTGCTGAATTAGGTCCGAACAGTGCAACAGCTCATATTTAATCCTTGCCAATACTATCTCACTCCGACTGCGGGCGCTGCCATTACTGTGACCGCTGTTGACCTCGTCGACACTATTGCAACAGCCAATCACGGCAGGGATTTCTTCTGCTTTCCGACGTCATAAAGTGAAACTTGTGACTCAAACTACAAGTCCCGTCGACCTCAGCGGCGGCGGAGTTTTTTTGACCCCAGTCAGCCAATAACAAATGCTTATATATAATTAGGTAATTATTCTGTGCCGAGCTTCACCAATCGGATGTGGCGGTACTGGGGGGAGGGGGTTGCCCGTTACTGTCGGGGCCCTGGTAACGCGGCAGAAGGGCCTGGGAATTTGTCACGTATCGGGGGGGGTTGGTGGTCGCCGCCTCAGGGGTATCTTCCCGCTCCTCACTGTCTCCCTTCCCCTGTCTCGCCATGCCGGTTCGCACCGAGACGTGCAGTAACTCTGCGGCGGCGGGCTCGTCGTCCCTCATCCCGCCGCCTCCTATCAACACGCAGCAGCCCGGCGTCGCCACGACCCTGTTGTACAGTGGTTCCAAGTTCCGTGGGCACCAGAAGAGCAAAGGCAACTCTTACGACGTGGAAGTAGTGCTGCAGGTGAGCGCGAACCATGCTTGTGACTGGTGGGCTCGCTGATGTAAAAGCGTGTGTGGTTTCCTGTTTTGGGGGAGCCTGTTGTGACGCTACACCAGCTCTTGATTGTAACCAGACTGTTTACTGACAGCTGCACATTGTGGCATGTCACGTGGGGGGGGGGGGAGAGCCCCCAGCCCCCTTGATAAGTGGTTTGCTGCTTCATTCGTGGAACAGCTACGAACCTGCAGAGTACCAAGCCTCGTCTCGTTGTGCCCAAAGAAGTGTTTTTTTCAGTAGCGTGTTTCAGGGCTCTCAGTTGTCCCTGATGCTGAGTCCCCAAGATTCACATTGGTTCTTCCTGAAATTCCTGCCTGTCACTGAAGAGGAAGCATTTGGTGGCACAAAATAATTAAGCAATAAGGTGTGACGGGGGGGGGGGGGTGTTATGGTGGAATAACAGCCCACCTCCGGTGGGTTGAAGCAGGAGGCGCAGCCCAGTGATTCCACCACTCGAGAAGAGCAGTTAGCCCACCATAACACTCTCTGGAGTGCCTCATTGCGATTATAAAATGTATCCTTTTGAATAAATTGGATGTATTTTTTTAAACATGTTTGTTGAGTTGCTTTCAGCTGGGCTGTTGTGCTGGGATAAGGGCCAGCGGAAAGTACCTCTTGACCAACCAGGAGCCAGCATTCTTTCTACCCGTTTCATAATGCCAGTTATAACATGGCAAGAAAAATTGCTGGGCACTGATTGGTCAGTGCCTTCAACAGAGATGTCATCCCAGCACAACATCCCTACCCATTCAAAAAGCAACTAGATATGTGTATATTTTGTTCGTTTTTTTTGTTTGTTTAGTTACAAGCAAGGTTTTTTATAATTGCAGTAGTGCACTCCAGGACGTGTGTCACAGGGATAATGTCACTTAGTGGGTTTTGGTCGCACTCAGTCTGCGGCCTCGTGCCCAACCACCAGAGGCGTGATCATATCCCAGCATGACACGTGCCGTGTTGTGAATTATTGCTTTAACATTAAACATTAAAGTTACAGTCTAGCTACTTTAAAGAATTACATTAGTTAATAACATAAGGAATAAAGTATGGGTGAGCATACACAACAAGCCTGTGTTTCCATCGAAGGGTTGTGATACCAACATATGGGCCTCAAGAGCTCGCCCATACTTTATATTTCATAGTATATGGTTCCCCGAGTTTTTAATAAAAGGTATGTTTCTGGATGCTTTAAGTTTCACAAGGTTTTCATACTTTGTGTTTGGCGCTCCTGCTTGTTGGCAGCTGAGTCCGTAGTGTGTCACTGTGGTCCCTTTTGAAGTGTGAATGTTGTCTGCTGCGGAGTTCGTTGATATGGATCCCGTTTTAGTTTGACCCTGCAAAGCTTCGCAGCAGGGCTTGATTAAAGGGACAGTGTCAACCCACTTAGGCTTCAAAGTGTCCCTAGTTTAAAAAATACATTTTATGATTGCCAACATTCTGTAAAGACTGCTGATGTAGCTGATAGTTTGATTCTGACTCATTTGTCTTTTTTAAAAAAAGTGAAAAAAACAGGCTGCCCACCATACTGGTGTTACCACACACAAACAGGTTTATTTACATTTCTTGATCAGCTCCAACTGCATCTTTCCTGGTCTGGGGAACACCCACAGCACAATCTAGCCACTTACAATGCAGTGGGAAGAAAGAAGCCTAATGAATCATGAGTAACTGCACTGTTTGGGGGTGTTTGTAATACTCAGGATGTATGCAGTAAGAAAAGATCCAGGATTGTAAGCAAAACAAGGTTGTTTATAAATATAAATTAGCATGCATTTCAGTCCTACTAAACAAGGAGACAGACAAAATAAACAGCAACATCATTGGATTTTTAGAGAAGGTAAGCAATCATAAACTGTAGGTTTGTAACTAGAAATAATATGATAAAAACAGGTCGACAGTGTCCCTTTATAAAAAAATGTTAAATTATTACGGTCTGGAAACGCAGAGCTACCTATAGCAGTCCGTGTCCAAACCTTCTTGGTAAACGGGTCTGTTTCGACCAATAAGGTGGAGAGGGGCAGAGCAGGTGATGAGTATTAATTAAGGAACATGCACAACAACTTTTACAACATGCTTAATAACGTTTGGAACGTGCACAACAACATTTGAGCAGCCACAGATTTTTATACATAATAAGCTTTAACTATATATTATATATAATAATGGATGGGGAAGTGTTCTTAATGAGGATTTAATGATAGCCTGAGGTGTGGGATGCTACATAAACCCACAGGAGTTTATTACAGCATCCCACACCAAGGGCGATCATTAAATCCCAAGTTAAGAAGATTTCCCCATCCTTTATTATTTATAACTGCTGGTTAGCAATTGTTTTATTTAGCTTTATTTTGCGGTTGCATCTTACCTGCGGTTGCCACTTACTGTTCTGTGCGGCCCCCGAACAAGTGAGTGAACTAGAGAGCGAGAGTTGGAAATGTTATGCGCTGGAGTTTCTGAATGGTAGGATCAACCAGATACATTGCTTTTAATCCTAATATGCATGTTTTTTTATTGTTTGTTTTTTTTAAAAGACAAAGCAAGGAGAAGTAGGTTGGGCAGCTCCTCGCTAAGCGAGTGAGGAGCCATTTATTTTTTTATTTTTAAACTGTTTAGACTGCCAGAGGACATGAACAGCCAATGAGGGAGCGGCTGTGTCTGAGTGACTTGGCTCGTGTTTGCCACTGGTTATAATGGCAAATTATAACTCGATCAGGCAATGGGGAAAAACTGCTGACCAGTTATTATATTGTTAATATGTTGTCCCTTATGTTGGTAAATTTTTTTTTTTTTTTTTGCCCTTTCCCTGGTTTGTGAACTAGTAGGGGACCAGATCAGTTGTGTTCCAGTACAGTAGCTGCTTCTTGTTGTTTTTACAGGGTTTCTTGTGGATTTTACTTGGTAGAAGGTTATTTCTTTTCTTTCTTACTTCTAAGGGGCTAGCAGGGTATTGTTTTTGGGGCTGTTGGAAGTTTGAAAACTGGTTTGGTGGCTGTAAGTGGGCTCATTAGTTGGATGTTTCACTGTGTAGCAGGCTGCGCTGGTGGAGGCCTATTTCTTCTGATTTAAAACCTATTTGGTGGGATTTGCTTGGGGCTGGTTCTTTGGCTGCAGGGCTTGGAGGGGCAGACACAGGGCAGATACACTCTCTCTCGAGTCGGGTGTAGGCCCAAGTCCCACCCTCTCCCACCCCAGAGCTCTGCTTATTTATAGGGGAACACCTGCCCTGCAACTTAAGGAAAAGGCTGCAGGTGCAGCTCATGTAGTTCTAGCCACTGGGGGTTGGATTTATAGGCTGGGAGAGAGGAGCTTAGGGAGTTGTTCACTTCCCTTATAAGTTTATTGTGTTGTACTGCACCTAGTAACAGGGGTACCGGTTTACTGTGGGACTGTATCTAGGATTAGTGGGTGACCTGATTAGGCAGTAGAGGGTGTATCTTGGACTAGTGGGTAACCTGGTGGCTCACCCAAGGAAACCTACTTGAAGGGGGATGGGACCACACGTTATTAGGGCCGGCATCTTTGGGAGGGTGGTGGGGTGCACAGGGTGTGGGGCAGCCATGATACTGGACTGGGCTTGGAAGTTCGGTGGTTGCCCAATGTGCTACCAGCTGGCACAGCTTAGGGAAGAGGTTACGGGGATTAGGAGACAGCTGGGGGAAGGGGGGTATGGTTGGGGAGGAGGGCAGGGGATCTCCCACGGTGTTGCACCAAGCACTAGGGACGGGGGCATAGGGAAAGGAGTGCAGGAGAATGCTCTGAGATCACATAGGGACCCTTGCAGAGGGGGCTCAATAGGAGGACACTACCAAGGAAGCAGACAGGTAACTGGGGACCCTCACAAAGGGGGGCCAGAGGGACAACATTCTCAGGGAAGTAGGCAGATGGCCGGGGCTGGACAGAAGGAAGCAAGGCGGAGAGGTGGCTCGGACCTTGCGCTTAGTAACCGCTTCAATTCTCTTCTTCTGCTTGAGGATGGGGGGGGTGATGTAGCCATGACAGGGGTGGTTAGAGATGGAAAGGGAGTTGGGGCGGGGCGCGAGGCGGGGCTGATAGCAGGAGGAACCGGGGGACTTGGAATGCAGGAAAATGGGGAGCAGGAATCAGAGAGGGGCAGGGGAAGAGGGAGGAAAGCGCAAGGAGAAGGACCAGTTGGGAGGAAAGGGCAAGGAGAAGGACCAGAAGTACAAGGAGGATACAGTAAAGGGAGCTGAGGGTTTAGGCCAGGGGAGCACAACAAGCAAGGAGGGACTAAACGGAGGAGGAAAGGGAGGACGAGCCAGGCTAGTTTAGCAGATGAGTGAGAAGGACCAGTCGCGAGCAGTGAGGGGGGAGTTAGCGAGTTACAGAAGGATACTCGGGAGGAGGAGGCATAGGATTGGAGGGAGGGGTGGCCAGGGTAAATAAGGAGGGCGGCATGTGGCACCCAGATAGGGGAGGAACAAGGAGTCGGCTGGGTGGAGGGGCCAGAAAGGATGAGGGACATGGAAGGGGGAATGGAGGAAAAGGAGCGGTCAGAGTGCTCCTGTTGGGGGATTCTATGAGCAGGGGTATCAAATGGGATAGGAAGGGGGAAGCCTGGCCAGTTAGAACAAAATGCTTCCCTGGACTAACAGTGCACAGGGCCAAGCACGAGGTATATCAGATGCAAAGGATTGTGGGGGTTCCCCAGACATACTGGTCCACCTGGGTACAAATGACATTGAGGGAAATAGCGAGCTAGAGATACAGGCAAGGTTCAGGGAGCTTGCCAGGGTCTGTCATGACACAGGATGCACAATTTCCTTCTCGGAAATCCTGTCGGTGCCAAGGGCTTGTGGGGAACACAAAAGGAAGATTAGGGAGATAAACCAGTGGCTCAGGGAGTGGTGTGAGGCCGCAGGTATGGGTTGATGGGGGACTGGGGGGGGAGACCTGGGAGGATAAGGAGCTGTATGCTAGAGATAGGCTCCATCTCAATTTGGAGGGAAGGGGAATCCTTAAGTTGAAAATAGAGGGGTTCGTTGGTGAAAAGTGGGGTTTAAACTTGTGAAGAGGGGGGATGGGAGAAAAGGCTGTCAGGGGGTCCGATAAAGGAGGGACTCTGTCTCCACCCCCCTGGGGAGCTGGAGGAATGCGGGAAAAGGCCGACTGGTAAAGTGCAGACCAGGGGAAAATGGAATCCCCATGGGAACATGAGCATGGGAAATGGAAGTATAGGGAAAGGGTGGAAGGTAGTCCTGCTAAATGCCAGGAGCTTGGGCAATAAAATGCCTGAGCTCCAGGCGATGCTAACTGAGGGAGTGGTGGATGTGGCAGCGGTCACTGAGACCTGGGCCACCGCAGGACACGACTGGGACCTGAACCTGGAGGGGTACACTATATTCAGGAAGGACGGGCGGAGGGAAGGGGAGAAGGGGTAGCAATGATAGTCAAAAACTGCATTGGCATGGGGGAGTAGAGGAGGCGGAGGGAACCGTTTAGGCGATTTGGGTCACCTTGATAAGGCAGGGGGGGCAAGAGAGTAAAAATAGGAGTGGTGTATAGACCCCCTGCACTGGCGGAGGAGCAGTAGGAGAGTCTAGTGGCAGATGTTGGGAGACACTGCAGATTGGGCAGGGGAAGGGTGCTGGTGTTGGGGGACTTAAACATGCCAGGAACAGACTGGGAGACTATGACATCCTCGGTGGCCAGGAAACAGAGGTTGTTGGATGTCTTTCAAAACGCATTCCTAACTCAGCAGGTGGGGGAACCGACCAGGGAGGCGTGGGTACTGGATGTGGTCCTGGCAGACAGTGACCAGATTGGGGGCCTGGAGGCAAAGGACCCGTTGGCGGGGAATGACCATGCCACGGTCTGGTTCTGCCTGGACCTAGGAGGGGTAGAAGGCTGCACAAAGATGGAAGTAACTGACTTCAGGGGGTGGATTTAAGGAAATGGGAAGGATCCTTAAGGAGCATTTGGATGTGATTGGGTCAGACATGGACGCTGACAGTAGGTGGAAATCATCAGGAGAGGGGTGCAGGATGCTAACAGCACCTGTGCAAGAGTAAGACAAAATGCGCTAGGCCGAAAACCTGCTGGTGGACCAGGAGGTCCAGGGGTGGTGGGGAAAGAAGGCAGCCTATAAGCAATTCTAAGTGCTCAAGGAGTGAAGGGGACCGAGGAGTGCTGATGGTTGAAGGGCTACTAGGTGGTGGAGGGCGGCTAAGGCAAGGAAGGAGCAGAACCTGGCCAGGGAAATTAGGAGAGGGAACAAGGGGTTCTTTAGATACATTGGGGAAAAACGAAGGGTGAAGGGGAAGATTAGCAGGATTAAAACAGGGGAGAGGTGGGCACAAGACCCGGGGGAGCAGGGTGAGGTACTAAATGAGTACTTCACCTCAGTTTTCACCAAGGAAAAAATGTGGGTGCTGCATCATACATGGGAGGAGACAGTGATACTGAGGAGGGGGGGGACCCTTACTGATTGGCGGTTCTGGGGAGGGGGGAGGCATCACTGGCAGGAGGGGGAAGGCTAAGCAGGGAGAAAAAGTAGTGGAAGTGGAAATCGTAGCGCAGAGAGTGAGGGAAGCCCTCAGATCCCTTAAGATGGAGAAAGCACTGGGGCCGGATAAATAACATCCCAGAGTGCTGTAGGAACTTTCGGATCTCCTGGCGAAACCCCTGGCAGAGCTTTTCACCATCTCTCTGAGGATAGGTTGGGTACCCCAGGACTGGAAGGTGGCGCATATAGTGCCTATCCACAAGGGGGTATCAAGGGAGGTGGCAGGGAACTACAGGCCTGTCAGCCGGACATCGGTGGTGGGCAGCAGCCAAGGCCAACAGGATGCTGGGATGCATCGCTAGGGGGATCACTTCCAGAAGGAGGGAAGTGGTACTCCCTCTGTATAACTGCTTGGTGAGGCCGCACCTCGAGTACTGCGTGCAGTTTTGGAGGCCACACTTAGAGGGACATTAAACTCCTGGAGAGGGTCCAGAGGAGGGCAACCAAAATTATTTGGGGCTTGGGGGACAGGACCTATGAAGAGAGGCTCGAAGAGCTAAATACACATTGGAAGAGAGAAGGGACATGATAGAGGTCTTCAGGTATATGAAGGGGGTAAATAGGGGAGGAGCAGTCAGGGTGCTTCAAGGAAGGAGGAGGGGCCACTAGAGGACATGGGGGAAGATTCTGGGGAGAAAGGAGGAGGTGCTACTTCACTGAGAGGGTGGTGGAGCCATGGAATGCTCTGCCTAGGGGCTGGTGGAGGCAGAGATGGTGGAGGGGTTCAAGAGGGTGGAAGGGTTCTGGAAGCAAAATCCAATGCAGCGAGAATATCCGGAACTGGGAAGGGAGAAGCCAGAGAAGGTGATGGGGGGCAGCAAGGTCAGCTCCCAGGGTGGGGGCTGACCAAATGAGCAGACGCGAAAGACGGTTAGGCCTATTCTGCTGGCATTTTAGTATGTTAGGATTTCCCCTGGTGGGATAACTGCCAGTGGAGTAATAGGGTCAGCATTTACAGAGACCTGGTGTCAGGGAGGGAAGTGACTGAGACACCGGGAAAGAGGGATACAGCCTATTCTGAAGGGATGAGCCTGACAGGAAAGGGGATGGAGTGGCTAGGGAGTCACTGTGGAGGACAAGAAGGACATCGGGGCGGGCAGTGTGACAGAACCATCTGCCCAATTGGTTAGTGGGGGAAATTATGAGAACAGCCAAATCGGATGCAGTGGTGATCCTAGGGGACTACTCTTGGGCGTAGACTGGTGTTTTTGGAGGGTTAATGGCAGGGCTGAGACAGTTATGTTTAAACTGTTCCCAGAAGACAATGGTGGTTTCATACATCGGACAAAATTTTTTTTTTTTTTTTTGTTTAGTTATTTAACCAGGTGAGACACACTAACACACTAAGCTGAAAGCTTTTTAACAAGCGCAACCTGGGAGCACAGGGAAGTTAAGTGACTTGCTCAGGGTCACACAGTTTGCAAGTGGAAGCTGTGGGATTCAAACCTAGGTCTGGTCTGCTGGATGTCACCAGATTGGCAGCTCAGAGCCTTAAACCACTGCGCTATACTGCCTCACAAAATGTAATAATCTAGTTCATGGAAGGGGGGGGAGTAACGGTTCGAAACCTCAGAATATGGTTTTACTATAGTAATGGAAGTCCAGACCATACGTCATCCAATGTCATTTGGATCAGTTAAATGCTGATTCCATTCCCACAGTCTAAGGCACCAGGGAAGCATGGATGGACATGTCATATAGTTGCCATCTCTGCCAGGGAACAGCAGATCGTGACAGTTGATTTTTAATGGTTGCTGTGATGTGTTCAATGTGAGATATTCTATGAATAATGGCTCACCACTCTGCTACCATTGGGGGCTCTAGTTTGCATCCACAGTCATGTTATTGCCTTCTTGGCTGCCAAAATATATATGCCATAGCTCCGGTCCTCAAACAGCAGCCTGGAAGGACTGAGACAGATTTCCTGCCTTATCATTAAGGACTGCTTCCAAGATTTCTCACCTTAGTGGATACCACCAGCAGGGTAGGGCCCAGAAACAGCTGTGTTCCCGACCTGGTAGCAGCTACATCATGCTGGCGACCAGGCTCGATCACAAGTGCCTCCATCTTGTTGGGGTTAAGTCTCCGTCAGTTAGAGAACATCCAGTCCTGGATCTTGGCTAGGCATTCATTTAGCACTTGCATGGCGTTACTTGTCCCAGGAGCAAAAGACATATACAGCTGGGTATCCTCTGCATAACAGTGAAAACCCAGACTGTAGCGTTTAATGATCTCGCCCTGGGGGTAGCATGTACACTGCGAACAGCATCGGTGACAAAACCTAGACTTTGATGGCAGATGAGGACCACTTGGCCCACCCAGTCTGCCCATTTCCCTATCTAATGGATAAGCTGCAGATCCTAGTTAACCAACAGCCTACTTCCTCCTACCCTCCACTAGAATTGCCTTATGTCTGTCCCATGCATTCTTGAATTCCCCCACTGTTTTTGAGCCCATGACCTCCACAGGAAGGCCATTCCATATGTCCACCACCGTCTCCTTGAAAAAATACTTCCTTACATTGCCCCGAGCCACCCCCCCATCTTCAAATAGTGCCCCCTTGTTCTTGCACATCTCTTTTTCTGAAAGATGCTACCCTGTTGGACTTTGTTGATTCCCTTGAGGTACTTAAAGTTTCTGTCACGTTCTCCCCCGCCTTTCCTCAAGGATATGCATATTAAGCTCTTTAGTCTGTCTTCATATGGCTTCTGGTATAGACCCTGCACCATTTTAGTTGCCCTCCTCTGGACAGCCTCCATCCTGTCTATATCCTTGTGGAGATGGTGTCTCCAGAACTGCATGCAGTACTCCAGATTGGGTCTCGCCAACTGTCTGTACAGAGGGATAACAACTTGCTGTTTTCTACTGGTGATGCTTCTGCCGTGCACCCCTGTATCTCCCCAGGCCTACTTACTTCCTTCTCACATTGCTTGCTTACCTTTAGGTCATCTGATATGACTACCTCGAAGTCCCTTTCCATTTTTGTTGTTGTTAGTACCTCCCCCCGTACTCTTTCCCTGGGTTTTTGTTACCCTGATGCATTATTTTGCACTTCTTTGCATTGAATCTAAGCTGCCATACTTTTGAGACCATTCCTCCATCCTTGCCAAGAGTCCCTTCTCATCTCCCCCACGTGTATCAACCCTGTTGCAGATCTTTGTGTTATCTGCAAAGAGGCATACTTTTCTTTCCAGTCCCTCCGCAATGTCACTTATAAAGACATTAAAAAGGACCGGTCCCAGTACTGAACCCTGCGGTACCCTGCTAGTAACCCCCCTTTCTTTGGAGTGGACTCCGTTTACTATTACCCTCTGTGTCCTGTTGTCCAGCCAATTGTTTACCCAGTCTACCACCCTGGGACCCACTCCCAGGCTGGCTAATTTGTTTATTAATCTTTTGTGTGGGACTGTGTTAAATGCGTTGCTAAAGTCTAGGTAGGCCATGTCCACAGCCCCTCCCTGGTCTACTACTTTGATCACCCAGTCACATCTATGAGATTTGTCTGACATGACCTTCCTGCTGTGAATCCATGCTGCCTTGGTTCTTGTGCCCTGCTGGCCTCTAGGTACTCAACAGTTCTTTCTTTCAGAAGTGATGCCATCATTTTCCCTACCACTGAGGTCAAACTGACAGGTCTGTAGTTTTCCTGCCTCTGCCTTGCTCCCACTTTTGTGAAGGGAAATCACATCCACCCTCTTCCAGTCCTCCGGTACCACACCATCCTCTTATGATGTGTTAAAAAGGGTAGCCGGTGGTGTCACTAGTTCTCCCCTTAGTTCTTTTAAAATTCTGGGGTGAATCTTGTCAGGCCCCATTGCTTTGTCCACCTTCAGTTTTAGGAGTTCTTTCCGGACCCTTTCTTTTCTGTGAATGGACTGGTGTCAATCTCCCTATCCAGAGTGCATCTATTGATTGGATTGGGTACCTCCCCCTCCTCTTCTTTTGTGAATACTGAGCAGAAGTATTCGTTCAGTATCCCTGCTTTTTCACTGTCACCCCCCCCCCCGTCTTTCTTTGCTCCCTAATGCATTTTCATAAAAGGTTTTATTCCCCTTCTTAACCAAGTTGGTTATCTTTTCCTTGGTTTGGGCCTTTGCTATTCTGATTGCCTTCCCACTTCCTTCTGCTTTAACTGGTACAGTTCTCTGTCCTGCTCATTCTGTGTTTCCTTATACTTCCTGAATACTATCTTTCTCTCCCTAACCTTCCCCACCACCTCTTTTGAGAACAATAGTGTGGTTTTTTTTTTTTTTTTCCTTCCTTTTGATTAATTTGCTTCACACAAAGGCTTGTTGCCTCTGTGATGGCAGTTTTGATTTTTCCTCTTTGTTCCTCCACCCCTCTTTCTTGCCCGTTTGCTAGTGCTTTTCTGAGGCACTCTCCCATTTTACCAAAGTCGGCCCTTCTTAAGTCCAGTATCCTCACTTTTGTATGCCTTGACTCTACGGCTGTGTTTATTGTGAACCACAGTATTTGGTGGTCACTTGTTCCCAGATGGCTTCCCACTTCTAAATCCGAGATCCTCTCTCGGATCCCGTTTGAGAGTTTTAGGTCTAAGATTGCTCCCTCCTGAGTGGGTTTCAACATTAGCTGTCTGAGGCATGCCCCCTGTAGGGCAAGATTGAACCTTGAGGAACTCCACAGGGCAGGAGCTTCAGACAGGTGGGAAAAGTCCCCATCACTACCTGTTGCATCCTGCTCATGAGAAAGTATGCAGACCAGTTGATGACAGTACTGGTGAATCCACGATACTCTCTCTAAGGCGATCCAGAAACACAATGTGGTCAACAGTGTCAGATGCTGAGGAGAGATCAAGGAGAATGAGAATTGACTGATCTCTGTCTCTTGCCCTGAGGAGATCATTTTGCACCCTGACTAATGCCGTTTCGGTGCTATGCCTCGTCTTAAACACAGACTGGAAGGGCTTGTAGATGTCAGAGGCCGTGAGTTGTGCCGCGAGCTACATGGTCACCACTTTCTCAATAACCTTCCCCAAAAATCGGAGGTTGGAGATGGGTCGATAATTCGCCAAGATGTCAGGATCGAAATATGGCTTCTTCAGAAGGGGATTCACTAACAACCTCCTTCAAGGCACCACGGAAGAGCCCGTCTGAGAGTGAACACCGGACAATCTCTGAACACTGAACCAACGGACTTGAGACACCACACTAGGAGACGAGTAGGGCCCAGGTCCAGTTCACAATAAGTGGACCGCAGCTTCAAGATTACCTCAATGACCTTAGCCACCTCCACCAGCCAAAAATTCACCCCACACAATACGAGTGCCTTTGCCTACACAAGGCTCACCACTTAAGGGCTGACCTTGCCCCACTGGGGAGATCCAGGAGAGAATGGAGGACACCCTGTCTGAGAAGAACTGAGCAAACTCCTCGCACAAAGTGACCAAAAATGCTCTTTTTGGCTGCAGACAGGCAGGATGAAGTAGCGTGTCTACAAAACCACGAGGATCTCAAGTGAGAAGACCTGGGTCGTATACAGATCAGTGTGGCTGTGTTGAGCGTATTGGAGACGGCAGTATTACAGGCCGTCACCGCCTCACCCACGCCAGCTTCACATGCAGCACTTTCACCAGAAAAGTCCACCTCTGCCGAAAATGCCTCTGGGGACAATCCCCCTCAAAGGGCGATGGCGGACCATATCAGCAAGGGAAGGGACTATTGGGGGGGGGGGGCAAACAAGAATTCCACCGTGCAGTGATCGGACAAAGAGACTGAATCAGCCCTGAGGTTAGTGACCGCAAGCCCCAGTGTGAATACCAGGTCCAAGGTGTGGCTGTAGTGGTGAGTCGCAGAAGCAACTGCTTGTGCAAGACCCAGTGATGTCATTGTCTGGAGGAGGTCATGACCAAAGTGCAAGAGTTCATCGTCCATCCCGGCGTTAAAGTCACCCAGAATCAACCATCTGGGTAACTCCAACACCCTGTCTGTGACGAAATTCATGACTTCCTGCAGGAATTCTCCCTTGCGCCCTGGAGGACGGTATACAAGTAGAATCCTGCAGTGTGCACCTGGACCCCCATGCACAGCCACACATTCAAACAACAAGGTAGGACTCACCAGGTGCACTGAGAAGTTAAAGCTGGATCTAAAACAGATGGGGCCACACTTCCACCCCTGCATTCCCTCCTCGGGCAGTGCACTACAGAGTACCCGGACGGGACTGACGCCTCCAAAACTGGACCTGCGTTGTCACCAAGCCAGGTCTCTCTGATGCAAGCCGAATCGATCGAGGAAATCAAGTCCCCATAATTGTGGTCTTGTTCCCCATCAGTCTAGCATTGCATAGCACTCGGGTCGCGTTAAGGGTGTGCTCCATTCTCAGAGCACAGTTTGCATTTTGAGGAGCACGTTTTCAAAGCCCTTTCCACTGCTATCTGTGCTCCTACTGTATAGTAGGAGCATGGAGGGGGAAGGGCTTTGAAAACGTTCCATGGCTCATTTTTTCTTTTGTTTGTTGTTATGAACGGAGTGCAAAATTGTATTTAAGAAAGGGGTTCAAAAATAAAAGGGTTGTGTCTGTTTTTCCCTTAGTACTTGGTGCAAAAATGAAGAGGGTGGTGTCCATTTCAACAGCGGGAGTTTTAAAGTAATCTACCGGCCATCTTTCCTGTCACTCTGACTAGTGTGGGTCTGGCGTTCTCCGTTGATTGGCTGTAAACTGCATTATTAATAGAGTGAGCGTGGCAAGCATAAGGGAGAGCAAGGAGACTGAAGAGAAGTGGTGTGTACTTTGAAGATTCCACCCAGCCAGTATTTAATCCAGCCAGTGTCCAGAAGAAACAAACGGGTGGCTTTTTCATCATGTCCTGGCAAATGCAATACCATGTTGATGTGCCTCTGTAAAAATCAATTTTGTTTTAATCATAAAAGTTCTTGAATTCGTTATTTTGGTTTATGTGGAATCCTAATATGGTTGACTATGCTCTCAGGGCAGGCACTGACTGTGGGGCAGACCTGCTTATTTTAGTTTAGTGTTGTTGCTCCATTACTTTATGTGAGGTTTGATGCAAGTTCTAAACATGTTTCATGAAAGACTGCTTGATATATTTTGAATCAGATATTCCAGTGGACTGAGGATATTTGGGGTAGGTGTCGTGGGCCACTCGCATGTTCGCCTCACCATGTTGCATGTTCGCTGGGTTGCTTGTTCTCCTGTCCGACTCCTTGGTCGCCTGTTCTGGTTCGCTTAAATAAATGCAGTTGTTGGTTTTATGTGGCCTTGTCTTAGTATGGTTGTTGAACTTGAATATGCTCTCAGGGCGGGAGCTTGCTGTGGGGCAAACTTGAGTTGATAACCTGAATTGTTATGCTGCTGCTCCTTTTTTTTTAATTGACACAGTCTGTGGTGTTTGGTTGCCGAATTGGACCATCCAATGGAATTCTAAAGTCTGCTTGCTGTATTGTTTGGAACTATGAAGAAATAGGGGGGCATGTTTGCCTGTTCTTCACTGCAGTCCTGAGTCCTCCTTGGTCACCTGCTTCAGTTCAGTTTACAAAAAAAAAAAAATGCAATTGTAGTTCTTTTTAATCAAATCTTCCCCTGCTTAAGCCTTATGCTGTCAGCTTGTGTAGTAGACAACTAGGGAGGCCCATCTGCCGTGTGGACGACGACTCCATCCCGACTGTGAAATGTGTTGGTTTTTTCCTTTTGTTTACGGAGTTGTCATGGACTGTAGCAATCCATATCCTTGTGGTGTTCGTCATGGCAGGTGGGGGCAAAAGGGTCTACTAGCACTACACAAGTTGTCTAATAAATAAAAGGAGCAGCAGCATAATCCTATTCTTTCTGTATAAGTCACAAGCCCTCGTGCCCACTTCACAGACAATGCCCGGCCAGCTGGCTGCTGTTGAATCAATACCCAATTTTATATATTTATTTTTATATATATACATACATACACACACACACACACACGTGTGTATGTATACGTGTGTGTGTGTTATATATATATATATATATATATATATATATATATTTTTTTGTTTGTAGTGGTAGTTGGAAATGTGTGGTATGACTTGTAGGGTGGGGCTCCAGCTCGTTGTCCATAGGACATTATTTCTGTTTGGGCATGCAATGTGTGTAATGGATGTGTCCTTTTTTCCGTTGCCTTTGCTACTCCCTGAAGCCGCTCACCTTTGCCTTCATCTGCTTCATATCATGGGCAGGTGTTCAGTTCTGCTGCACTGTGTGTGTTTATGCTTTTGATGGGAGATGTGGGGCCGGGGGGGACTGCATCCGTGGTGTTCTGTGGTAGCCATAGTTGTAGTCGGTTGTACTTCACTGGTTCCCAGTGTAGTAATTGGTGCATACAGTGTGAGTGTATGTAAGTGACTTAGTTTTCAGTGTTGTTGAGGACTGATTGCTGATGTCATCATTACATCTAAAATATCCATACTGAGTGAGACAGACATTGGTTGTATGGTCCAGTGACTGCTCGGAGCTGGTTTGTTTGCCCCAGGGTGGGGGGACGAGACTCAGAGTTGGGAGTTGGAAAGTAGTTGTTCTATGGATTTATGCTGAGTACATTGTGCCATGGTGGATCGGGCCTTTAGTGCTAAAGCTGCATGCTGCTGCTGTCTTAATGCCCGCATCCCATCATAGTCTTCTCCCCGCCCCCCCCATTGCCCATACTAAAATGCCAGCAGAATAGGCTTAACAGTCTTTCGTGTCTGCTCGTTTGGTCAGCCCCCACCCTGGGAGCTGACCTTGCTGCCTCTGCTTCTTCCTTCCCGGATATTCTCGCTGCATTGGATTTTGCTACCAGAATCCTTCCTCTGTACCCATCCCACTCCCTCTTGAACCCCTCCACCAGCCCACGGGGCAGCGCATTCCATGGCTCCATCACCCTCTCAGTGAAGTAGCACCTCCTCCTTTCTCCCCTGAATCTTCCTTCCCCCAGCTTCCACCCATGCCCTCTAGTTGCCCCCTTCCTTGGGAGCACCCTGGCTGCTCCTCCCCTATTTACCCCTTCATGTACCTGAAGACATATCATGTCCCCCTGGTCCCTTCTCTCTTCCAGTGTGTACATATTTAGCTCTTCGAGCCTCTCCCCATAGGTCCTGTCCCCCAAGCCCCAAATCATTTTGGTTGCCCTCCTCTGGACCCTCTCCAGGAGTTCAATGTCCCTGTTTGAATGTGGCCTCCAAAACTGCACACAGTACTCTAGGTGCGGCCTCACCAAGAAGTTATACAGTGGGAGTATCACTTCTTTCCTTCTGGAGGTGATCCCCCCTAGTGATGCATCCCAGCATCCTGTTGGCCTTTGCCGCTGCCCTCCTACAAGTCTCTGAGTTGTTCATCTTGACATCCACCCCTCCCCAGGTCCCTCTCAGCCGTCGAGACTTGTAGCATTCCCCCCTGCCAGGGTGTACACTTGGCCCGGGCTTCTGGTGCAGTACCTTGCATTTCCCTGCATCGAACCTCAACTTCCACTTTCTAGACCACCTTTCCAGAGCCTCCAGGTCCCCCCTGTAGGGCCATCCTCCCCCATCCACCACAGCCCCCAGTTTTGAGTCCTCCACAAAGAGACTGCTCTCACTCCTGATACTCTTTCTTATGTTAGAGACGTAGGCGTTGAACGGCAGGGGCCCAAGGACCGATCCCTGAGAGACCCCGCTAATGACGCTCCTTGGGGATGAGACTATCCTGCCAACCACAATCCTCTGGGTCCGGCCCTGCAATCAATTTCCTATCCATCTGATGATCTGGTTCCCAACCCCCATTTCTCCCAGCTTATCCAACAGGCCTCCGTGAGGAACAGAGTCAGACGCCTTGCTGAAGTCAAGAGGACGTCCACTGGTCTACCCAGGTCCAAGGCACTCATCTCCCAGTCATAGAACTCCACAAGGTTTGTCTGACATGATTTCCCCGGGATGAATCCATGCTGTCTGTCGTCCAGGCACCCCAACTTTTCCAGGTCCCCCTAGTTTCTCCTTGACAATGCCCTCCATCACCTTGCCCACCACTGATGTCAGGCTGACGAACCTGTAGTTCCCTGCCACCTCCCTTGCTCCCCCCTTGTGGATAGGCACTATATGCCCCACCTTCCAGTCCTGGGGCACCCGCCCTGTCCCCCTGAGAGATGCTGGAGAGCTCCGCTAGGGGTTTTGCCAGGACATCCGCAAGTTCCTTCAGCACTCTGGGATGTAATTTATCCGGCCCCAGTGCTTTCTCCATCTTAAGGGACCTGAGGGCTTCTCTCTCTCTCTCTGCCGTGATTTCCACCTCCAGCTCATTGTGCCCCTGCTTTGCCTTCCCCCACCTGCCAGTGATTTCCCAGACCAACCGACTGGTAAGGGTCGTTGCCCCCCAGTTTCACCATCTTCTCCCATGTATGATGCAGCCTCTATTTTCTTTGGTGAAAACTGAGGTGAAGTACTCAATTAGTACCTCAGCCTGCTCCCTGGGTCTTGTGCCCATCCCTCCCCTGTTTTAATCCTGCTAATCTGCCCCTTCACCCTTCATTTTCCCCGAGTGTATCTAAAGAACCCCTTGTTCCCTCCTAATTTCCCTGGCCTGGTTCTGCTCCTTCCTTGCCTTAGCCGCCCTTACCATCATCCTTGGTGATTTGAATTTAAACTGGCTATCTAATGCATCTACACCATTGGTAACCTTTTGTAACAACTATGGCTTTACACAGCTAATTAAAGACCCAACCAGGGTTAACCTAAAAGATTCTAGCAACAGCTCCCTCCTGGATATTATGTTGGTAAACAAGCCTCACTTATATACGCATGCAGGAGTACTACCGAATGATGTAAGTGACCATTGTCCCATAGCTGGCATAAGATCTTCACTCAAACCACCCAACCCTGCTGAATTTGTCCTCAAAAGGTCAAAAAAGAAGTTCAACATACCAGGATACCTCCATGACCTGAGTAACACAATATATTGGCAAGATTTCTACCTTACAACCTCAGTGGAAACAGCTCTCCAGATCTTAAAGGACATTATCACTAATGCTCTCAATATTCATGCACCATTCACCAATATCAGAACTAAAGCAAGGTCCTGCTCCTGGTTCACCACTGATCTTAAAACAGCCTTGCTAGCCAGAGACAAACTGTGGAAAAAGGCAAGGAAAAACTAAGGATTCCAGAGACTGGCTAAATTTCAGAAAAGCAAGAAATTCATGTACAACACAAATAAGATCTGCCAAAGCTGCCTATTATAGAGCTGAATTGGAAGCCTCCTATAATAACCCAACCAGGCTCTGGGGAACTATAAAGGGTATCTTGGGCCAAAACTCTACTCCTGCCTTAACCTGCAAACTGCTACTAAATGACACAGAAATTACGGACAAACAAGAAATCCTAAATACCTTCAATGACCACTTCACCACAGCTGGACTAGCATTTGATCTTCACCTGCAAATCTCCTGAGATCTTCCTTGAACCTTCAATCCACCGTGGGTCAAAGGCTACATCAACCTTCTCCTTCAACCCAATATCCTTGAAAGAAGTGGAAGATCTCCTCTCCAATTTAGATACTTCAAAAGTGCAGGTACAGACTCCTGGACCCTACTTCCTCAGATTGCATCTCAAGTCTTATCTGCCCCTCACTCATCTCTTCAATCTTTCCCTCACCACTGGATCCATTCCTCCACTTGGAAAACAGCTCAAGTAGTTCCTTACTCAAATCTGGTGATCCCATGGACCTCAATAATTACAGGCCCATTTCCATCCTATCAGTTCTATCCAAGATGCTCGAAAAGTTAGTAAACTCACAATTAAGGGACTACCTGGATAACAATAACCTCCTAAATACAGCACAATCAGGATTTAGATCAAGGCATAGCACCATTTCGGCCCTAGCCAAAGTAACCAACGACTGGCAGATTGCTATGGATAAGAAGAACAGTACCTGTGCTGTGTTCCTGGATTTGAGCAAAGCATTTGACACAGTGGACCATGAATCATTAATCACCTCCCTTGGCTCACTAGGGTTGGATTCCCCTTCACTCAATTGGTTCAAGTGCTATCTATCAGATAGGTCACAACTGGTAAAAAATGGAAACTACCTATCCACCTTAAAACCACTGTTAAGAGGTGTACCGCAAGGCTCTATTCTTGGCCCCATCCTCTTTGCCATCTATATTAATAATATTGATGCCAACCTCACTCAATCCAACATCCATCTGTTTGCTGATGATACTGTATTATATGTTAGCAATCTTTCATTATCTAAAGCCTGTGAACTGCTACAATCTGAATTTTCCATCCTACAACACAACCTACTAGATAAAAAACTACTTCTAAATGCCAAAAAACAAAAAGCTATGTTCTTTACCTCAAAGGTTGCTCTGCCACTACCCCACCATCCACCCCTACAACTAACCACCTTACTTGGAGAGAAGCTGGAATTCATTGATAACTTCAAATACCTTGGAGTCTGGATTGATAACAAGCTTGACTATTCTGTCCATATTGAGAGCTACTAAAGAAACTGAGACAAAGGCTTGGTTTATTTTTAGAATAAAGCACTACCTCAACAGAGACTCCAAAAAGATTAATCCAGGCTTCATTCCTATCCCTCATTGACTATGCTGACTTTCTGTACGGACATTGTTCCTCCCCTCTTAAATAAACTGGACACCCTATACCACAGGTCCATCAGATTCATTACTGACCTTCCTTCAGCACCCATCATTGCTCCTTTATAAGGCAGTTAACTGGACATCATTACAACACAGAAGAAATAGGAATGCTGCAATTTGGATATTCAAAGCCTTATCAGGCAAGCTACCTACCTATATCTCAGACTGTTTTACTCAAATTACTTCTAGGCCATACAACCTAAGGATCAGCAAAATTATCATTCTTAAGGTCCCCAATGTCTGCACCCAGTTTGGGAGGGCTGCTATCAGCTACTCACTAGCAATTGTTTGGAATTCACTCCAAAAACCATGAAGCTAAATAACCTCCTACCCTTAATATCCTTCAAAGATTATTCACCACCATATTCCCAGAACTCTGCAACTGCTTCCACAAGGCCTAAACCCGGCCCTACCTACCCCTTTCTTTTTTTCGTGTTCCTATATGCTGATAAACTCCCGCTTCCAGTCCCAAGATTCACCCTCAAAATGCCTGCTAGGTCCTATAATCTACATATTACTCCTGATGTGTCCATTGCCTTCTGTCTCACAGATTAATAGTTTTAATGTGCCGTGTACATATGTATATTGTTATATATTAGCACTTATGTCATTGTATTACTGTTTATGTTACCACTGTCATTGTATTACTGTTTATGCTACCCTTGTCAATGTATTAACACTTGCACTTCTTGACTACTCAGGTCCATCTTGTAAATGAGCTATGCTCAATGATGTTCGCCTGATTAAATAAAGATTTTGATTGATTGATTGATTGATTGATTGATAGTGGCCCTTCTGGCCATCAGCTCATACTCCCCTTGATCCCTTTCACTCCTTGAGCACTTGAAGGCCGCTTTCTTTCCCCTCACCACCTCCTGAACCTTCCTGGACCACCAGCAGGGTTTTCGGACCCTACCGCATTTTCGTCGTACTCTTGTGCAGGTGCTGGAAGCATCCTGCACCCCCGGATGATTTCCCACCTACTGTCAGCGTCCATGTCTGGCCCAATCCCATCCAAGTGCTCCTTAAGGATCCTTCCCATTTCCTTGAAATCCGCCTGCCTGAAGTCGGTTACCTCCGTCTTTGTGCAGTCTTGTACCCCTCCTAGGTTCAGGCAGAACCAGACTGTGGCATGGGTGCTCCCCGCCAATGGGTCCCTTGCCTCCAGGCCCCCAATCTGGTCGCTGTCTGCCAGGACCACATCCAGTATCCGCGCCTCCCTGGTCAGTTCCCCCACCTGCTGAGTTAGAAACTCATCCTGAAAGACATCCAACAACCTCTGTTCCCTGGCCACTGGGGATATCATAGTCTCCCAGTCTGTTCCTGGAATGTTTAAGTCCCCCAACGTCACCACTCTTCCCCTGCCCAATCTGCAGTGTCTCCCAAAATGTGCCACCAGACTCTCCTCCAGCTCCTCCGCCAGCACAGGGGGTCTATACACCACTCCTATTTTTATTCTCTTGCCCCCCCCCCTTGTTATCAAGGTGACCCAAATCACCTCCACAGTTCCCTCCGCCTCCTCCACTCCTCCTGTGGCAATGCATGCATGAAAGGGAACTGATGTCTTTAGTTGCTGCTGGATTAAAGGATTAAATTGTGTACCCACTATCTACAACAGAGAACTGATTCACTACTATGCCAGCCAGCATGCCATGCAGTTATGTAAAACTAGCAACTGCAGCATGCTCGCTTCTTGCTAATTGGCTTTAAGGCAAGCATGAATTTGGAAGGATGACTGAATGATAAGCAGTAGAGGAAGTAGTTAAGTTTGGAAATAGTTTTATATTTTATTTACATACAGTTTTGAATGATTGTGAATGCCAGTCCTCTTAGCCACTGCGAGGGAGGAGGAAAAGAAGATATTTTCAGAGTAAATGTTGATATGTGGGATCTTATCTGACTGGGCTGGCACCCGGCAGCATCTCTACTTCTGAGGCTCAGCAGAGTATGAAGACTAGGAGCTGGCCTTGTTCTGTGTTGGTGTGGACTGGAGCAGATCCCACAGGCTATTTTGTAAACCAAGTGTTGGTGTTTTTTCTTCTTGGCATGTCATTGTCTTCCCAAGTTACCCAACAAATATATCATACAGACTAGCTGGATACTCGATCAGACTACTTTGAAATGCCATGAAGAAACTCGTATTATCACTACAATAAAATTAGTAGTCTATGCCAGGCATAAAAGTACATACCAGGTATAACTGCGGAGAACTACTTGTCCATATGACTTTATTAATGTTATAATACAATTTGTTTTGTAACAGTAATTTTTCTTGTCTGTAAACGGTTACGTAAAACAGTTTGATACCTTTTGGCACTCGTAAACATGGTAAAATGCTTTTAATTCACTTACCTTAAAAGATAAACATTCAGTGGGTAGGAGCACAGATTCGCTAGGCAGGAGCATTTATTTTGGATCTTTATTTTGCCAATCTGTGTTCCCAAATTACAAAGGAGCACACCGTGACAAAACCTTAATGCCATTCCTGATAGCACTGCCCGAAGGGGACCGGTAAAGGCTGCTGGCCCACTAACTACCTGCTCACTCGGTCCGGTGGAAACCAGGGGATAGAGACTAAACACAACTAGCCCCTCTCAAGGCCTCGTTATACCCCAGGGCACCCCCTGGACCTCACCACCCCAATGCTGCTCATCCCCGCTGTGCCCCCATGGCTCTGCTGCCAAATCACTCACCCTCTGCTGATGCCAGTCTCCTAGAAGCGTCTTACCGCTGCAGCTGGTAGGGGGAGGTCAGCAAAGCAGTGAAGGTCACACAGCAGAGATACTGAATGGATGATACGGGGGGTCTGAGGCCCAAACACATCCTACAGCTATTTTACTCAACTATTTGAAATATCGCCAGACACCCTAATTCATGCACCAATATTCAGCCACTGTTACTACATTTACATACAAAACTAATACCATTCTAACTTGACAGTCAACCACTAACTTATAATAACTCGGTCTCCCTCCCAATAAGCCCCCTAAAAAGATAACAAAGGTTAAAAGTAACTAAAATAAGTACCCCCCTCCCATTCTTCATACTTGTAGTGCAAGATAACACTCCTGCAGACCACTGAAGAGGCTAGCATTCCTTTCCACTGCAGGGGTCACTAGTGGTTTTCTGCAGCACTTTAGGACAGGTATCACTTTAAGAAGCTGTTGCTAGCCTTGCTTGTAGAGCAGAAAGCAGCTAACTAAAAGAAGCTACATTTTCTTATCAATTTAAAACTTATATCTCAGCAGGAGTCTGTCTGTTGAGATTAAGTAGATACTTTATTAGAAGTTGAAGGGGACTTATTTAGGGTTAAAAAAAGAAAGTTAGTGTGTGTTCTGTGCTGGGAAGGGTACTGTATCAGCTGACTTTGCTGAACCAGTAGGAGGAAAGAGAGCTTAATTGGGGGTGTGGCTTAGACACTATAAAAGCAGGTGACTCAGATTACAACTTCCTGTTGCTCGCCTTTTTTTTTTTTTTTTACTAATTGCCCTCCATCCCACCCACCCTAAGCCAGTTCTACTTTTATAGCCACTGGATTTGACTGTCAACAGGAACTTCCTGTTTCGCAGTAGGAAGGGAAGGATTATAGAGAACATTGGTTTTGTCAACCCTAAAGGAAAAAGTAGCTCACTCCCCAGCTGCTGGTGGTCTGACATTGAGCTAGGAAGAAGGAGGCTACTGAAGAAGATAGGAAGTTGCTGTCCCAGAACAGGAAGGGTGAGAGCTGTAAGGAGAGGAGAAGTAAGAATACAGAGAAACAGTAGAGGACACAAAATAAGACATGATGGGAGTGGTGCAGTGCAATGGCTGTGAGCAGTGTTCGGGAGACATTCTGAGGCTGCGATGCTGCCCTATTTGCAGGCACCTCTCTAGTCTGAGAGGAAGGTTGCCCGCCTCCAGGCTGACCTGGCTAGATTCGTGAAACCTCCTCCCACCCAGGGACCACCAGGGCCAATGTCACTACCTCAGAGGTTGCCAAGAAAGAGGAGAGGCTGGACCAGGGTGGGCTCAGGGAGGGAGAGGGTGGTGGAACAGAGTTGCATCCCTCCAGCTGTACCTCTCCTCAATTCATTCACTCTTCTGGTGGATAGTGGTTCCTCTATGGAGGCACCTGCAGTGGAGACCAAGGAGGATGCTGGGAACCTTCACAAAGGAGACCCACAGGAGGGTGGCATGGGACTCCACAGGGGAAGGAAACAACTCCTGGTGGGAGACTCCATGATTAGTGGGGTAGAAATGGGGGAGGAAGGGGAGAGGGAGGTAAGGTGCCTTCCTGGCGCCATGGCTTGGAGGGACAGGAAGCGAATCCTCAGGATCGTGGGAGGAGCTGCATGAGGGAGGGAGAATGGATGTCATTGTCCACCTAGGGGCAAAGGACCTGGCTAGGAATGGGATCAGAGCAGTGCAAGAGGAGTTTGTAGAGTTGGGGAGGGGCCTTAGACAAGTAGCGCATACGGTAACCTTCTCGGAGGTGCTGCCTGTCTATGGCAAGGGTGATGCTAGGGCACTCCTCACCAGGGAATTCAATGAGTGGTTGAAAAACTGGTGTGGAGCTCAGGGTTTTGGCTTCATTGGGGACTGGGGAGCCACCTGGAGGGATGCAGACCTATACCGGTGCGATGGTCTGCATCTGTCGGGGGGCACCAGGATCCTAGGTGAGAGGTTTAAATGCTTCATTGGCAAGCATTTAAACTAGCCAAAGGGGGAGATACTGAAAAGGAGCAGGGAAATCCCAGCCTCCCCCCACAAAACATGGTAATTAATGAAGTTATTAGGGAGCAGAACAGAGGTAAATGTAAAAAAAGGCAAAGGCAGTAAGGACAGGAATGGGGTTAAAAGGGGTAAGGCTATCAAAAAGTGGATGGTGATGAGTACCAGAGCCCGTAGTCTGTGTAACAAGCTCCCTGAACTAGTGGCCTTGATGGAAGAGGGTTGCCTGGATATTGTGGCAGTCACAGAAACATGGTACACAGAGAACCATGACTGCGATGTCAACATACCAGGATACACAATCTATAGGAGGGACAGGGAGGGTGAAAGAGGAGGAGGAGTAGCTCTTTATAGATACATAGACAGTGTCGGCAGATAAGGGCCTATGGCCCACCCAGTCTGCCCATTTGAGCTTGTAAGTTCAGTTTATGTTTTCCTAGAAGTCTGTTACCCCATACCCCTGACCTCCAGAATTCCTTTATGTCTATCCCATGCATTCTTAAATCCCGTGATTGTTTCAGCCCCCACCACTTCCTCTGGCAGGGTGTTCCACTTGTCCACCACCCATTCTGTGAAGAAATTCTTCCTCATATTTCCTCTGAATCGTCCTCCCTCCAACTTCATCCCATGCCCTCTAGTTCTGGAACACCTTTTTCGCTAAAAAATAGTGTATTCCTGCACCTTGTTCCTCCCTGTGAGATACTTGTATGTCTCTATCATATCCCCTTTCTCCCTCCTCTCCTCCAGGGAGTACATGTTCAGTTCCTTCAACCTGTCTTCATAGGACTTGTGATGCAATCCATGCACCATTTTTGTTGCCCTCCTCTGGACCTTCTCTACCCTGTCTATATCCTTACATAGGTATGGTCTCTAGAACTGTACACTGTACTTCAGGTGGGGCCTCACTAGTGTCTTGTATAGCGGAATTATGACCTCCCTTTTCCTGCTGGTGATGCCCCTGCCTATACATCCCAGTATCCTATTTGCTTTACCTGCTGCCTTGTCACACGTTCCCTACCTTGAGGTCATCGGAGATGATAACCCCAAGATCCCTTTCCTGCTTGGTGCATGCTATATTCTCACCCCCAACTGATATATTGTGCCAGGGTTTTGTGCCCCATATGCATTATCTTGCACTTCTTTGCATTGAATTTCAACTGCCAAACCCTGACCATTCTTCAAGTTTCTGCAGGTCCTTCTCATTCTGTCTACACCCTCTGGTGTGTCTACTCTGTTACAGAGCTTTGTGTCATCAGCGAACAGTGAAATTCTGCCTTCTAGGTCCTGTGCAATGTCTCTGATGAAGATGTTGAATAGGACCGGTCCCAGCACTGATCCTTGTGGTACCCCACTGGTCACTCTTCCCTCTGTGGAGTGACAGCCATTTACCACCACCCTCTGTGTCCTGCCACCCAGCCAGTTACCTACCCACCACACTACTGTCCTGCCCACACCCATATTCCCCAGTCTGTGGAATAGTCTTCTATGTGGCACAGTGTCAAAGGCCTTGCTGAAGTCCAGATAGGCCATGTCCACTGCCGTCCCCTGATCCACCTCCCTAGTCTCCCAGTCAAAAAATTCAACGAGGTTGGTCTGACATGACCTCCTCGTGGTGAAACCATGCTGCCTTGGGTCCTGTAGTCCATTGACAACCAGATGTTCCACCAATCTCTCCTTCAGTAGTGCTTCCATGATCTTCCCCGCTACCGAGGTGAGGCTGACTGGTCTGTAGTTCCCTGCTTCTCTTTGTTCCCACTTTTCTATAAGGGACTACATCTGCTGTCCTCCAGTCTTTGGGTACCTCCTGTTTCCAGTGATCGGCTAAACAGGATAGCCAGAGGTTCAGCCACCACCTCTCTTAGTTCTTTAAGGACCCTGGGGTGCACCCCATCTGGCCCATTGCTTTATCAACTCTTATTACTTCCAGTTCCTTCAGGACCCTTTCTCGTGTAAAGGGACTTGTGTCCATTTCTGCACCATTCTCACCCTTGTACTCCCTTCAGACCCATTACCCTCCTCTTCCTCAGTAAAGACTGAGCAGAAATACCTGTTCAATATGTCAGCTTTACTGTTGTCATCCTCCACTTGGCCCCATCCTCCCTTTGTCTTTTCTTTTTACTTATGTACCTGTAAAAGGTTTTGTCCTTACCCACTGATTTTGCAATGTGTTCTTCTGTCTGAGCTTTGGCTTCCCTTACTGACCTCCCTGCCTCCTTTGCTTTTCTGGTACTTCTCCCTATCCCTTTGCCTGTGTCTTTTTGTATTGCCTGAATGCAATCTTTTTGGCTTTCACTTTCTTTGCTACCTCTTTGGAAAACCATAATGGTCTCCTCTTCCTTTTCCTTTTGCTAACCTGCTTAATGCACAATTCTGTTGTTCTTGTAGTCCCCATTTTAAATACTTCCCACTGTTCCTCAACCCATGATTCCTGTCCCATTCCCCTTTAATGCCTCTTTCAAGTATCTCCCCATTTTCCCAAAGTCTGCCCCCCTAAAATCCAGGATACGTGTTTTTGTGTGGTTTGGTTCTGCTCTTTCTGTGATTTCAAACCACAATGACTGGTGGTCACTGTTCCCCAGGTGCTCCCCCACTGTTATCCCCATCACACTGTCCCTGTTTGTGAGCACAAGGTCCAATATTGCCTTCTGCCGAGTTGGTTTCATGACCAGTTGCTTGAGGAAGGCACCCTGAAGGGAGTCCAGGATAAATCTGCTCCTAGTTGATGCTGCTGTTGGGATGCTCCAGTCCACGTCTGGAATATTGAAGTCTCCAACCAGTGCTACCTCACCCTTGTATGCCATCCTTTGGATGGCTAGCATCAGCTCCCTATCTGTTTCTTCCTCCTGGGCTGGTGGTCTATAGACCACACCTGTGCGGATGGCTGGTCCCATTTTCCTTTCCAGCTTAACCCACAGTATCTCTCCCCCATCTTGTTCCTCCTGGATCTCTGTGGCCCTTATGTCATTTTTCACATACAGTGCCACTCCTCCTCCCTTCCTGCCTGCTCTCTCTCTTCTAAATATGTTGTAGCCAGGTACAGTCATCTCCCAGTCATGGTTATCATTACACCAGGTTTCAGTGATGGCCACAATGTCCAGGTCTGACTGCACCATGACAGCCTCCAGATCTTCCATCTTGTTGGTAAGGCTCCTGGCATTTGCACACATGGCTTTCCATGATTTGATCTCCCTAGACTGTTTCGCTGTTCTACTCCAGCCCCTTCCTTGGTTGTCCTTTATCCCTGGTTCTCCTTGCTGTGTGCCCTTCTGCTGAATTTTGCCCCTTTTCTACCTATCCACCTCTTGGGCACTAATCTCCATCTTTTGCACACTGCTTTGCAGAGATAGCCACTCCTCTGGTTCACTGGTTCCACTGCTAGCTGGGGGGTGAGCAAGTAGGTACCTCTGCTGGCTCCAGCACTCCTTTGCTAGTTTAAATGCTTGTCAATGTAGCATTCAAACTTATATTGAGTGCTTGATTCCCTCCAGGATGGATGCAGGTCAACAGGCTTGAACAACCTCCATCCCTCCAGGTGGGTCCCCAGTCACCAGTAAATCCAAACCCTTCCTCACAGCACCAGTTCTTCAACCATGAGTCAAAGTTCATGGTGCATGCACTCCTGTGCGCTCCCTTGCCTCTCGCAAGTAGTACTTCCTAGAAAGTGACAGAAGTAGCTACTTGCTTGAGACCCCTCCCCAATTTCCTAAACTCTTCCTGAACTTCCTTTGGCTCCCCATTTGCCAGGTCATTAGTACCTAGGTGGATGACATCCAGCTCACCCTCCCGTCTTGCCTTCCCATTGATCCCCAGGATCTTCCTTCCATCCCTCCATGTCGTGGCACCTGGTAGGCACCTCACCTCCTGTCCTCCCCTCCTGTGTTCCTAGCTGGATCCCTCTTATGATGGAGTCCCCACCAGGATTAGCTCCTCCTCCTCTGGGGTCCACTGCTTTCCCCACTGAGGTCACCTCCTTGGCTAACCTCCACATCCTTTCCTTCCACTTCTCTGGGTACCTCTATTTGGTTGTCCTCATTGCCAGTGTGGCATAGGAGTTCTTGAGTGGAATAGGATCTGGGATGTGCCTCTGCCTGACCGCTCTAACCCTCCCTGAACCACTGTCATCCAAGTGCTCCTCGTTCTCGGCATCCTTTGAGGCAGTTGCATTGGACTGGTGTGGTCTCTGGATGGGGTGATGGTACTCTGACCCAGTTTACTTCTGCTCTGAGTCTGGCTACCTCATCCCGCAGTCCAGAGAGATGCATGCAGATAGGGCAGCACCTCAGTGTCCAGAAGGTCTGCCTGAATATGGCTGCCCCAGCCACTGCATTGCACCACTCCCACATTATACTGCTATTCCACTACTTGTCTGCTAGTGAAGCTCTCCTAATTCCCTTTTTATTAATTTACTGTCCTAAAAATCCTGCCACTGATCCTCAGATAATTTTCTTTAAAAAATAAATAAATGAGTCAAAACACTTGTGCTGAGGGTGAGCTTCTTCCCCTTATGTCCCTCCTACTTCACATCCTTACTATACCTGTGTTTAGCTTCTGTCAATCAGATTTAACAGGGCATATAATTAAGAGTTGGGGGAAGGGGGGGTGAAATTTGCAGCAATTAAAGACAGCACAGAATTACACCACCACTACATTTTAAATTTTCAACAGCTCAAAAACAATTCTAAGTAAAGACAACAAAGAAAGTGCAGTGTCACTAAAAGCCCACAATCTAAGTTTAAAGGAAAAATAGCAATTACCAGTTACTCTAAAGCACTGAATTGAATGTGTTTCCTTCCTTCCCCTTCCGGCTTCTTCTGAGAAAATAAAACTCTACTTGCTGCCTCAACTCTGACTAAGCCCCACCTCTAGTTATCACGTAGCTGAGGTCAGAGGCCAGACAATTAACACCCTTCACCCAACTACAACTATGTAAAGGAAGGGATCAAAGCAACAGAACTAAAGAGTAAACAGGGAGCAGATGAGGCACTCTGGGTCACCCTGGAGACAGGAAGTGGCACCACAATCCGCATGGGGGTTGTATACAGACCCCCATCTCGGGGAGGGAATGGACAAGGAAATGATACAGAAGGCTTCCTTAGAATGGCAGAAAAAGGGGAGATATTGTTGATGGGGCACCTGAATATGCCAGATGTTAACTGGAGCACCTTTGCTGCAGGCACATCCAAGAGCAGGGTCATTCTTGTTGCCCTACAGGGGGCATGCCTCAGACAGCTAGTACTGGAACCCACTCGGGAGGGAGCAATCTTAGACCTGGTACTCTCAAATGGGGACAGAGAAAGAATCGCAGATTTAGAAGTGGGTAGCCATCTTGGAACAAACGACCACCAAACGGTGTGGTTCACGATAAACACAGCCATACAGTCAAGCCACACAAAAGCAAGAGTATTGGACTTTAGGAGGGTTGACTTTGGGAAAATGAGAGAGTGCCTCAGAAATGCACTAGCAAACGGGCAAGAAGGAGGGGTGGAGGAACAATGGGGAGTAATCAGAACAGCTATCACAGAGGCAACAAGCCTTTGTGTTAAGCAAATCAATAAAACACAACGAAGGAAAAAAAACGCTATGGTTCTCAAAAGAGGTGGCAGGGAAGGTTAAGGAGAAAATGATAGCATTCAGGAAATATAAGGAAACACAGAAGGAGCAGGACAGAGAACTTTATCAGTTAAAGCAGAAAGAGGCTGGGAAAGCAGTCAGAATAGCAAAGGCCCAAACCGAGGAAAGGATAGCCAATTCTGTTAAGAAGGGGGATAAGACCTTTTATAGGTACATTAGGGAGCGTAAGAAAGACCAAAGGAGGGATACTGAGGCTTAATAAAGGGGAGGGAATATGGGTAGAGGATGACAGTGAAAAGCAGGGATACTGAGAAGAATATTTCTGCTCAGTATTCACAAAGGAAGAGGAGGGGAGGTACCTAAACCAAACAAGAGAAACACTCTGAAGACGGGGCCGATACCAGTCCGCTTACAGAAGAAAGGGTTCTGAAAGAACTAATAAAACTGAAGGTGGACAAAGCAATGAGGCCTGATGGGATTCACCCAAGAATTCTAAAAGAACTAAGGGTAGAACTAGTGACACGCTGACTACTCTCTTTAACAAATCATGGGAGGATGGGGTGGTACCCAAGGACTGGAGGAGGGCAAATGTGATTCCTCTTCACAAAAGTGGGAGCAGGACAGAGGCAGGAAACTACAGACCAGTTAGTTTGACCTCAGTGGTAGGGAAAATGATGGAATCACTTCTGAAGGAAAGAATTGTTGAGTACCTAGAGGCCAGTGGGGCACAGGACCCAAGGCAGCATGGATTCACGATGGGAAGGTCGTGTCAGACTAATCTAATAGATTTCTTTGACTGGGTGACCAAAGTAGTAGACCAGGAGGGCTATGGACATGGCCTACCTAGATTTTAGCAAGGCATTTGATACAGTCCCACACACAAGATTAATACACAAGTTAGCCAACCTTGGAGTGGGTCCCAAGGTGGTAGTCTGGATAAAAAATTGGCTAGACAACAGGACGCAAAGGGTAGTAGTACATGGAGTACACAGTGAAGAGAGGAGGGTTACTAGCGGGGTACCGCAGGGTTCGGTACTGGAACCGTTCCCTTTTAATGTCTGTATGAGTGACATTGCAGAGGAACTGGAAGGAAAAGTATGTCTCTTTGTAGACGACACAAAGATCTGCAACAGGGTTGATACACAAGATGGAGTGGAAATGATGAGAAGGGACTTGGCAAGGTTGGAGGAATGGTCAAATGTATGGCAGCTCAGATTCAATGCAAAGAAGTGCAAGGTAATGCACATGGGAAACAAAAACCCAGGGGAAGCGTACACAATGGGGGATGAGATACTGACAACAGTAAAAATGGAAAGGGACCCTGAGGTAATTATATCAGATGACCTAAAGGTGGGCAAGCAATGTGAGGAGGCAGTAAGGAAGGCTGGGGGGGATACTGGGATGCATAGGAAGAGGCATCAGTAGTAGAAAACAGGAAGTTGTTATCCCTCTGTACAGACAGTTGGTGAGACCCTATCTGGAGTACTGTGTGCGGTTTTGGAGACCCCATCTCCGCAAAGACATAGACAGAGTGGAGGCTGTCCAGAGGAGGGCAACCAAAATGGTGCAGGGTCTGCACCAGAAGACATATGAAGAGAGACTAAAGGAGCTTAATATGTATACCCTTGAGGAAAGAAGGAGAGAGGGGACATGATAGAAACTTTCAAGTACCTCAAGGGAATCAACAAAGTCCAAGAGGGTAGCATCTTTCAGAAAAAGAGATGTGCAAGAACAAGGGGGCACAATTTGAAGATAGAGGGGGGACGGCTCAGAGGTAATGTGAGGAAGTATTTTGTCACAGAAAGGGCTATGGATGCATGGAACAGCCTCCCTGAGGAGGTCGTGGAGTCAAGAACAGTAGAGGAATTCAAGAATGCATGGGACAGACATAAGGCAGTCTTAGTGGGGGGTAGGAGGAAGTAAGCTGTTGGTTAACTAGGATCTAGAGCTTATCTGTTGGGTAGGAAAATGGGCAGACTAGGTGGGCCAAGTGGTCCTTATCTGCCGTCAAATTCTGTGTTTCTGTGTAAGAAATACTTGAATAAATTAATTAGGATTCGCCAAGGTAGCATGCTCTGACGATAACCTGGGGGGAGGTCGATACGTAAGTGCTTTACCCGAAAGCAGGTCCACCATTTTGTGTGCTGCGACACAAGTTTGTTTCTGTTCCTATTGTGTGTGCTTCTGTAGCTTTATTGCGGTGCATTTTGGTCAGTAGTTCAACTTAGCATGCAAGGTACAAGCTGTAGCACTACGGGATAAGCACTGTGGATTTACTAACAAGCAGCGAGCAATTTTGCACAAACGGGATTTCCAGCATGACTGGCCATTTGTGTGGGTGAGACTGTTACTGGTTTTTACCAGGTCTGCTTTTATTGTTGCATATATGTTCTTTTGTCTGTATTTAGTAAAGAAGATTCATTTTTTTGAAATAGCTTCACAGTTCCCTTATTCACACACCATTGGTTAGTGCTGACTTCACAGACACAGCTCAACTGTTCTACTTATTGTCAGAAATAGGACTCTGTAAGCAGTAAGACACGGCTGAGTGTTCGGTTTCCATTCGTAAGCCAAGGTATGTTTGGAGCAGAGCCCTGTGAACACTGTGGCAATGTGAACATACATTCTGCACCAAGACGTCTTACTCGCTGTGGCTAGACAGTGAGCAATCATGTAGCAATTCTGTGATGGGACTTAGATTCTGTGGCAACTCAACTGAACCCCACAATGAAATTTAGTTGCCCTGAGAGAATGCCCCCTCAAAAAAAAAAAAAAAAAAGAGCAGCTGTGGAGCAGTTTAGCAGATGCCCAGGCGAGACAAAAAACAGATCTTACTTCGAGAGGGCTCTTGCAGTAGGTAATCACTTGTAGGACTGCACCCCCTGGTGTCAGGACCATGCGGAAACTTTTGCTAGCATTATCTGACAGGGGACCGCCCACCGGACGTCTCGTGACTGACGTCAGCGTGACATTATATAGTGAGCGGTCCCCACGTCCGCCCTCCAGTTCTTTCCCGCCGTCGACTGCGCACTTCAGACTGACTGAAGCTTGTCGCAGCAGTTTGAACACCTATTCCAGAGGAGTCTTCATTTACTTATTTTTTTCAATTTTAAGTCGTTTGTGTCGTCCTCTTCTCCAATGGATCCGCATAAAATCAAGTGCGGTTCGTGCGGCATCCGGCTACTGCACAAAGATCAACATTCCCTTTGCCTCTTCTGCCTAGGTCCTAACCACAAAGTCGAGGAGTGTGAGGCCTGTGCCCATTTTAACCAGGCCACGCGGAAATGATGCCAACAGTCTCTAGAGACCTGCATCCTGAAGGAAAAAATGGCTTCTATGGAACAAGAGTTGAAAAAGCTTAAAAGCACTTCTTCCTCACCCGGGGACCCTCACAAGAAGAAGAAAGGGATAAGGAGAAACATAGGGAATGGGAACGGGCCCTTCCATGGAGGGCCGGCCCTCTTCTTCCGAGAAGGTAAGCACCATGGCTAAGCCTGTGCTCTGCCTACAGAACAGGCTTTGGTACCTCCACTGCCACTGGTTTTGGTGGCGGCGGGGTCCTCTGATTCGTCCTAGGCCACCGCTGCTGTTAGGCCCATTTTCACCCAGGGCTCTTAAGTCAGCAGGCATGGCTGATAAGCCACTCTTCGACCCTCCGGTGAGAGCACATCCGGGGTTGGGAAGTCAGGAGCCGGGACCTCAGACTCCTGCATGACCCAGGTCGATCGTCGGACTCTCCGAGGATCACATGACCTCTTCGCGTCCATCAGGCCCTGATACAGTGCCGCCAGACCTCAGCACCATCTAGGCTGGAGGACGGGGTCTCCTCAGGGCTCCCTTCGCTGTGCACCCCTATTGCCTGATCCATCAGAGTCTCTTCTGCTATTGCCGGGCCCACAGGTCCCGACAGACTACCACCCTTCGCCTGTTTTATCTGGTGACAGAGTGCTGACAGGCCTTATGGTGGCTCCAATGCCACCTATTGTGATGTCATATCCCGTTCCTCAACACCTGCAGGTTCCCTTACCTCCGTCAGGACTGATATTGGGCCTTGCCACGTCTGGACTTCCTACAAGCTTTCCTTCCTTGGGGCATCCCTCAGGACCTCGCCCTTCTGGGCCCCTAGGTCCCTCGGGACCTTCTGCAGGACCATCGGGCTTCCCTCCGTCAGGGTCACCATCTAGCTATCCCCTTCTGGCTATTCTCTGTCAGGCCCTTCAACATACGCTCCATCAAGGCCACAGCTGTCTGGATACCCTCTGTTAGGCCTATCGCCAGGTTACCCTCACTATGGTCTGACGTCAGGCTTTCTAACACCAGTTTATCCTCCGGGTTACCCACCATCAGCCCCGGCGCCGGATCCTTTTTCGTCAGCCTATTACTATTCAGGCTACTCTGGCTTTTACCCTTCATCAGGCTACTCACACCATTACTAATCTCCGAGCTTTGTGGGACATGTGGCTAGATCTGGGTTTATTCAACCGCCACCTCCTCCCACTCCACCTCCTCCTCAACCTCAGGTGGACTTCAGGGAAATTCTAAATTCATGGTGGACGGTGACCAAAACTCAGTTGGTCTCTGAACCAGTGTTCCCATTAAGGCTGCAGATCTGGGGTTGCACTGCACCCTCTCCAGAAATTTTCAGGGGTACACAATAAATTAAGGGTTCATTCTACTATTTGTACAACATTTTTGTGGGGTATGTATACTTCAAACAGAATTATGGGGGTACAGTGTACCCCCTTCGCACAGAAATGTACATGAATTTCATAATTTGTACTTGAATTAAGTACGGATGGGGGTAAATGGGAACACTGCTTTGAACTAGACAGCAGGCATCCTTTTCCTCCTGATGTCAGCTGCTCAGCTCCTTCAACTAGGGCGCCTTCGCCGCTACGTACTCGTCCTTCAACGTCAGGTCGTCCATCAGAACTTAGGAAACCCCGATGTCCAAAGGCATCACCAGGGAGCCAGATACTCCCAATTACTGAGAATCCAAAGGATTCTGAAGATTCCGATGTGGACTCTTGATTCTCCGGCCGCCAGTTCGGGCCTAGAAACCCCTCCCCATGAGGAACCAGAACTTCGGGAATCCCCAAAGTCTCCACCAGAAGATCCCTCCTTCGTGGACCTCCTCAAGCAGATGGCAGAGGCCCAAGGGTGGAAGTCAGAAGCTCTGGACCCATAAAGACAATGGTTGGCAGAGCATCTGGATTTTCCTGATACGAGTCTTGTACTCACCCCCACCCCCACCCCTCGGCTGGAACTCTGTGAGGATTTATCCTCAACTATATGGCAGGGACCTTTCTCTATCCCAGCCATGGCAAAAAAGGCCGACCGGGTCTACAGGACACCTGAGGATAAGGACCACCTGAGCATACACCCTAAAGCAGACTCAGTGGTCATTACGGCAGCCCATGATAGATCTGCTAAGCCGAAGCACCTCAGTACCTCCCCTCCCAACAAGGAGTCCAGGCAAATAAACCAGTTCGGGAGAACATTTTATGCCTCTTCTACTTTAGCAGTACGTGCTCCGAACTATGTCTCGCACATGCTAGAATACCAGAAGACCTTATTCCGCAAGCTCAAACCTGTTGTTGAGGCCTTACCGGCCTTAAGATTCAGAATCATCCTTGGAATCCACTCTGAAAATGGCCAAGGTGGCTGGATGCCATTCTTTGCGGGCCACCTACGATGCGGTGGATTCTTCTGCTAGAGGTACAGCCACTGCTGTGACCCTTCGCCGGTACTGCTGGCTAAGAGTATCGGGCCCATCTTCTGATGTTCAGTCGACTATCCAGGATGCCTCTTTCAGGGGCTCTGTCCTGTTCAGCGGGGACACCCAGGACATCATAACTAGCCTGCAGGATAAAGGCACAGCACTTCAGTTGATTCATACCATGTATCGACCGAAACAGCAGCAACAAAAGCATCATTTTCGTTGGCAAAACAGACATCAGACGAAAAACCAGCAAGCACCCAAATGACAGTTGAAGCATAAGGCTCCCAATTCTGCCGCTGGCCCCCCAGCCAAAACTTAAAGAGCTTTGGGAGTGGCCCTCCCTACCACTCCTGACTTGGTGGCGCGCCCCCCCCCCAATCCTCCTCGTCTTATCGGGGGAACAAGTGGGTGGAAGATTCACAAGGCATCTGGGAGACTGGGAGTCCATCATGACAGACGCTTGGGTGCTTCAGTTAATAAAGCTTGGTCACATTCTAGAATTTCGAGAAAAACCTACAGACAATCCACTGAGGTCTTCTCATTACCCAAGGCACGTATCCTCATTCTAAGGGAGGAGATCATGGCTCTTCTTCACAAAGAAGCAATAGAGCCAGTGCCAGCAAGCCAGATTGGGAAGAATTTTACTCCCACTTCTTTCTGGTACCCAAAAAGACGGGATTTTCACCCGATTTTGAATCTCAATACTCTAAATCTCTTCATAGAACACAAGAGGTTTCGGATGCTGACATTGCAAAGCCTTTTGCCTCTCCTATCCCAAGGGTCAATGACTTTGTGCCCTGGACATGAAGGATGCATATCTTCACATCCCAGTCTTCAGTCCTCACCACAAATTCCTCAGGTTTTCCTTCCAAGGGGAGCATTACCAGTTCAGGGCTCTCTCTTTTGGCCTGTCCTCTGCTCCGCAGGTTTTTTACCAAGTGCCTAGCAGTAGTGGCAGGGGCACGCTTTTTCCCTACCTCGATGATTGGCTCCTTGCGGCTCCATGGGGGTTGGGGTGGAATCCTCCCTATCGGCTACTCTGCACCTATTCGAGCACCTGGGTATTCTGGTCAGTTACCCCAAGTCCCAGCTCTCTTCTCTCCAACACCTTCAGTTTATTGGGGCAGTGCTGGACACGGTGCAGGGCATGGCCTTTCTACCCCTGGACAGGGTAGACACCTTGGAGAGTCAAGCCAAGCTGGTATCTTCCAGTTAACGTATCTCAGCCAGAGTGGTCCTCCGTCTTCTTGGCCTCATGGCAGCGGCTATTCCCACGGTCCCATTGGCCAGACTCCACATACGTATTTTGCAGTGCAGGGATTGAAATTGCCACTGGTCTGCTAGCCAAATGCTGGCAGATTTTGTATCAGGCTAGTAAGATTTTCATTTAACTAGCCCTGTGGGCTTATACTGGAGAAGGCAACACTTCGGTATGTACACCAACTGGGCCAGTGGAAAAGTCTGTGTGGTTGTGGATTTTTCCAGTCACTAGCCCTGCTGGCTAGTGGCTGCAGAACTTAATTTTGAACCTCTGCAGTAGACTCTTAAGATCTCAGTGGGATCAGAGGGAAGACAACTTAGATTGCCAGATCCTCATTTCCACCCCTGTGCAACAGGACCTGTTGTGGCAGGACTCCAGTAATCTGTTGCTAGGAGTCCCTTTCCAGACCCCTTCCCACTCCCAAATACTGACTACAGATGCATTGGGACAGGTATGGGGTGCCCATCTGGGATCCCACAGGACCCAGGGTCTGTGGTCCCCTTTAGAAGCGCACCTACACATAAATGTGCTAGAGATGAGAGCAGTGCTTTATGCTGTTCAGGCTTTTCCGCACATCTTTCATCAGGAAGACCCGCTTGTACCCTCACTGCAGAGAAGCGATGCGGATTTGGAACTGGGTGTGACACTTAGACAGCTGGTTCTGATTACTCTATGATTTTTGTAATATAAAAATTGTTTGTTTATTGATAAATATCGGATAACACCTTTGAGTTAAAGACTCCTTTAAAAAGGTTCCATGTCGTACATAAGACAGAGACAACCTTGAACAAAGCAACAACTAGCATAGTAATTAAAGACAATGGTTGCAGATGAATACAGAAAATGCAAAATAGTAGCAGGGAATACATGGTAACGGAGAACTGTTAAGCAAGGTACAAAGTGCAAAAGGTTACAGGTACAAGCATAACATTTCAGGGCGATGGCGCTAGTCATGCCCAGGAGTTTTTCGTTGGCCAAGACAGGACATTGGGGTCCATTGTCATGGTATAGGCACGCCCGGGGCAGCGGACCAGTGTTAGGTCCATAGTCAAGGGAGGAGGAGGGGAGTGTTTAGAAATGGAAGGTCAGGTTTAGGGGCAGTCACATACTGATCCCTGGGTGATAAGGTCCCTTAGTTGGGACTTGAACCGACCAAGTTTGGGTTCAGTGAGGAGGGAATTTGGGAGTGAGTTGATCCAGGATGGGGCCAGATATCGAAACATTCTTTGGCCTGAGGTGGTCTTGCAGCGAGGTACCCTAAAGTGGATAGTCGCTGATTGCCGTGTGAGGCGGGCAGGCAGTGGGGACTGAAGTAGTGGGGAGAGGGCTGGTGGGAGTAATCCTGAGGTGATTTTTCTTAGCGAAGAGGCAGGCCTGGTACTTTAGCCTCCCATCGAAGTTGAGCCAGTTTGCTGAGGTGTAGAGGGTGCAGGTATCTTTAAGTCTAGAACAGCCTGTAGCAAGTCTGCAAGCCTTATTGAGGGCCAGTCTAATCTTGTGTAGGTGGTTGGTGTCGGCTGCACCATAGATGATGGTTCCATAATCAGAGATAGAATAGATGCAGAAATGGCTAGGTGGAGAGAGATTCAGGGGGGAGGCAGTGCTTATAGCGGTGAAGGAGACCAATACATGTATTGACGGCAGTGCTTAGCATCTGGATATGGTTGTGGAAAGTGAGACCAGTGTCTAGGGTGATGCCAAGGTATTTGAAAGTGGTAACCTGCTCAAGGGGTCTTTCAGTGAGTTCAGAATGAGCAAGGGTTGTCCTAGGTTCTTATTTTGGGGGTGTGCAAACATCATGGATTTAGTTTTTTTGTAATTTAGTACTAACATATGCTGAATGAACCAGGATTCAGCTTCAGAGAAGGATTTCTGGAGGGCTGCGGGATCAGTGTGTGAGTTGTAGAGGACTGCATCGTCTGCATACAGTAGAATTTTTCCCGAGCAGGCGTTGGGCAAGGTGTTGAGGAATAGGGAGAAGAGAAGTGGGCCAAGAATAAAGCCTTGAGGGACCCTAGACCTGACTTGGTGGGGGGATGACAGGGAGTGGGCAATCCGGACTGTCTGGGTTCTCTCATACAGATAGCTGGCAAACCAGTCAATGGTCTCATGGGAGAGGCCTATATAAGTAAGGGAGTCCAGGAGAAGCGAGTGGTGCACTGTATTGAATGCCTTTGAAAGGTCTATAAAGACAGCGCCAGCAGTGTAGCCGGTGTCCAGGGATGTATGGAGGGCGTTTTGTAAATTCCAAGAGGGAAGTGGTGGTGCTGTGGTTCAAACAACATGAAGTCTTGCTATATTATGACATATGCAGTATAACCCCAGGTTAGAACTGCTCCGGAGGTGAAAGAGTTAACTTCCATGCAGAGCATGGAATCTTGAGTGCGAGCTCAGTTGAACACTCTGTCTGTTGAAGCTCAAACTTAAACTGTCAGATTCTTTACTCCGCCTCACTGAACAGTCGCCTCGGAGATTCCTCCTGCTGCTCGGTTTGTTTGTCGGTTTTAAAGTGTAATTCTCGGTTTATTTTACCGAAATTTAACCACAATCGTCGGTTCAAGCTCTGTCTGTGGTATTGTAGGTAATAGATAGGCTATTTTATTATTTTTTCTTCTGTGTGGAACTTGTAAACATCTTTTTCGGTTCGGTTTGAACCGATCAGAGGGGTTTAAAAATGACTTTCTAGCCCTTTAGAGTGCGATTTCCGGTTCTAAAAAAAACGGATTTTATTGCGGTTTTTTCCACGACCCGTGACATGGTTGGGAACCGATAAGAGAGTCTTGCTTGGTGGATTGCCATTAACGGGCAAGTTTTGGTTAGGCTGGCACTATGTCTGAGAAACCCAAAAGAAAAACCGGACCCACTGGGTTTCAGCACTGTGGCCTCTGTGGGGAAGCCTTTGCCAAGGCTGACCCACACACCATTTGTGTATATTGTCTGGGGTTTGACCACCTCAATGCAGACTGCCAGATTTGTAAGAATTTTCCTGCTGCCACCGTGGAAAAAAGAGTTGGTAGGCTCAGGGAAAGGGAGGCCAAAAAGTCCGCTGACCCGGATGGCCAGCCCGGTTCGGTTCCAACCGAACCTGAGGGTGCCTCTGACCAGGGCGATGCTTTCTCGGGCAAACGAAGAGCCAGCTCTGAGGAGCTGGTTCCAACTAAAAGGGCTAGAAGGTCAGCTAGTTTGGGGCCAAAAGTTCTTTCTCCAACCTGAGGAAATAGCCAAGGCTATCAAATTGTCCAGTCTCTTTCCCAGTTCTGTCCAAACCGGCACCATTGGGCAAGCGCCCGGTCCGGTTGGTTCCCTCGGTTCAAGATTATGATTTTGAAGATTTTTATGAACCAGGGGAAGGGGAGGAGGGGTACGAGGAGAGCGAGTGTGATTTTGACAGTCTGGATTTGCCCATTGAACCAGACATCTCTCCAGACAGACCCTCAGGAGTATCCTCTCCCAGGCTGAGTCCCCTTCTCATTTTTTGTTTTACAAGAAAGTTGCTGACACTCTGTAACTCCCTGTTGAGGAAGCTGTTGATGATCAAGAAGAGCCTGATTTTGTGGAAATGGTGGATATTCCAGAGTCTAGGAGACTGTCTGTTCCCTTGCATAAATCTTTTAGGAAACTGACAGTAAAAATTCTGAAAGCTCCTCATTCTATCCTCCCTGTGGATAAAAGGATGGACAAGAGGTATGCTTTATCAGGCTCTGATACAGAGTTCCTATCTCAGCAGTGCAGCCATGTGGGGGTAGTGCAGGCTGCGGCCTGTGACAAGGCTAATATTCCTCTAGCCTCTCACCCTCCTGAAAAGGATTCCAGGAGGATGGATGCCATGGCAAAAAAGCAGTACATGGCAGCATCTTTGGAACTCAGACAGGCAAATTATATGGCTTACGCAGCTAGGTACCAGAAATCCAGGTGGGATACTGTCCTGGCCCTAGCAAAATAGGCCCCTGAACAGCTTGCCAGGGAGCTGGAGCAGGTAGCTACGGACGGTATTGAGGCATCCAAGGTGCAATTTCATGCTGCTGTAGACTGTAATGATGTTTTATCTAGAGTTCTGGCTACATCTGTGTCTCTTCACAGAATGGTCTGGCTCAGATGTACTGCCCTGTCACACGATACCCAGTCTAAGGCTATGGATTTTCCTGTTGTGGGAAGTTCTCTGTTTGGGGAGCAGACAGAGAATTATATGAAGAAAATGGATGAGTATAGGACCACCTATAGGAGTGCACAGGCCAAAGAAAGGCAAGTCACTCCTCAAAGGCAGCATGTCAAGGGCAGGGGCAGGCCTTTTCATAGGCCGTTTTACCAAGCCCAGGCCTCCTCTTCTGCTTATGCCCAGAGGGGGTTCTTTAGAGGAAGGGGCAGAAGGGGCTCTAGTAAGCCTGCTTCTACCCCTCAACCCAAAGCCCCTGCAAAACAGGCTCCCTGATGGGGTAGCCAGGGCCGATTCTCCACTACTGGTAGGGGGCAGGCTGGTTTACTTTGTCCAGGACTGGAAGTCTTTAACATCAGACAAGTGGGTCCTGGAAGTAGTAAGCCAGGGACTGGTTCTCGGCTTCAAAAAATTTACGAAGATGAGAGCCAGATCTTTTCCACCTGCAAACCCATCAGAGGCACTTGCCCTGGAAGCGGAAGTTTCTGTCCTCCTGGCTCTCAGAGCTGTGGAAAGGGTTCTACCCATACACCAGGGCAAAGGGTTGTACTCCAGGTACTTCCTTACCCCAAAAAAGACAGGAGAATGGCGGCCCATTCTGGATCTCAGGTATCTAAACAAGCACCTTTTAAAACCAAAGTTCAAAATGGTGACCCTGGGGATTATTTTACCCTCTCTAAGGCCAGGGGACTGGCTAGCCTCCCTGGACCTCAAGGATGCCTACTTCCATGTTCTCATCAGAAGCTCCCATCGAAAGTACCTCAGATTCGAACTGCCCTCAGGCCATTACCAGTTCAGAGCAATGCCCTTCGGCCTCTTCTCGGCTCCAAGGGTGTTCACAAAATGCCTGGCAGTAGCAGTTGCTCATTTAAGAAGGCAAAAGATTGCCATCTTTCCTTATCTGGACGACTGGCTCATTGTAGGCCAGTCTCCAGAACAGGTCAAACTTCATTTACAAGTAACCCAGCACCTGCTTACATCTCTAGGTTTCCTTCTCAATCTTCCAAAGTCAGTTCTGGAGCCTGTCCAGCTTCTCACCTTTATAGGCGCAGAACTGAACACAAAAGAAGCCAGAGCCTTCCTTCCTCTGGAGAGAGCAAGGACCCTGGTGTCTCTGGCCTCCTCTTTCACCCTGCAAGTCTCTCGACCATCAAGGCATTTTCTACAGCTCCTGGGGCACATGGCTGCTTCTACAGCAGTAGTGCAGGGAGCGAGATTTCAGATGAGGGACATTCAGTTCCATTTGAGACCCTTTTGGTCTCAAAGGACGGATCCCCTAACCAAATTGATTCCAGTGACTCGAACCCTGATCCAGGCCCTCCAGTGATGGCAGGATCAGAACAATCTGAGACAGGGGGTTCCCTTCACTCCCCAGTCTCATTCCTTGACCCCTACTACAGATGCATCCCTCTTGGGGTGGGGAGCTCACGTGGGCAACCTTTCCACCCAAGGCTGTGGTCCCCTCAGGAGTCTCTGCTCCACATCAATTTGCTGGAGCTCAGAGCAGTTTTTCTAGCACCTCGGGTTTTCTCCACAGCTATCCAGAACAAGGTAGTTCAGGTCAGAACAGACAATACCACTACAGTGTGGTACATCAACAAGCAAGGGGGCACTCGGTCTACGGCCTTGTGCACCGAAGCAATGAAGTTGTGGTCTCTGGCATATTCTCTGAACGCCTCCCTTACGGCAGTTCACCTCCCAGGCAAGGACAATGTCCTAGCGGATGCTCTCAGCAGGATTTCCCAGGGCCATCACGAATGGGCACTGGATCCTCTAGTACTGGAGGTATATTTGCCAGATGGGGCACTCCGCAATTAGATCTCTTTGCAGCCCCAGACAATCACCAACTTCCCCTTTTTTGTTGCAGGCCCCCAGTGTTGGGCTCAGTCCCTCTGGATGCCTTCCTTCTCAGTTGGGAAGGGAAGTTTCTCTATGCTTTTCCCCCCTCCCCTTCTTTTCAACGTGCTAGTCAGAATCGGATCTCAATCCTGCAAGATGATCCTGATCGCTCCAGATTGGGCCAGGCAGCCCTGGTACCCACTGCTCATGTCCTTAGCAGTCCACCCTCCCCTATGCCTTCCCAGGAATCACAACCTGTTAACCTGTGCCCAGGGGAGAGTTTGGTATCCGAACCTCAAATCTCTCAATCTCAAGGCTTGGCTCTTGAAGAGTTAGTTTGCTGACCTACACCTTTCTCAAGGTGTATTGGATATCTTGAAGGCCTCTAGGAAGCCTTCCACCAGGGCTACCTATAATTCAAAATGGAAGAGATTTTCCATATGGTGTGCTGGTAAACATATTTCCCCAGAATCTGCTGGTGTGCCCACGATCCTGGATTATTTGGTGCATTTGAATTCCTTGCGCTTAAGCCAGCTACCCTAAAGGTGCACTTGGCAGCTGTGTCTGTCTTCTTGTCAGCAGGGTAAGCCCTCCTCTTTATCAGCTCACCCTGTGTTCTCCAAGTTTTTCAAAGGGTTGCTTCACACCAATCCCCCGTTCAGGGATCCTACCCCTGCTTGATATCTTAATATTTGCATCGCTCAGCTTATGCAACCCCCTTTTGAGCCATTGTCTTCAGCAGAGCTGAAGTACTTGACTTGGAAAACTGTGTTTCTGGTAGCCATCACCTCTGCCAGGCGCATAAGTGAGCTACAAGCCTTGTCAGTGGAGCCTGATTTTATCTCCTTTCTTAGAGATAAGGTAGTCCTCAGGACTAACGGGAAGTTTTTGCCTAAGGTGGTTTCAGACTTTCACCTTAATAAATCCCTTTCTCTTCCTGTGTACTTCACTGACCATTCCTCCTGTGGTGAGAGGAGATTGCACAGTTTAGATGTCAAAAGAGCCCTTAGTTACTATATAGAACCTACCAAGGGTCACAGGTTCGAATCCCTCCAATTGTTCCTTACTTATGGTGAGGTTGGTAAAGGGAAACCTGCCACTAAAAGATCCATTGCCAGGTGGATTGTCTCTTGTATCCAATTTTGCTATGAAAAACTGGGTAAGGTTCCTCCCTCAGGCCTGAGTGCTCACTGTACCAGAGGTACAGCTGCGTCTCTGGCTGCTGCTAGGGACATTCCTATCCTAGAGATATGTCAAGCAGCTACCTGGAAAACAGTTCACACTTTTACTAAGCATTACTCCTTGGATATCCAGGCTAGGAGTGATGCTCGATTTGGCACAGCTGTGCTTCAGAGCCTATGTCCTAAGTAGGTTCTGCCCCTCCTCCATGGAGGTAGTGCTGTGTAGTCTGCATATGTCATAATATTGCAAGACTCCATTAGAAGAAACAACATTACTAAGGTGAGTAATTTTTTCTTCTCTGCCCAGTTTCTCGGAGCACCCTTCGGCTGAAGGGGTAATCACCGACAACGTTTTCCAATGTCTTGGAAACGCTGGGGATGTGGACAGGCCCCCCGACAAGGAGTCCAGAAGGATGGACTATGTCGGGCGTAAGGTTTACGCTGCATCCTCCCTAGGCCTCCGTCAGGCCAGCTCGGTTGCACTGATGGCACATTTCTCCCACACCCTTTTGGGCTCCCTGGACGAGGTTCTCCCTCATCTCCCAGGTGATCTGCGGACCACGGTTCGGCAGGTGCGGGACCAGGGTAGGGCGGTGGCGAAGCATCAGCTCCAGACGGCTCTGGATCTAGGCGACTCCTGTGCCAGATCGGTGGCGGGCGCAGTGGCCATGCGCCGCAGGGCGTGGCTGAGGTTATCCTCCTTCTCTTTGGAAACCCAGCACGAGTTGGCGGACATCCCCTTCTTGGGGACTGACCTTTTCGGCCCTGGAGTGGAGGGATACATCCATGGGCCTGAGAAGTCCGATGCCACTCTGGACTCTGTAACTCTCTCCCGGAGGGTCAAGGGCAGCCGTCAGCCTTTGCATAAGCCCCTTTGCCCCCTGAGCCCTGGGGCCCCCCCGGCCCAGCATAAGGGCCAGCAGGCATGCGCTGGGCGGCCTGTTGCCAGTCCAGCGTCCTCCTCCAAAAGGAAGCAGGGAGGCAGGAAACAGAGGGGCTCCTCGGCTCCTTCCACCTCTAAGCCTTCTCAGTGACAGGCCAAGGGGCATTGCCCCGGCCCCGTTGTCCCAGCCCGGGTTTCCCTATGGGGGGACGGCTCCACACCTTGTTCTGAAGATATTTAAAGTGGATCCTGTCGCAGCTTGCGAGCGGTCCCCCTTTTGAGCCGTTGCCCCATGGGGATCTTGAGTTCACTGCCCCTGTGTCGGTCGTCCGACATGCCTGGCTCTCTAGTTAGAGGTGATCAGGAAGGCTGTGGATTCCACCTTCCCCCCCATTCAACCCTGGGTTCGCGTCCAGGTATTCCTGGTCTCAAACAGACGGGGGCTTGCACCCATTCTCTCGCACGCCTGGATGGTCTCTCTTCTTAGACATCCCCCCTCAGACATTGGGGGTAGCTGTTTCCTGGTCTCCAGGATGTACCTATCCTCGTTCCGTCCGTTTCTGGGAGGCTCCACCCTTCTTTTGGGGGAGCTCCTCACAGTTCTCTTTGCTCAGCAGTCTCCTGCGGCACTGAAGGGTCGGATGTCACCCACCTGGAAGGCAGACTGGTCTCGTTTGCCGGGGAGCCAAGTGAGAACTTCGTACCTTAGCGGTGAAGCTTCTTCGGGACTAAGCTCGACTCTTGAGTCGAGCTCGGCTCTGGGCGAACAGGGCTGAGGTTCTCCTCCTTTCCGGTCGGGTTGGCGGGAAATTACGTCCCCAGGACCTCCTGCTCCTGGCCTCAGGGCGGCCTTCCTCAGTGGGAGGGGCCAGCCAGAGGTCACAGCGCTGCGTCCCTTTGACCAGTTCGTGACTTACAGCCCAGGAGTTAAGAGAACGCTCCCTTGGACCGTTACAGCTTCGGCAGGCGAACATCCTGCTCGTTCGCCCTGAGTCGGTGGTCTTCTCCGACCGTTGCTTCTCGGATGGGTGGGGTGCCCATCTTGGGGAATACAGAGTGCTTCGCCTCTGGTCCTCTTACGAGTCCCGATGTCCTTCCTGCTTGCTGGAGACAGACGGTCCGCTTAGCCTGCATCGCTCGCTCCACTTGTACGGGGTCTACAGGTCTAAGTCCAAGTAGGACTATACCAAGACCATGTGCTACCTACTCCGCCAGGTTCGATCGATCCCCTTGTCTCGGTGCAAGGAGGTTCTCCGCATTTGGTTGTTACGCAGTCGAAGGTTCCCAGCCTTTTGATGGCAGGAGCCCCAATTCCCTGGCTGCTGCCCTGAGCCAGGCATAGGCTGCGCCTCATGAGTGGTCTCCCCTGCCGTAGGTAGCACAGGATCTTCTCCCTCTTCCCTCCAGGGAGAATACGAGGCCGAGACTATTTTTTGCCCGCCCCTCAGCAAGGTCTGCTGCAGGGGATGCCATAGGGGCCTCGGTCCCTGGGCCCCTCCGTGCCTCTCCCCCATTTCCCTTGACCTATGGGCAAGGTGAGGAGAGACTTGGCGCAGGTGATGCTGGTAGCCCCAGACTGGATTGCCAGTTCTGGTATCCTGCTCTCCTCAGTCTCAGCCCCAGGCTCCCGAGGCGGCCTCCAGTCTGCCCGGTCCTGTCTTTCCTTTTCAGGGGAAGGTTATCCATCCGGACCTTCAATCCCTGCACCTGTAGGCCGACCCCTGTGCGGCTAGGGGCCAGGCTTAGGGTCTTCGGCAAGGTCCTCGACCTTCGAGGCGTCCTGCCAAGAAATCGCCAAGATGCTCGCCTTCCTGGGAGAAGTTCTCCTTTTTGTTGATGGATAGGGCCGTGCCCTCCCCATCCTTATGAAAGTATTCCGGACTAGCTATGGTCCATCCTAAACTAAGGCTTCGCTGACCCTCTAGGTGCTTCTATGGGTCACCCTGTCTTCTGGGCGCGGGCCGGGAGGCAGCTGGTGGTGCGGAGAAGGTGGTCTGGCACTCCTAGGCTCGATCATGCCTCCCTTTGGGGAGAGTATCCCGTTTCTGTGGGATCCTTGCTGGTATGGGCTTAGCTCACGAGCAAGCCATCCGAACCTTTTGCACAGGTGCGAGTTTCCCCCACCTGTTGTGGAAGAACACCTTCTTGGGGCCACTCCACCATCCAGAAGGCAGGGAGAGTTCCAGGCGCTTTAACCTCCCTATCCGGTCTTCCCACAGGGACTAGGTTGTCCTGCACCCCACCCGAAGTCCTCCTCAAGGCGGTGCGGAGTCTTCTTCGGGGTATTGCCTCTGCCGGGTTTATCCCCATTCACACCTCGGAGGTTTATTCAGGTCTGTGAGGAACTGCCTAACGCCACCTTTTGGGAGCGTAGTTAAAGTTCGGGAGAGGTTCGCCAGCTGTTCATCATCTTCGCTGAAGCTGCATCTGGCAGATTTGCAGCCCAGTGGAAGACAAGCGGGCGGGTTACCCCTGCAAAGGTCTCCACTGTAGGCGGGCGGTCATCGAGCCTCCCAGAGGGATAAGCGCTCATTTTACCCGTCCTTCCGCTGCATTGGTGGCTGCTTCCAAGGACTCTCCGGTCCAGGATATCCGCAGGGCTTCTGCCTGGAAGCAGGCTTTACTGTTCCCCTTCCACATCGATCTTGGGTCGCGCCGGGGTGCTGGTCGGGGCCTCGGTTCTCCAGTCTTTTTACCTAAGTACGGGTGTGCGCCTTGCCTCCCTCCTCCCGGAGAACTGCTAGAGTCTGCCAATAAGTGTGGATGAACAACATATCCATGTCCCTAGAAATACAGGTTACTCTCCTGTAACAGGAGTTCTAGGAATGGTGTAATGATGTTCATCCACATTTGACCCCCCGCCTCGCCTCGATGCACAACCTGGCTTCCAGCGGGCTAGATCTGGCGCCATGGGGCGGAGCCGAGAGTTTTACCACCCGGGTGGGTGGGAGGAGCCAGCTTGAAGACCTTCTGGCAAGATTTAAAGCGGCAAGGGACCTGCCAATAAGTGTGGATGAACAACATATACCATTCCTAGAACTCCTGTTACAGGTGAGTAACCTGTATTTTCGGGCCTTATGCTGCAGGAGGCACCACAAACTGACTGCTTGATTTGTTCTCCAAATGGGGTTGGCCAGCCCTGTGGGCTTTGCCACAAGGGGTTAGTTTTGGGGGAAATTGCTTGGTAGGGGTGAACTTGCAGAAATGGGGCTGGGATATGGTAGATGAGGGATGTGTCTGAGATTAAGGAGTAGGCTAAATATCCTGTATGAACAATGGGTCCCATGGTTTGATCAGGAACTAGGGCCAAAATAGATGGACAATTGGTCATATTCTGCTGTCTGTGTTTCTAAATAGTAATATTTTTTTTTGTGCTGGTGCCCCCCATCCTCTGACCCACTCTACCCCACCACCTCCATGCCCACGCTTGCACCCCTGGGCAGGGTCGCCAGGGTGGCTTCCTCTCCCATCGGACACTGTTGGCAAGCCCTGGTGTACTCCCAAGGTCGATGACTGGGACCACGGTGGAGGCAGAGGTTGGCGGGCAGAGCAGGTCATAATGCCGGCGGGGGGGGTGGCTGTTTTGCTCCCTTGGGGGGGGACATGCAATGGCATCCAGCGTCCACCCCCCCCCCCAACACAACGGTGCCTGTTACAGTAGTACCCCCAGCCTCTGCCAGGGGTCCATAAAGTGCCGGACAGCCCCCCCCTCCCCCGGAGAAAGAGAGCAGTTCCCGGAATGCTCGATCTTTCTCTCCCGGCTGGCCCTCTGACTCTCTGGTCCGTTCTAGAACCTGGCTTGTCTGTGTCACAAGCGGAAATCCAGCCTCTGCGCCAGCAGTAAATAGTAAATTAAAAAAAAAAAATGGTTGACTTGTTTAGTAAAATGGTGTTTTGTGATCATAAAATAATCAAAAACAATCTTTTTACCCAAGACAGCCCAAATGCAGTGCATCATCTTGTTTTAAATGGGGCCCTGCATTTATTTGTTTCTACATAAAGGAAAACTACACGCTCCTGTCTTGTTTCCATGTCAACAGATAACTCTCTTTCTGTGCTGTTGGGGATATACGCGTTTGTCTTAGTTTGTTTTCACTGTTCATGCTAGTCCCTGTAACTGTCGTGGAGGGCTCCCTTTTATGGCCATTGAAGTCTTACTGTCCATGAGAGCAGCATTAGCATGTGAGAAGATGATGTCACATCACCCATTTATACCATATACCTCTATACGGAAAGTACAAATATTCTGAAAAAAACTCTGTGGAAAAACACAAATTAAATGCAGTTTAAAGGGGAAAAACCCTGCCTTACATCTTACAGTTTATAAAGCTAAGTGAAGGTAAATGTGGTATTTCACACCTTGCTGCAACTTGCTTTGTTCAATTCTAATTAAGCAGGCAGGCATACTGTGGAGTTGAGTATAAAGAGAGCTGACACATCATGTTCTATACTAATGCATCTCTGAGGAACAATGAGAGTTCAACAACAGAAATGGAGACTTCCCAAGGTAGTTACAGGGACTAGTATGAACAGTGAAAATAAACTAAAATCACATGCATCTCTAACTGCTACAGGAAAGCATTGTCTGACATGGAAACAAATTTACAAGATATGAGGATATAGTTTTCCTTTGAGTGACTTGCTCAAAGTCACCACTCTGTGAGACTGGTTGAGTAGGTTTGATCCAGGGTGTTCTGATATTCAAAACTGTGCTTTGACCATTGGACAAATTGATGTTGGGGAGCAGGGGAGAGACTGCCAGCAGAAGTGGTTGAGGCAAAAATGGGGGGCAAGTATGTGTGGGATAAACAAAGGGTATATTAGAAAACAGACAGGGAGAAGGAAGGGTCGCCAGACACCAGTTCTGGTCTGTGGAGACATATTAGGCAGGGAACAGCTGAACAGACTGGGTGGGCCAGACTGTCCTTTTCAGCTGACAAATTCTGTTTCTGTAGACCACACTGCCACACTTTAATAAGAAAATGAATCTTCGAAATAAAGAGGGACTGATTCAGCGGTCACCATGTCTCAGTTTGCTGTTTATTGATGTTGTTTATGATCGTGTAAGGTGTGTACCTTTTCAAGCCATGGTGTTGGAATAATAGTGATTGAATGACTCCCCATATAGTGATATCATCCTGCTGCAGAAAACAGGCATGCTAGCATTTGTAAACAGTCCAGCTTCCGGCCCCACGGAAGCAAAATATAACCCTTTCCTACAAACTGGCTTTTTTTTTTTTTTTAACACTATTTAAAATGGAATGAATTACTCAGCGGTAATAGACTTAACATTCAGTTTTTAAAAACTTCATGGAAAGTTCACTTTCATTCTTCATTTTGTTTCTTTTTTTTGCATTGCAGATTGACAGGGTTTTAAAACTTACGAAACATAAGTAGAACATTTTTTTTATTTTTATTTTTTTTTATCGACCCCCAACAGCACCACATAGTCGGCATTTGGTGTGAGCGCATACCCCAGCTTAAAAAAAAAAAAAAGAGGGCTTTGTAACCCCCGACATCCATCAGTATGTATTCACAAAGTGCGATCAGTCCACAGGCTTGAGCTGCTGTGGAGATAGAACTTTGCTATTCTCTCTCCTAAGCTGGTCTCCGGGCTTCATAACGTCTGGGCTCCACCTCCTGATGATGTCATTAGGTAGGACTGAAAGTCGTGCAGCAGGGGGAGTAAGGAGCCATCCCCTTCTGATTGATGCCAGTTTACTTCCTGCCTTGTTTGAAGCAGGCAGCGTGCAGCAGGAGCCCCGCCACTGGTGGCAGGGCTGAAGAGACTGTAAGTTGATTTTTCGATCTTTACGAATCGGAATATTCCGACTGTAATTTTAGTGGTAGGATTCCAGTCTCAGCCTTGCAAGCTGCACAGACTGGCCCCACCACGCAACAGCACCTCTTGGTACATTTTTCCTGCGCTTAGGCCAGCGACCTAGCGGCTTTAATTGCCGCCAGCCCAGGGTCCCTAGAAATGACTAGCGGTCACTGGAAACATTTAGACTGCCGTGGCGGCCTGTGATCTCTTCTCGCGGTCAGCGGTCCTGAAAGCTTCAGACCGCTCGTCACCGCTGCCTGAACTCCAAATAGCGCGATTCTCAGCGGAAGCCAGACGGCCCTGATCTCTCTTCAAGGTGCTGAGTCAGAGCGACAGCGCTGGAAGCATCTCCTGAGCCTCCCCAGTCTGCCCTCACCTCATTCCAGTGAGTAAGGCGATAGGAGCCTGGTGGACCATACAGCTTGTTGGAAAAGCGCCAGCACAGGATTCTGCCCCCCCCCCAACGTGAGGATGGGGGGACGAGAGCTAAAGAAAAGCAGTGAGGATAGGCTAAAGAAAAGCAGTGGGGACGACAACTAAAGCAATAGTTGGGAAAAGCATATCTTCCCCCCCCCCCCAAACGTGAGGATAGGGGGACGAGAGCTAAAGGAAAGTAGTGCTTGACCAGTGCACTTCGAGGAGTACTAAAATGGCCTCAGAGAAATCCAGCAGGGGAAGAAAATGTCCGCACTGCAAGTCCCCACTCTTAATCACTTTTGCTGGTTCTCTCTGCCTTACCTGTGAAAAGGCAGCAGCCGCTAGTGGGGAGTAATTATGGAACTTTAGAATTAGAATCAAGTTCAAACTATGTTCTGTGATCCGGGCCCCCAGGACATCAGATTTGTTTCTCTGCTGAAGAGGGCAGTCGTCCCGAAGTACAGCTCCACTCGTCTGGCCAGTCAGCAGTTTTCATTATTCACATCGGTGACGGGGTTTGCATCCTGAGCACAGGACAGTAGAGCAGTGGCTGGTTTAGAGACGTGAAGGAGCACTCAATAGAACACTGTCCCTCTAGGGGAGATCTGAGCATTTATCCCTCTGGCAGTGACTCCTGGAAGTGGTGCAGCCCCTCCCCCCTTTCCTCCGGAAGCTGTGCGCATCCATGAGGAAGGGCACAAACGAGAAAAGTGCCTGGCACAGTACAGTGAGTGACATCTCCTGTGTCTCTCTACCCTCATCATGCCACTTGCCCCTAAATGCATTGTCATCTCAATACCCCCCCACCAACTACACGCCTTCCCATTCTGTTTTTACTTCTTTCCATGAAGGCAGAAGGGGTGGTCTGAAGGTACAGTTCGGAAGCTAAAGACATAGTAATTTAAGTTCGAAGTGATTATAGGTCCACGAGGCCCCCCAGGCTTCATAAGCAGGGATTATTCAGTAGGCTCTGCAAACATATTAACTTACAGGGGTTCACCACCCACTCCACCACCCAGGGTACCTTGTGATTCCCTTGGGTTAGCAGAAATTTGACCAGCATTATCTTGAAGGCATAGATATACTTTCTTATCTACTGGCTTCTCTGGTAGGCTGTTCCATAATTCACCACCATCTGGGTGAAAGAAGCATCTCCTAATGGTAACATTAAAGTTACCATCTTTGAGCTTCAGGCGTGTCCCACATCTTGCTGGAGCACAGTAGAACAAACATCTTGGTCTGTATTGCTTTTGTCAATAACATTGAGTATCACGGAAGACTGAATCACGCCTACCCTAAGCCATCTTTTCTGCAGTGTGAACAAGGGTGTTGGTGGCTCAGTAGGTAGAATTCTTGCCCCTAGGGCTGGAAGATCTGGTGGTTGTGGGTTCTAGTCCCACAGCAGGTGCTTTTAAGTAACACTATAGTGCAGTATGAGGTGGATGCTGCACAACCGAGTGCCATCCTTTGGATGAGATGTTAAATCGAGGTCCCTTCTGCCCATCTCCTGTCACTGTACAGGTGGAAGTAAAAGATCCCATGGCACTTATCAATGAAGAGTAGAGAAATTATTTTGTTTTATTGAACAAAATATAATAATACAACATTTACAAGATGTACATTAATTAACGTTGTTCAAAAAGTGTACAACCCCCACATTCCCAAGGAGACAAAAAGAAAAACACACATCAGAAACAAAAAAGTGCACTAAATTAGTCTACTCTACAATCAGTAAGAAGAGGAGTAAAAATGAATGGAAATAAATAATTCCTGTAACCAGCTACAGTGCTTCCAAAATGCTTTCCAGTGTCTGACCTTGAGATACTAGCATACCTTCACAATATGTAAGCTATAACCCACTCCAGACCGTGAGTATACCAGGCATTGATGCACGCCACAGTTGCATTGTGAGGCTTGAAGGCGCAGCCCACGTAACTTCCAACCAACTGGGAGTGCATTAATATCTGGTATACCCACAGTCTGGAGTGGGTTATTGTACTTACAAAAATGACCTATTTTTGGACTGTTAAAAATAATCCAAACAGTTTTAAATTAATTAAAATTGCCTTTACTTTCAGTGTGCACGTCCGCCGAGTAAAGTAGTTTGCCTAAAAAATGTTTTTTTACATTTTTAACTTATTGTAATAAAATGGCAATTTATTCTAAGTTTAATTCTTTTTTTTTAATTAGATTTTCATTTAGTTGTTAAATCATCTATTTAAGTTTGGACACGTCCGCGTATTGACCTACCATGTTATGATCACAGCTGTCTCTTTGAAGTTAGGTGCTAGCTTGCTTGCATGATACGGTACCTTCACTTCCATGATTCTATTGTAGAATCATTGGGGGACATTTTTAAATAAAATAAGATGGGATACTCATTAAAAAGCGAATCGTTCAGTTTAGCAACGTTGGGTCTGGACTTGCCGTGAGATTCTCTACAGGTGCAAAACGTTTGACTAAAGTGGACCTGGATGCTGTGTTATATATAATTTAAGCATCACAGTCAGGCATGCAGCAGTTTTTAATCTGTGGTTGCATTTTAAATGCTATAATCTATATTTTATAATGGTAATATACAGCTGTTTCCTGGTATTACTTTTGAGTTGATCTGGGGTCAGTTTCATTATTTGTTCCCCCAAAAAGACTATAGTAATGTAGGAGGGAATGTATGGTGCCCTTTGAGGAGTGGCACTCTCAACATCCCACTTCCCATTTTGTATAAAATGGTGCAACCCATTATTGAATACTCCAATTTGTAAAAGGACAGTAAAACTACACCATCCCAGTAAGCCTCACGTCAATAGTTGGAAAGTAATAGAAGGGATCATAAAGGATGACTTATCTAGGGACCTACAAGCAGAGGACTGAGAGAGCGTGCACAGTATGGTTTCACTAAGAAGAGGTTGTAATACCAACCTGATGTAATTTTTATGAGATGGTTACTAAGAATTGAGATCACAACAGTGCAGTTGATGTCATTTTCTTTGATTTTCAAAAGCATTTGATACTTTACCACACAGTGGTATCCTAAACAAATTATTGATGTTGGGAATAAACAGTACACTAGTAAGATGGATACAGAGATGACTTACTGGTCAGAAACAAAAGTTAAAAATAAATGGGATACTATCACCTGATGGCAGTGTGACAAGTGGGTCCCCAGGGCTCGGTACTGGGCCCACTTTTATTCAGTCCGTTTGTCCATGATCTTTAAATACCGGGTAGAAATAAGATGATAAAGTTTGTGGATGAGATCAAGCTGGGGGAGGGGGTGTAAATTGTGGTCAAGGCAGAACTAACGTGACCGTAGACCTGAAACATATTGTAGATTGGGCAGACAAGAATGTGATGCAGTTCAGCCTAGATAAGTGTGTTGTCTTGCACTGTGGTAAGAATAATCCAAAACAGGACTACTTTATCCATGGGAGGATGCTTTTGGTAGTGGATACAGTAGTAGTAAGCAGCAGCATGAAAAATAGTAATTATTGCAATCAAGTGGTAAAAAGAGTTAACCACATTACAAACTGCTTAAAGCGAATTCCCGGCCTAACTGAGAGCATCTACCACTCACACATAGTGGTAACTGCCCTCATTGGCCGGCCATTATACTATCCTGGTTTTACTCAATAAAAGCAGCCCATACCTTAATAATATGCCTTGTAACTTTAATTAACACAGTGGAAGCCCTCTGTCTTCTGCGTGTCCGGGCTCATCCGTCATGCCCTGGGCTCAAGCATATAATGGCGTGTGCCCAGGGAGGCAGCAGTCTTGGCGCTGCCCCTAAATGAATGAGGCTTGATTTTTCATTAGATTTTAAGCTTCAAAATGGTCACTTGGCAATTGATGAGACACCGCTTGACTGACATGGGCCATGTTAATTGACGGTGTCACTAGATATCAAACTGATCCGACTGGTACATAGGGCATTTCCGACAGGGTTTACACTGCCAAATTTGCAGCACATCAACTGGTGCACATAGGTTGATGCACTGCAAAGTCAGCAGTGTAAACGGGGCTTAAGAAGTCGGAACATGGTTTGTGTCCACACTTAACACGTTTTTTTTGCACAACCCCTCAAATCCTGCCCCCTCTTAGTGACAGCGATCACAATATGGTTCCGTTTAATTTAATTAAAAATACTAAAGAAATTAATGGAATAACAAAATTCAGAAATATTTCTAAAGCCAATTATGTAAATATTAAAACCTACTTTAACAATAGAAACTGGAAGGAGAGGTTAAATAATTGCAATTTAGAACAAACCTGGGAGAATATTGATAGGGAAATTAACTATTGTATCTACAAATGGGTGCCATGGAGAACCAAATACAATAATAAAAAACTGAGTACCTCCTTGGTGGAACAGAAAAATAAGGAATTTAATCAATAAAAAATAGAAGATATTGTAGATACAAAAAGTCAAACAGTAATGATGATTTGGAAAATTTTAGAATATTAGCCAAAAAAAAACATATCCAACTAGCAAAACAAAAATTAGAACTGAATTTAGTCAGAAAAACAAAAGACAATAAAAAGCAGTTTTATAACTACGTAGGGACACAAAGAAAATCAGAGAAATTGGACCCCTGATATCTAATAATAAATTGTTGAATGAAGAAGTCGACGTAGCAGAAGAGCTTAACTCCTACTTTGGAAATGTGTTTAAAGAAGCTAATATTTTTGATATTAATACACTAAATGTGACTCCACAATCATTTTTACTGAACAGAATGTATTAAATGCCATTGGACAGATAAAATCAGATTCATCTCCGGGACCTGATGTTATAAGTCCTCTTTTCATTAAAACATTGAGTAAAGAACTAGTCAGCCCACTAACTCTCTTTTAGCATATCCATCAAGGAAGGAAAAACTCTTAAATCCATGGGGTAGAGCTAATATTACACCTATTTTCAAAACAGGCAAAAGGCAAAATCCATGTAATTATAGACCAATCAGTCTTACATCAATAATCAGTAAATTGATGGAGTGACTAATACAGTATAAAATACTTGATCACATTAAAATAGGTAGTTGTACTGATATTTCACAACACTGCTGGTCATTCATGTTTAACTAACCTTATAAATTTTTTTGATCCGGTCAGTGAGGCCTTGGAAAATGGAATGCCTGTTGATGTAATTTTTTTTAGATTATGCCAAGGCGTTTGATACAGTGTCCCATGGAACTTAATTGAGCAATTAGTTAAAATAAATCTAGATACAAAAATCATAAAATGGATAGGCTCATGGCTAACGAACAGAAAGTGGTTATCAGGGGTCATGAATCAGATTGGACACGTCACTAGCGGGGTTCCACAAGGCTCTTTGTTGGGCCCATTACTGTTCAATATACTCATCTCAGGTATTCAAGCTAATAGCGGTGTCTGGATTAGCAAATATGCAGATGACTGCAAATTGGATGTATTGTCAACAGTGCGGAATCGTTAATAATTTACAGGAAAACGTAAATCATTTATGTGACTGGGCTAAAATTAACAAAATGAACTTTAATGAACAAAAATGTAAGGTGATGCACAGGGGGAAAAACAATACTATGGCACAATATGTAATGAACAATGTCAAACTTACAAAGACTGTGGAAGAAAAATATCTAGGTGTCATAACAAATAATCTTAAATTCGATACTCATATACAGAAAACAGTTAAAAACTGCTACGGCATACTCGGATGTATACAGAAACACATTGGCCTGGGTGTTCAAAAGGGTTGGCATGGCACAACAGTGTAGCGCCATGCGCAACCCACTGATGCGCCCCGGCGCGATATTCAAACGGGGATTGTGCCTGGCACAAATCCCGATGCACCAGAGCGCATCAGTAATGTATGCGGCGCAGGTGGGAGGGGCGTGCCCATGCATACTCCGCACATCCCGATGTTCAGCCTGGGGTGTGCTGAGTCCATGCATGCACAACCCCTACTTGCGCTTGCACACAAGTGAGCAAAAAAGGAGCGGCTGGCCACCCACAGGTGAGCTACAGTATTGCAGGGCGCAACACGGCAGCTGCCACCTGTGGGTGGCCACCCGAGCTCCGGCTGCACCTCCGTGGGGGCGCCCCCCCCCAAATGCCCGATCGCGGGCATCTGTTTTAAATTAATAACGTCCTATCTCCCTGGTGGTCCAGTGGACCGCTGTCAGCCCGATCGCGGGCTTAAGTGTAAATGAGTAACATTCTATATCCTTGGTGGTCCACTGGACCGCTCGCAGCCCGATCGCGGGCTTAAGTATAAATAAAAGCACATCCTATATCCCTGGTGGTCCAGTGACTGCTCGCAGCCCGATCAAGCGGCTTTAGAAACATCCAATATCCTCGGTGGTTCAGCGAAGCCGTTATTGAGCCCTCATCACTGCCTCCCCGCGTCAGGAGTAGGCATTCACTTCGCCGATCGACATTTCGAGAGCAGACGCTTTATTGGTCTGACAGCATGAGCCACCGGTGTGCAGTCCGCACTATTAACATTAGTCCAGATATGTGAATGGATCCATTCACATATCTGAATGAGTAGTGACGGCATGGAGCTGCACACCCATTGGCTCACGCCAGGACCAATGGGCGACAGCCCTACCTACCATGTCAGTCGGCAGGCGGTGGGGTGCTGCTGCTGACCCGGGGAGCGGGAGGTGGGGCCCAGTGGGCAGGTGGGAGGGGGTACCGCTGGACCACCAGGGATATTGGACGTTTTATTTCAATGAACATATGCCCGCGATCGGGCAGTGGGGCACATTGCCGCGCTGTGAGGGGTCGTCGGTCCCCGACGGCTGCTGCCTGGCAGGGTGCCAGGCGCAAGTCGCTGGGGATCGCGCACCTGCATGCAATAGTGACAGAATGACATGCAAATGGCCCCATTTGCGCCTTTGGATACGTATGGCCCCATTTGCATGTGGACTTTGAATATCGTGGAAGAAAGCGCATAGCGCAACGGAATCCTTGCACTAGCGCATCCCGCTGCTCCACTCTGGCCACTTGCGCTGGCGCAGTGCCACTGCGCCATGCACACTGCGGGTGGCCAGGGTGCGATATTCAACTATGCTGTGCCATGGCGCAGCTCCGTTGAATATCACCCAGTCAGCGCCCCTGCGCAGCTAAGTTGAACTGCGCCGAGGCTTGCGCCACAGCCTGGCGCAGTCTGAATATCCGGGCCATTAAAAGCAGAAAACCAGAGGTAATACTTCCCCTATATACACCAGCCTGATTCGGCCACACTTGGAGTATTGTGTCCCCTTTTGTGCCCCTACTACTATAGGTGGCAAAAACATCATAGAGAGAGAGTCTAACGTAGGGTTACAAAAAAAATAAATACAGTTAAGAACAAGGAGTGCAGTGACAGGCTAAGATCCTTGAACTTATACTCCATGGAATACAGATCCGTAAGAGGTGATTTGATATCTCTTTAAAGCCTTTCAAGATGAATCACTACTTGTTACTATTTGCTTAGAGAAACAATTCAGAACAATACTAAGTCACATAAATTGCAATTAAAAACCACTACAAATAAGACAACTAGGCAGAAAATTTCTTTACGCAGAGAGCTAAAGCTGTATGGAACACACTACCTAATAGTGTTATGAGTATAACAGTTGAGCAGTTTAAATTAAATCTGGATCATTATATGGAAAACTAAAAATTTCACTACCATCACTAAATTGTGGTGGTGTGTTTGTTATGGTCCTTAGTCTTATGAACCTGTATCAGACTATGAAACTAAACTTAAAAACAGTGCTTAAACCCTGCATGGGACCTAGGCTTAATAACATTTTTGAACACAGTTTCAAACGTAAACCGTTTTACCTTGTGGTGCAGATGGGTGATAGAGCCATGCTTAGGTTACACAAGAAGGAACTGTGCTTCACCGCAACCCAAAAGTGTGCTAAGCGTTACCAGCAGAGGACTGTGGATGCAGGTTTACTGTGTCTCAGCGCGGTAAACAGTGCGGGCGGGTGACCATGATAGTATTTAAAACCGTTTTCAAAAAAACAATTTCAAAAATGTTCTTCTAGTGTGTATAGGGCCTAAGAGACTTTGAGCAGCAAGTGAAGTAGCAAGAAGGTTTTTTTGTTTTGTTTTGTTTTGTTTGTTTTTTTTCACCCCTTCCCTCTTCATGGTGACTTCATGGAAGGCTCTTATCTTGAAAGGAAAAGTATACAAACATTGTTTCTTGTTGGGGAAATGGGTGACTGCTATTAAAATGATTTATTTGGCTATATTCACTACAGATATCCAGCAGTGAGCGACTTGTTTTCGCCCCTTCCTTCGTATTTTGTGAGAGTTCTCTCTACCTTTTAAAGCAAAGAACAGCAGTAGCTAAAAATGAACAGCAGTTTCTGTTATGGGTTTGTCCCCTTAATTTCAGTTTGTCCCACTGTTTTTCTAAAATGTCCCCTATTTCTTGCCCTCAGTGGGACATTGTCCCAGTTTAAAAAAAAAAATTTCTGAAATGAACCCTCCTCTTCCATACTTTCTCAATTAGGGAGATACAACAGAATCACGTCTTTACACTTCTGACAAAGTAGATTCACCCGATATTCATAATTGCTGTGGCACTAAATGACATCTTGCCTGCCAGAGGTAACATTTGAAATATGGAAATAAAACCATTGAAGTGCTGGTATTATATACGTTCTTAATTGTTCTGGAAAGTCCTATATAACCGAACATTCATAGGTTAACCTCTCTCTCCAGCCATAGAAGTTTCCACTTACGAGACGAAAAACCCACTACAAAACGACATTCAACAAAAAAGTGTTTCAGGAACTCTATCAACTGTACAGTCTGTTTATGGGCATGATCTTTCATCCAGTAGTTTGCACTTATTTCCACAGACATTTAATCTGCCATAAGAGCAGAGCCACAAAATGCCCCATATTCTCCTCAGAAGAGTAGGAGAATTTATATTAATGAACATAAATAAAAAAAAAAAAACTGTAATACAGACAGGTACTGAATGAACAAAAAAAAAATAAGTAACCCAATTAATCATACCCTGGTCCAAACACTATATCATATGTACATTGAAAAACAATTGGATCGTGCATGTAGCTCACACGAGTGAACAAGGTGCAAGTGGAGGGTCTGTTTCAGAGAAAGGAAGGCACTAGAACAAGGGGGCATGCAATGAAGCTAAGAGGTGGAAGATTGAGAGATGTGCAGAAATACTTCTTCATGGAAAGGGTGGTGGATGACTGGAACAGCCTGCCAGAGGAGGTAGTGGGGCAAAGACTGTGGGGAGCTTCAAGCATGCATGGGATAGGCAGTGGCATATTGGGTGGAGGAACAGAGGAGGGGTGACTCCTATAACTAACTAGGATCAGTGGTGATGCAATAGGCAGGGACAGGGGTAGACTGGATAGGCCTAAGGCTTTTTTCTGCCAACAAAATCTGTGTTTCTGACTTCCGGTGATGCAGCGTACCTAATGGCGGCTTAGCTCCACCACTCCGAGCTCTGGGTCATTTTATTTTTAAATCGTACGCCATCCAGCAGCATCTGAACAGAAATAGAATTCCCACCACACTTTACTACATTGGGCAAGATGGGGAAAATTGGGGAGAAAAAAGATTTCTCTGCTCAACCTAAAAAATCTGCATATAGAAGATCGGCCTGTCAGTCCTATGCTGTCCCGGTCCTCAGCCATAACAGCCTCTGGAGATAGAGTCAGAGTCCACATCCACCTTTACTAAGGCTGATGGCCAGCGTATAGTGACTATTTTGCACCGGATTGATTCTAAAATCTCCTGCCTGCAAACGGACTTTAAAAAGCTCGAGTCTAGAATGGTGGCAGTGGAGACTCAGCTCGATACCCTACAGAATGAACATATGGCTTTTGGCAGATCCTTGGCCTTTCTACACCGGAGGAAGCGTGAACTAACCTTTCGGGCGGAGGATGCAAGCCAGAGCCAGAAGGAATAATGTCCGAATGTTCAGAATTCCTGAGGGTAGTGAGCAGGACAACGTGGTCACATACTTAGAATCATGGCTTCAGCAGGAACCTGCCTACCAGCAGATTCTGAATTTGCTATAGAAGAGCCTCACCGGCGGTGGCCCTGAAACTGAGGCCAACCCCCGAGATCTATTGTAGTGAAATTTCTCAAATTCTACAAAAGAGAAAATCCTACGCTTAGCCTGGGGGAAGAGGTACTTAAATCTCGATGGCAAAAAGTCTGTTTAGACCAAGATTTTCTCCTGGGAATGATGGCCAAAAGGAAAAGGTACTTCAAGTGGTTAAGGCTCTGCCGGAGAAGGGAATAAAGGCGTTTCTCCACTATCCAGCAAGACTCTGGTTGCAAGATGGAGAAGGGGTGGAGATCTTTGATACCTTGCTGCAAGCAACCCCAGTGTTGGAGAGGCTCAGAGTTCAAGTTCCAGGCACCAGTGAGGAGAGGGCAGAATATGAAATTGAAAATCTACTGTGGGGCATTGCTCTTGGTGGTCGGTGCTCTCAAAGAAGGAGACAGGACTCCCTCTTACCTCTCCACATGGATGTGGCCAGATGAGTCCTTCCCAGACAACCCCCTCCTTGAGTTCATCAGCTGGCGAGAAATGTTTCTTTGACTTTGTGCTTTAGAGAGGCTCCAAGATTTGGAACTGCTGTTTTGTTCTTGGATCCTCCCACCTAACCAAGTAGGTTATTGATTTCCGCTGGGACAAGTAAATCAGGCTCTCAAGGTGGAACTGTTGGAGTTGGGAGCCGGTTCCCTGAGGACAGTATTGTGAAGGGACTGCTTCTTAGGTGCACTCCCCAAGTGCTACCCCCCCTTCGCCTTTGATATGCAACGCATTTGGGCTTAAGGTACGGCGCTCCTCGAATAGACTGGCACTGTTCAGCTGGGACAAATCTAACTGAAGATCTGTTGAGAGCTTCAACGAGTACTGCAAGTTTTGATTTTTACCGCCTGATTTATTTATTTTTTTCTGTGTGGGTGCTGGGGGGGCTGGTGGGTTGTACATATACTTTTTTCATTTTGGGACAGAGGGAGAGTCATAGGGTAAATATTGAGGAGATCCTCATTATTACAGACCCTTACTCTCGGGTGCAAGGGGCAGTTACTGTATTATGTGGGTTTGAAGCAATGCTCTTGTTGAAGTTTCGCTGGGTTGTACCGCCTCGAGTCATTGTTCTCCCAAATTCAATGTACTAGTCACGAAAGGTACGTAGGTGAACCCCTGACTAGGTGGGTGGATCAGGCAACAGTCAGGGGAAGGCCAGTGCCGAAAATTAGTATTACTATCTTAGTAATCTGAGTTTCAGGTGGCGCGCCACTCTGTGATGCATTTTACAAGGTCAGTCTGATTGATAATTTAATTAGATTGCTCAGTGCAAGTCAGGCAGACAAAGGTTTGTTCGCATTGAAGGTTCGAAAATTACTGGATTTTTTCCTTTTCTTTTTTCCTTCTTTATTCCAAGGGACATCTTACACAAATCCTCTTCTTGTTTGATGGCATATTTCGTTTAAATTATTGGACCTGGGGTCAGTGGCTGAGAGCCTTGGGCCTTGTTTACCACAGGTACCACTAGAAGGAAGGTGTACCTCTGCCAGCGGTAGTGAGCAGAGCTACCCTTACACAGTGAGTGCTGTACTCTTCGGATATCTTTGGAGGACTTAGTGTCCTCAGTGACTGACCTCTTGCTGCAGGAGGTCATACGGTAAAGCTTTTCTCTATACCCCAGGATGCTACTCCATCATTTCCGCCTTAGTCCACTGGGAGTTACGTACATCATTGACAGAGGGTGGTAGTTAAGGGGTTTATTCAGATTGGCCCCGGTGACTAGTGGAGTTCCCCAAGGATCGTGTTGGGACCCTGCTTGTTTAATGTTTATATATCTACATTGAAAATAAATACTCCCAATGTTTGGTTATCTAAATTTGCAGATGACTGCAGATTAGGAGCTGTTGTTAATAACCGACTGATGTATTATCCTTACAAATAGCTATTGGTAACATAGAGGCATGGACCGAGTCAAATAAACTGGAATTGAACTTGCAAAATGTAAGATTATGCATTTGGGGAATAAAAACATTAAAGCTGCTTACAAAATTGGGAATGATATGCTAACTGTCACCACAGAAGAAAGGGACTTGGGTATTATTACTCCTGATTTTAAGTTCAGTCAACACTGCTCAATTCAGATAAGAAAGGTGAATCAAAATTTAAACAGCATCCTCAGACATATTTCTAGCAGAGATGCCAAAGTACTGATCCCGTTGTACAGCTCCCTGGTTAGGCCCCACCTGGAGTATTGTGCTCAGGAGTGGTCACCATATAAGAGGGAATACATTATTAGGCTAGAGGGTATTCAAAGAAGAATGATTAAGGCTATCACAGGACTTGGAACCAGATCTTATAGGGAAAGGGTGGAAATTCTGGGCCTATATTCACCATGTTATCGGAGATTCAGAGTGGACATGTGTATGCTTTATAAAGCTATTGGGGTTCTTCATTGTGCATGGAGTTGGGAATTATATTTAAGGTTGATCAGGTAAGCTCTAGGAAACATTCCAAACAACTTTTTCAACCCAGGTGGAATTTAAGAATAAGAAAATACTGGTTCAGCCAAAGGGTGGTTTCATCCTGGAATGATCTTCCTGTGTCGATTTATAGAGTGTCCAAATATGGATACTTTTAAAACTAGATTGGATATTGAATTCAAGGAAAGGGTTTATGAATTTTAAGCATTAAATATTTTGGGTTATGGCAAGCTATAAGGATGCAAGTCCATAATTGCTTGAATACTTTCCTATGATTTCCTATGATTGTTTCTGTTACTCTACGTCTCCAGTTGACTGGTACTTTCTTTACAGATGTTTAATGGTAGTTTCACTTTCATAAATGTTGTATTGTTTTCTTTGTTTTGCACTGTTTTGTGTGGAGTTGGAGAATGGGAAGGGGGTGGGGATAGAGAATTAAATTTTCACTCTTACCAATGGGGTCACTTAATATATGCACAGTAAATGTGAACGGTGTTAACATTGTCACTAAAAAGGCTAGAATTCTGAAAGAACTGAAAGATTTACAATGCGATATAGTATGCGTACAAGAAACCAAGCTCTCTGCCACAGAGCACATTAATTTGAGAAGATTGTGGGTTGGCACGGTGTTCTCAGACTCGCACCCCACATCTCCCAAGGCAGGTATGGCTATTTTATTGAAGAGGGGACTACCGTTTCAGATTCGTTCAGTTTTGTGTGAGGGTAGTGGTAGATGGATAATACTTTCTGGGGAACTTCAAGGTCAATGCACACATTTTGTCAGTCTATGCCCCCACTCCTCCCTCGGAACCTTTTTTCAGAGAATTATTCTCAACTATAGGGAGTCTGGAGCCTGGACACCTCATAGTGGCTGGTGACTAGAACTGCGTGGAACAGTGTAATTTAGATAGGAACCCACCCAGTTCGCGGGGCATGGTGGGATGCTCCAGACTCCTACGAACTTTAATTGCAGAATCAGGCCTGGTGGACCTATGGAGGTGGCAGACCCCCACGACCAAAAACTATACTTTTTATGCTCCAGCGGTTAATGCCTATTTCAGACTGGATAGAATATATTTTTGGTAAGCAGAGGCGCATATCTTTGGAGAGGTTCAGATACACCCAGTCTCTTTCTTAGGTCATGCGCTGATCCAAGTGGTGGCAGCTTGGGAACCAAGAACCCCGAGGGGTTCCTGGCATTTAGACACCGATCTTTTAATGGATAAAACTTTGGTGGCAGCAGCAAAAGAGGACATCAAGTGGTACCTCAACGAGAATAAGGTGGCTGACACAGGTGAAATTTATCTGGAATGGCCTCAAGGTAGAGCTAAGGGGCAAATTCATCAGTTAATAGTATCATAGTAAAAGCCAGCAGAATAGGCCCCATGGTCTATCGTGTCTGCTCGGAAGCCAGCCCCCTACTGGGAGCTCGCTCCTCCACCCCCCCCCCAGCCCCAGAGATGGTCTTCCCTAGCTTCACTATCCCCCTGTACCTGTCCCAACCCTTCTTGAATCCCTCCACTGTGTTCTCTTCCACCAGACTCCTGGGTAGTACATTCCATGGTTCTGCCACCCTCTCCAGTGAAGAAGCGTCTCCTGTGCTCCCCATTGCTCCCTCTTCCCCCCTCCAGTTTCCACTTGTGCCCCTGGTAATTTCCCCCTTCTTAAGCCTGACACTTCTTTGGCTCCGCCCTTATTTATCCCCTTTACATACTTGAAGACCTCTATCATGTCCCTCCTCTCTCCCAATGCCTACAGCTTGAGTTCTTCCAGCCTCTCCCCATAGGGTCTGCCCTCCATGCCCTGAATCATCCTGGTCGCCCTCCTTTGGACCCTCTCCAGCAGCACTATGTCTTTCTTAAGGTTAGAGTTATGCTGCACATCGGAACAAGATTCATAAAGCCAAGATATCACAGGCCCTGGCCTCATTACTTCTCTGGAAATGGAGCATAAAATTACCCAAGACCCCGCCACTTACCAAAAATTACAAGCAACCAGGGATGTTTATAATCAATTGATGGTACATCGTACTCTCAATTCCCTACATTTTACTAATCAATGATACTATGAGGGAGGCAAAAGGGCAGGTAAGTTAATGGCCTTGTGTCTTAGAAAGCAGGAATTGGACAGGTTTATTTCTAAAATCAGGAGTATGAATGGCTCTGGGGAGACATTGGTTAAACCTTCAGCCATTGCAGGGGCCTTCGCTGACTTTTACTCCCACTTATCTTGTGTTGGGGCGGGGGATTCTCCGCGTCAGAGGCTGTGCCTTGCATTGCCATTTCTCAGGGGTTTCACTGTGGTCAGTGGGTGCAGGGAGGGTGGCCTGGAGAGCAGAGTCCGGAATGGGGCAGTGGAGTAATGCCCGACGTGTCTGGACGTGTCTGGGTCATCTGTCAGATCTTCCAGACCCCTTGTCTTGACTGTCAGTGTGCATGCGACTCGGCAGCAGAGGTGTCTGCTGTCGCCGAAGTCCCACCCGCCGTATCTACGGCCCCAGGGTGAGTGACGTGCTATGCACAGCGAGGATGCCTCGGAGGAGCCTGCTGTGAGGTGAAGAATCGCAGATGGAGACGAGACCAGGTGGCTCTGCATACAAATCCTTCATTTTGAAAAAGACTTTGGTACCTGTGATGGGGTATTAACATAAATAACGGGACCTTCATTACTGTGGAGCAGCAGGAGAGAGAGACTGACCAAAAGGCTCAGGAACTGTGACCTTCTCAATCATGGACTACCTCGTAAGGGTGAAGATTTGGATGATAAAAGTTGCAGAATTTCTTTCTTAAAAAGCCACGGTGGTGATGAGATCAGACGGAAGCAAATAGCGCAGCGGGAGCACCGACGGACAAGACGGCTGCAGAGTCGAGGAGGAGACGGAAAGCTACCAGGAGGAGCAGCGGCAGCGGGCATCAGGGCTGCGTCGGCAGCTGAAGAGTGAAGAGGGGGCACCTGATTTGACTTCCCGGCGGCTGTTCAGTCGGCAGCGGGCCAGGGTTAGAGGAGCTGCAAGAGGAGGACATCGGGGAGGATTCCCGGCGGCTGCAGTCGGCAGTGGGCCAGGGTTCGAGGGAGCTTCTGAGCTGGTGGACCAATTGGGAGAGAGGGCGCCAAATTTAAACAGCGCCTGGACTGCAGAATTCTGACCCAGCCACCTCACTCAGAAAGGAGCTGTAATTGTATCCTACACCACCCATGACCTCTATTAAATGGTCTGTGGGGGCAGATCCTTGGGGGAGAGCATGGTGTGATTGACTGACTGGGACTGAGCAATAAGTAGCTTGGATTTGTTGCAGGATTGAGGGGGAAGGGCATTAGATTAACATATTGTGTTGCTGGCTACATGTTACGTGTTGCAGGATAGAGGGGGAAGAGCATTGGTTTAACATATTGTGTGGCTGGGTATTGTGTGTGGGGTTCATATTGTTCGCACCCAAAATGAGGGGGGTGTGGAGGAAATTAGATCGGGCATTTTTGGAAGGGTGACTGGGTGTACGGGATGTGGGGCAGCCATAATATTGAACTGGGCATGGAGGTTCGTTGGGTGCCCAGTGTGTTTTAAACTGGAGGGTTTTAGGGAAGAGATCGGAGGAATCCGAAGGCAGCTGGAAGGAAGGAGGGGCAAGGGATGGGGAGATAAGGTGGGGTACGGAACAAGTGTGAGTAGACATGGTCAACGTCTGATTGGCATATATCAGGGGGTTAGTGGACAAGGCAAAAATAATTTATCTCAGGTTGGGGGGATCAAATGGCTTCTCTGGAGGAGTGGGGGACAACGTCATTTTGATAGACTTCAGGTGACTAGTGGACATGGAAAAAAGGATTTATATCACCGGTTGGGTGGATCATATGGCTACTCTGGGGGTGTAGGGGGCAGATTAAGCAACATACAGGAAGCATGCTGTAGGGAGGTGGCAGCTCAGAGGGAGCAGATGAGGGAGGGTGAGTTAGGAGTGAGCAAAATGGGGGAGAGGATCAAGCTTACAAACAGTTTCACCATATTATACCCGGGTGATGAAGTGGAGGAAGATGGTGGGAGGGGGGAGCAAGTGGATAGAGAGAGTTTGGTCAGTAGGCAGAGAGGGGAGGGTGAGACAGGAAGGAGCTTGAACCAAAAGAAAGGATGGAGGAGGGAGGGAGGGACATGAGCCTGTGTTGGAGGGGAAATGTGATAGATGGGGGGGGGCACTGAGAGAGGATAGGGTGGAAGGAGGTAAGATTGGGGATAGGCCAGTGACCAGGTTGGGAATTTAATCAATGAGGAGGGGGTGGTAGGGAGTTCCCTACTTAGGTCAGATTCCAGACATGTATCGCTAGGTGAGGTGGAGATTAGGGTGGGGAGAAATATAGCAGATGGGTTGGGAAGTGCAGGTCCAAAGGAGGAGGGAAGCAGTGGGAGGTTACTCGGTGGGGATTGGAGTTTTTAGATCAAAAGGAGACGGGATGGATCTGGGGGGCAAACTCTGGACACCCAGGAGATTGTGGGGGATGAGGAGTAAACTGGCAATTGCAGGTAAATGGAGTATGGTAGGGCTCGAAGGGCAGTGCCCTCGGACAATGGGGAAGGGAGGGAGGAACAAGCAGGGGGTTGTTGACAGAAGGAGGAGCCTGGATTGTACTAAATGGGCTAATAAAGACCCTCGGGTTGATGGGAGAGGTAGGAGCAAGCAGGGGTTTGATGTTAGAAGGAGGAGTCTGGAAGGACTAAAGAGGGCTAATAAATTGGGGGGTGAAGTGAAGGTGAAATTGCTGGGGGATTCCATGATCAGGGGTATTCAGTGGGAGGGGGAAAATAATAGCAGACCTGTCATGGCTAAATGTATTCCAGATCTATCCATACACAAGGCCAAATTCCACCTATACTCGTTGGCATTGGATTGTGGGGGATCCCCAGACTTCCTGGTACATTTGGGGACAAATGATTTGGAAGGGAATAGTGAGTTAGAAATACAGGCTAGATTCGGGGAGCTGGCAAGGGTTTGTCACTCTATAGGAAGTAAAATTTCTTTCTCTGAGATTCTGCCAGTACCTAGGGCAACTGGTGAGACTAAGCTAAAACTTAAAGAGGTGAATAAGTGGCTCAGGGGTTGGTGCAGGGCAGAGGGGTATGGGCTGGTAGGGGACTTGGGGGGGATACTTGGGAGGATAAGAGGCTATATGCCAGGGCTAGGTTACACCTCAATATGGAGGGGAGAGAAATCTTGAAATTAAAACTTGCGGGTTTTATAGCTGAGGTGGGGTTTAAACTTGTAAAGGGGGGGTTCTAATATTAATACAAAGACCCCAGGGGGGCTGTTTGAGGGTCCAGGTCTAGGGCACGTGAGGAGGGGGGAGAGACTATGTTAAGAATTCTAGGAAAACTGGGCAGAAAAGTGATTGCAGGGTTGAGGGACGGGGAGGGGGAGTTGGGGTGGAGGACAGTCCTGATCACCGGCAGGAGTATGAGCAGTAAAATGCCTGAACTCCAGGCTATGTTGGCTGAGGGAACAGTGGATGTGGCAGCAATTACAGAGACATGGGCCACTCAGAGAAATGAGTGGGACCTAAACTTAGAGGGCTACAAGATATTCGGGAAAGATAGGGGAGTGGGAAGAGGGGAAGGGGTTGTGCTGATAGTCAGAAATGACGTAATGGTTAGTGGAGTGGAGGAGGCTGAAGGGGGTGTGGATGCGATTTGGGTAACACTGCAAAGGAGGGGAGGGAAGAAATTGAAGATGGAGGTGGTATACAGGCCCCCTGCAATAGAGGAGGCTCTGGAGGATAAGTTGGTTGAGAACATCAAGGCTCAGTGTGACCTTGGAAAGGGAAGGGTGGTTGTCATGGGTGATCTTAATATGCCGGGGGCGGACTGGGACACCATGACATCCTCTGTAACCAGGGAACAGAGACTGATGAATGTCTTTCAGGATGCTTTCCTGGTCCAGCAGGTGGGGGAACCTACTAGAGAGGGGCGGATATTAGACGTTGTCCTAGCAGACAGTGAACAAATTAGGGGACTGGAGGTGTGCAGTCCATTGGCGGGTGAGACCATGCCACGGTTTGGTTCCTGCTGTATTTAGTGGGGGAGGAAAACCGCACTCATACAGCAGTGGTTGATTTCAGGGGAGCAGACTTTGTGGGTATGGGTAGGATTTTAAGGGAGAGGTTGGACATGGTTGGACCGGATATGGATGCTGGAAGATTGTGGGAGACCATTAAAGAAGGGGTACAAGAGGCTACTAGGTCCTGTACTAAAATAAGGCGTAAGCATGGTAGAACCAGCAAGCCATGTTGGTGGACCAGGGAGGTACAGGAGGCAATGAGGGGACAAAAGGCTGCCTACGTACATTTCAAACGTGCGAGGGGAGTATGAACCTTTGGCCAGGAAGGTCACCAGAGTGCTGAGGGGCACTAAGGCAGGGATGGAAAAAAAAGAAAAACCTGGCTAGGGATATCTGGGGACGGGATTCTGTAGATACATAAGAGAGAAGAGAAAAGAAAGGACACAGATCAACAGGATTAAGATTGGGGGGGATGGGCTCAGGAAGCAGAGGAACAGGCAGAGGTGCTAGAGTGCTTTGCCTCAATATTTGCAGTGGGTGACAAGGGATCCCTACAGCCTGATGGGAGAGATGAGCTAGTAAAAGCAAGAGGTCAGTCTCCGTCCGAGACCATAGGATGGCAAGAGACTAGGGCACAGGCTAGACCAGACCAAGAAGGTGTAGGAAGGTTGCATGAGGGAGTGGATTGGGGGAGAAATCACAGTGGATAGGATGAGGGAGGCCCTTCGGAATCTGAAAATTGATAAGGCACCGGGGCCGGATGGAATACATCCGAGGGTTATGAAGGAATTGGTGGATGTGCTGGCAGCCCCACTGGCTGCACTCTAACATCTTTCAGCAGACGGGATGGGTGCCACAGGACTGGAGGGTGGCTTATGTAGTGCCTATACATAAGGGGGGGGTCTAGGGAGGAGACGGGGAACTATAGGCAGGTCAGTCTGCCGTCTAGTGGGCAAAGTAATGGAGGGCTTTATCAAGGAGAGGCTTGGGAGGCAGTTGGAAAGGTTAGGACACCAGGATGATAAACAGTATGGCTTTGTCCCAGGGAGATCATGTCAGACCAACTTTGTAGATTTTTATGATTGGGTGACAGGGGCCTTGGATAGACATAGGCGGTGGATGTCCTATACCTAGATTTCAACAAGGTGTTTGATTCAGTACCTCATAATGGACTGATAGCAAAAATGGGGGTGGGGGATGAGGGTGGGTGGACAGGAGCTAAACTGGGTTGAAAATTGGCTTTGGGTTTACCTTCCTGGGGAGGATATTATCCCACCACCATTACCCTCTGTAATCAGTGGAGTCCCTCAAGGTTCAGTATTGGGGCCACTCTTGTTCAGTGCCTACGTCTCGGATATAGGGAGGGGGTTAGGAATAGGTTGAGTCTCTTTGCGGATGATTCAAAATTGGGAGCACTGGTGGATAGTGAGGAAGCGAGGGAGACAGTCCAGGGTGATCTGGATACCCTGGAGGGGTGGTCAAGGAGGTGGGGACTGAAATTTAATGCAGGAAATGTAAGGTACTTCATTTGGGGGTAAAAAACCCAGGCCATGTATACACCGGGGTCACACTGCAAGCAACATTGGGAGAAAGGGATTTAGGGGTGGCGGTAGACGTTAAAATGAATAACTCTGAAAATTGTAGAAAAATTGCAGCCAAGGCAAACAGGATATTGGGTTGCATAGCCAGGAGAATTGCATCCAGAAGCAGGGAAGTGATCCTCCCTCTATATAATGCATTGGTCAGGCCACAGCTTGAGTACTGTGTATAGTTCTGGAGACCTCATCTGAAGAAGGTCATAGCGCTGCTGGAGAGGGTCCAGAGGAGAGCGACCAGGATGATTCAGGGCATGGAGGGGAGGCCTTATGAGGAGAGACTGGAAGAGCTTGGGCTTTACTCACTGGAGGACAGGAGGGATGGGGAGACATGATAGAGGTTTTCAGGTATGTAAAGGGAATAATTAGCAGTGGAACCAGGGAATTGTTTAGGCTGAAGAAGGGGGGAGTGACCAGGGGCCATGGTTGGAAGTTAGAGGGGGAATTACAGAGGCGAACATAGGAGGCATTTTTTCACTGAGAGGGTGGTGGAGCCATGGAATGCACTTCCTGGGAGGCTGATGGAGGAGGGCTTCAAGAAGGGGTGGGATAGGTTCAAGGGGAAACTGAATCTAGAGAAGACACTCTTGGGAGATGGGGGGGGGTGGTGAGGTGGGCAGCCTTTAGGTTGCTGGCTTTCGAGCAGACAAGACAGACCATTTGGCCTATTCTGCTGGCTTTTAGCATGTTAGTATGTTATACACAAAAGAGAGGCGACCTAACCACGTCTAGAATATTGATTCTTGTCTGGACACGGTGGAACTTCTGACTCTCTCACGGCCCTACCCTCGAACACCCATTTACTGAGGAGGAACTGAATTCCGTGATTGCATCCGTGAGCTCCGGAAAGGCCCCTGGACCTGATGGCTTCATTGTTGAATTTTACAAAATGTTTAGGAAAGACGTGGCCCCAGTCCTGGTAGCAGTGTGCAGTGAGGCGCATGTAAAGGTGGCAGCTCCTGAACTTGGGGAGAGGCCATTATTTCAGTGTTGTCAAAACCAGGGAAGGATCCGGTGGAGTGTGAGTGTTACCGACCAATTTCTTTGTTAAACATGGATGCAGACATTTTTGCAAAGCTAATTGGAGCGAGACTAAAAAGGATCATTCCAGACCTAGTGCACACAGACCAAACTGGATCTGTTCCTGGACGGCATATACAAGACAACATCTGGCTTTTACTCAATGTAATGTCGTTGGACTCCTGCATCCCCTCCCCGGGACTTCAGGCTGTGATCTCATTGGATGCCGAAAAGGCATTTGATCGCCTGGATTGGATGTTTTTGAATAAAAGCCTGACCAAATTAGGATTTGGGAATAAATTTTGGGATTGGATTTCCAACCTGCATAGTACTCCAGGGGCTAGGGTCATAGTGGATGGGGTGTTGTCAGATAGATAGGTTTAGGATAGAAAGAGGAACTAGACAGGGCTGTCCACTCTCCCCCCCTGTTGTTTGCATTAAGTATGGAGCCCTTTGCGGCTAAGATCAGGCAGTCCAAAACATATAAGGGAATTGGGGTAGAGGGGAAAGAGGTTTGGATTCTCTCTCCTAAGCTGGTCTCCGGGCTTCCTTACTCCTGGACTGTACCTCCTGATGCTGATCCACAGGCAGGAAACAGACCTCTGCAGCTGGGGACATCCAGCCCTCCACTTCCTGTTCTCAGTTTACTTCCTGGTTTCAGTCTGGCAGGTACTCTGCAAGCAGAGCTCTGCCATGTGGCAGAGCTGAAGACAGCAGACTATAAGTTAAGCAGTTTTGTTTCAGTGAGGAGCAGAAATCAATGCTGTATGTTGGAATCCCAGGGTGGGTGCCAGTCTCAGCCTTGCAAGCTGCACAGTCTGGCCCCATTTTCACCAGGTTGTTTTTTTCCCTGCACATCCTGCACTAGGCCTGAATTGCTACTTAGTGTAGTGGAAGGTGTTTCTCAGGGAATCAAAATGGGCACTGGAGTGATTTGATTTTCAGGGAATCGGAATGGGCCCGGAGTGCTCAGTAACCCGCAGCATCTGTTTTTAGGGGGTCAGAACAGGATGGGCCCCATCTCTTCGTGAGGCTGTTTTCCCCGCACTTTCTAGGGTGTAAACTGTATGAGGAGTTGGGGAGAATACATCTCCCCTCAGCTTTTGGGCAGAAACTGCGTGTGTTTGTTTTCCCGTGCTTACTACCTGCGAAGAATCGTGCTAGGGAATAAACGGCACAAGGACTTAGGGAGACTACATCTCCCTCAGCTGGCAGCCCATATCTTTTCCCGTATTGTTTCATTATCCCATCGACGGCATTCTAATTTGGGCCACTCGTCGATGGTGGGCCTGCACAGCTTGTCAGCGGCAACTTGTTGACGAATCACTGCTCAACAAAGCTGCAGGGATGAGAAACTCCAACGAGCACAAGGGGCTTAAATGATCATATATGAGGCAACCGTCGGGTGGCGGGCAAGTCAGATTACCCACGGCAGCTTGCCCAGCCGGCCACGGCGGACTTACGCGGCTTAGCGACTCCATTGACTAGCACTACAGCGCGGGAGGAGCGCTATTATGGAGCCTCCATTGACGAGCACTACAGCGCGGGAGGAGCGCTATTATGGAGCCTCCATTGACGAGCACTACAGCGCAGGAGGAGCGCTATTATGGAGCCTTTGTTCACCATGCTGCGTGCCCCCCCCCCGCCCAAAACCGTCAGGAAGTGAGCCAGCTGCCTGTTTTTTCAGATCCCTGTATATTCTAGGGTGAGTAAAATAAAAAACCTTAGAAAAGGACTACAGCACAAGGGCACTGTGATGGCCTTTACAGGACTGGCACAATTCTTAAAGGGACAGCACACTTTCTGCCTGCTTCAGCAGCAGGTCATCGGGGGGGGGGGTAAGCTGAATTAAGGGAAGTAGGGCCTTTTGTGGTATTATGGCCTCGCACAAGCCTTCCCGGGGCAGAAAAGGTCAGTGTGGCTAGTCGCCCGCTGCTAATGGCCTTGGCTGGGTAGCTTCACCTATAATGTCCGGAGGGCAACGTCTGCGAATGGGGAAGACGTCATGGAGGAAGATCCTCCTCGGCTTGGTATCATAGCCCACGGATCATATTAACCGACAGCTTCCAGAGGGACTCAGCAATCCGCAGCCCCCTCTGACACCACACCTCATAAAACAGTTAAATACAACCTAACAGTTAAATAAGACCAGATATGAGACCTTTCTAGAGGATACAAGAAAATGGACCATCCAAATTGTCACTTCTCTATATTCTCACCCTGAGAGGCAGTTGACCTGGGAGGATCAACATTCTGCCTCCTAGGAGAAAGATAAGGTATGGAGGGTAACCTAAAGCATTGCAGGGGGCATTTCAAACAACATGAAGTCTTGCTGTATTATAGACATTAGCAGTTTGATCCAACTCTAGAACTGCCCCGGAGTGAAATGGTTAAAACCATTCCAAAATAGAATTTTGGCACGAGAGCAGCTCTATCTGTGTCGTTTCAAACTTGAACTGTCAGATTCTTTACTCCGCCTCAGTGAACAGTTGCTCCGGAGATTTCTCCTTCTGCTCGGTTCATTTCTCAGTTTAAAAAGTGTTTTCTCGGTTGGATTTAACGAGAATAGTTTTATTTTAACCGCCAAAACCGTTGGTTCAAGCTCTATCTGTGGTAACTGTAAGTAAATGAAGGTTTTGTCTGTGTGGAACTTGTAAGTTATCGGTTCGGTTTTGAACCGATCAGTGGGTTTAAAACTCATTTAAAACTAAAAGTTACTATTTTAAAGTCTGGTTCCCGTTCTTATCGGTTCTAAAAAAATGGATTTATTACGGTTTTCCAATACCCGTGACACGGTTAGGAACCGATAAAGTGTCTTGCCTGGCACTGCCGTTAAAAGGGCAAGTTTTGGTTAGGCTGGCATTATGTCTGAGAAACCCAAAAAGAAAAACGGCTCACTGGGTTTCCAACACTGTGATGTTTGTGGGGAAGTCTTTGCTAAGGCTGACCCACACACCACATGTGTTTATTGTCTGGGGTTTGACCACCTCAGTCAGACTGCCAGGTATGTAAGAATTTCCTCAGCCACCCTGGAAAAAGATTGGGCAGGCTCCAGGGAGCGAGAGACTAAAAGTCCAATGATCCGGATGGCCAGCCCGGTTGGTGCCAACGAACCCAGAGAATACCCTCTGACCAGGGCCAGACTTCCTCGGGCAAAGAAAAGCTGGTTCTGAGGAACCAATTCCAGTAAAGAAAACAAGAAAATCAGCAGGTCTGGAGTCCAAAATTCTTCTCCAACTGCTGCAGAGATAGCAAAAGCCATACAAATTGTCCAGTCACTGTCTCAGGGTCCGTCCGAACCACCACTATCTGGTAAAAGGTCGGTTTGTCCGGTCCCAGTGGTTCAGGATTATGATATTGAGAATTTTATGAACCAGAGGAGGGGAGGAGGATTATGAACAGTATGAATGTGGCTGGGAAGGTCTGGTGTGCCCATTGAACGGACATCTCCCCAGACAGACCTTTAGAATCTCCCCTATGCTGTCTGAGTCCCCATCTCATTTTATGTTTTATAAAAAAGTTCCTGAAACCCTCAGCTTCCTTTAGAAGAGGCTGTGGATGAGCAAGAGGAGCCTGATTTTGTAGAAATGATGGATATTCCAGAGTCTAGGAGATTGTCTATTTCTTTACATAAGTCTTTAGGAAACAAACAATTAAAATTTAAAAGCTCTAATTCTGTGCCTCCTGTAGATAAAAAGATGGACAGAAGGTATACATTGTCAGGCCCTGATGCAGAATTCCTTCTCAGCAGTGCAGTCATGTTGGAGTAGTTCAGGCTGCTGCCTGTGATAAAGCTAATATTCCCTTGGCTTCACATCCTCCTGACAAGGATTCCAGGAAGATTGATGCCATGGCAAAAAAACAGTATATGGCAGCCTCTCTGGGACTCAGGCAAGCAAATTATATGGCTTATGTAGCTAGGTATCAGAAATCTAGGTGGGATACTGTTATGCAATTGGCCAAGCAGGCCCATGGCCAGCTGGCTAGTGAACTAGAACAGGTGGCTGCTGATGGCATTGAAGCCTCTAAGGTTCAGTTTCATGCTGCTGTGGCTGTTAATGATGTTTCCTCTAGGGTCATGGCCACATCTGTAGCTTTTCGTAGGTTGGCCTGGCTCAGGTGTACTAGTTTGTCACAGGATACCCAGACTAAGGCTATGGATTTTCCTGTGGTGGGAAATTCTCTGTTTGGAGAGCAGACAGAGAAATTACATGAAGATGATGGATGAATATGGGACTACTTACAAGAGTGCCCAGGCTAAGGAGCGGCAAGCCACTCCTCAAGGCATGCCCCAGGGTTGAGGTGAGCCTTTCCGAGCCTTTCTACCAGACTCAGGCCTCCTCTGCCTATGCTCAGAGGGGCTTCTTCAGAGAGCAGGGGCAGGCGAGGGGTGGGCAGACCTGCTCCCACCCCCAGCCTAAACTCACCAAACAGGCACCCTGATGGGGTGCCCAGGGCGATCTCCTGTACCAGTGGGGGCAGGCTGGCTTACTTCAGTCAGAATTGGGCTTCTTTAACCTCAGACAAGTGGGTTTTGGAAGTAGTAAGCCAGGGTCTGGTTCTCAGCTTCAAAAGTTTCCCAAGTTGAGAAGCAGACTTTTCTCCCTACAAGTGCTTCAGAGACCCTCGCTCTGGAAACAGAGGTCTCTCATCCCTGTTAGCTCTCAGAGCAGTAGAAAGGTTCCTCCCCTGCATCAGGGCAGGGGTCTGTATTCAGATACTCCTTACCACAAAAGACAGGAGAATGGCGGCCCATTTTAGATCTCAGATATCTGAACAAGCATCTTTTGAAACCAAAGTTCAAAATGGTAACTCTGGCAATGATTTTACCTTCCCTAAGGCCAGGGACTGGCTAGCCTCCCTGGACCTCAAGGATGCCTATTTCCATGTCCTAATCAGAAGATCCCATGAAAGTACCTCAGATTGAACTGCCCTCAGGTCATTACCAGTTCAGAGCAATGCCCTTGGCCTTACCTCTGCTCCAAGGGTATTCACAAAGTGTCTAGCAGTGGCAGTGGCCCACTTAAGGAGGCAGAGGATTGCTGTTTTCCCTATCTAGAGCGACTGGCTCATTGTAGGCCAGTCCCAGAACTGAGTAAAATCTCACCTGCAGGTCACCCAGCAGCTTCTCACCTCCCTGGGTTTTCTGCTAAACCTACCAAAGTCTGTTCTGGAACCAGTCCAGGTACTCACCTTTACAGGTGCAGAATTGGACACAAAGCTAGCCAGAGCCTTTCTTCCCCCAGAAAGGGTAAGGAATTTAGTGGCTCTGGCCTCTTCCTTCACTCTGCAGGTCTCTCGACCAGCAAGACACTTTCTGCAGCTCCTGGGGCACATGGCTGCATCCAGCAGCTGTTGTGCAGGAGCCAGATTTCAGATAGAGACATTCAGTTTCACTTGAGAACCTTTTGGTCTCAGAGAAGAGACCCTTTCCAAGTTGGTCCCAGTGACTCGAACCTTGATCCTAGCTCTCCAGTGGTGGCAGGATCAGAGCAATTTAAGCGGGGGTCCCCTTCATTTCCCCTTCTCACGACTTGACTCTCACTACAGATGCTTCCCTTCTGGGTTGGGGAGCCCACATGGGCGACCTTTCCACTCAGGGAGTTTGGTCCCCCCAGGAATCTCTGCTCCACATCAGTTTGCTGGAACTCAGAACTGTCTTTTTAGCTCTTCAAGCTTTTTCTGCATCTGTCCACGACAAGGTGATACAAGTCAGAACAGACAACACCACAACAATGTGGTACATCAACAAACAGGGGGGCACTCGGTCTTCGGCCTTGTGCACCAAGGCAATGAAGTTGTGGTCTCTGGCCTATTCCCTGAACACTTCCCTCATAGCAGTTCATCTTCCAGGGAAGGACAATGTCCTAGCGGATGCCCTCAGCAGGATTTCCCAGGGCCATCACGAATGGTCCTTGATCCTCAAGTGCTGGGGATAGTTTTGCCAGGTGGGGCATCCCTCAGATAGATCTTTTGCAGCCCCAGACAATCACAAACTTCCTCTGTTCTGTTGCAGGCCTCCAGTGCTGGGCTCAGTTCCCCTGGATGCCCTTCTTCTGGATTGGAGGAAGTTCCTCTATGCTTCCCCCTTTCCTCTCCTATTCAAAGTACTAGTCAAAATCAGATCTCAGCCTTGCAGGGTGATTCTGATTGCCCAGGATTAGGCCAGGCAGCCCTGGTACCCACTCCTTCTGTCTCTGACAGTCTATCTTTCCCTATGCCTCCCCAGGAATCACAATCTGTTGACTTGTGCCCAGGGAAGGGTTTGGTATCGGACCTCAAATCCCTCAACCTCAAGGCCTGGCTCTTGAGGAGTTAGAAGTTGCTGATTTACACCTCTCTCAGGGTGTTCTTGAGATCCTAAAGGCTTCCAGAAAGCCTTCCATAGAACTACTTATAGTTCTAAATGGAAAAGGTTTTCCATTTGGTGTGCTAGGAAAAATATTTCCCCAGAATCTGCTGAATTGCCCATTTGTTAGATTACATGGTACATCTTAATTCCTTGGGTCTCAGACCAGCTATCTGAGAGTTCATTTGGCAGCTGTGTCTGCTTTTGTGTCAGCAGGAAAGTCATCCCCTCTTTCCTCTCGTCCTGTGTTTTCCAAGTTTTTTAAGGGATTACTCCATACTAATCCTCCCTTTCAGGAACCGGCCCCTGCTTGGGACCTTAATGTTTGCATTGCCCAGTTAATGCAACCCCCTTTTGAACCTCTGTCTTCTGCAGAGCTTAAGTACCTAACTTGGAAAACTGTTTTTCTAGTGGCTATCACTTCTGCCAGACGCATAAGTGAATTGCAAACCTTGTCAGTGGAGACTGACTTTATTTCTTTCCACAGGATTAAGGTAGTCCTTAGGACTAATAGGAAGTTTTTGCCAAAGGTGGTTTCAGATTTCCATCTTAATCAATCTATCTCCCTTCCAGTATTTTTCACTGATCACTTCTCTTCGGGTGAGAGGAGGTTGCACAGCCTGGATGTTAAGAGAGCTCTTAGTTATTATTTAGAGCATACCAAAGGTCACAGGTTCGAACCCCTCCAACTTTTCCTTACCTATGGTGAAGTTGGGAAAGGCAAACCTGCCACTAAGAGATCAATAGCCAGGTGGATTGTCTCTTGTATCCAATTTTGTTATCAGAAAGTGGGCAGAGCCCCCCCTCCCCCCGGTTTGAGGGCTCATTCTACCAGGGGTACAGCTGCGTCTCTAGCTGCTGCCAGAGATATCCCTTTATTAGAGATTTGCCTGGCTGCTACTTGGAAAAGCGGTTACACAGTTTTACCAAGCATTACTCCCTGGATGTCAGGCTAGGAGAGATGCTCGGTTTGGCACAGCTGTTCTTCAAGAGCCTATTCCTAAGTAGGTTCTGCCCCTCCTCCATGGAGGTACTGCTGTGTATTCTGCTAATGTCTGTAATATAGCAAGAATTCATGTTGTTTGAAGAAAAATTACTCACCTTAGTAATGTTGTTTCTTCTAATGAGTCTTGCTATATTATAGACCTCCCCAACCTGCCCCTCTCAGAACCTCTACTTGGTGGGGTGCGGGCAACTTAGTGTGGGCACTACTTATGTCCTGTTAGCATTTTGTCCCCTTTGGGACTTTGGGGTGTGTATATGTGTACGCGTGTGTGTGTTTTATTATACTTATGTTCCATTTTCATATTATTAGAATGGTGTTAGTATTTCTGGTCCCTGACTTGAGTCTTGGGTGTTGGGACCATCAATGGTTGTTATTATTTAGGTAGCCATTTGGCTAGTGTAGGTTACAGCTTCCACACAGACCTTAGTGAGTTTGGCTCGTAAAGATCTGACAGGTCAAGTTTGAAACGACACAGATAGAGCTGCTCTCTTGCCAAAATTCTATTTTGGAATGGTTTTAACCATTTCACTCCGGGGCAGTTCTAGAGCTGGATCAAACTGCTAATGTCTATAATATAGCAAGACTCCATTAGAAGAAACAACATTACTAAGGTGAGTAATTTTTTCTTCTGGCACTCGTAGGACCCCAGGTTATCATCTTCTGGAGGGGGGAGCAAATGGCCAAATTTCTGTCTAAATAGGTCACTGTCGAAATTTCCCTTGGTTCTTACCCGGTGGCTCCCAGCCAACAAGAACAGTTTTTTCTCGCTTGTCATCTGCTGTCTAACCGGCCACAGCTTTTCCCACTCTTCCTACCAACAGGGAAATGGCCAAAGGAGGAGTGGCAACTCTCTAAGCTTCCTCCCTTATCCAGTGCCCCAGCAGATTTTAAGCTTCTCAAGCTCGGAACGCAGCAACGGGAAAAATGGCTAAAACTGCCGTAGAAGCTACCCCCTGATTTCAAACCAAACAGTGAGTCACTGGACAGGACCGTAGAGGCCTTGCTTATGCAGCAAACCAGTCAGAAGAGGCTGCATGGCGATCTCAATCCTGGCTACGCCACAGCCCCTGGCTATGGCCATAGCAGGCAGGGTCCACTCCCAGGAGGTGTTTGGTAATGCATTTCATAGTCTAGGGCAAGGGCAACTCAGGGTCCAGAGACCCCAGACGCAGAATTCATGGCCAAGCTTATAACTAGGATCAAACTCAACTTTTCGAGGAAAAGTGAGTACGGGTCTCCTTACCTAAGCAATGTAACCTCAGAAGGGACGAATCTAGTGGAGATGGTGACAGCGATCAACAACAAGTAGTCACAAGCTATCTGGGCCCATTCTCGAGTAGGGGGCAGACCTTCATATTTCTCGAGCAAGGGATCCAAACCAAGTCAGTCAGGTGGGTCCTATTCATCACCAACAAGCCCCCGTTTTTTGTGTCGTGCCCTCCCCTCTCTATGGTGGCTCATCCAAAGACGCAAATCCTCTACAGTCCGTAGATATTGTACAAAGTGCCCACTTGAATAAAGTGCAATCACAGAGATTAACTAAGGGGCTGCTTCCTATTCTTCATGGCGCAAAAATATATAGGGGGTTCAGGCCCCTCCTACATCTTAAAGGATTGAACATGCAAGAGACCCATCGGCAGATTTCTATTCAGGAACTACACAAGCACCAGTTCAAATTCAAGGTGGGGGAGCAGTTCTGCTATTCAAAATTCGCTCTTTAATGCCTAATGATCAGGCCTCTGTAACCACTGAATATGTGTATTGTCTTATTGTCCACCCTGACATGGAACCTTTGTAAAAGAGCTCACGCTCAAAGGTCTTTCCGAAATACTAATTAAACAATTAAAATTCAGACATCTTGAATATGCACCAGTTCAAATTCAAGGAGGGAGAGCAGTTCTTCTATTCAAAATTCTGACATCTTGAGTATTCCCAAGACCCACAGGCATTATTAACGATGCCATCAGTGGAAACAGTCCACTTAAAGGCCCCACAGCTCAGCCAAGCATTACAGGCAGTGGCAAAGGTAGTCAGGTCCCCTATGGCACATGGTTTTCCCATCAACTGGAGAAAGAGCTCCCTAATTCCAAACCAGACCTTGATCCTCCTGGGGGGCTCACATCATGACACAAGGTTTCTCCACCCGAAAACTAGATTTTGGGATCTGTAATTGCTCATCAAGGAGTTTTGTAAGCCCCTCAGCTGCCTGCTTATTTTTTCACACAGCTCATTAAGACAGATTAAGCCCTTCCTCCAGGGACAGTCCCAGAGGTCATGAAGGGCCACAAGTTAGGCCATCCGCACTAAGTCGGAATCGCGACCAATGCAAGCCTCAGGAGCTGGGAAGGACTCACCCACATCTGCTGTTGGCACCGGGCAGGGGATTGCTGTTGGACACATGGTACAGTATAAGCATTTCTGAGGGGGGGAACAGTAGGCCATGCCTCGTGACACGCTGAACAGCAATTCCTGAATCAGGCTAACCTGATTCCAGCTGACAATCTGGCAATGCTGAAGGACACCGACCATCAGGGCAAAACGAGAAGCTCAAAGATGCTAAAGGAATCCCTTCTCTTTCAGTGGGTTGAGCACCACTGAGCGATGTTTGTATCGGGACAGAAAAATGTCATAGCAGAATGTCTCAGTCGCAAGGTGGGTCGACCAAGGGATCGCATCTGAAGGACAGTGCCTCCCACATTCAGACAGAATAGTGGGGCAATACTCGAACAGATCTTTTTGCCTGCTGGCAGAACTCCAAGGTAAAGCAGTTCCGTTCCCTGGCCAAGGACGAACCAGCGGTGGCTCAGGACACCTTTTCCCCATAGACTGGGATCTGTTTGGTCTCCTGTATGCCTTCCTTCAATATTGCCTCTATCAAGAGTCTTCCACAAAGTGGCCTTGGGCAAGACAGTCATGATTCTAGTCTGTCCCTTATGTTTTTTTTCTGCACTTAGTTGTTTCTCATTCATTGGTCAGGGCTACCACTTTCGAACATTCAGGTTCAGCCTGAGCATTTTCCATCAAGGTCCAGTTCTGCACCACATTTTAACAACTGGTCTCTCTCTAGACCTAGACAGTGAGTGGAAAAACTTTCAAGGAGCTATGCGGCACAGCTCCTGCTATTGACATGATGGGGAACTCGTGTGTCTCTTCTTCCTCCAAAGTGCATTATAGAATCCGGAGGAAATTTTGGTTCTGGCTTCATTCCAGACACATACAGAACGACACAATATAATTGCCTGTACTACTGCAGTTCCTTTAAGACAGATGGACAAAGGACTGCAACCAACCACCTTACAAAGTAGAGTTTCTGCACTGGGGGCACTCTTGACGGACCCTGGGGAATTGTTGGGCTCATATCCCTATGTCTGTAGTTCTTCAGGCAGCAGCATTAAAACATCTTCAATCCACCAAAGCTATCACCTTGGAGTCTTAATATGGTTCTCAAGGCCCCCTTTAGAGCCTCTCGAGTCATCCATCATGCATCTCAAAATAAAGGTCCCCCTTTTTTCTCAGAGTTATTATTCCAGCCAGGAGTTTCAGCAGACTAAAAGCATTGCTTGCCCAAGAGCTGTGCACTTGGTCATCAGGCTGGAACAGTTCCAGTTTTTGTTTGCCAAAGTTATGTCTCCCATCTATTTTTATCAAGGGTTCATTCTTCCTTCCTTCTGCCCACTCTCTAAAAGCAACAAGGATGGAAAATTTCATACACTAGACCTAGGAAGAGGGAGAAAAATGTACATTAAGAGAGAGGACGCTATTCACAAAACTTCAACTATGTTCTTGCCAACTAAAGGGGAAAAAATTTGGGGCAGCAAGGATTCAATAGGCTCTATAGCCAAACGTATTCTATCCGTCACCTCTACGGCTTATGATCAGGCCAGAGTAACTTGCCTGGCCCAGTGAGAGTCCATGGCCCCCTTCATGGGCATAATTCGGAGAACCATCGACAGCATACACACGCTGAGTGGCCTTTTTGGTCATCCATTCACACTCTATAGTGCAAAAAAAAAACAAAAAACAACATCCTCACTGGGGGTGATGTCCTCGGCAGAGGCATCCTTTGGCCGCAGAGTATTTCAAGCGGTGGTGAACCCTTATGGGCTCATGACATTCTTCCTACCCGGGACATTTGGGGACGTACTGCTTTTGTATATCCCAGGAGTAAGGAAACCCGGAGACCAGCTTAGGAGAGAGAAATCGAAATTTAAATACCTGTAAATTTTCTTTCTCCGACGACTGGTCTCCGGGCTTCGGATTCCCTCCCAGAATGTATATAGTTGGCTGGCCTCACGGCCATATATGCCTTAAAATTCTTGTTTTTTGTTCCCAAGTTCTTGTAGTATCACCACATTGGACTGCTTTTCGAAGAACTGAGGAGAACAGGAAGTGGAGGGCTGGATGTCCCCAGCCGTAGAGGTCTGTTTCCTGCCTGTGGATCAGCATCAGGAGGTACAGCCCAGGAGTAAGGAAGCCCAGAGACCAGCCGTCGGAGAAAGAAAATTTACAGGTATTTAAATTTCGATTTTCCCTCTACGCAGATGACACATTACTGTATTTGGACGACCCAGTGAACTCAGCCCCACGGGTGTTCTCCCTTATATAGGAATTTGGGTCCATTTACGGGTTTCGGGTAAATGAGTCTAAGACTGAAATGCTTCCAGTTGCTAGGCCCGGGCAGAGTGGCCTCCCTCAGGTTGGTTCCTTCAAGTGGGCCAGAGAAGGTTTTTGTTACCTAGGAGTCTGGATACCAGATGAAATTGATAAACGATACAGCTCCAATTATCTTAAACTGCTCCACAATATTCAAGGGAATTACAACAGATGGACAGAACTCCCTCTGTCACTGTCAGGCCGCACTGAAATGGTGAGGATGAATGTCCTGCCCCAATTACACTCTTTATTTTCTGTCTTACCACTGACACCCCCGGTCGGGTTTTGGAAGGGTCTGAAATCAGCCACCTCTAAATTTATTTGGAATCACAAGCCCCCTGTGGTTAAATGGCACATTCTATAGGGGGATGAGAGGGCTAGGGGATTGGGACTTTCAAAATTTAGCAGTTACTATGTAGCCCAGCACCAGGTGTTGAGCTCATTATGGCCTGGGTGGGGGAGGGGAGATCAACCTTTATGGAATTGGAAAAGTCTAAAGTGCCAGGGGTTCAACTGGCTGACATCATCTTTGTAGAACAAGAGGGCCACTCAAAATTTTGGTTGACTAACCCATGGGTGTCGGTGCTGAAGCAGGCATGGACCTGGGTTACAAAGAAAATGGGATTCCCTTTGAAGTTGTCCTCTCAGACCCCTATTAGGGCTTGTGTAGATTTTCTCCCTATTCAGTTGGATCTGGGGTTCTGCAGGTGGGAAAGGGCAGGCCTACAATGTATAGGCCAGTTGTATAGTTCCCAACATTTTTAAAGTTTTCAACATTTGGCGAGGGAGTTTGGACTTTCACCCTGAGATCACTTCAGATTTCTGCAAATCAGGCATTTTACTGTGAGCAAGAATCTGAACCCTGCAGAGTTGAATGTTCCCAACCACCTGTTGGAATTCCTTCTTCCAATAATCTCTAGGAGGGATACAAGAGGATTGATTTCCCAAATTGTCTCATTTATTGCTTCGAGAAAACCGGTTCTTATGGGGAAACTATAGGCTACATGGGCAAGGGAGCTAGGGCTCCAGCTGGGAGAAGAGGACTGGCAGCAGATCTGGGCTGGGACACACTCTGCCTCCCCCTCATGGCGGGAGTTTAGATGGAAACTTAATACGAGATTCTTCTGTACCCCAGCTATTTCTAAGCACTTTGACTCATCCATTTCAGATTTATGTTGGAGAGAATGTGGGGAGAGGGAACACATGCCCATATTTTTGAGGGCTGTCCAAAAATACAGGGGTTGTGGGATCTGATAGTTCAAGAGTTGGGAAAAATATTTCAGATGCAAGTCCCGAAGGATCCCCAGTATTGGTTGCTAGGCCCCCCCCCCCCCAAACAATGGTTGGACAAAACTCCCCCAACCCAGGGTCACTGGTATTCTATTTGTATTCAAATCCAAGAAAGGGAAAAAGTGACTGCTTTATTGAGGTTACAAAAAGTCAAATTCATAGGGAGATGGTTACCTTTTTTCCATTATCATGCAGAAAAAGAAAAAAAAAAGTACTGGAAATAATAGCCCAGTGCACCTAATATGGTTGGGGGCTTGCTACACGAGGCAAGAAACCCTCTCCCTTGTACAGAGAGGAGTGAACAAGGCCAAAATCAAACCTCCCTTACTGCTAACAGAGAGCAAAGAGGTTCCCATCAGATCTATACCCCCTTAACGGGAAGTGATTCCAGAAGGTGTAATAAACTCAAGGAATAATAACAATGAAGGCGCTACTTGGGACCTTTACCTCCCCTCAGATTTAGGACCCAATGATTATTATTTGTATTTAATTACCCTAAACACTTACTTATTCACTTATTTATTTACTTCTCTACCCCGTGGTCAAATAACTTAAGTGATCCAGGAATCCCTACCTTTCCCAAGCAGTGTTTTGGATTGATGAAAACTCAGTCACACTCTGTGAGCTATTCCCATTCCAGAGTTTGTTTCTTTTGTCTGTTTGTGTCTTGTATTTTTAATTTTTGTTTAACTGTTAGTTATAAGTCCTGTAATAGATTTTGTTTTGATGTCTTGTAAACCGTAACGTCTGTATTGTTGTGTATTGGAAAACCAATAAAATTACTATTAAAAAAAAAAAAAAAAAAATTCTCTTTTGTGTAACTGCAACCTGATTGCCGTAGATGGAAGAAACCTCCTCTTTTATGCTTGGGTGGAGGGAGGAGACAGTAAGAATGAATATTCTCCCTCGTTTAAATTTTCTTTTTGTGAAACTTCCTGTTCAGTCCCCTTCTTCATCTGGAAACGACTGCAAAATATATTATCCAAATTTATTTTGGTGGGGGGACACAGAGGAAAGCTTGGCAGCTCCTGGTGGCTCCCAAGAATAAGGAAGGGTTTTTCTGATTCTAGAACTCTGAACTGACTGGCTGTGTTTGAGAAGAGCTCCCAAAGCTAAGTGCTTTTTGATATAATTTTCAGTTTAAAAATTGTTTTGTTTTATGTAAATTTAGGTGATTGTGAAAGACAACCCTGTAAGCTCCAGGAAGGTATAAAATTTGTGTGGTAGATATTTGTTGGAAGTCAGAAGGATCAACACATTTATTTAGTGTGATTTTTCTACTCTGATGTTGTTAATTTTAATACTATAGTTTAAACCCTTTCTGTATGTGCCTTTGGTGGTGTCTGATATTGAGAACCTAAGTGTCATTTGTGGGTATCCTGTCTGTTTTGGTAGGTACTTTATTTTCTTTGTTAAACAGCTGAGTATACCTATTGTCTAATACTTTATAGTACATTGTATCTTTTGCTCAGTCTCTGATTTTTCTCTTCTTTCTCCAATGTTTTAGAACTGTTTAGTTATTGTGGCAGAGGTGTGGTACTGTGTTCTTTCTTGCAGTTCAAGGTGGTTTTGGAACTGCTGATTTCTATTGGTTTAAACGACTACATTTTTTTTTTCTATTTTAAAAAAGCTACATCAACTTGGTTTGTTGTCACCTGTTTGTTGCTAAGTAGCAGATGTTTTTGCATTGTGCTCTGATTCTGTGATAGAATCTGTATTAGTAGAAGGTAGATTATTGTGATTGTAGTTACCTTTTGATGGTAAGGATAAAGAGGTGAGATAGAAGTGATGTATTTTCAAATATTATAGAGGAACAGTGGCAGGATTTTAGGACAGTAAATTAATAAAAGGGAACTAGGAGAGCTTCAGTAGCAGACAAGTAGTGGAATAGCAGTATAACTGCAGTATAATGTGGGGAGTGGTGCAATGCAGTGGCTGTGGGGCAGCCATATTCAGGCAGATCTTCTGGACACTAAGGTGCTGCCCTATCTGCATGCATCTTTCTGGACTGCGGGATGAGGTAGCCAGACTCAGGCGGAAGTAAACTGGGTCAGGAGTACCATCACCCCATCCAGAGACCACTCAGTCCAATGCAGCTGCCTCGAAGGATGCAGAGAACGAGAGTACTTGGATGACAGTGGGCTCAGGGAGGGTTAGACCAGTCAGGCAGAGGCACATCCCAGATCCTATTCCTCAAGAACTCATAGCCACACTGCCAAATAGGGACAACCAAATAGAGGTACCCAGAGAAATGGAAGGAAAGGATGTGGAGGTTAGCCAAGTGCAAAGATGGAGATTAGCGCCCAGGAGGTGGATAGGCAGAATAGGGGCAAAATTCAGCAGAAGGGCAGACAGCAAGGTGAACCAGGGATAAAGGACAACCAAGGAAGGGGCTGGAGTAGAACAGCGAAACAGTCTAGGGAGGTCAAATCATGGAAAGTCATGTGTGCAAATGCCAGGAGCCTTAGCAACAAGATGGAAGATCTGGAGGCTGTCATGGTGCAGTCAGACCTGGACATTGTGGCCATCACTGAAACCTGGTGTAATGATAACCACGACTGGGAGTTGGCCATACCTGGCTACAACATATTCAGAAGAGACAGGGCAGGCAGGAAGGGAGGAGGAGTGGCACTGTATGTGAAAAATGACACAAGGGCCACAGAGATCCAGGAGGAACAAAATGGGGGAGAGATACTGTGGGTTAAGCTGGAAAGGAAAATGGGACCAGCCATCCGCACAGGTGTGGTCTATAGACCACCAGCCCAGGAGGAAGAAACAGATAGGGAGCTGATGCTAGCCATCCAGAGGATGGCAGACAAGGGTGAGGTAGTACTGGTTGGAGATTTCAATATTCCAGATGTGGACTTGAGCATCCCAGCAGCAGCATCAATTAGGAGCAGATTTATCCTGGACTCCCTTCAGGGTGCCTTCCTCAAGCAACTGGTCATGGAACCAACTCAGCAGAAGGCAATACTGGACCTTGTGCTCACAAACAGGGGCAGTGTGATGGGGGTAAGAGTGGGGAGCACCTGGGAACAGTGACCACCAGTCACTGTGGTTTGAAATCACAGAAAGAGCAGAACCAAACCACACAAAAACACGTATCCTGGATTTTAGGGGGCAAACTTTGGGAAAATGGGGAGATACTTGAAAGAGGCATTAAGGGGAATGGGGCAGGAATCAGGGGTTGAGGAACAGTGGGAAGTATTTAAAATGGGGATTACAAGAGCAACAGAATTATGTATTAAGCAGGTTAGCAAGAGGAAAAGGAAGAGGAGACAATTATGGTTTTCCAAAGAAGTAGCAAAGAAAGTGAAAGCCAAAAAGATTGCATTCAGGCAATACAAAAATACACAGGCAGAAGGGGATAGGGAGAAGTACCAGGAGAAGCAAAGGGAGGCAGGGAGGTCAGTAAGGAAGCCAAAGCTCAGACAGAAGAACACATTGCAAAATCAGTGGGTAGAGGGACAAAACCTTTACAGGTACATAAGTGAAAAAGAAAGGCAAAGGAGGGATAGTGAGACTGAAGGGGAGGATGGGGGCTGTGTGAGGATGACAACAGTAAAGCTGACATATTGAACAGGTATTTCTGCTCAGTCTTTACTGAGGAAGAGGAGGTAATGGGTCTGAATGGAGTACAAGGGGTGAGAATGGTGCAGAAATGGACACAAGTCCCTTTACACGAGAAAGGGTCCTGAAGGAACTGGAAGTAATAAGAGTTGATAAAGCAATGGGGCCAGATGGGTGCACCCAGGGTCCTTAAAGAACTAAAAGAGGTGGTGGCTGAACCTCTTGCTATCCTGTTTAGCCGATCACTAGAAACAGGGAGGTACCCAAAACTGGAAGATAGCAGATGTAGTCCCCTTACATAAAAGTGGGAACAAAGAGGAAGCGGGGAACTACAGACCAGTCAGCCTCACCTCGGTAGTGGGGAAGATCATGGAAGCACTACTGAAGGAGATTGGTGGAACATCTGGTTGTCAATGGACTACAGGACCCAAGGCAGCATGGTTTCACCAGGGGAAGGTCATGTCAGACCAACCTCATTGAATTTTTTGACTGGGTGACTAGGGAGGTGGATCAGGGAGGGCAGTGGACATGGCCTATCTGGACTTCAGCAAGGCCTTTGACACTGTGCCACATAGAAGACTATTGCACAAACTGGGGAATATGGGTGTGGGCAGGACAGTAGTGCGGTGGGTAGGTAACTGGCTGGGCAGCAGGACACAGAGGGTGGTGTTAAATGGCTGTCACTCCACAGAGGGAAGAGTGACCAGTGGGGTACCACAGGGATCAGTGCTGGGACCGGTACTATTCAGTATCTTCATCAGTGACATTGCGCAGGACCTAGCAGGCAGAATTTCACTGTTCGCTGATGACACAAAGCTCTGTAACAGAGTAGACACACCAGAGGGTGTAGACAGAATGAGAAGGACTTGCAGAAACTTGAAGAATGGTCAGGGGTTTGGCAGTTGAAATTCAATGCAAGGAAGTGCAAGATAATGCATATGGGGCACAAAAACCCTGGCACAATATATCAGTTGGGGGGTGAGGATATAGCATGCACCAAGCAGGAAAGGGATCTTGGAGTTATCATCTCTGATGACCTCAAGGCAGGGAAACAGTGTGACAAGGCAGCAGGTAAAACAGATAGGATGCTGGGATGCATAAGCAGGGGCATCACCAGCAGGAAAAGGGAGGTCATAATTCCACTATACAAGACACTAGTGAGGCCGCACCTGGAGTACACTGTGCAGTTCTGGAGACCTTACCTACGTAAGGACATAGTCAGGGTAGAGAAGGTTCAGAGGAGGGCAACAAAGATGGTGCATGGATTGCATCACAATTCCTATGAGGACAGGTTGAAGGCACTGAACATGTACTCCCTGGAGGAAGGAGGAGAGGGATATGATAGAGACATACAAGTATCTTACAGGGAGGAACAGGGTGCAGGAATGCACTATTTTAAGCGAAAAGATGTTCCAGGACTAGAGGGCATGGGATGAAGTTGGAGGGAGGACGATTCAGAGGAAACCTGAGGAAGAATTTCTTCACAGAACGGGTGGTGGACAAGTGGAACACCCTGCCAGAGGAAGTGGTGGGGGCTGAAACAATCACGGGATTTAAGAATGCATGGGATAGACATAAAGGAGTTCTGGAAGTCAGGGGTAAGGTGCAACAGACTTCCTGGAAAACATAAACTGAACTTACAAACTTAAATGGGCAGACTGGGTGGGCCATAGGCCCTTATCTGCCGACACTGTCTATGTATCTATGTAAGGGTTAAGACTCCCAGATTTGAAACTGTATTATTGGGCTGCCCAGCTTCAACACCGTGTAAGGGTGGGATGTGAGGAGAACACTCTCAATTGGGTTCAAATGGAGCAAGTGGGTATGGGATGGCTGCATTCATCAGATATTACATTTGTGGCATATGGTCCCCCGATGCAGTCCCAACTTGTCAACCCATGGGCAAAAGTTCAGGCCGGATTGGCACACGCTGGAAATTGGACTTGGGCATCAGTACGCATACACCGTTATGGGCTTGTCTAGACTTCTTCCCATGTCCACAGACCCTGGGTTCATGAGATGGCAGAAGAGAGGGTTAGTCAAGATGATGGTCAATTTGAGGGTTAACTTGTTTCAGAAGTTGTCTGAGGAATTCGACTTGGGTAGGCACAACCAATTTCAGTATCTCCAGATAAGATGCTATTTGGTGTCTGAACCAAACAAGGCTGACCTGACTAAGGGAGAAAATGTATTAAGATAGATTTTGAAGGATTTGAAGACTCTGGAACCACCTGAGAAGTTATTACTGCATTATATGCAGTACTGAAAGGTTTAGAAGGCAACTGTGCCACCCGCATAAAAGAGCAATGGCGTGAGGAAGGGAGGAGGTAATTAGTGATAAGGAATGGGATCTCATGTAGGCCAGAGCTCTTAATGCCACGGCATTGCCTAATTGTCGGGAATTTTACTGGCAAGTGAATGCAAGATATTTTACAACCCTGGTAATTACAAAGCATTATGGGACCCACTACACTGATAGATGTTGGAGGGATGTGGCGGATTGGGCCATCATACGCACATATTATGGTCCTGCCCAGAGATTGCACAATACTGGCAAGAGGTGGGAGATATAATTGGAAGGATATGCAACACTGGCCTGCCACGTTCAGTCAGACACCTAATTTTGGGCCTACCACTGGTGGATCTAGGGGAAATAATAAGAGATACTTGTATAATATTGTAATCACAGTAGCCCTTAAGAGTATTACCCAATGATGGTTGTGGCCCCCAAACCCCTGAGGTAGCAAGCTGGTTGCATAACTGTACAGCCATTCAGGAAATGGAGAAAGTCACGGCTTGGCTCCGGCATACAGAGAAGCATGCCAGTCACTGGTAGCCCTCTATCGGCTACATAGCTGAGAGAAATGGGATCGATACTCTGAAGGTTCTGGCTAACTGCACTTAGACAGCAAGCACGAAAGGGGACACCTTTATGGGGACAAACCACTTTCCCCACCTATAGTGGGTTGATTGCATAGACCTATTCAGGACTTCAGGACCGGGTAAGAGGCTCTCTGGGAGTGATATTTTTGGACACCTCTAAGTCAGGATATATTTATCGCTGTATGGGGCAAATCCCATCAAATCTTATAGGAATTTGGTTACCTGGCACTCTCTTGTCATAATTGTCATCGTATCCTTAGGTTAATATTATTGTATATTGTTTTTAAGTGTTATATGGTTTACAAGTGATTGGATGTGTTACTTCTGTGTGCCTTATTGTGTATGTCTCTGTGTTAGTGCTGTTTAATAGAAACTCCCAATGAACTTTAATTTGAAAAAGAAAGCATTCCATTTTAGTAGTTGGGTGACTCAATTTGAAAAAAAAAACAAACAGTAGTGTGTTTTAGCAAAAGAGAGTTTATTTTGTCCATTTTCTTTTACAGCATGTAGATATGGAAAACTCCTATCTTTGTGGATACTTGAAGATCAAAGGGCTAACGGAGGTAATGAGACAAAAACGCAACGACTCTGGACAAGAGGAGGGTGCTCTTTGTTTTGCAGAGGTCCATGTTTTAGGCAGCACTTCTGCTTTATCAGTCCTCATGTTCACTAAGTGTAACAGTAGTTAACAAAAAATGACTGTTCAGCCTCTAAACTTTCTGCTCGTTTTTTCTAAAGGAAAATAATTAATAGGGTTCGCCTCTAAAAAAGGAACACTCTATGATCACATGGCTCTTTCTAACCCCATTACCCTTTTGTAACATGTGTCTACTGTGAGCAGCAGCTCATGGAGGACAAAGGGGTCACATCAGATTTCCTTACCAGTGTCTTCTCCCCTCCATCGACCTTTTTCTGTAGATAGATACAGAAAGATATAGTTACGGGAGACGCGGTGGTCTAACTTAAATATGCCATTTATCTTCATGAGTGAAGGGGTGGGACCATAACTTACGAGTGGCAGAGCCTGAGAATGCTCTCTGCCCCGGAACATTTAGTAGGTTTGACCCAGTCTCAACACTGATCACGTACCCCCAGTGCCTTAACTGCCAGATTTATTCAGTCGTAAAGACATGGAGTCCCACATTATTAACTTTAAATCATAAAAAACAAAAATACACTACAGTTCTAAGGAAATGTTTAATATGTGTGTGTTTAGCAAAATCACATCTAGCACAGTGAAAAATTACAGTTTACTGAAGCATAATAGGAGGGACGGGATGGGGATAAAGAGGGGTTGCCCTTTATGTAAAAGATGGGATTAGGGCGATGATGTGCAGGGGAAGGGATGGACAAGCAGAGACCCTATGGGTCATTTTAAGCAAAATGGGGGTGCTGTGAAGTTGGACGTGGTCTACAGACCACCAGATCGGGGGAAGGGGGGATAGACAGGCAGGTGGTAAGGGAGATACAGGAGATGGCCAGCAAAGGGGGAAGTCGTGGTTGTGGAAAATCTAAATCTACCAGACGTGGCTTGGGACATCTCGGCAGCATCAACAGAAAAGAGTAGGGAGTTGCTGGAAGCCTTGCATGAAGTGTTCATCAGCCAACTGGTTAGGGAACCAACTAGGGGGAGTGCCATACTTGACCTCGTTATGACAAATAGGGACAGTGTCAAGGGGGTGGAGCTTGGGGAACATTTGGGCTACAGTGACCATAGGACAGTAAACTTTAGAATCAGAAATGGCCAGGATAAGAGCAGTTCCAACACTAGAGTGTTAGACTTTAGAAAGGCAGACTTTAGGAGGATGAGGGCAATGGTTCGGGAGGAACTAGAGGGGAAGGAAGACTTGGAAGACGTGGAGGAGCTCTGGGGGGAATAAAGAGAGGAATACTGAAGGTGACAGAACTGTGCGTTAGGATGGTTAGCAAGAAAAGGAGGGGGAGGAAACCACTTTGGTTCGTAACTGAAGTGAAGAGTGCAGTTAGGGAGAAAAGGAGGGCATTCAAGGTATATAAAGCATCGCAGAGGGAGGCTGACGGAGGTATATAAGGAAAAACTGGGAAGCAGGGAAGGTGATCAGATGGGCAAAAGCTGAAACGGAAGAGCATATAGCAAGGGAGGCGAAAATGGGGAACAAGAGGTTTTTCAGATACATGAGCGACAGAAGGAAGGGGAAGCATGGGATTATGATGCTCGGGCGATGGTGGAAGGAGATATAAAAAAGAAAAGCTGAGGTCCTGAATAGATACTTCACATCAGTCTTCATGGTGGAGGAAGGGAAGGGGCTGAAGTTGGAAAGTAGGAGAAGAATGGGTAGTGAGATGGACTTAAGTCCCTTTACGGAGGCTAGGGTACTGGAAGACTTAGAAAAGCTATGGACGGATAAGGCGATGGGTCTGGGCGGGATTCATCCGAGGGTACTCAAAGAATTAAGACAGGAATTAGCAGCACCACTCACAAGGTTATTTAACCTGTCACTACACAATGAAAGGGTTCCTGGGGACTGGAAGAGGGCTGAGGTAGTACCCCTGTGTAAGGGGGGAGGAAGAGAGGAGCTGGGAAACTACCGCCTGGTTGGCTTAACATCCGTGGTCGGAAAACTAATGGAGGCGCTTATTAAGGAAAGGCTGATAAAATATCTTGAGGAGGAGGGTCTCCTAAATGATAATCAACATGGATTCACAGGTGGCAGATCTTGCCAGGCCACCCTGATTGAATTCTTTGACAGAGATATGGGACCAATGGGGGCGGTGGATGTGGCCTATCTGGACTTCAGGAGGGCATTTGACATCGTCCCTCACAGGAGGCTGAGAGGCAAGGTGGATAGCTTAGGAGTGGGGTGCAAGCTCACAAGCTGGTTAGAACACTGGTTGGGGGGGGAACGCAGAGGGTTGTGGTAAATGGGGTGCACTCAAAGGAAGAAAGGGTGTCAAGTGGGGTTCCCAAGGGATCTGTGTTGGGACTCATACTCTTCACCATATACATTGGGGACATCATGGAGAGTCTTCGGGGGGGGTCTGTTTGCTGACTACATGAAGATATGCAGCAGTAGGGTTTATACGGTGGAAGGGAGTGTGGAGGATATGAGGGAGGATTTGGCTAGGCTGGAGGAGTGGTCAGAAAGGTGGCAGCTGCAGTTCAATATAAAAAAGTGCAAAATTATGCACATAGGGCAAAATAATCCAAAGACAAAGTACCGCCCTGGGGGGGAGGGGAGCTGGAGGTAACAGAACAGGAAAGGGACCTGGGGATCCCTATTTCAGACAACCTGAAAGTCCGGAGTCAGTGTGACGGAGCTGCTGGAAAGGCACTCAGAATGCTGGCATGCATGGGGAGGGGATTCATGAGCAGGAGGAGGGAAGTGATCCTGCCACTATACAAAACCATGGTCATACCACACATGGAATATGGGATCCAGTTCTGGAGGCCATACCGGCAGGTGTACAAGGACAGGCTATAAAGGGTCCAGAGAAGAGCAACCAAGATGGTGAGGGGGGCTGCAGGGGAAGTTTTATGAGGAGAGGCTGGAAGAGCTGGGCCTGTACACACGGGGGGGGGGGGGATATGGTGGAGACATTCAAGTATTTGAAGGGCATAAGCAAGGTGAGGGTCGATAGCATCTTCAGAAGGAGTAAGAACAGTTCTAGGGACATGGATATGTTGTTCTAGCCACACTTACTGGCAGGTTCCTTGCCACTTTAAATCTTGTCGGAAGGTCTTCAAGCTGGCTCCTCCCACCCGCCCGGGTGGTAAAACTCTCAGCTCCGCCCCATGACGCCAGATCTTCCTTACCGCTTGAAGCTCAGGTTCCTCCTCGCGCTCCGCGCTTAGGCCTGGATCCAAACTCTTCTCGTTAAACCAAACTCATACTTAAATTTACTAGACTTCGGTCTTTTTCTTCCTTCGCGGCTGCAATGGACAAATCGACTCCCGGATTTCGGCGGTGCCCTTGTGGGCAGAAGATGTCTCGGACCGATCTGCACTCCACATGCGTTTACTGCCTTGGGCTCGATCACGATCCGCAGGCCTGCAAATTGTGCAAGTCCTTCTGGGTCAACATGCTTGAAGACCATGCTGCCAGACTTCAACTTGGGTGCCCCGAGAGACGTATTCCTCCGGTAAAGTCGAAGGAGGCCCATTGGGCGGTGTCCGGCAGGCTCGGCTGAGCAACTTGAGCAAATGATCGCCCTCGAGGAGGAGGTGGCCCAGGCCGCTTCTTCTTCTTCCTCGGTCGCGGCATTTATCCTGCTCTCCTTGGCTCCTCCTACTTGGCTTCTTTCGAGGAGCTTTGTCAGTCCCTCTCTATTAAGGGGAGAGGGGCCATCGGGACATTCCTCTCGGTCCAAGAAAAAGGACTCAAAGGGTAAGTCCCACCGTCGACGTTCTTGGGAGCGGGAGAGGTCCCTTCCAGTCGGGCACTCGACTGCGGTCGAGGTTGCGGCTAAGGCCGCTGGCTTCACGGTGTCCCCATCAGGTCAGCCGGCCGAGACACCCGTCGACACAGTTGAGATTTTTCTCGACCCGTCGGACGGGCTGTCGACTGGAGAAGCCGACACCCTTCTTCACCGGTTTCCCCGGTGGAAACAGAGGACTTTCCTGTGCCTCCTGTCCTAGAGTCCCCGGTTAAGGTTCCAGAGCCGATGGAGGAACGGGTTTCCCCCGCTCCCTCCCAGACCCACCCTCGGAAACACTGAAGGTCTCGGTCTCTGACCTCTTCTCGGTCCAGCCGATCCTGCCGACATCAGCGGTCTCGGTCTCGGCACCGAGGGAAGCGCCGGCACTGCTCATCCTCGTCATCGTCCTCCTCGGAGGATAGGCTCCGGCGCAAGTTGCGTCAGCGCTAAAAGGATCTGATGTGGCAGCAGCTCCTTTTGACTGGGAACAAGCCAACTCTGTCACCTTCCCCGGCAATTAAGTGGCTGTCACCCGAGCGGCCGAGACAACAACCCCTCATGGTCATCGAGGAGCTGAAGCCGGCGCCGGTTGTTTGGCCGAAACCAGCTGCATCACCCATTGTGGTGGAACCCCCGCCTCCACAACCAAAAACTGGGTCTCCGACCAAGGATTCTCGGTCGGGTCAGGGGTTGCCCCATAGGTTGTCGGTCACCCTCACTCCCAATCGTCCTCGGCAGGTGGAGGGTGGCTCAGGCCCTCTGCAGCTGTTTGCAGACTCCTCGGAGTCTGATGATGACTCTTCCCTGTTCTCCAGGCCTCTCGACCTGGAGTCCACTGGGGGACAGTCGGTGGACGAGATCCCATCCTCGTTCATGGGATTGCTTTGGCTCAACTCAGAATCTACTGGGATGAAGCTCGAACCCGTATCAAAGTGGGCCAAGTATCCCCTCACAGAGATGCTGGACCAAGGGGATTCTCCTACGGAGGCCTGTCCTGTGTCCGACGCCATTGTTGGCCCGGCCCTGGAGCTATGGCAGCGGCCGGCTTCGTGTCCAGCTCCCTCGGCCAGAATGGCCAGGAAGTATGCCATTCCCACCGGCTCACTCTCCGGATTCTTGGAGCACCCCTCTGCGGAGGGGTTGGTGACTGACGGTGTTTTCCGGTGCTCCAGAAACGCTCGGGACGTGGACAAGCCACTCAATAAAGAGTCCAAGAAACTGGACTACTCCGGGCGTAAAGTTTACGCTGCGTCCTCCTTAGGCCTTCGTCAGGCCAGTTCGGCCGTACTGATGGCACACTTTTCCCACGCCCTTTTGGGCTCCCTGGATGAGGTGATTCTTCATCTCCCGGCTGACCTGCAGATTACGGTCAAGCAGGTGCGGGATCAGGGAAGGGCGGTGGCAAAGCAACAGCTCCAAACTGCTCTTGACATTGGAGACTCTTGTGCCCGGTCAGTAGTGGCTGCAGTGGCCATGCGCCGCAGAGCTTAGCTACGGATCTCCACCTTCACGGCGGATACCCAGCACAAGCTGGCAGACGTTCCCTTCCTGGGTACCGACTTGTTTGGTCCCGGGGTGGAGGGTCATTTGCAGAGAATCGAGAAGTCCAATGCCACCTTGGACTCTGTCACGTCTGCCCAGAAGGACAAAGGCCGCCAGCAGCAGCGTAAGCCCTTTTGGCCTTCTGCCCCTGCGGCATGTCCGGCCCAGCAATACCAGCATCAGGGCCAGCAGGCTCACACTTGGCACCCCAAAGCCAAGCCTGCAGCTTCCTCCAGCAGGAAGCCGGGAGGGAAAGGCCCAGGAGGTCTTTCGGCCGGTCCTTCCTCCAAGCCTGCCCTGTGACGGGTTGAGGGGTGACGCCCTCAGCCTCGTCACTCCCCACCCCAGGTTCCCCTCATGGGGGGGACTGCTCTGCCACTTCCTTTCCACCTGGTCCGCTATCACCGCGGACCACTGGGGGTTGGAAGGGATGGGTCTGCCTCTGGGATTCGAGCAGGCCCCACCCTATCGAGCCGTCGCCCCATGGGCGGCTGTGGGGTCCGCAGCCTCTCTGTCAGCTCGTCGAGCCGACATTGCTCTGCTCCTCCAGAAGGAGGTGATCAGGGAGGTGGCGGATCCTCCACCAGACCCAGGGTTTGTGTCCAGGTATTTCCTGGTCCTGAAACGGATGGGGGGCTGGCGCCCCAGTCTAGACCTACACAACCTGAACAAGTTTCTACGGTCTCGAACCTTCAGGATGGTCACTCTGGCACAGATCATTCCATCCTTGGAGCGAGGCGTATGGTTCTGTTCTCTGGACCTCCAGGGCACGTTCTTTCACATCCCAATCCGTCCGTCACAGCGATTCCTCCGCTTCGAGCAGAGGGTCCCTTTACAAGTTCCGGCCGCCTTTTCTCGGCCTCTCTCCAGCTCCCAGGGTCTTCACCAAATGCATGGCAGTGGTGACATCATTCCTGCGGCGCCGAAGGGTCCGAGTGTACCCTTACCTGGACGACTGGCTGATTGCAGCCCCCTCCAGTCCGGAGATGGAGTGGTCCAGGGATCTGGCCCTCCAGGTCTACTCTCAGATTGGCCTCCTCATCAACGAGGCCAAGTCGGAACTCGTGTCAATGCAGGTGATTCAATTCATCGGTGGCAGAGCTCGACTCTCTTCGAGCCAGAGCACGGCTCCCGGCGGAGAGGGCCGAGGTTTTTTCCTCTTTTGCCCAGTCATTTCTGGTTGGGCAATTGCGTCCTGCCCGGGACTTCCTGAGCCTCCTGGGCCTCATGACAGCCTGCACCAGCGTGGTCCGTTGAGCCCATTGGCACATGCGTCCCCTACAATGGGGACTGGCTTGCCAATGGTCACAGCGCTCCGGTCCTCTGGACAAGCCAGTGGCGGTGACCCAGGAGATGTGGAACGCTCTCCAGTGGTGGATCGTTCCAGCTCATCTGCAGGAGGGCATCCCGTTTGTCCGCCCCGAGCTGACAGTCACTCTAATGACCACCTCTCTGATGGGTTGGGGTGCCCATCTGGGGGAGCACAGAGTACATGACCTCTGGTCCCCTCAGGAGTCTCGATGCCACATCAACCTGCTGGAGCTTCGAGCGGTCCGACTAGTCCTCACCACCTTCGCTCCGTTTGTACGGGGTCAAGTGGTCCAGGTCCAGACAGACAATACCACAGGCAAGTACTTCCTAAACTGCCAGGGCGGGTTGGCTCCTTGCCCCTGTGCAAGGAAGCTCTCCGCACTTGATCCCTCGTGATCAGCCTGGAGGCGGATCTCCTAGCCATCCATGTGGCAGGAGCCTCCAACACTCTGGCCGATGCCCTAAGCCAGATAGGTGCTGTATCTCACGAGTGGTCTCTCCTGCCGGAGGTAGTAAACAATCTGTTCTCCCACTGGGGCACACCTCAGGTGGACCTGTTTGCCTCCAGGGAGAATGGGAAGCTGAGGCTGTTTCGTGCCCGTCCCCCTCAGCAGGGCTTGCTGCAGGGGGATGCCTTCTCGAGGCCTTGGACCCTGGGCCTCTTCTATGCCTTCCCCCATTTCCCTTGATCCACAAGGTGCTTCTCAAGGTGAGGAGGGACAAGGCGCAGGTGATTCTGGTAGCCCCAGACTGGCCCTGCCGGTTCTGGTATCCAGATCTCCTCAGCCTCAGCTCCAGGCTCCCGAGACTGCTTCCAGTCCGCCCAGACCTGATCTCAGTCAACTAAGGGAAGGTTCTCCACCTGGACCTTCAGTCTCTGCACCTGACGGCCTGGTTCCTTAGCGGCTAGAGTTCCAGGCCTTGGGTCTTTCCAACGAGGTCCTCAACATTGTTGAGGCATCCCATATGGAGTCGACCAGAAAATGCTACACTTTCAAATGGAAGAGATTCTCCATTTGGTGTCAGGATAAGGGATTGTACCCTTCCTCCTGTTCCTTGGCCAGCATTTTGGACTACCTGTGGTCCCTTTCTCAGCTAGGGCTTTTGGTCGAAAGCTGACCCTTAGGGTTACTGGCAGCCATCTCTGCTTACCAAGCGTGGGCCGGGAAACAGTCAGTGGCACAGAAGAAGGTGGTCGGGCACTTTTTCAAAGGCCTTGATCACGTATCCCCTCCGGTGCGAGAACCTCCACCTCTGTGGGATCTACTGCTGGTATTGGCTATGCTCATGGGCAAGCCATTCGAACCGATGCACAGGTGCGATATCTCCCATCTGTCGTGGAAGACCACCTTCTTGGTGGCTATCACATCAGCCAGAAGGATGGGAGAGCTCCAGGCGCTTTCCATCGAGTCTCCTTATCTGGTCTTCCACAGGGACAAGGTTGTCCTGCGCCCCCACCCGAAATTCCTTCTGAAGGTGGTGTCTGAGCTTCACCTTAACCAGGTGTTGCCTCTGCCAGTGTTCTACCCCAATCACACCTCGGAGGCCGAATATAGGCTCCATACTCTGGACCCTAGAAGGGCGCTCTCTTATTATAAGGAGCGGACGGCTGAAGTTCGGGGAGTGCTTCGTCAGCTGTTTGTCACCTACACTGAAGCCGCACCTGGCAGACCTGCAGCCAAGCGGACGATAGGCAGGTGGGTCACCTCCTGCATAGATCTCTGCTACAGGTTGGCGGGCATGGAGCCTCCCAAAGGGATAAGAGTTCATTCTACCCGCCATACCACTGCTTCAGTGGCTGCTTCCAGGGATGTCCCTATCCAGGAAATCTGCAGGGCTGCTACCTGGAAGTCAGCACACACCTTCATTACCCACTACCTCATCAACCTAGAGTCACGCCGGGATGCTGGTTTTGGGACCTCGGTTCTCCAGTCCTTATTTCCCAAGTAGAGGGTGCGCGCCTTGCCTCCCTCCTCCTGGAGAACTGCTAGGAGTCTGCCAGTAAGTGTGGATTGAACGACATATCCACGTCCCTACAGGTTACTTAAATGTAACAGGAGTTCTAGGAGTGGTATATGTTGTTCATCCACACAACCTACTCAACCTCCCTGGCTTCGACGCGAAGTCTGGCTTCCAGCAGGCTAGATCTGGCATCATGGGGCGGAGTCGAGAGTTTTACCACCCGAGTGGGTGGGAGGAGCCAGCTTGAAGACCTTCCGGCAAGATTTAAAGCGGCAAGGAACCTGCCAGTAAGTGTGGATGAACAACATATACCATTCCTAGAACTCCTGTTACAGGTGAGTAACCTGTATTTCCACTAGAAGGCATACCTACAAACTGGAGGGGGAAGATTCAGAGGGGATATCGGGGGAGGTTCTGTACTGAGGGTAGTAAGGCTATGGAGCTGTCTGCCGGAATGGGTGGTGGGGTGGATACGGTAGACGGCTTCAAAAGAGCCTGGGATAGATACATGGGCCTAATGGGCAGGGGGCAGGCTGTTAAAGAAGAGAGGGGGTTCTCTTAGGGAAGGGTTATGGGCAGACTGGATGGGTCGTGGGGTCCTTTTCTGCTGACAGTTTCTATGATAAATTAGTTCTTTAAAACAGTCTCCATTGCATGTTTAGTTTCTCCAATGGGAGGCTGGTAAGTAGAGAATAAGTCACGGAGCTGTGAAAATAAATCATGGAACTGAGGAGAAATCATTCTAATTTTAGATGCATTAGAGGGAATAAGGCACTACGGAGAATACTTACTGGGAAATAAGGAGGCGAAGCAGGTGGTTAGGAAAGGCAGAAGCAGACACAGACCTGCACATTGGGTGGGGTGGGGGGGTCAGGGACAGTGAAAAACATTTCTTCTGCTATATTAATGGAAGAAATGAGGGGGAATAGTTAGGCTATCAGGGGGGTTAAGGTGATGGAAGAGGATGTGTAAAAGGCTGCCATCCTTATTGATTACTTTTGCTCTGTCATCACTAGGGAGGATGACAGGCCCTTGCCAGAGAATGAATCAAACCAGCCACAGAGGGGGTCCTGGAGATGAGGCGTCCAGTATTTGCAAACCAAAAGGTACAGAGAGGGCTAACAACTTTAATGATAAGGCCCCGGTACCAGGTGGATCCGAGTGTACTTGGAGAACTGGCAGTGGAACTGGCTGAACCCCTGCTAGGACTGTTCAACAGCTCATTACAGACAGGGTAGTTGTGAAGGACTGGGAGGTGGTGGACTTGGTTCTGCTCCATAAGGAGGGGGAACAAGGAACAAGCTGGGAACTGCAGACCAGTCAGACTTACCTCTGTTGTAGGGAAGCTGGTTGAGTCACTGGTCAAAAAGGACCTTGTGGACTACCTGGAGAGCACTGGTCTCCAGGATAGTGAACAGCAGCATGAGTTTGTGGGAGGGAGGTCTTGTCAGACTAACCTGATAGTTTTCTTTGACTGGGTGACAACGGTATTGGATAGAGGCCACACCATGGATTTACTCTACTTCGGCTTCTGCAGGAGTTTCGTACCTCACAGACACTTGCTGAAGGAGAACCTGGATGCGATTAGGGGCATAGTAAGATGAATAGGTAACTAGCTAAAGGGGAGTCAGAAGAGGGTTGTGGTTAACAGGGTCAGATTAGAAGAGAGAAAGGTCACAGGCAGGGTATCACAGGGATCAGTCCTGGGCCTGGGCCTGTTCATCAGCGACATTGGAGAAGGACTATGGAGCAGGTTGTCTGTCTTAGCAGGTGACACTAAGCTCTGTGGGAGGGTGGATAACGAGGGAATTGGGGACATGCAGAATAACCTGCTAAGGCTAGTGAGGTGGTCTAAGGTTTGGCAGTTGAAATTCAATACCAGATACTGCAGGGTGATGTGCCTAGGGAACAAGAACCCCAGGACAGAGTACTGGATGGGTGGGGTAAGACTTGGCACTACAGCTGAGGAATGGGACCTTGGAATTATCGGTGACACTCTCAAACCATCAAGCCAGTTCAGCAAGGCTTATAGTAAGGCAAATCGGATGCTGTGGTGTATTGGTTAGGGATTTTGACAGTAGAAGGAAGGAGGTAATACCACCCCTTTATAGATCTTTAGTGAGGTCACATCTGGAGTACTGTGCCCAGTTCTGGAGTCCTCGCCTCAGGAAAAATAAGGACAGGCTGGAGACGGTTCAGCGAAGGATGACAAAGATGATTCAGGGCCAACGGGGCAGGTCTTAAGAGGAGCGCCTCAAGGTACTGAACATGTACTCGCAGGAGACCAGATAGGAGAGGAGAGATATGATAGATACCTTCAAGTTCCTGAAAGGAATAAACAAGGTGAACTGCAGGGAATTATTTAGCATGAGTAACAGTTCGAAGTCATGAGGGAACAAGTGGAAAGGACAGGACGGAGGTTCAGGGGATGTCATGAAGTGTTACTTTACTGAAAAGGTGGTGGAACTTTGGAACATTCTACCAGCCAAGGTGGTGGGTGCTGTTTAATGGTTTCATGCAACATTAGGACAGAGTGACGGGTGTAGTGGTTACTCAGGGTGAGAGAAACTGGGACGGGAACAAGGGGCTGATGGGGTGTGCAAGGACCCAGAATGGACATTAGGTTCCAGGGATAGATGGGGAACTACTGGCAGTGTGGATGGAGCATTGTTCTTCTGCTGCCATCATTGTTTATGTGTTAGCGTTTAGACTACACTGCTGTGTGGTGAATAAAACGCCTTTCAAAATTACACTCCTTTGGATAAATATATTTGTTTTTACATGAGCCACTGCTGACGCTGGCCCTTTTTTGCTTTTGAACTTGTGGAACACCCTGCCAGCCGAGACAGTGAACATGAAGACAATGTAGACCTTCAAGATAAGCAGACAAATTTCTGCTTACCAAAGAAATCACAGGGTACCCTGGGTATTAGTGTGGGTGGGAAATCTCTGTAAATGAGGGCTAGTTGCACATTCGAGCAGACTCAATAGACCGTGAGCCCTGTTTCTGCTGGCATTTTCGTATGTTCGGATGTTTGCACAGTATACTTGTTGGTCTGTGCCTCTGGGGGGGGTGCTGGACTTAATGGAGCCGGTGCCCTTTAAAATGCAACTTTCGGGATATTGAAGCTCAGGTCCGTGATAGTCTTTCTGTGTAATTTGTAATATTTTATTTTCAGCCTTTCTTTAGTGGTAAGGGACCGTAGTTGGCCCCCAACAAGGTGGCCAGCCAATCCCTTTTACTTCCTGATTCTGCTACACACCCACATGCTCAGGCACATTATGACGAGCAGCAAGGAAGAGCATGGGGCCGCGCACCATTGAAATGAATGGGACTGATTTTAGCTTTGCTCTTTAATACATTATGATGGTGACTCGGAGATTAAAGAAGGCCACCGCTCGACTAACGAGGGCCTTTGTTAGTCGAGCAGTGGCTTTCAATAATCTCTCAAGTTGCCATCATAATGTATTTGAGTATGGCAAAATCAGTCCCATGTAACTGAATTGGGAAATGGAAGGGATTGGCTGGCCACCTTGTCTGGACCAAACTACAATCCCTTGTTACTAAAGAAAGGCTGAAAATAAAATATCACAAATTACAAAGAAGACTATCACAGACCTGAGGTACCATATCCTGAAAGTGGTACTTTAGGTCCACAAAATCATTATATTGCTGTGTGGATTCAAAAGAATCAATGCATTTGAACTGCTGCACTTCAGATTGATTGAAATGAAACGGGAATCCAGTTACGTGAATTCACATGAACTCCCATTTGGGGATTCCTTCATCCGTTACACTAGAATTGTAGTTTTATTCTGATTCCATTGTGCACGTAACCAAGGAAAGTCTCATGCACAGTGTTTTAGGCATTTTTGGTTAGACTAGATAGCTCAATGGGGCCTTTTCACCTTAAATTGTCTTATGTTGTTGCAAATGTTGTGATGTATTGCTGCATAGGTATTGTCACAAACGTGCTCCGCAGGTCAGGCCCTCTGCTCCCACAGTGCGAACCTCGAAGTGCAATATTGTGAACAGGAGACAAACAGGATAACGCTCCTGTCTGTTTTGGGTCCAAATCCCCTATCTGCCTAGAGTCCTGGGGGCCAAATGTGACCTTATTCTAGCATACCCAGTTAACAGGCTGATATATATTCTCTTCGGGGAAATGCAGTATAATCCTTCCCCAAGGGGCACCCAGCCAGGTTTCCAAAATGTACCCTCACGGCTCAATTTGAAACCTGGGTATGTTCTTACCTTTAGCAAGATTAGTAACACATTCAAGCCCTTAACAGCTGTCAGAATTAAACACTGTTTCAGCATTCACATGCTAAAGAAAACTGAGAAGCCACAGGCAGTATTTCAAGGGAAAAATATTGTTTACTAAAAATTTAAAATAGATGAAATACCAAATGCAGAACATATACATTAATTACTTACATTCAACAAAATAATTGGGGAAAATTACAGAACAAAACGCCTGCTAAATATTTAAAAGTTCCAGCTGAATTATCTCTTTCTAAAGTGCCTAGTTACCAGTCCACATACTAAGTGTGTCTTTGATTTTCAGAGTCTCCTTCTGCACACTTCTCAGATGCAAGCAATATTCAAAAGTCAGTTTTCTCCACCTCCTGGTGATGTCACCCATGAGGTCACTGTTAGATCTGTGATAAATCTGTAATCTGAGTATGGATATCCACAAGGATGTATATTACAGTGAAAATCCGCAACTAGCAGTTTCCCAAACTATGAGTCTCTTTGATCAAAACATTCCCTTTGATGTTTCATAACCCCACCATCTGTCACTAGTTCTCTGCTAGGTGAGAAAACTGTAAAGGATCATCCAAATGACTTCCCTTCCTGCTAGGGTCATAAAATTCATATTCAGTTTCCAGCTTCAAAAGCAGGAGCAGGTTACAAGGGGTAATAAACTGTCCCTCTGGAAAGAAGTCTTTAATTAGTGATTTCACTGGCCAGTGTCATGACAGCCTGCTGCTTCACTCACACTTTTTGAGGTCAAAGGTCAAGCCTCTGACACACTGGCTGACTTGTGTGCCAGGCAGTCACAGACAACTTTATGTATAATACAAATATTATACAACATAACAATAAGCAGTGGCAGAGTGTCACAGTCCTCCCCACCTAGACTGAATTTGGGGGCTGTATCCCGGCATGGGATGAGCTCCCCAAGTCAGTTCATTGCTCAAACAGACGCGACAGTCCATCTGCATTTTCATTGGCTGCCCCGCCTTGTGTGTGAGACAGTCATGTCATACCCTTGCAAGGCAAGACTCCATCTTAATAGTCTACCATTTGTTTTACCCATTTGTGCCAGCCAAACCAGGGGGTTTGTGGTCAGTTTGTACCTCAAAATGCTGCCCGTATGGGTATAGCTGTAACTTCTTTAGTGCCCACACCATGGCAAGACACTCTTTCCACAGTAGAGTAAGTCTGCTCCCTGGGAAGTAACTTTTTACTGAGGTACACTATCGGGTGATCTTTCCCTTGGTTGGATGTCTGACTTGGCACTGCCCCAATACCCACATCTGAGGCGTCAGTCTGGACTTGTCAATACAGGAGCACTGGACATTGCCTCCTTCAGTCTGTTAAAGGCTTGTTCACAGGATGGTTCCCACGTAATTTTCTCAGACATCCTTTTCTTTAACAGGCCAGATAGGGGAGTGGCCAGGGCACTGTAATTTGGTACAAATTTCCTATAGTACCCTGCTGTCCCTAGAAAACTCCTGACCTGCTTCTGTGTTTCGGGTCCGGGCCATGCCTTGATTGCCTCTGTTTTCGCTTGGTTAGGATGGCGCTTTCCCCGGCCTACAATGGCCCTCAGCCATGGCCACCTGGCACTTCACAGCTTTGACAGTGAGCCCGGCCCTCTGTATCCTGCCCAACACTTCCCTAAGGTGGGGCATCTGTTCCTCCCAGCTGGCACTAAAGATGGCAGTGTCATCCAGGTACGCCACGGCGTACTCCTCAGCACCATTTAACACCTGGTTCACCAACCTTTTGGAAAGTGGCCAGGCCGTTCTTCATTCCAAAAGGCATTACTTTAAATTCAGATAACCCTATCGGAGTGATGAAGGCCAGCCTCTCCCTAGTTCTGGCAGTTAACTCTACCTGCCAATGCCCCTTTGTCTGGTCAGTAGTTGTAAGGTATGTCGCCCCTCCTAACTTGTCCAGGAGTTCTTCTGTCCATGGCATTGGGTGGGCATCTGACTTTGCGATGGCACTGAGTCCATGACAGTCCACGCAAAAACGAGTAGAGCCATCTGGCTTGGGAACAAGGACTACGGGTGAGGCCCAGGGGCTGTGGTATTTCTGGATTATCCCTAAATCCAGCATTTCCTCCACCTCCTTCCTAATGTTCTTTTAGACAGCCTCTGATACCCGATATGCTGTTTACCGTATGGGCACCTGCGTCCCTGTCTCCACATAGTGCGTCGCTAAGGGGGTTGGTCCAGGCTTGGCGCTAAACAGTGGGGCAAAGTCTGCTAAAACCTCCCTTACTTCCTGGATCTGGTCTGGGGTCAACTGGGGTGACATTTTAATTGCCTCCGCAGAGGACTCCCACTTGCTTTCTTCCAGCAAGTCCAGAGGGGTGTCTCCTTCGTCCGTCCCCTCCCCAGGACAACACACTGCAAACACCATGTCAGTCCTATTAGCATGTGACTTCATCATGTTGACATGGTACATTCTTTGTGTATGTCTTCTGTCCGGTAACTCTGTAATGTAGTTTACATCATTTACCCATCTAACTACTTTGTTACGGTCCTGCTCGCTTGGCCTGCAGCTTGTCTTTCTGGACTGGGATTAGGACCATGACTTCCTGACCTACACTGTACGAGCAAGCTCTGGCTCTACCACACCTTTTGTGTTTGTTGGGCAGCTGCCAGGTTGCTCTGGGCTGTCCCCATAAGCACCTTCAGCCTTTCCCTAAACCCAACGACATAATCCACTGTGGGAGTTCCCTGGGTGGCGTGCTTGCCTTCCCAGTCCTCCCGGATCAAGTCTGGGGGCCCATGTACTCTGCGTACGTATAAGAGCTCGAAGGGGGGAAAACCCTGTCTACTCTTGGGGCACCTCTCTGTATGCAAACAACAGGTGGGGAAGATATTTTTCCCAGTCCCTCCCATGCTCTTCGGCAAATTTTTGGAGCACTGACTTAAGGATACCATTAAATCTTTCCACAAACCCATTGGCTTGCAAGTGATAAGGTGTTGTGCATCTCTACACCACCCCACACTTCTCCCACAAACATTTCATCAGGTCCGACATGAAGGAACACCCTCGATCGGTAATAACCTCTTGCGGAAACCCAACACGAGAGAAGATCCCTAGCAAGGCATCTGCCACTTTGTCTGTCTTCAGTGAGGATAGGGCGACTGCCTCTGGGTACCGGGTGGCATAATCCACCACAGTTAGGATGAACCTCTTCCCGGAGAAGCTGGTAGTATTTAAAGGCCCCACAGTATCCATTCCCACCCTCTGGAATGGCTCCTTCACTGTGGGCAGGGGAGTTTTCTTACCCGCCTTCCCTATTTCTTGGCACCGGTGACAAGACCTGCAGTACCCCTTCACCTGCTGGATGAAGTTGGGCCAATAGAAATTCTGGGCCAATCGTTACATAGTGCGTGCAATTCCCAGATGACCAGACATGGGCAATATTGTGTGCAGTCTTGAGCAACTGTTCACGGTATCCCTGGGGAACAACAAGCTGCCTTCCTGTCACCCCTCCCTCTGTCTTTACATCCTGCGTATACATCAGTCCATTGTCCCAATAAAAATTTTTATTATCATTTAGTCATTGTAGTCTTTGGAATTACAACCCATTGAGTCAGGGACTCGTTTCCAAAGGCTCCGTGTCAGTTACAGAGGAGTACAGTCAGTTACATATAAGCATTCCTTATAGACATAAACAATACAGGGGTACAGAGTACAGATATAGTAGGAACACAGCAGGATTTTAAGAACTGTTACAAATTGTATACATGTGGGGTTACAGGCCTATACATCGAGGTAGCTAAGGACACTTATCAGACTTGCCAGTTGACCAGTTTTGAGACTGAGGGCTGATTAAGCTACCAGTTTTGAGACTGAGGGCTGATTAAGCTGGCTAGGAAGCCGTTGTCATAGACTCTGAGTTGTGACGGAGGAGGGGGCCCAGTGGACTTGGGTTCACCGGGAGGTACACACGCAAGAGTGAGTAGAAAGTATATGATTCCTGAGGGCCTCTTTAAATAGTCCTAGCTTGGGCAGACTAGTTACTGAAATGGGTAGAGAGTTGAACCAGGTTGGGCACCTGTAACCAAATGTCCTTTGGGCTAGGGAGGTTCTGACCTTGGGGACTGCGAGAGGATTTGGAGGCACTGTGGGTATTGACTGAGGGGACGGCTGGGAGAAGAGCGGAGGTGACACTTGGAGGGGTGAGACCAAGGAATATTTTTTTGGCCATGAGGCAGGACTGGTATTTGAGCCTCTCTTCAAAATTAGGCACATTTGCAAGGGAGTAAAGTGCTCAGGAATGGGTGCGGTGTTCAGCGGCAGTCAGGAGCCTACAGACCTTGTTTATGGGCAGTTTAATTTTGCTGAGGGCAGTATTGTCAACTGCGCTATAGATGAACAGGCTGTA